>CM052271.1:975448-1603927 GCA_028455795.1 Lasioglossum marginatum | reverse complement strand
CTAGTCCACGAAAACCTATCCTGTGACACCCGGTGATGAAACAGGCATCGGCTAGTTCACGACAAATCCCGTTCAGAAGAACAAACCTCGGCCACGTCTTATCCGCCAGCCCTCGGCTCGTAACAATTTTGACAATAAACATAAATTTTCTGCCTGTAAGGAAATTATTAACACTTTTCAGAGTGCTTGGAATAAGAGATTCTAATCGTCGTAGCTGTGAAATAAATGGTATGACAATTACGTGTTTAAAAATTTTGTATTACAATGTTTAATCGAATTCCTATTTTTAAGCACTCATGCGCCATGAACATGTATCCTTAAGTTCGTCTGCAGAGCAGAGTACAAAGATCAAAGCTCTGTTTGATATTAGCAGCGCAGAATCACGATTCGATCTAATCTGTCTAAAGTTCCAGCTTGCTCTAGTTGGGTCCAAATTGATCTAAACTATTCAAAGTCAGTTTGATGTGAATCGTACGAAGTGCTGTATTGATCCGCTCGATTCTAACGTCTGACACGATCTCGCTAAGAATCGTACTAACTTCTGATTCAATCTCGATCCTGTGGAACTCTATTCTCGGCTCTGAACACTATGTCACTCAATCTTGTAGTTTTAAACTGTCGTTCAAACACAATCTTTCATGTGAAAACGGGTACAATAATCTTTAATCACAAAGTCTATCAGTAATAGAAAATGCGAATTTGGCAAATGAAAAGGGAAATTGAAATTAAATAAAATTAAATTAAGGAAGACCTAATCAACCCTCTGTGACACAGTTGATTTGATTTTCTCGTTACAATTCGGCGTAACAAAGAAGTTCCAATCCATCGACACCCGAAACTTTTCATTTTGCCTCCGCGGAAAATTCTGGCACGAGATTACATGAAAGTCGAAAAAGCGAAAAACGAGGGGAAGCGAAAATTGGAGGACCGAAAAATCGAGAGCAGGTGATCCTTTTGTAAAATATCGAGAACGTTACTGCGGAACGTAATTGAATCTACTGACCAGAAACTTGAGCGGAAGTTGGTCAAAGACTGGATCAGGCAACGTTGGTTTGCCGACTCGACGCTAATCAAGAACTTTTTGCTCCTCTTAATGGATATTACAGGCTCCCGTAACTCCGAGCACTTTTCTTCTGTATCCCGCGATAAGAACGCTATGAAATGTGTAGTTATGGAGATGCTGTTGTGCTGTCCAATACATATTTGCATTCGGAACTTCGCACATTGTTTTCATCGATCAGGTTTATAGCGTGCGATGTACATGAATTCGATTACAAGTATAAATATACTCTGATTCTAAGAGCTTCGTTACGATTCATTATTCACATGTTTAATTATGATCAACAGGTAGCCACTAGTTCTTCCAATAAAAGCCGAACACTTCTAAGTAGTACAAGCGCCACTTTTCAATTAGAAAGAGTACCTTAAAAAGTAGCCTAATTTATTTACATCACGACCTGATAGTCTTTTAAAAAGCAAGTTCAAAGAAGCCATGAATTTTTAATTCCGTAGTCTTGTGCTTCATCGGTATAGTTACGCAGTTCTAATTCGTCTACTAGTATGTTGAAAAAGATAAGCGAAGCAAAATCTAAAGAACAGTGAAGAGTAGAATATAGGAAAGCCGGACCAGCGTGAAGTGTAAAGAGTGACGAGTTAAAAGCGAAGAAGAGTAACTAGACAATGGAGGGCAGTAAATAGTAGAGAATAGAACAGAGAGTCACGAAGAGGTCGCCGAAAAAACGGAGCAGCGAGGATCGGGAAGCTTCTAATTATGGGATCGAACGGTCGAGCGAGCCATCAGGATGGTAGTGCTCTCTCCCGGAATCAAGTGATGAAATTGGCTCAACTTTTTCCCATGCGAAAGACTCTGCTTTGCTAGAAGAATTTCCTGTTGCCGGAGCAAAGCTGATTTCGAATGTTCAGCGGCGAGAAAGACGCGCGCGACGCGGAACGGTAAGCCGCTTTACCTGCCAACCCAGTTTCGGCAGGGAGACAGAGAGAGAGTCGTTCATATTTCCGCTGTGGAATCATTATCGACGTACTTCTATTAACTGATACTTGACAGTCCATTTCTGCCTTCCTGGCCAGCTGCCTGGCAAAAGCTAATGCAGGAGACGCGCAACCGAAACGGCAACCCTAAGCGGTCTATGCAAAGCAGACTTAACCCCCTTCGCAGGGAATCTAATTGTGAATCCTCTGCCGCAGCTTGCTTGATTTGCTGGACATCGGCCTGCGTGTTCACCATACCTTCATGATGCATACGCTCGCGACTGAGCGGAGTTTGCAATAATCATTGAATCGTTGCGAATACTCGAGCATGGTCCTCGGTGGATCAGAGGTCTTTGGGGAAACGTAGAGCTACTGATCGAATTAGTGGAGTTTAGGTGTGGAAAATAATAATAATAACCCCAAAGGAAATAATTAAATTATATTACTGAAGGTGACTTTTTTGTTGGTTCAAGATTGAAATTGCTATTGCTGTTAGATCTAGTAAAAAAATCCTTAGTCGAAGACCATAGACTTTCAAAAATTATGAAATAGTCGTCGGTAGATAACCGATGTTGTACGAAGATAAATTTACGTTGCACTTTTCAGCAACTGCTTCCAAGCAACATATTCGAGGGATCAATTGAAAAAGTTTGATTTTTCGTGCAAGATGTCGCCGAATGCGTGGATGGATGTTGGATCGGAGGCACAAATGCCGGTCATTCGTAAAGTCCAGTATTTTATCGATTGAAGTGTTGTTATTTTCCGCGGCGTTTACGTGCTTCTAGATTGGCTTTTTCAGCGGGACCGCCCGTTCGACATCCACCGTGACCGATTCGAATATATTTCGAACCGGCAGGGGCGAAACTTTCGACCGCATAAATAACGAGCGCGCGAGGTCGCTTAAATCACCGAAACCAGAAGCAAAACGAGCGGAACACCGATCTCTATTTATCCTCAAGCGAGAGAAACAGAGAGAGAGAGAGAGAGAGAGAGGTGGAGTTGCTTTTGCGAAAAGGTGGATTCGAAGACTCCCGAATTTTCGTGGAAATAATAATCTCGTAAAAATGACATGAGGGGAACATCGTGAACACGAACAGACATGAAAACGTTGCCTCGAGGTTCTTTCAGACGTAGAACGCGAGATGGTTGTTCGAGCATGGAAACAGTGTGTATCGCGTGGAGTAAATTTTCCTTGCGATTGCTTTTCTGAAGCAACCAGAACAGTGTTGTTAAATAGAAACAGTAGCGTCTCGCTACGAATAAATTATCCCCACTATTTATTTTGTTTCCACAACAAGTATCGTGCACGTAAAAAGTCTCGCTGGACAATCCAATCGTGCCGAAAATGCGTGTAAAATGGGGCGTGCCCCTTCCACTCTAACCAATCAGCTTCGAATATCCATACTTCTATCGAGGAGTATATATGTATTGTTTGTATTAATAGTGCCCCCCCCCCCCTCCCCGCATCTCAGTTTCACAGATTTTCAATTGAACTGAAATCGGTAGAATCGGATGACTGTGTGTCGTGAATATTTTCGAATATCTGTACAGTTTAATTTCTAAATTCATTTCACATAAACGAATTCAATAAGATAATTTCTGCAAAATAATCTTTATCTAGAGATTCAAATTGCATTTAATAAAAAAAAAAAAAAAAAAAATAAGATAATTTTTCTGGCTTTCTTCTTGGAAGTTCGAGAGTTCTACACAGGAGAAAGGAAATTTAAGCCAAAACAAGGATTTTTAAGGGAATAATAATATGGTAAAAGATTCAAAACAATAGGAGAGGCGTTGCAGCTGTGGAAATATTATTTTATATTATGCAGACTGAACGCAAGATTGTTGCTCGGGCTCGTAAAGAAATGATGCATCATGGAGAGCGACCAGTTTCTCGGGATTATGGGCCGACGATGGGAAAAACAAAAGTTGGAGGGATTCGCGCGCATTAATTTGCAAACTGAGCCGGTCGAATCGAAAACCAGAACTCGTTGCGTCGTTAGTGATCAATATATACGAGTGGTTTATTTCGAGAAGCTGTGGAAAATAAATGGCTGCCTCGTGTACTGGAATAATGCATCGGTGAAGATAATTGGAGCACCGAGAGGTCGTCGGGGATAACAATTGTTCTGATAATTATCAACAAGTGTCTCTATTATTTGTAATGTTACGTGCCTCTCTTACTCTCGCCGGAAATCGTCGGAAATAATATGTTTGGAGAGTATTGTTTTTGTCCGAATTATTAACGTTATTTGAGTTAAGAAGCATAAGGAATCACCGTATAATTTATGATAATTTTTCAATACCCGAGATAGTTTCATTCTTTTCGTAGTATCATTAGTTACTAAAAAGTGAGACACTAAAAAACTTATTTTTGTATGCTCCAATAGTGCAACAACCTACCCTAAAAATATAACAATTATTGCTCGCCCAGTTTCCTAGCAAGAAATTCCGAATGATCACATATCTTTCATTCGTGTTGCGCGAGGTACCTCTCAAATACATAAACGAACAAATCCGCAAATAAATATTTTTGCCTACTAAGAAAATTATTTTTATATGCTCCAATAGTGCAACAACCTACACTGAAAATATAAAAAATATTGCTCGCCCAGTTTCTTGGAAAAAAATTCCAAGTTATCATCTTGCGTTCGCAAAACAAGGACTTAGCGTCGCTTTGAAAAAAGTCGCTTTAAATCGGTCAGAAAGTACATAATAGGATTACCAATCGTCGTTGACGTCGGCAGGCAATAAACAGCTTTGCTTTGTAGCAATCAGAAGCACGAGAGGCCGAACCCCGGAAGCGCTTCCTCAAAAGAGAACAAAGGTTTCCTTAATCGCTCGGTCCCAATTTACCCGACGGCACCGGGTCCGCACAAACGATTCTCACCTGGCCGTGAAATTACCGTACGAATAGCACGCGCGACAGCGGAATTCATGGGAATTAGCTCGATTCCGCTGTTCCATAGCCAGGCGCGCGATTTTTCACACCGCTCCGTGTCGTACTGGCTCGTGGCCAAAACCGGAAACGACGCATTCGCGCGAGCGATTAGCCAGGATCCCCTCGACGAATTACAATAATCATTTATTCCAAACCTCACCGCAAACGGCACACACGTACACGTTCGCCCCGCAAAGTAAATCCTCGATTCTTTCAACGTTCTGCGGTGCACCATTCGCCGAGTGGGAAAGTTCTAATGGGATCTTCTCTGAGCGAACATGTTCTCTCCAGACTGTGCACAACATTTTTCTGCGAAGGAAGCCAAGCCAAATAGGAATTTATCTATTTACTTCATCATTCTGCCAAGGTGAAAATACTACATTGACTTTCTTAAATTCTTTTAACACTCTATAGCTCCGTGCAACTTTGATATGTAACCTGTAATAACTTCGTGGCAAAGCGTCGTACGACGGTCATTCTGGGATTATTTTAAAGCGTGGAATCTCTGCTTTCGGAGTCATTGATTTTTCATTGCGTCATTCAGTTTTCTAAAAAACGCTTCTGCCTCACGCGGAGAAATGGAAAAACGAAAACGCCTCCGACATTTTCAGCTGGCGGCGGACTTGGAACTTCAAATCTGTGATGATTTTAGTGAAGATAGATTGAAGTTGAAACATGTTTTTGAAAGAAAAAAATATCTTCATTTTTACACAATCTCACATATTTTGAATGTATTGCTAATAATCCACTAGATTGTTCGGAACTTTAAATAGCCGATCAGAGTGGATGTATCGACTCTCACTTAAGAAGTTGGGGAAGTGCAGAAAATCCAGAATCTAATCACAAGTTATCCCGTACAGTAGGTAAATCCCGCAGCAATTTCATGTTCGAGCCTCCATCAGCATCTCGCCAGTTGCTAATCACCGGCCCGTAATTTTCGCTTGTTAATCGTCGCGCAGCCCTCCAATCACAAGGAACGAGCATCCTCTTACAGCTTGAAGATCCTCGGCATCTCGGCTCCTATCCGAGAAATTTCCGCGTTTCACGCGCGGTCGGAGACCGCCTCGACGTTTTCTGTCCGACGCGACGCGAAGCGACGGCATCGTACCGCTAGCACATGCTGGATTTGCAGTCTCTTTGTCCGAGGGAATTGGATTCCGATAGTGGTCCAGCCTGGAAAAAGGAGAAATCAGACCGCCGACTCTGTGCCCGGCGACTTCTATCCGTCGATTTGATCGAAACAAAAACGGTATCTTGATTCGGTGCAGTGATCGTCCGACGTGTCCGGCTTTAACTCGATTGGTACGTTTCCATCGGGCTGCAACAATGTTCGTCGTTTGCATGCGAACGGCCGAGAACGTGACAACTTTTTTTTAGAAATAGCAATTTTTAACACTCGATCTACGGTACACAAAAGCGACGATTTTATATTACTCTTTATATTTTCTTCGTGATATATGTTCAAAGAAATGTAGTTGAATGTCTGCATGAACTAGCACTGAAGGGATAATGAAGGAAGTATTTAAGGAACGGAAGGCTAAGACAAATTTTGTCTAACCAGTTCTGGTTCCATTAACTAAATGTTTTCGATTTTGTTCGATCTGGGGTTGCAATTTGGCAAAAAAACGTGTTAACGTTTCCACTATTTTAAGTTCCACGAGCTCGGTTCTGTGGCAAACGCATAAAACCCGCAATCCAGTGATAACCCATGAACTTTAGGAACCGCGAGCGAGCCCCATCGCCGTTCATCATCGGCCTGGTGGTTCGGGACTGTCGGACGTTTAGGTGCGCGGTGGCGGGGGGCTGAGAAAAAAATGGTTGGCAGACATTCCCGGTTGTCCTCGGACGCATTACCGGGGCGATGAGTCAATTTTACGAGCGGCCCCGCGACATTTGAAAATACCAATTCCGTTTTCCCTATGCTGCTGTTCGCGGCCTGCGGATCGCGCTCCGCGTGTATCCTTTTCCTCTTTGACCTACATCGCGGCAGCCTTATCGAGGTTATGACGACCTCACGGTGATGTCATCGTCCCGCTGACGTCACCAACACTCCCTTACGTGACCATTGAGAACGACCCTGTTTTCTATCTCCCTTCGAACCACCCCCCGAAGTACATACCCTCTCCCCTCCCCCGTCCCGCGCGTTTCACCGGCCCCATGGACCGTCTCTTCCCAAAGCTTAATGGCCGTGTTCTGTCTCATTCATGCGGATATTCCTTCCACCAACGGGCGTGACCCAGTTTCCCGGAAATGTTCCTACAATCCTCGTCGACGTAACGCCCGCGACCGCGCTTTATTCGAGAGGCGTCCACCGATTCGATCGAGCTACGAAAAATTCTTTTCGCCGATCCCGCAGCCTCAGGAATTCAGCGGTACTACCATTCCGCCATCACACTTCCGATATGTTAGGTGTACAAATAAATGTCTTTTTATCCAATCGGTTTTCATTTAAATTATATTTTCTTCCCGCTCTTGGTGTTGTTTCAACCCTCGGACAACGGACGATTTTTATAGCTGTATAATTGACGACGCTTAGGACCGTTCACTGCTCTAATTAATCATTTCAAAAACTTTAAACGTTTAATGATATTTCGTATAGACGCGTTAAAAATGTGTTCAGCTTTAAAAATACGTCCTTATATGCAATCTGCGATGAAAATGGATACTGCGTGACAACCCAAAACGAAGAAAATCATGGATTAGCCACGGAGAATCTTTTACGTCCACGGCAAAGCCAAATATTCACGACAAAAAAATTTTGCTGTCATTTTGGTGGGGTTTTAAGTGTGTCATATATATTATGCTTCAATCTGGCCCGACAATTACTGCAGATTACTAGCAGCAACATTTTCTTGTCCCACTAATTGCACTCCATTAATTGACACAACGGCCCAATAATCCAGATAGTACCAAAAAGACCAATTATCTGACAACAATGAATAACTAAAGCGACCAGAACAGTCAATTCGCATAATGAAATTTGTCCTGTCAGTGTTTACGCGAAATTAATCAATCCCGATCTTAAACCTATCGGATCGTATATTATGCACATGAATGAATGAAAACGCCTAATATCGATTTACAAACAGCACGCGTCATAAAATATGAAACGGACAGTAAATATGGTTTATTTACCAGGCATCGTTCGAATTCGAATTTAATATGTAATTGGCACGGTTTCGAATTCGCTCGCAGTCCCATTAAACAACCTCGTAATTATTTAACCGAACCGAAACAACCAATTCCTCTTCACGGAATGAATATTTCTAGGTTTGTTAAATATTCCCGAGGATTGCGTATAAATTCTTCAAACGCTTTGCATCCGGCTCGAATAAATTTTAAAAAGTTACAGTATTAACTGTTTGATCCTTGGTAGTGAAATCCGTGCAAATAATTGCACGCGTCAAAGAATTTTTAATCGGAATCCGCGGAGTTTCTGTAAAGGCGAATCACTTTCGCGGTAAATTTTATCAAAACCAATCGAAGGAGGAAAATCTAAAAAAAATCGATTTTTCCAGGAACAATTGTTTCATTCTCTCCGAATATTTTTTTTTACATAATTTCATGGAAATATTTGCATAATTATGAAAGACATAAGACTGGACGTAATTAACATAAGCAGCAGACTATGGGAACGATCCACGATACATTACAGCTGTCAAAGGGATGATTATATTCACTTCACATTTTTCCTGTAAGAATGCTATTCTATGCTAGAGTGGATGTCGATATCGAATTGTTACAAATTGATTTATAAATAACCGAGAACCAATTTCATCGACTACTGGCCAACGAAAAAAAAATTTTTACAATTTATGTTCAGTCGACGAGTTCCACTTCCTGGCTTTGAGTATGAAGATTACTCGCCACAAAGCACATTGCTTTCAGACAATTGGTTTTCCTGGAATTATGTACACCGAGTACAGCTGTGTGCTCTGCAGCGCTACCTTTCCTCGCTCCGTAACTTTTACAATTTTCAACATTCTGTCTGCTATTTTTATTTCAAATTACTCGTGAATGTATTCACAATTCATTCTAAAAAGTACGAGTGCATTCGTCGAACTGTGTCAAAGCGATGTAATTTAAAAATTCAAAAACTCAAAAAGTCGAGAAACCTTGAGATGAAATTGACTTCGGTTATACTGCTGCGGATCCTAAATGAGATGTTCGTCGAGTTTAATTTATTGTTCCGCGTGACAGATAGATAAGAGACGTGTAGAACAGGCTCGGAGCTAATTCGCCGCGCGTTTACACACATTATGCGATCCACACACGCTCAACGGTTCGATAGGGGGTGGAGCACCATTGTCAACAGTTCAGGTGCCGAGAATAGCTCGATCGTCCACGCAGTCGACTATAAAGAGACCTTAAAGGTTGTCTGCTCCGAAGGTGGGTCGATTTCAATTAAACCTCTTATGACGAGATCCACACCTTCCTCAAACATAATAAGCGCCGCGTACCCCTTCGCCCTGCCGGCAGATTCTACTCGGTTATTCTAGTTTTATCCTGTTCCCGGAGGCTTCTGGCAATCTTGATGGAAATCAGTAACACGTGCATACCATTTGTAATAATGCTCTGAACAATTCGGATGACTTTTTACTCTGCTAATCACGTTGTTGTACTCTGTTAATCACGATCTTGTAAAATTTATACTCCAACAAGCTAGGAATATCTAATCGTCCCTAAAATAATAAAATGACAAAAGCAACTCTACAGAATGTCCCACCTAATTTGAACCTCCTAAATATCCCCTTTACTTTTTATGATAAGAAAAATATCAGGAAAACAAATTTTTTATTTTATTTTTTATTTTTTTTATTTTTCTACATATTTTTGTTATTGTGATACAATAGCCAAGATCAAGGAGAGGGCAATGACCTATAATATACAATGACAGCAATGACTTTCAGATGACTTCGAATGCAAGAAATTCACAAGAAAACATTATTTTTCCTAAAGAGGAAAAATTCTAGAATTTTAGCTATGTAAGAACTGAAAAAAATAAATAATCTACAGGAGTTTTGTAATTCGATTTCCACGGATGAACGAGAGAAAAACTTCGGATCGGTCCGTCGACGGACGGGCAACAGTCGAAACCATGCTTTAGATTGATTAAAATAAATATAGACACCATTTGGGAGTGCTGTCTTCTTCCGTTTAGTAACGTTCAAATAAACTGAAATCAGCCTGGGGGTGGAGGGCTGCTATGGGGGGCTAATAATAGTGCCGTATATCAGAATTTAAAAAGACCTCTGTACGTGAAACCCCGGACGAACCATTCAATCTGTCCGCGTGGAGGAATGTTATTTCGAACGCGCTGATCCTCGTTAAAAATTAGTAACAACGATTTCCGTGACGTTCGTTACTGCCGGACGGAATCCTAAACGTTGACCAGTGATTTGCAGTATTTATTAATATCTATCAGACTCCTATCTCTCGCAGCTAATATAGACAATTTTCATTCTGTATAAAGATCTATAGTCCTGTCGAGATAATGTTCTGTTTTTAAATTTTATAAGAGAGCACCGTAACTACATAGACTGTTGCCGAAACAATCGCTAGTAAATGGTGGCTGAAAATTGAGGCAGAAAATTTTCATCATCTTCAAACTGGTAACAGGAAACTCCTGTTTCTTCTAATTGCTGTAGAAAAATTGCATTACCTTGCAGCTGGTAGCTAGAAACTCCTGCTCCTTGCTATTGACGTAGAAAACTTTCATTTTGCATAAAGTTCCGCAGTGCAGTCTTACTGTTATCGTTTTCCACATTGAAACTATGAATAATTAGAATGGTAGACATATGATTTGTTTGATCGAATCATTTTTGTCAGAGGTAGTAACTAGAAGTTTCTCAGAAAGTCTGCAATGAAGTATCCATCAGTTCGAAGTTCCATAAACTCTGTGGAACACAAAGTGGGGAGAACTTTTGGTGACATTTCGGGGGTGTAGTTGTCGAGGTTCCCAGGATCTTTGAGGTTTGTTTATATTGAGGAGGTCAGTGGCACCCTTGCACGAGTGCGTCAGTCTCTAAGGGAACAGTTGCGTAGGTAGGCACACGCGTTCATGGCAAGCATGACAGACGTGTACGCTTCATCTAAATATACAGTGGACCGACTGATGCTCCGAAAATAGCCCTGTTTGTTTCTCTCGTGGCGGCTCCATGCTCTAGTACTCTAGTACGTGTCCGGAACACACGTCACTCTAGTATCCGGGTCTTCTGATCGGATCTTCTGGGGAATTTCCTGCGGGGACCTTCGATTTTCATTCGGTTCATTCTGAACCTAGGAAACTCGTAGGAGTTATTTGTAAAATACAAAGTATTACAGGGAGAGAGGGAGGGGAATATTAGATGTAACACATTAGGATAGATTAACATCGATTATAGACAATAAAAGGCATAGGGTATGGCATGGGATATAGATTAAAAAAAATGTAAACCAAGTCCAATTTCTTGGCCGCGAGGCTGAAATAAAATAAATACTACTGCTACTACAAAGTATTAAAGTCTTTAAACATTATTAACAACTTTCTTTTTGTTTAAGGATTGTAACATACAGTGAAGTATTACATGCTTCAAAAATTATTTTTGTGTCCTCGCGAATTGGCTGCTCTCGAATAGTTTATTACTTTCAGAAGGAATGCGTGTAAGGTAAGGGTTGAAAGAATTATTTTCGGAGGCGCGCAAGTTCTCCCATATTTCGGTCTTATTCGATCGTTTTTCAAGTTCTTTGGGATTCCAGAGCACGCGCGACAATTTCATATGCTGATGCCCTAGACCTCCTATTTTTACAACCCCAACAGCTATAAGCGATCTGAGCGTAAGTGGCATGTAATGCGCTGTCGGATCGAAGGAGGTCGGTCGTTACGTGCAGGGTATACGGTTATGACGCTGTGCGGAGTATTTTTCGGGGATAATATATCGATAGTCGCGTTTTTTTAACAGCAAACGGATCACGGGAGAGGAAAAAAATTGTGCCCGGAGGGTCTACCATTTTCGCAACCAAAAATTCTAAGTTCAACCCTTCCTTTCACCTAATTCCTTTTAAACGTTTACCCCAGTTCCACCTAACCATCCTAAATATCCCGTTTACTTTGTATAATAAGAAATGTGTCAGATATGACGAAAATATTTTATTTGCAAACGAATGGGCAAACAAATCTTCTCAAGGTCATTTTTTTAGAATCTTCCCAAAAACTTGTAATTGTGTCGCTCGCGCATAACCGTCTTCTAAAAATGGCGACAAAAGATTAGCGTGGAAATATGTGTCACGAGTTTTTAGTGAAGTACGCTGAGAAAGATAAAATGGCGTATTCTCTCGTAAAGCACCATGTCCGTGTCCGCGTTTCGTCTTCGATAAAACCGTGATTGGTTCAACGGCCGAGATGAGCGCACGATATTCACGGTCCGAAAAGTACGACGTCATTGTTTCCATGGAAACGGAAAGGGGAAACAGTGACGTCAGCTGCAGTTCGAGGTGACGGAAGAAAAGGTCGGTGCACCCGCCGCTGCATCTGCCGTGCATCTGTGTAGTGACGTCACTGCATCACTACTGCGGCAGATGTTCGCGTCGTCGTCGGTGTCCGCCCATTGTTATAACAATTTTCTTCCGCGCGCGCGCGCGCGCGATTGTCTCTGATAAAGTACAGTTCTCGTAGTTAGTTCGTCGGTGAAAAAAAAAAAAATAAAAACAATTTCCACGGTCTTTTTCTGCGAAATTTTTCGATAAAAAATTGGCTCTACTCCGTGCGGTGGCTGCGAATCGAAGCAACTGCAATTTGCCTAACTCACGGGAGCAATCAGAATCGTGGGAAAATTGTAGGAAAACAAATACTGCGAAAAAAATATCGGAAATATTCAATGGAATGGACTGAAAAATTGCGGGGAATATTATACAGTTTCCAAACTGGACCTATTTAGAGTTCTTCACACAGTTATATATGTGTATACAGTACAATTTATTGAACACAAAAATAAACTGTTTCACTTTACCTTCTTTTAAGTATGCATGAGCCTATTCTACCTTATATGGAATCGGTTTTCGATATTTGAAAAAAAAGTACTTCCAGCCAAAATATTAATCCAGCCTGCATAAACAAACACGGGAATGCAAAACAGAGGAGGATAAACGTAAGAAAGAGGGCGGTCGGTAGCAAACTGCAGGGGAAAGAGTAGCATTGCTGTGGAATTGCATAGTAAATTCAGTTGCGGTGCTTCTTCGAAACACGGTTGTTCCCTCTCCCCCTTCGTATGCAGCATGCAACGACATTACTGGATTCCAGCTTCGTAAAGAAAAATCTTCATACGCGGCCCCGCCTGCGCTCTCTGCATCCATCGAAATTACGTATTGCAGCGGTGGGATCAACTTCGATGCACTAGGCTCTCTCCGAAAACATGGCATGAGCGAAAAAGAAGCGATCCCTCGGGCATTAATTTTACGTTCGTACCGTGGACCTTTATGATACATGTTCTCGACCTTTTATGCTTCATTTACCTGGCCCGTGCAAACGCGTGTGCGTTAGGTTATTGCATACGAAATGCACGATTTTTCACGGTGACGTTGAGCAAACATTTTTTCCTAAATAAAATCTGCTCAACGAAGCGAATGCCATTGTACCGAACGTATTTCGTCGATGAATTATTAGCCGCTGGATTATATTACGGCGGATATTGAATTTTTTGATCGTTTGCAAATAAACAACAAATTCCGAATGAAACCTCGCCGAATTTATTTGTACATTTAATAGTTTACGAGTGGGAATAAAATTAAACATATAGAATCTGATCCATATAAAGCGTTCCAGGATTGTTTCTGCGAAATTATTTAATTTAATTAACAATTTAATTTCTGTTATTAAGAGATTTTTCTAAAAACGCAAGTTTTGCAAAGCTTTTCCACTAAAAAGTCAAGAATTTCCATCGTGCAATCCTTTTGCCTAGTAAAATATTTATAATTTTACAAAGTCATATTTCGTTTGATACATTGTTTATCATATATTCTTTATAAAAATATATACATATAGCTCCACGAAAAAGTCAAGTAGCAACTCCATCTCGTTTTGATAAAATAATTGAAACACACCCGAGGAGGATTATTGTTGCTGGAAGTAACGGAATAAAAATTGTTGGCTGCCCGTTCTTCTCACGGAGACGCGATTATGCGACCGGAATTGGCCGCGATGGAAAAAGATTTCCTCGGTAATTGGAAACAGTCGGCGAAACGGAACGTCGCGATAGGGACCAAGGCGTCTCGCGCCGTTTCAAACTCGCAGCTAATCAGAATTGACCGAGGCCATTTTCGTCGCTGACGATCTACCGTTTTCCTTTATCGTCCGGATGAACGGTGAAATCGGATCGGTTCTGATACACCGAACGACGCGAAATTAAAATAAGAGAATCCGCCGCGTTCCTTTCCTCCTGATTACTTTCCAAGGGAACCATCGTCGTCTGCAACTTTCTCATTGCTGAAAAATACTTCTCGTTGAAACAATGGAGAGCGGATTCGAGATATATATGAATTTATTGTCATAGATCGAGCTGTGCTTTATTTTTATGCGACAATATTCGCGAATTTCTGCTTTCGTGATCTGTTTTAGAAAAATCGTACATACGTCTCTCTATTTTTAATCGATTCTCAGTATCATATTAATTCACAAAAATTTCTAATTCATTCTTATAATAAAACTCCTACAGTGTGTACCTACAGTGTGATACAACAAAAATATTATAAAATTTCTACTAAATGTATCGATGAATGAAAATACTTCCTGGATCCAATTTTCTTGCAACAGAAAATCATTTTCCATAAAAATTCTTAGACCACTTATGTAATAGGAATATTAAAATCCTCCTTATAAAAACTTAAATGTCTTCTCAAAACAATATAGAAAAAAAATCAATTGTCACCACTAGACTGCAGATTTTCATGCAAAATAAAAATATTCAAAGTTGATTGGAAGAAATAGAAGATCATCATCTTGAAAAGCTCCTTTAAAATTCCTTCATACATATAACAAAAATGTTGGATCAATCCACTAGTATCGAAAAAATAATTTAACTGTCATATTGGATGTACTAGGCCCACCTAGTACACGCCGTGAAATAAAATATGTGTGGACCAACCGTATCAGGAATCGCCCGGCAACAACGTTTCCTGTGTGACAACATCCGTTTCTTGTAGCAACGTGAATAAAACGATGGAAGGTGTCGCGCGCCATGAAAAAACGCGATCCACCGCGCTTTTTATTCGCCATTTCCGTAATACAGCGACGCTCTGTCATCTCGTTATTTTCGTAGTCCCATGTTTGCGAGCCGAACACGCCGCTGATTACTGTGGGGTGCCAGTTGTCGAGCTTGTTGGGCTTTTTATCGCCCCCGCCGGCTGTCCGCGTTTACTCAGTTCGTTAGCGCGGAATACGCGAGCGGAACGCGCGATGCAACGATGCACCGGCTCCCTGCAAAGCGGAATATTTTCGTACCGATGCCCTCCGCCTAAATTTCGAATCGCCGCGATCATCTTTCTGAAGCTGCCGGTGACACCTGAACGCCTTTGACCAGCTTACGAGGACAGACACGAGGTAACTGAACTTTATGCATCCATGACAAGATGGTGCATACAAAAAGAATTTGAGAATGTCAGTATATTTTCTATTTATTGAGATTTTATATGAAAATCTGCAATCTAGTGATAAGATATCCTTATCCAGATACCCTTGTGTATTAGTTCATCAAAGATCAAACTGTGAATGTGCCAATATTTGCTTATAATGATATAGTAAATGTTTCACTTAATAATCGTCTTAATTTAAATAATTCTCGGATGTGGTTGATGTAGTCTAATTAAATCAGTCCGCCTCGTTTCATCCTCGCTCGGCCGCAGAATTTATTTGACAGGACGTTAAATTTCCGAAGCGACTGTGTATTTCCGGCTTCGGTGCAGTATTTGTGCAGCCCAGTTTTCTTTCGTTTGCCCTCGGTTTTCACATACAGAGGCAATTATTATCGGAAATCAACATCTACGAAACGGGAGGCTTCTCTCCAGCGCGACACTAATTTCCGGCGTTCGAGGACGATAGTCTTCGAAGATGGCCGCTGCTACCTTTTGGGAAATCAAGGAGACGTTGGAAGGATAAGACGGAAACGCTTTTCCTCGATATAGATCAATTTAGAGCTTTCGTGAAATTTCTCCCGTCGCGTGAATTTTTCCAGAAATGTCTATACCTTGATTAGAACGCAGACTTTTCAACGTTTATACTGAACAAAAAGGAAATAAAACCATCAGCTTTTGTTAACACTTGACCTACTGGAAATCTGTAAATTATTGGATTTCACTTCTTGATGTGGTTCGTTGGTTCACGGTTCAGTAGAAAGTGTTCTGAAACTGACTGATTGATTAGTAAGATAAAGTGAAAAATCTGAAGCTGGTCATTATGATTAATAATAGAATAATTAAATTGAGCCGCTTGCCACGAGTGTTAATGGTTAATCTTGCAGGCGATGCGCTTTGCGGAAGAGGGATTTTTACGGGTCTGTTTGCACAAACGGTTCGACGATATTCCTGAGAGCTCTCGTAAAGAGATTAGGGATTTGCGATCCGGTAACGGGGCGTGTTCACACGCGTGTTCACGCGCGTTCACGGGCGGCGGTTTCTAAAGAACACCCCGAGGAGCGTCTAACTCGGGCGCCTCGTCTTTTTCATCATCGCTTCCAGAGGCAACACAAGCCACGGTGATGCGCTTCATCGAGCGTGAATAACTTGACATCAGTGGCCATAATCGTTGCAAGGTAAGATGAGTCGACCCGGAGAAAATGTAATATCCGTCGGCACTCCCTCTCTCTTTCTTTCTCGCCAGCGAGCACTCGCGCGTCGGTGAAGCTTCTGCATCTACGAGCCTGATACATGATCCTCCGATCGATTCTCCTGAGTGTCTCATTTAAATCAGACCTCTCGAGTGTCTGTAAAGCTGTTGACGATACAGGGAAATGTCGCGAATATAAGTTGCGAGATTTCAAGGGCTGTATAACTTCAGATACGCAATCTATTTCGTAGATGAATGTATAAAGGACATGTAAAGATTAACTGTGCTATTTGTTTAACAGAAGCGTATCATTTTTAACATATCATTCGATGTAGCTTTTCATCATTCTCTGCAGAAAAGTATTATTGTTTGTTTACTTTTTGTTAAATATTGAGAAGGGAACAAGAATGGACAGAATCTTTAATGGAATGGTGAGACATATATCTTTGAAATCAGAACGTCTTGAGAGATTGAATTTATGGTACTGCGTGCCTGGCCATAATCGATGCACACTACTTACAATATTTGCTGCGGTCAGTTTATGTACCAGAAATACAGAAGGAATACCTCGATGAAGTAGAGAAGTAGGTTGATTAATTCACACTAAATCAAAATTGATTTATTGACAGTTCTGCGGCTGGTAGCTGCACAGTAAATAACTTCAATTAGCACAATTTTATTTCGCGTCTGAATAATGCCAGCTAGAACTTAATCTCTCTCGCAACTTCTCGCTTTTAACGAACCAAGTTAGGATTTCATAGAAAAACGAGCAGCAACTTCACCTAGCTCCATCAATATGACTTAGCTACGTGTCTAAAACTACTTGAACTTACTAAATCCAAACAACGACTACCATCAGTGATACAACTGGTTTTCCCAATCCAATGTTTCTACATGTCTGACCACAGCCGCCCAGAACCACTTATCCCTCTAACAGTCCCTGCCACCAACAAATTACCTTAAACTCAGATTGATCAAGGAAAATAACGGCCACCACTGGCTATATAATCTATCCTAGTTCTGTTAGCACAGTTCTGCTACGTGTCCGACCACACACCGACCAGAACCACTGGTCTCTGGTCGATCTCCCAGCGTCAATAAATTCTACGAAGACCGGAAACGGTGCGTTTCTATTTGACGATGTACGAGTCGGATCGTCGCACCGTACGGGTCGTTCCCTGACCGAGACAGGCAAAATTAATCGCGCGGCGAAGGAGCTGGGTTTCCCAGATCCCCGAAAAGTTCGCCGCCTTGCTGGTAATCCGGTCAATCCACCTTCCTGGGGTTCTCCCGGTGGATGGTGACGCGTCGACCTCGCCACCCCATCTCGTTTCTTCGTCACACCCCCGCCGGTTGTCTCTTATTCGAGTGCGTCAGAGGTGACGTCACGTAGTAGCTAGGCAACCGCACCCTTGCTTGCGGTCCACGAGCCGCCGCTTTTTCCACCTTTTCGTTCTCCACCCTGTTCCCGTCCTTCGGATCCTGATGCCGGCGACGAAGGACGATCTCGAAGGCCATGCCGGAACGCCGAGCACTATGTATAACGCCGACTATGCCAAAGAATGTTCGATCGAAATCGTCGCTCTCATCTTTGCGTTGAAAGAATTATCCCATAAACTGTAAAGGATGGTCAAGCTATTTGCAATATAAAATGTTTAAAAGTTGGGATGACCGATGGCACCATATGAATTTTTTCAAATCTTTTTAAGAACCATTACTCACCAAAAACTGCGTCAGCCATCACTAACGTTTACAGACTAAAGGTTATCTGAACATGTAAAGTGTTAATGCTGGCCGATGACTGGATCATCGACCCGGTCATCGTCATGCGAGGGTTAAAGCGAAGCACTTGAGAACCGAAAATTTTATCCCGAGAGAAGGAAATTGGACATGTTTGCGAATTTGTTTACTGTTTAATATTTTTCTTGATATACCAGTTCCATCGTCGTATTTGTTCGCGACGTTAACGAAAATATTTCCACGTCCAGCATGTAAATAGTGGTGATGACGAACGTTTGATTTATTTGATCGAATACCTTTTTTAACGCTTCCGATCAAAGTTTTTAAAAACGAAAGATTTCGTTCTGGCAAAATATTGGAAATGTTTGTAAATTTGATTGTTTCCATTTCTTTCCTCAGGCGACATAATTACATTGAACGTTACATTAAATACAGTTTTTGTATTACTAACTTGGAAAAAATGAACATCGTGAAACAATTTAGACATTAGGCGACCTGCTAAAATTTTTTCCTGGAGAACTGTACAACCAATTCTTTTGAAACTGGCAGGGTGTTTCGTCGTACTATTGAAGCGACAGGAAACAATTTTTTTCCGGCACAAAAATATTTATAGTAGAAACAAAAGAAACATTTGTTCGGCACGTTCGCTTTGAATTCTTTTTTTGACGCTGCGCTATGTATCGTTGTCCGAAACTGGAAGCTCAAAGTGATGTTGACTTTTCCATGTTTATTCATAATTTAAACCTTATTAAAATTTGATTGTGTACAAATATTATAAAATGTCTTTGTTATCAATGAAATGACAGCTCGCTCTGCACAACAAGAATATCGAGATCCTGCAATTTCTTGTGTCTTGATTTCAATTTCAAATATTCTATCGCCTCAAATTCGCATTCCCGAATTCCGGGGCCGAGAGCCTAGAGCATTTTCCGACATCGTTAGAGCTGGATTATTCTACCTGTTCTCTGTACACGCGGAACGAATTGTGTGTTCTCCTCCTCGGCGCTTACTCTCGAAGGGTAAAGTGTGCTTGGTGAATCGATAATTACTGTCGGGGCCTCTAGCTGGTCAAAGTAGCGTTTAATTGGCGCAACAGGGAGAAATAGAAGGAGAGAGAAATGGAGCAGAAGAAGGTCAGAGTAAGGGTCAAGAGCGTGTATATTTTTTTCTTCGCAGAAATAACCGTCTTATAATAAATGAAGCACGTGTCGGCCATCTTCTGTGGAAAGTTTACGAGCCACCCCTTCGAGAAACGGCGGGTATCGTAAGCTGATTTGTACGTCAACCGGGCGATAATTATCTGAGACGCTGACCATTTATCCTGCGCCTCCTGATGAGATTAAAATCGAGTCGGATCTGCTTCCCTGTACAATTAAACCGCCGGTTTCATCAGTTTGCTGCGAAAGTAACGCTGAAAGCAGCCCCACATCATTTTTTAGCATTTTTTGAAAATTTGTATAAGGTATAAATGCATAAAGATCCACAGTCTAATAATAAGTTTATGAGTTATGAGAGATTGCCTGTTGTTTTGTATTTGAACGATTTCATTTATATTTGATCATGAAAAATATTTAAATATTAAATTTCATATTTTAACCACATTTTCTCACGAAATTACTTTGGCTTCAAGCTTTTCGTCAGAATAACATCCACATTGTGCTGAAGCTAGGCATTGTAGCAAAAGAAAATAACCTTATCGCAGAGGCAGATCATGCCGGTATAGTGTTACAGGAAAGAAAAACTTTCATTAGAAAATATTGGGAGAATAATTTTACTAAAAATTTATTCAAACACAGAATGAAAAATAAGAAATTATTTTATGGACGAGAAATGAAATAATCTAGAGAGAAATATGTAGTTAAATAAGTAGTCTATTATCCAAATGTTCTTAACTAGACAATTGATTAACTTCCCGGAATAGTGTAATAGTTAAATAGTGTAACCAATATACCCCTTACTAGAATATTAAAATACGAAAAATAATAATGTTGCGGAAAATGAAAGAAACAATGATAAAATTTAAGAGAAATGAAAGCAGATTTAATAAAAGAAGAACGGACATTTTCAGTGAAAGAGGAGGAATAGTTAAAAATATACGAGTGGCTTCGCAATCTTTCATTTTGTAATCCATCCGAGATTTCAAAGCTTTATTTTTCGATCGTCTGGGCTTTAACCGACGAATGCTGGAGGGGAAAAAAGCGAAAGGAACAAAGGCGGAAATGAAAAAAGGTAAAAAGGCAACGCCCTTCGTCCTTGGCGCGGAATATCGATAAATGTCGTTCTCGAAACGGCAGACCCTTTTCAAATAAAACTAGGTTGGTCGTTAGCAGCTCGCAGTCGGCTTGTTTCCTCATTAACTTTGTGCCCAATTAGAGAACGATGGCGAGTCGACAATTGCCCGCGTCTTTTTTTATTAAATGGTACCTTGATGTGCGACGTCGACGATGTTTGGCGGATTCCGACGAAAGTTTCGTTCCGGAAATGGCGGATCTCGTTTTAACACGTTCACTGCCGCGTCGATCATACATGGGTGACGTAATTCTTCCTCAATTTTTCCAAATATCATATTTTTCAATTTGTTCTGTAAATTGTACCACCGAAATGAAAAAGCATTAATTGACTCTTGGAAAATACATGTTATTTACGATTTATATAATACACTCGCACTCAATTATTTCTGGGTACATTTTTCAATGTGTTTACTCGAGTTGCAAATTAGATATACTGCGAATAACAAAATCAAATGGTGTCAATACAATCCTGGATCAATCTCGTATTTATCGTATAAAAATTTGTAGATGTTGTATAGTGAACGTCAGCGTTTATAAAAGGAGAAAAATAATCAAATGAAAATCCTGAAAGCTCTGTACCTGATTAAATTGTTTCACCGTCACGGAACAAGAAGACAAAACCATAACTAACAATAGCTAGACGTACTATAAGAACTTATTATAAATAGAGCTCCTAAACGAACTTCCATGGGTCCTTCCCATCGAGACTGCCCAAGACGTCGTGTTCCGTTTGAACAGAGAGTTCGCCTATTTAACATTTTTTTGCGCCGAACAATGCTACCGTAACGAACAACGGAGAGTCGCTAATTATCATCATAACGATAAACAAAGCACCGGGTACAAGCATGTTCGCGAATAGCACCGAAACGAGAGCGTCTCGTTGGCTTCCATTTATAATTTGTGAAATGCCTAATAAACTGCAGAATCAATCCGCGTAAAATTGTTTGAAGATGTTTACGGCGCTCGACTACGTTCGCCTGCGAAGTATTATGCATGGAGAATCGGTTAATTAACTGGGGAACGAGTGTTTACACTCGGTTAATAATGAAATACATTGAAAAACAAACTCGAGGCCGTTTATCAAACGGCGGGGGCTAATTGCTGTTATCAAACTGAACATTTTTGTGAAGGAACCCGTGGAACGTGAGTTCCAGTGGATTTTTTAATACCTTGGGCGCTTATCGCAATTTAATCTTCGACGGAGGATAATATAAAATATCGAATGTTTTCAGTCGGTGCGCAAAGTTAGAAATTTCCATCGACGTTCGTAGTCTAATTAACACTAGGTTTACGGAGGTCTAGAAATAACTATTTTACATTATTATATAAACATAACAACAATGTGTCTATCCAAACTTTTGGCCATTTTTCCAATAGTATATACCCCAAGAAATAAATTTGGTAAATAATTCCTCAGGGAAGCATCTTTACAATCTTAATAATCGCAAATTAAGAATATTAGAACCCGTCATTTTGACTGGTCGCGTAAACCTAGTGTTAATGACGCCGCACAGTGGGCAATTCGGAAAAAAATTAAATTTGTTTCAAAATCAAAGAACTCTCGATAGAAATAAGATAGAGAGATGAAATTTTTTTTAAATTGAAACTGAAACTTTGTAGAATATGGGAAAATAGGGAGATTATGGTACGAACGTTTTCTAACGTCGAGAAAATTCGTTAAACTTGTAGAATTTCAAGAAAATGTGGTTTCTCCGTTGCTACGCGCGAAAAAAATTTTTTTTTAACATGCTATATATCATTTCCTGTAGATTTTTTCACTTTATTATTATTATTTTTATTGTGTTTTATATATTAGAATACGATGTATGTACCTTCAAGTTAGTGTGTCATAAAATCATTTCAACGAAAAAATGATTTCATTAATTTCTTGTCACAAAAATCGATTTGTTGAAAAAACCAAAAATCGTAGACAAATTTTGAAATCAGATTTGAAATCAGCGTGAAAAAATCTACGGGAAATGATGTATAGCATGTATTAAAAAAATTTTTTCCACGCGTTGGACTGAAAAAATCCAATTTTCTTGAAATTGTACAAGTTTAACGAATTTTATGAAGGTTAAAAAACGTTCGTACCATAATCTCCCTATTTTTCCCATATTCTACAAAGTTTCAGCTTCAATTTAAAAAAAATTTCATCGCTCTATCTTATTTCTATCGAAAGTTCTTTGATTTTGAAACAAATTTCGTCCGAATTGCCCACTGTGTGCCGCTTCGTCGGATATTTTATTATTTCCATCGGGTGTTACAATATTCCAGGATCTCGATCAACAGGTACGCTTCCGTTGGGCAATACCGAACCAATTAAAGCAATTAGTTCCTTAAACAGGTGCTCGAGCAACTTTCACCTGAAACTCGTGAAACTTAATTCGAGTGTCAAGCCCGGCGAGTCAGAAGTAATTCCATTGAAATGGCGCACGGTGGTCGGTCGGAATCATGCTTCTTACGCGAAAATATGATTAGCATTATTCTCCAACAAATGATAGATAACCTATACTTTTGCTTATACTTGGAAACCCGAAATTCACCATTGCCCGCCGCGAACACACCATGTCACTTTTGTATGCGGAAAGCTTCTCCGTTAACAAGATTTAGATCACCGCATAATCCGCGTACAATAGCCGACGAACCGGTTCGGGTAGACCAAGCAAACTGTTCACCGTTGCTGATTACAAGATGGCTACTACTATCATCGGGTTAGTGCATTCATCTCGCGCCCTTAGAAATCGATCAATCGTATTATCCCCGGCTCTGAACAACCTGTGTTCTACACTAGTGTGTGGTTTAAATGGATCCTAGAAAATCTGCTGCGGGATCATCATTCTATGCGGCAAAATGGAGTGCTCGTGTGCGTCTGCTATTGATCTCTTTTCTGAACGAAAGTCGAGTCATATTTTATTTATTTATTTATTCTATATGTCCAAGCAGTGGATGGAATTATCAGAGTTTATAAACGAACCATACATTTAACAAAACATATTACGTGTAACACAAACGATGTTCAATTAACGACTGACAAATTTTCCAAACAAAACGCTCCCTCATGCACACTCATCTCTTTATTTCGTTCAAACAAATTCACATCATACATTTTGCCTCTCACTCATTATGTTTCACTCATAATATGATAATAAATCGAAAATGTAAAATAGAATTAATGTATATCACACCTCGTTTCCATGAAAATATGCAGATACAAGTATCCTTAACGATCTTTAAATCTCGATTTTTTCGGGAATCAAGAAATTTTATTCTACATGTCTTCCTTAGAATCATCCTCCTTTTTCCACATAGAATCATCCCCCATGATTGCACCATAAATACCGAGACGCCCCGTGTTACAACCTACAGATCAAGATCGTCAATCCATCGTAAACCTATATCCATCTGTACCATCTCCCACGGATATCAGGACTATCTATCATGTTCTATAGATAAATGGTGATCGCAACGATAATTCGGCAACCATACAGAACACCGAAATCAATTGACAACTTTGATATTTGATCCGTGCTTGTCGTCGATACTTTGTGTCTTAAAATGTAAATCCCAGGGCGGTGGACTATCAAAATTAGTTGTTCACGTGGATAAGTGATTAAATTAGGCACCATCGATCCGATGGCGCAGTATACCGCTCGCAGTTGCCAAATATGATGTCGTGTAATCAACTTACGCCACATTTAGCGGCGGATATGTGCCGTTGTTGGTCATCCGCTTCGTGGTATCGATTTTTTAACGAAGTCAACGGAAAAGTTACGCGAAGCGTGCTTATTATTTAAGAAGGTCACGTGGTGACTGGTAAAATAATTAGAAACTTCAATCTTCTGCAATCGAGGCTCAAATGATTTTCTTGGTTTATCTTTATCGAAATTGCTAATCATGTTCCATAACGAAGTGCGTAATCTATTATTGATTATTAATTATGCGTATAATCCTGTCGTTCCAGGACATCGATTACGATGGATTTCGCAAGTTCCTGGACACCTATCTCGAAGTCGCTACACCTGATGAGCTTTCGCGACACCTTTTCCTCTCGTTCGTCAAGAAGGTGCAGCGTGGCGTCGATGGGAAAGCTTTCAAGGTATAGTGTGTTTGCTAGCCTCTACTACGCTGTTCGGCAACAGGTGGGAGAAAATTTAAACCGTGATTCCCTGTAACAAAGCACCGCAAATGAAAATACCAAAACTATTTCTAGAAAAAAGAAAACGAAGACGTAAACCTTGATTCCTTGTAATAATACATCCAAAAAATACACCGCAAAAATCAAAACATAACAAAATTAATATTTTCACTTCTAACAAGCAGGAGATGGCCGTGTTATCATCGACAACCGCCTGTGCAGCCATTACCTCTCACACAACGTCCAGCAGCAACGTGAACAGCACAGGTATACCTGGTGGAACATCGCAGGAGAGCCATGGTTCATCATTCGCCGACAAGATCCACGGTCTCACGGAGAAGCTGCAGGCTCTGGGACACCATAGAACAGATAACGAAGCCTCCTCCAAGGCTCGCTCAGGTAGTTCAATTATGGAATACTTCTACACCCGAATTTATAGTCGACTGAAAATTTACCAACCTTTGCTCGAAACATTTTCTTGCCTTGTGAAATATTAGCAACAATCTTACGTTCTCTAGCCTGTAAAATCTTTGATGTTCATCTTTGATGCTCATCTTTGATGCTCATACGTTCCTCAGGATGAACATTCACTCATCCTCTAATTCTAGATTATTCTCGTCGAAATGTTAGATTATGATGCAAGTAGGTAGCCTACTTGTAGAATGAATAAAATGCTTGATTTCATTCAACCTGTGCCGCAAGATGTACTTCAAAATGTTCGATTCAGTTTTAAATAAAATTTGTTGATTCAACCATCATATCAATATCTCTTTGTTACGCACAAAATCCGCAGTCTAACTATTCCATGCACACCACATTGCCCTATCCATTCTGCACGTCTGACCAAGTTTCTTCTTTCTGCCATTAATATACACGGTTCAGCGATATCAAGGACACGCAGAGATCAAAATATCGCGTTACAGTGATCGCGTATCTGATTGATCGTTGTCAGGGGATGGGTGAAAAATGGTTCAAAGCCTGACTAACCCGTCCGCCGTCCATTAGATCGTAAATCGAGAATCATACCACGGTGGATCGCTTCCGGTCACCCGATCGCTGGTCTCGCTAACGTTTCCGTCTGTGTTTCGTGGGGTTCAAGGAAGCGTCCATCCCATACTGACTGTCCAGCACACGTCGTACAGCTGCCACGATGTGATCGAGAAGAAGAGCACCGACAGCAGCCCCAGCCACAGCCAAATGTCGCGGAACTCGTCGCGGAAGTCGAACAACTCTCTACTGGTCAACAACGGGAAATTGGAAGGTCAGTTCATTTTCGTGTCCTAGGACAATTCCGAAACCAATAAATATCGCACGGCTTCGAGACGATTCTAAAACCAAAAACCAGCTCAATACTGTGCGCATAAGACCGTACGACCGAAGTGAAAACTTCTATGGCGATGGTACACCTGTCTGTTTCTCGCTCGCTCGGCTAAACTCAACTCCTCCGAGTTTACCCGAATGGCGTTTCACCTCGGAGCGTGACGGATCAGACTCGTCCACTGCCCAACAATTGTGTACGCGGTGCGCCTAAAGAGGTTTTCACTTCAATAAATACCGGAACGATGTCGGTGTACATATGAGACTATTCTGAAGGGGATAACATTCATGTAGACGAATAACTAAGATTTTTTCCGAAAAATGGAAATTCCCGTTATTTTTTTAACACACCTCGTACGTAGCTGAGACACTTCAACGATTGCTAAATGCCAACATGGCGGCGCGGCGTCGTTAGCAGTAATTCCGCGCTTAAACGCGATCCTCGCAGTTTTATTTCGAGCAAGTGGACGGTAAACGAGCCGTAACGAGCACCGAAAATATCCAGGATCGAAGGCAAGGAACAATAGCAGGACAGGCTATCGTCCGCGGGATAAACAACGCTGAATCGCTGGTCCGATCGTAACGTAACTCTTTATGATCGCCATAGAGTTCTTTATGGATGAGACGTGCGGTGTACACGTCGGCAAACAAATCGATCCCGTAAACCGGATAGCCATGAAACGTCCCAGGGACCGTGTACGACTTAATGGACGCGCCTATTGTCCCGCGATCATGCTCTAATCGATTATTTTTTTCATCGAAATTTCTTCGCCGTCGCTGCCCGACGACAGTTTACTTCATCGATTGCGTCGCCGTCAGTCAAAAAGTGCGAAAACACGTCGATGAGAAGATAAACCGGCTATAAGTGGATGATAATATTCTTAAATTCTTTCCTATTAGATTACTGTTTTTAATTTCATCTATTCATTGTTGTCGTCAATGCATAAAATCCGCATAACCACTGAATGAATCTTCGATCCAATACAAAGAAATTAATTCCGTGGGTGAGTTCTCGATAATGAAAACTTCCAGTGTCAAATGTACGCATGTAAATCGCAAGAGAAATACGGTGTAGTGGATCCGCATGGGTGAAGGCACGTCGACATACATAGAAATACGGTTTCCCCGACGAAAATTGATGTGTGCGCGCGTAGTCCTGGGAATCTTCTTTGTCCTAGGATAAAATCGCATTACGCTCGAAATGATAAGGGGTTCGTTCTGGCCGGCATCGTTTTTACGCCGATGCATTATCTGGGGCATATCTAGAGGATCGTAAATGCGGTTGAATTATGACGTGAACGGGACGTCATCTCGACCGGAAGTGCACTTCGCGGTGCCGCGACCGACTGTCGGTGTAGAATTCGAAAAAAATACGATCTCCTGTCCCGCCATGTTTCACCCATGTCTACTATTGCTGCTCGTTCGTTGTCTGATTACGCGGTCGTGTCGAACCCTGGGGCTTGGTTATTCATAAAACGCCGGTATTACGTTTAAAAACGAAGTTTAGTGCTCGTAAACGGCGCGGTAGTGTTCGAAGGCTTCCGGACAGTTAACTTTCTAATTCACCCACGCAATAGATGGTTTTATTTTCGTTGAATCCGTCGTCTTGCCCGAAATCGTACCATCTCCCTTTATCGCCCCAAATTTCGTTTAAATGCCACTCCTGTGGACTAGCTGGATGTTCTCTTGTTTTCGTTAATGAATGTTCTGCGATTTACGACAGTAAATTTTTAGTTCAGAATCTCGAACTTATAGGATATTAAATTATGTAGAATATTAAATAATTCTTCGGTTATTCCAATGATTAGAACTGACTGGATTTTCTAAGAAATTCTCATTTCCTTGTACCGTTTTATGAAATAGAAGTAAATGATGACTCTCTTTCGACAATGCCACCTGGTCAAAATAAATAAGAGTGTTACTAGTTTTATTAATAGTTATACAGCGATTACAGACAGCGACATTTACGTTCGGCAACCCGGTAACATTTAACTTCAGCACGGAACATCATTTTGTCGAAACTGTTTATCGGACTCCGATCAAATTGCTAAATCCAGGGAACACGTAAATTACCATTTATACATTGACATTTTGATCTACGTGAAATGTCACGACAGACGGAAGAAATTCACGGATATTTCGGATTGGTTATTTGTGGGGTTTGTTTAGACTGGGGAACGGATTCTGCGTTTCCAATGACGGAGATCGTAGATCGAAATCACGTTGATCTCTTTTATAGACTATAAAGTAAAGCCTGTAAATTTTCCAGTTAATGTGAAACCTAAATTTACGGAAGAATGAGTACAGAACAAAACATTTAATACATCGCAATTTTTATGATACATTTGACGTTTCGTTTGATGAGTCAGAATATTTCAGGAATTATTTACATGAAGTGAGTTTAATTTCGTGAGGTAGTATGTTTCTGGAAAAAATATTTTCCGATATTGCAGGAATGATAAAGCACCATTGTATAAATTTGTTCAAAATTGATCCTACGGAGCAACACAATGTTTAATGCGTTAAACAATGGCTCTTTGGATCCCCGTGGAGCGACGGGCTCAGCGTGCCGTCCGTTCGATTGTCCCGCTTTCGCGATGAGTTTGCGTATTTGTTTGGTCCCCGAAATAACGCGAGGAGGAACCAGTATCAACCGGTATAAATAACGTCATGCTTAGTATCCCAGGACTCTTCTGCTCGAAAGCTCTCTCCCACGATACGCAGTCTCAGTGTCTCCGGGATCACGCGGCGAGCAACAAGTGCCGCCTTTCCCGAGCCATAATCATCGATCGCGATCATCCACCGTCGGTCGCCGTTAGTCCATCCGGTTCCGCTGTTTCTTCCGGGCGCCTAGATTTGAACGATCTTACGTCTCCTGAGCTCCATGGTTCTTGGTCCCGCGTACCCACTGGGGCCAAATGGTGTTGAAAAATGATTGGTCGCACTTACCGAACGTTTCCGGTTTGCTCCTGAAGGAAGGTGAGCTGGGAAATCACTTTGAACTCGTTGACCGCGTCTGCTAAGTGATCGTCAATCAATATTTAAAGAAATTACGAGACTGAGTTAAAGTCTTGCTAATTTTCTGCGGTTTTGATGATTTGCTGCTGGTGCGGATTTGGTGTTAGAACTATCAGAGAGGTTGAGATGGTGTAATTAGGATTTTTAACATTGTGATTGTGCTACTTTGGGTTTCCAGTTTGCTCCTGTGGGTGGAGAAATAACACCTCTGTTAGGTGTGTGTGTAATTCTTAATCGATATTATTTAGAGAAAGTAGGTCACTTTTGTAGATTTTGTCATGCTGAACATTTTTATCTTTGAGTGATTTCTTGTGCTCGAACTGTAGAAGCTATCTGCATGTTTCTTACACAGAAGGATTCTAGAGACTCTCCCGAATTCATTGATATATTTTTGTGCACTATTCTGAACATCTAAAATTGTTTAAACAGTGGTCGAAGTGAACGGTACGTTGTTAACACATGATTTTCTTGGATACTTTCCAATTTAGTTTGCAATATATAGGTCTGAGGCAGAGCTTAACTACACCACGCGACAAAGTGGACGTCTTTTACAATTTCAAATTAAAAAGAGATCCCCTTAATCCGATTAATGAACCTCCGATTATATATAAGGTTCCCCAGTAGAAATTTGTAAGATTATAAAATAATTACAAGGATCAGTAACCTGTATTTTATGAACAGGTTAAAGCCTGAAAAAAGTATGACTTACGTAAAATTCTTATATGGTAGACAAACATTATCAGATTGAGAGGCCTGTACATTAAAAACAAATCGAAAATTTAAAAAACGACTGTTTACATCTCCCCTAATGTTGTAAATATTCGAAGTGAAATCGATATATTCGTAATATCACTTCAGAGGCCTGTAGATGAAAAACAAATTGAAAATTAAGAAAATGATGACTTAAACCTCTCCTAGTCTAGCACGAACTGCATAATGCTTAATTCTGAAGAAAATTCCTGCGTAGACATTCGAATAAAACCGAACGACTAATTTCTCTGAAAGAAATCGAGTTTGCTGGTTTTTATTTGTTGTCTGAACTAACTATAGCCAAAGACAGTTTGGCAACGGAGTTTTGGCGGCACAGGAGCGACGACCGACGGCTTCCGTCATCGAGTTCTCATTGTCACCGCGAAGAGGCCGAGGCGAACGTTATTAATAGCGATTTCGTCGCGCGGGATATGCCTCCCCTGAATATTTATAACGCGAAATGAAACGTCAGGGATTTTCACTTTGACGCGACGGCGCTCTTGCGTCAATTGCATCCGCGTGCGTGGCTGCGGGCTTCGAATTTGTTTCTGTCACACGGCGCGGCGCGGCGGAACGCTGCCAACGCGGCCGGTATAACTTTTTAAAAGCCGGAAAAACCAGACGGATTAATCGGCTCGGAGAATAATGCATGCGCAATGCTGATTCTATTCGAGCGCAGCCGAAAGCGAATGAAATCTCACCGGGAGCACACCGCGTGTTCCGTGCGATTTGCCCTCGTTGGTTAGTCATTGCCACCGCGATCCCACTGGTGGGACAATCAATTGCCGGTTTTCAATTACATTAATTGTCAACGCTCGAGCCGCGCGGCTGGTCTTCCGAGGAAAATTGCCCGACGGCTTGGCGCAAATTAATTTGCCCCCTGGCGTCTAATCGGCAACGCAAAAATCAATGTAATGGGGAAGCAAAGAAAATTGCCACAGCAGTCATTCGAAAAGTCACACGAAGACAGAACAATTTATTTATTAATATTCTTATTATATTAAAATTCTTTTTCCGGCCACTGTGCAACGTATTATATATTCATGTGGGATTTGTATATTTTGTCAGAATTTTAGTTCTTTGTTTTTTGGGTGATAGATGTCCGAAAGAATGTGTAAGTTCATTTAATATTGCTGGAAGTAAAACTGAAAACGTTATCAGTTCCTAGACCACGAGAACGAAATTGATCGGTATCCGGAGGTTGGTCAGCAATCAGGGCGAGATAAATCGTAACATGGCCACCGAAAGAATCACAGACGCTGGTAAAATGGACCGCTGGAGAGCAATAGAATAGTCGGTGAATTTGTTTCAACGTTGTCGCACGTACTAAAGATAAATCGTCCGCCTTCCGCGATTGATCAGCTGGCTTTATTTCCCTCGTGACCAGCAACATTGTTCTCCTTCGCTTCCTTTCCTCCGTCGCGTCTGGAGACTCATTGAGTTACCGATCATATCGTTGTCTTCGACGTCTCCTCTTCTCGTTAAAATGGAGATATTCAAAACAATACTCTTTACTGTTCAAAAAATTCTACTACACTACTTGCCCTTACGCTATTTGCACATTAATTTGTCTAATAGCTATCACTTAAATGCTGTAATTATTGTTAGAAATTATTATTCTGTTATTTATTGTTCACGATTATTATTTAGAGCTTGAAAGATGAACAAATTTTTACACGAACTGAGACGAAAATAGGTTTTCGTTGATCAAGATTTGTGATGATCGCTTCCTAAATCTCAAGTGAAGCAACAGGTTATTCGAAGCGTCTTCTCGGAGCCCAATCGATCGAGACCTATTTTGTTCTGTCGATTTAAACGTAATTTGGAATCATTATCTCATAGAATCACGAAAATCGCGACGGATTTTCGTCGATAAATGCTTTTATGGGCTTGTATGTATGGATGCGTAAATGTTGCATACGTGGTGTTTGATTGCAGAGATGAGACATCTCGTCAGGAAGCAGAGCACGCTGGACGTTCACTCAGTTAAAGTCAGCCTGAAGGATATCGTGTGTTATCTGTCGCTCCTCGAAGCTGGCAGGCCGGAAGACAAATTGGAATGTAAGTGATTCTCCTCGTTCCGATTATACAAAAGAAGGGAAATAAACTCGCGGGCACGCGATGTCAATTCGAGGAGATTTCGTACGCGCCCGATGCACTTGGGCTCGCGCGACCGCTGCAACTTGTTGCACGCCAATTTCGGCATGTGCTAATTCGTTCGCTCTCTCCATCTTTTTTCTTATTCTCCTTTCAGTTATGTTCCGGCTCTACGACACAGATGGAAACGGTGTTCTCGATACGAACGTGAGTGCAACGAGAAAATCGCTACCGCAGTTTTTACCCTCCATTGATCACGGCTCGGCTTTTTAATCACCTTCAATTAACTTCGAACACTTTAATTATCGGACTGCTTTGCCGGAAAAGTCGCGGAGAAATTGCGTTGAACTAACGATCCCGATTTTCGACGATAGGAAATACCGTCTGGTATCCCTGGTATACATTGCAGTGTATTACATATGAACGCACAACTGCACAATCGGTCACAAATGTTTAGTCCGAGTCTTTGAAAACGTGGATAAAATTTCGCCGATTTCATGGACGTCGATTAGTCTATTAGTTAACATATTCTCGAAGATGCGTCTTGTATGCTTTTATTTAGAAAAATCGGTATGGGTAAGCTTCGCTCGCAATATATTAGCGACAGATAAATCTATCATCGCGGCAGCTGTCGCTAACGTGGAATAGATCGATGCGGGGCTCGCGTTATCAATTGTAAGCCTGCATTTAATATCATTATCACGTGTCCCTAGGAGATGGACTGCATTGTCAATCAGATGATGAATGTCGCGGAGTATCTCGGATGGGATGTGTCCGAATTGAAACCGGTAAGTGATAGCATCAATGATTTCATCTATATTGTGGAACCGTTCATGCACCCCTAAAAGACGTTATCACTACTCTAGAATTACATGAAAAATTTCGAGAACTGTTCATACTGAATTGATGGTAGACGCTCGACTCGTTTGATCGAACACTTTTCGACAGGGGTGTAGCGTTTCCTGGTTCAATAGACGGGATCCTAACTTTCTGTTTGCGTAGCGCGTCGAGACGGGTAAATTGACGGGCGATATCTAGGCGTAACTCCCACGGTATTTATAGATACTGCAAGACATGATGGTGGAAATAGACTACGACGCGGATGGCACCGTGTCCCTGGAGGAGTGGAAAAGGGGTGGCCTCACGACAATCCCGTTGCTTGTGCTGCTGGGACTCGATTCCCACGTGAAGGAGGATGGGAATCATCTCTGGAGGCTAAAGCACTTCAGCAAACCCGCCTACTGCAATCTCTGTTTGAATATGTTGGTCGGTCTCGGCAAGAAAGGACTTTGTTGCGTTTGTGAGTACTCAACCCTCGGTATACCCTACCCGCCGCCATTTTCTGCTTCCTCGAGGAATATTTCGTCGGCTCTCGAGTATAAACTTCAACAGCTAAACTCGCCAACTACGCAAGAAAAGTGTTTTTTAGCAAAACCAACAACCATGTTGTTCAATCGCGATTGTTCGAATTTCCGGTATCAATATTAATTCGTGTTTCTAAATTAATATTAAATTCGTGTTTCATTAATTAGTTCGATTAATCCGATGTAGTTTTCGATTTGAATTGAAGACGACGATGAAGCAAAGTTTGTTTTTAAATGTGTGCAGTTTGCAAGTATACGGTGCACGAGAGATGCGTTCAAAGAGCGCCAGCTTCTTGCATAGCTACGTACGTGAAAAGCAAGAAGACGTCGCAGACGATGGCGCATCACTGGGTCGAGGGTAATTGCCATGGGAAATGCTCGAAATGTAGGAAGACTATCAAAAGCTACAATGGTATCACGGGCTTGCACTGCAGATGGTGTCAACTGACTGTGAGTAGTCCATTTCCGAATGGCAACATGTTATCTTCCTAGCTATGTTTTAATTAAATTATTCTATTATTGCATGTTGCATCCACATTCGATATACTTTAATTACTGCAGAGGCTAGGAAGAACGAAACATTCGATCTTTAAATAAATCTTTTTAAATTGTTTCAAGCATTTTATTCATACTTGCACTAAATGTGTAACAACGTAAATCTATTTCATTGTGAGTCTTATTAAATTCTGAATTTAGTCAACTTCAGACTTGCACCATCATAAGTCATATAATTCAGTCAAGTGTCGATTGTTACAGGTCTTATTAAACGCTGAATTTAACCAATTTTCTTATTCATTCTTGCATTAAACGCGTGAGATACATAAATTTAGTTCGAAGATTGTGGGTCCATAAGTTTTCCAAATTTTGTGCTGCATTGGTTATTCATGTTTGCGTTAAACACCGCGAGATACATTTCATTTCCAATCATTGTGAGTCGTATTAAGTATTGTGCCTAATTAACTTTCTAAATTACTTACTGCATCGAGTTTCATTCGTGTATTAGACGCATAAAATCCGCATACCAGCGACAACAAAAGCGAGCAAGCATCGTCGATCATAAAACGATCCGATTTTCGTGAAGCGTAGAAGGGCGTGAAGACTACAATGGGATAGAAGTTTAAGAGTGATGTTCACGCGACGGTAACTTTGCAGTTGCATAACAGATGCGCCTCGCAAGTGAGGACGGAGTGCACGCTCGGTGAATACGCGGTGCATATTCTTCCTCCGACTGCGATCTGCCCGGTTGTCTTGGACAGACAGAGATCGTTTTCGAGGGACAGCAAAAGAGGGAGCAAACATGGCCAGGATTCGTCTTCCGTTAGCTCTGTAAGCGACTCGAACAGTCTACTCAATCTTAACGTTATAAACTCGCATGCGAATCGAGATAAAAATTTTCCAACCAGCGAAATATCAAATAGAAAATGTAATCGTTTGAATATGTTAAAAATTACATAACAGTAGTATAATACCTAAATATAGTATTCCTACTGCTTTGTATTTTTATATAAAATCCGCAGTCTCCTTATAATCGTTTGAGGAAATTGTTGAAATTATGGATTGGATTAAATATTACGGAATTCTGTTCGATTCTCAGACCGGTTTCCTAACTTCCGGTAACACGTCGAGCCAACAGCCAGCGATGTCCTTCCAAATTACACCTCCGCCAGATACAATACCACTTTTGGTCTTCATAAACCCGAAATCGGGGGGCAGGCAGGGCGAACGGATGCTGAGGAAGTTCCAGTACATATTAAACCCGCGGCAGGTTCACAACTTAGCTATGGGTGGGCCGATGCAAGGTCTGCAGATGTTCAAAGACGTGGAGAACTTTAAAGTGATTTGCTGCGGCGGCGACGGTACTGTCGGCTGGGTCTTGGAAACCATGGGTACGATCAGCTATTTATTAAAACTTATCAAATCGACCCTGCGAGTTGTGTATTCCAGTCCGTGACTTGCCAACAAAACGACACCAACGGCGTCTGCTTGTATTACAAGTCGCCTGACATTCGATAGTTTCGAGGAAAATGAGAATCCCGATAGGGGTGCAACTTCTTCAAACAAGATTCTCTACTTTGCTCCCTCTACCACCGATTTATTTGTTTCCTTTTAGTTAACTTTCTGATGCTGTGTCGGGCAAACTCTAGGTCTGTTTTAATGAGATTCTGGATCCCTATTTGTTAATTATTTCACAGAAATCTCACGAAAGTAATCAGAAAGTTTTATAATATAACATCAACAATTTTTAGCGAAAGCGTCCGAATACCTACGGGTGGGGGTGTTGGTTTATGAGTATATAAAAACCACACACTTTATGGGGAAAACTATAAGTTTATTAAAACGATGCTAGAAGCGTTTGAGGCGCGTCTTTTTATTTCGAAAGAACTATGTTGTTCTATGAACAACTGAGAGTAGACAAGACGAATGATATGTGGAAAGTACGAACGAGTGTTTCATGCAGCTTCGATTCAGAGCTATAGGAACAATGATCCTGGATTACAGATCGGGTTCAATTCGAACATCAGCCTGCTGTAGGCGTCATCCCTCTGGGAACAGGCAACGATCTCGCAAGATGCCTGCGATGGGGTGGTGGCTACGAGGGCGAAGCCATTTACAAAGTCCTCAAAGTAAGTGCATCTCCATTGTGACGAAACTGTCGACGTGCGACACACATTATCAGACTGTGCCTAAAAAAAACAAAGAAAAACTTGTCGACTTGAAAACATATCGCCGAACTGTGTTTTACTGTTAATAACAGAGTAAGAACGTACCTCAGATTTTTTAATTGCGCACTACCAGGCGCTCCATAATCTGAAAATTGTAGAAAATCGAGAAAGCAGCGCCCGTGATGATGGACCGTTGGCAAATAGAGGTCCTGGACCAAAAGGAAGAGAAGAAACCGAACCAAGATTGCATACCGTACAACATCATCAACAACTACTTCTCGGTGGGCGTGGACGCAGCGATCTGCGTGAAGTTTCACATGGAGAGGGAGAAGAATCCAGAGAAGTTCAACAGTAGGATGAAGAATAAACTCTGGTATTTCGAGTACGCGACCACGGAACAGTTTGCGGCTAGTTGTAAAAATCTCCACGAGGATCTCGAGATTATTGTAAGCGTAGCCGCCACATCAGTCTGAAGAATTCGATCCATGCTCGTTTTCCTTTTCTGTTTTAAAATCAACATTGGTTTACAGTGTGATGGAACACCTCTGGATCTAGCTCATGGTCCCTCTCTCCAAGGAGTTGCTTTGTTGAACATTCCTTTCACCCATGGGGGCTCGAACCTCTGGGGTGAACACCATTCGAGGCACCGGCTGGGTAAACGGAAAAAGCGACCAGATAAGGAACTTAGCACCAGCAGCTTCAATTCCGTTGACCTGACTGCTGCTATACAAGGTATCCCTTTGATCAACAACTATTTAATCCTTAACCCTTTGCCTTACAATATCGTGTCTAAGATTCTGGACTCGTGATTAAGATTCTGGACAGAGTTTAATAAATATGTATGTTATTAATTTCCTTTAAATCGAAATAAAATTCTATTTTGGTTTTGTTAATGTACAGCTATTGGGGAACATACATATAGGCGCACAATAGATATAAAGTTTCTTCTTTCTTAGGAAATTAAGAATTACAAAAAAAGTCTTAATCACTGAAATCGTAAAATAAATCGTAAGGCAAGGGATTAAATAAACCCATAGTTATTTCCAAATGGAAATAACTGCAACAACCGCGTGCGAAAAATCCTATAAAATTAGCCACGGTTTTCTTCAAATTTGTGGTAGGTGAAGTGTTGAATAAAATGGGAAAATAAAATTTGTACAGACATCGGCGACAATCTCATCGAAGTGATCGGTCTGGAGAACTGTTTGCACATGGGTCAAGTGAAGACAGGACTTCGTCATTCCGGAAGAAGATTGGCTCAATGTAGCAGCGTCACCATCACCACTAGCAAGCGATTCCCCATGCAAATCGATGGGGAGCCGTGGATGCAGGGTCCTTGCACTGTAAGTTCGCCTTGCGAGCAATCTCTGCAACGGGGACACTTTCTGATACACGTGCAATTACCATTAACAAATTTTATATCAACAAATTTCATAGAAATTTTATTTTTTAGTTGCGATTTATTTGTAAGAATGACATTCACAAGAAACAAAATGATGTAGGAAAGGAAACGGTTAAATCGATTGTTTAGGACAAAGTTCAGAGATGCTGATACGATCGTGTTTACACACGAGAGTCGCTCACGTAGAAATGTTGCTTGTTATTGCATCTGCACTCTGCACCTTTACACAAACTAAAACAAGCGATGGTCGCAAATGTACATAGTTTGATCACAGGGTATAGAATGCCGTATAAATCATTTCAGATTCACATAACGCATAAGAACCAAGTTCCGATGCTGATGGCGCCTCCACCGGAAAAGGGTCGCGGGTTCTTCCGTTTCCTGAGGAGGTGAACGTCCCTGAAGAGTCCAACAAAACGAGTACCAGAGCTCGGCCAGTAGACCTTGAACTTTATCCCATCGTCGTTTATCTTTTCTTGTTCGAGACGAGACAGAGAAGCGTATCAGTTCGCCCGTGCGTATATAATTACAGTGCTTCAGTGCTCGTTCGAGCGGCAATGGACGAGCTTCTATGTAAACTCTTAGGTATTCTTGTGTACAGTATTTTTGAGAACAATAATGATAACGAAAGGGATGGAAGAGATATCTTTCGTCGTAGAATTAGGGATCAGGCGTCCAGGGATCCATCGTCTTTCTATTCCGTGTGATGTATCCTTTTGTTTCGAGCTCGAGTCTACCGCTTCGCCACAGAAACGCGAGTGCAACAGCCCGGTGTGTGCCGTCGACCGTGCACAAGCGAACGATTTGCACGGTATCATGCAAAAGAGAATAAATCTGCGTGAGTAGTATCACTCGGCTGACGTAATTGTAAACCTCTACGATCGTTGTTTCTCCTCGCACGACGCGCAGAAATGCCGCTAGGATTTTACTTTCTCACAGGGACATGGTTGTCGCCCGATCGAGAGTGCACGAACCATCGAGTTATCAAATATTATTTCACGTTTAAAGTAATGTCTCGGTAGATGTGAAAGAGATGTGCACGATATTTGTGAAAATTTGATCCCCGCCGCTGCGGTGTGTATCTTAAGGGGGAAACTCGTTTTTCTAGGATTGCAAGGGTGCGAGATGCGCGTTCTAATTTCTCGATTTTATTATTCGGCATTGTAATTTGCACTATTCGGAAGCATACAATTGCGTATGTAGCTATTTTCATAAAGCTGCGCCAGCTTCATGCGGCCGAATATATAAATTACGCCTCGTAAACGTAAAAATAGGACTTTTGAGGTCGATCGCGACCTAGATTGATCTTTTATCTAGCGCATTTGACTACTGAAAAACCCCATCTTTGCATTATCGAGAAATGAGAACGCGCATCTCGCACCCTTGTACTCCTGGAAATGAGTCTACCCCCTTAAAGAGCCCAGAAGCTCGATCGAATTAGATATATCGGTGAGACAGAAATTGAGGAAATAATGGACCAATACATTCGGTAAGCATTCGTGTGAGAATGATCACAACAATAAGAATATACTTGCTGAATGCGCCTCGTTGTTAAATATTGAATTGTTCAGTTGATTAAATATTGTCCGTGCACTCGCGACTCCTAGGGCAAGCAATTCTCAGATCGCTCCTCTTTTTTGCACGACTCCGTCCAACAATCAAAGGATCTTCTACTTTCCTCTCTAAACATTAGGATTTTTGTACGGAAGCTTAGTCGTAACCACTTAGACGTAACTCGTAATCGATTTTATTTATTTATCTATCTATTTATTTATTTATTTATTTAGTTATTTATTTATTAGTCCGGTCTATTTATTTATCCAGACGCTGGATAGCAATATATTGTAAGCATATCAGCAAGACGGTGCGCGTGCGATGCAATTTGTTCGCATTATTAAACGAACGCGTACTTTTGTTCAAATGACTATATCGTTAAGTTTCTCGTCTATTTATTTGTTATGTATACTGTTACCTATCGCGCGCTGGTTAACCATAACAACGTTATTGTGATTGCAACTGTACAAGATGTGAAGAGAGATATAAGAGAGAAAACGCGTAATTTTAAGATCTCTAGGTCGGGAAACCTGGAAATCCGAGATCGATTTTCGTTTCTTAACTTAATTTTAGCTGACTAGACAGTAAGATTAGAGGACATTTAACTATAATTCGTTTGAACAAGTCTTCGCAGATCCAGATCGCAAACGTTTTCACATTCTGTACCGCTAGATCGATTAATTAAGGCACAAAAGATGGAACGCTACCGTATCGTTAGACACTAGGGACAAATGTATTACCGAATTTAATCGAGATCGGATCAGCCAACATGTCACATGTATTAATCAGTATTGCAGTTTACAAAACATTTCGTACGACTATTCTTTGCGACCGAGATTTAACAGGCATTTCACCATAGTATAAATACAAACGCCACCGCCATTTTGTAATCTTCTCGTAGCCACGCGCACACACTCGTCATTCACGAGTGCTCTGAAATGCCATAATCTTTATTTCTATTCATTCTCTCGTTGCACAGCTGTATATCCGAGAACAATTCAACCAAACGACTGTCAGCCATCGTATGAAGATCGTTTGCTAGCATTTCTCGAATTTTCCGTCCGAGAGTGGCGTGCATAAGCAACAAAAAGATTTCCACCAATCCTAACCGATACACGCTGCTTTCATTCTATTATAGCTAATCTGTGGACATTCACGCGCCAGTTTATAAATTAATTTATTAAACTCAATAAATAATACTTTGAATCGGTGAAAATGTAATAGAAAAATTCTGTGAAAGTAGCCGTGCAATGTCCACGGTTTAAATTCCGTTTCCGAGCACTCGTTCTAGTTTCTTTCTCACGCTGGATTAGCAGATTCAAGGAAGATTGTAACGAGCCGTAATGTATTTCCAGAAGTCGTAGCAATATCGAATAGCACGCTCCGACATCACTTCACAATGAAACAGAAATGTGAAGTGCCGATGATTTCTCTCGCGTGACATGCTTTTATATATACATACGTACATACATATATATATAAAGAAAGGAACACAGAGAATGTAATAAAGAAGTAAGATTCCAATTAACATCCCGCAGGGACCATCTCATCGTTGAGATCCATTTAACGTTTAACGAAGCGTAGACTTTTTTCAACCCCTTCCAGCCCTTGCGTTCGACTTCGGAATCTTTGGTTCGCGTTTAGTTGACCCTTTGCGGACGAGGATTTTTGACAAATATTTTCCTCGATCGTGTATATCAAAGTCTTAAATACCAGAAAAAAATGGTGTCCTGATCTATCGTTATTCAGATTATTTCTTTGAAACGTGCGGTATTTCGTCCGCAGAGGGTTAATCGGATTTTCGAGCACGTAATTTCTACCGTTTAGAAATTCGTGCGAGATTTATCATTTACGATTACAGTTAACCCGTGCCCCATACGCTAGCGATAGACACGGTCGACTAATTAATTATACATAGTTGCTCTCGTTAGACGAATCGAAATATTACGCTTACGTATAATGATACGGCCATTAAGGTCTCGATCGTTGAATCGTTATTCAGTAGCGATAGGATTCGAGCGAGGGAATTCGACCTCCAATTATTTCTACCGAAAGTATTTTCTATGCTGTTCGATAACTCCGAATTGCCCTCAGCTTTTATGGAACAATTCTACAGACTCTCTCGAGTACAGTAATATATATTTTTGTAAGATTATAAGCAGACTGTGGATCTTTATGCAAAATAAAAATTGCAAGTCGTATCTTTAGTAGTTTTATCAAGTTGTAAGAAATGTATGGATATTCATGAATGTTTTTCATCTTTTCGCTGTTTGAAATTGCCTCGCCTATTTTTGCAATGCATAAAGTCCACAGTCTGGCAGTGAGGCAGATTTCTCGGGAATTCAAACAAAATGATGTAAAAATACGTATCATTGTACTTAGAAGAGTCGGTAGAACATTTTATAACTGAAAATGTTGCTGTTTGCAGCCGCGGACAACTAGAAAATTGAGGGTGGCGGAGAAAAACGGTTTTAATTTGTTCCAAGAAGAATATAGGATTTTTTGGTGGAACTCCCTCGCCGCGAGTCTGCGAACACTATCGGCACAATAATTAAAAATATCGTTTTTCTATTGGATTGGCGCAGTGTCTCAGTGTGCTTGTCGTTGTATGACACGGTGTTACAATATAAGGAAAAGAGAAAGACCGATAGATCGAGAATTGTGTTCCCAGGCACAGCGCGAGAATCTATAATACTTTTCTGGGACGGGTATATGGGACTTCCTTTCTAAAGAAAAAAAAAAGAATCAAAATACGAGATACTTTCGCCGGACAGAGATACTTCTATTTTCTCTTCAAGTATTCAAACTTCCTGTTACAAGGTATATATTATACAGGGTGACGCATTCTATTTGTAACCATGACCACGAACGAAACCATCCTCTTCTACTTCGCACCTGTCTCCTCGTTTTCCTCCTCGCTATCACGCGTTCAGCTGACACGACAACATTAAAATGGATCACCCTGTATATACGAAGCTAACGTGTATTGAGATTGACAATAGTGCTCGTCAATTATTTTCTCTTTTCTTTTCCTGTTGGACGCGCTTAGCTAAGCAACAAATAAATAAGGCAAGATGTTCCGCGAGCAACGCTCTTCTTAGCGATTAGATGATTTCCTGAGAAATTTGATGATTCCATTTCCATTGCGACTTAAAATAGATAGCGGTGCCGACGATTATGAAATTTTTTATTGATATCCGATATTAATGTTAGAAAGGACACGTCTTTATTTGGAACAAAGCTCGCGCGAACATCTCGATAACAACGGACATTTCGGAGTAATTAGGTATCCAAGCGATCAGAGTAAAAATGATTATCTTTAGATCGATCTTCGTCGGGGACAATTTCATTCGGAGAACACACGGACTCGTAGTCGTTTAAGCGCAATTACAAAAAATGTATTCGGATTAGATGAATTTTACTGCCAGTTGTCTTGGGTCTACGTATGTTTGAGCACTACTGCCATTTTCCAAGAGATAGTCGCGTATGGGAAGAGAAGCCTCTCTATTACAGTGTAATATACGAAATAAAGAGTAAATTACGATACACGACCTCCCCTGAGTTTCCGTAACAATAGAAAACCCGTTTAAAAGCAACAGGAAACGATTAAAATTCAATTGAAATGAAAATGAATTTTATGCATTTATGCCAACAATTAATAGGTGTAATTTAAAACAGTAAAAATATTAGAAAAATTTAGAGATGTTGTTATATTATTTTCAACCTATTGAACACATTACAAAAGAAAATAAATTTCTATTTCACTCCAGCTTGTTGCGAGCCAGGTAAAAAATTTTTATTTTGCATAAAGGTCCGTTGTCTACATATCATCATCATTTCATTTCATTGACTACTATTTTCTGTTCAGAATCATATATTATATATTCATTAAACATATTCAAATATTGCCGGGCTTTGCAGCGTTTCCTATTTTATCGACTGGCACCAACTGGTCCATGGAAAGGAATGGAAATAGAATTGGCAAGTCTGTCTGTACGTATATCGTCGAGGTCATTCATTTTGGGGACAGAAATATTACAGATTTGGATAGTAAGTTCGTCTCCATTACCATTTTCATTTCGCCTATTTGCATGCAAATGAAGCGATCCAGCGCGCGAAACAATAGCGATTCAGAACAGAAATAGACTTATTTATTTAGTTGTGGCACGAAGATTCTGGCACAAACTCGTCTAAATCGCATGAAATGAAAATGGTAATGGGGTTACGTGGCCCACGAAAAGTTTGCCGCAAAAATACATTGGATGATAGGTCTATCCCTTGATCCATATATACTTATAGACCCGGCTTCAGATAACATGCGGGTTCCATCAGATTACTTCATATACCAGATGACGGATGTGGGCAAAGTGCTATAGTCTGTTGAGAAGTCGCAGTATAATATATATTTTATTTTTTATCACTCGTGCAGTTTTACTTTTCTCCTATTATTTTAAATATAGGTCGTAACTCATTTTGACAATTATAATTTGGAAAAAGTGCAATTTTAATATGTAGATGTTGGTAATATGAAATCTGTATTTATTTCCTCACAACTTACTTTATTTAAAAAAAAGAATAACAAAAAAAATATGCAGGGTGTCCAGTGTCTATCCATCATTTTTAATTGTTTTGTGACGTGACTTGTGGGCAGCAGATACTCCGTTATCTCGGAACACTGCGTCCTATGCATGTCTATTCTTATACCTAGTCGGTGATAGTATTCTATGATACCGGTTGATGGTTAAAGCGAAGTTCACAAGGAGCGCCACACAGCGCGAACCATACAAAATACCGTCGATACACTTCCGGTCTGTTTTTCTGACAAGTGGCTGATGGCTGCCTGACATTTCTCTTTTGACAATTTTAGTGAACTATGGTTCATGAGACACGTTATCCAGCCCCATAGATGTAACGGTAATACACGCGTCGTTCATTTCATCAGGCGGCGGATCGTCAGAAACGATTTTCCAATCCCGGCAGGTTTTGCACAGGAAAGGTGAGACCGGCGAAATATATCGTTATCAGGCGTGCCACCGGTTGGATTTCGAATCGTCCATTAACATTGCCACTTTTCAGGACACGCGATATCATTCGGCAAAATGATCAAAACAGGCGAAGATAACCTAAGGCATCTTCACTGTGATCAAACAGTGTAAGTACTTAATAAACCATCGATACAAGCCGGCCTTTTATATCCATTAATAATTCCCTGCATTTTCCTCTACGCTTCTTTATTTTCGTAATCCTCGTTTTCAATGTTTTCTCACATTCATGTACGAAGTAATACATTCTGCACAGAATAAAAAATATATATGGCTACTGTGCATCATCTTATTTCTATTCCACAAGTATCATTTGTTAAGTCGAATTATTTATTATTATTTCGTTTTGATTCGCCAATGCCTGTATTTGTTACGATTAGATTTTTTTTATGTTTAGAGAATTCAGTGGACAAGAAGACCAGCATTCGGTGGAGCTATATGGCGACGATGTTACTATTGTTCCTATACCCGGAGGTCACAATCATGGTAGTTCAAAGGTGAAATTAAAAAATATTGTTGACTATACGTGGGATGTTAGTCTTTATCCAAACCAGTTATTGGCTGTTCATAAGTATGGCAAATATTTAGCTTATGGAATAATAGGTAATTCACATTTGAATGAAAGTTTTCTTTTTCTGCTTTCAAATATTAATCTATTGAAATTGTTTAGTTGGTACTGGACGAGGTAAGGTGAGAGTTATGTATACAGAAATGGAACAGAGAACTTTATTAAGGGAAATGCGTGCTCCGATACAAGACTTGGCTTTTGCACATGTATCGAATGCTATCCTAGCATGCGTTGACTACTTAGGAAATCTTTTTGTACATAGCGTTGAATCAACACCATCCGAATTGTTATGTACTTTATTATTACAAGTGGACGCAGATTCTAGTGCTTACCATCGTGTGATATGGTGCCCCTATATTCCTGAAGATGTAATGTCTGACGGGGACGAAGTGTCGAAACTGTTAGTTTTAACTCGTGGTTCGAAAGCAGAGTTGTGGTCAGTTAATACTGTTACATCAAGATTCAAATCGATAGAGGTGAATGTGAACTTAACTTACAGATTATAAAATCCGTACAAAAGCAAACAAAGTATGCAACTATTTGACTGAATGATAGGCAACTGATCCAGCAGCGAAGGAAAATGGAGGCATGTTTGAAATTGATGAACATTCTGGTAGAATCATTGAAGCCACTTTCAGTCCTGACGGGACAGCTTTAGCCACGGCTAGTTCTGACGGGTCAGTAAAATTCTTCCAAATATACCTACATGAGAATTCTCATGGCAATCAAGCTCAGCCACGTTGTTTGCACCACTGGAGACCACACGACGGACGACCTATCTCGTGTTTATTCTTCCTAGATGACCACAAAACATACCATCCCGAGTAAGTGCCTCAAAAAACTATGTAACATCGATTTAACGCTATAGGACAGGGCCCTTGGTATTGCTCTAAATATACATATTTTTACACAACTTATACTTTTATCGAATAAAATAATTTCGTATTTTATTTCTCAGTTTGCATTTGAATAGATTTTTACTTAAATAATTTTTCATATGGGTAAGAGCTCTACTACAAAACAAAATCATATGACTGTTTATAACAATTTGTTGATTTACAGTGTACAGTTTTGGAGGTTTGCCATAACAGGATGTGACAACAATACAGAGTTAAAAGTTTGGTCTTGCGAACTCTGGATTTGTCAACAAACTATAAAATTCTTGCCGACGCCTTCCACCGGCAAATTGCCTGTTTTGAAAGCAGCTTTGGATCCTAGCGCTGGCTATCTTTTATTATCAGACATATCGAACAAGGTTCTGTATATAATGAGTCTGACGAAAGACATTGGAAAGTCGTTGGCGTCCATTAGTACGGTATCAGGATTACTTCTGCCGTATCCTATACTAAGCTTCGGCATTGTTGACGCTGGTATGCGCAAAATACGAGGCACCTGTGAATTACTAGAAGACTTACGGCCTTGCGAGGATGAGGAGGAGCAACTTGTGATTCAAATGTATCTAGTCCAACCGAAATCGTTGCAGGAGTGTCAGATTGCCTTCAAGCCTGCTTCGCAAACGAACAACAGACGGCTCATGGAGAGACTCACTCACGATTCATTGGACTACTCCGAGGACCTGCCTGAGATGGGGACTACCAATCATAATGGGATCGCAGGAGAAAGTTGCGAAGAGGACCGTTCACTGTCTGCTACAATTGAGGCAACTGCGAATCACAATGCCGGGTTAAATCTGATGACTCCCGATGCGTTCAGTTCGCCAGCTAAAAAGGAAAATAGCGAACTGGACTCTCGACCTACTACCCCAGAGTTGGGCAAGGTCCTTTCCACTAGTCCTTCTCTGGCGCAAGCTGTTCAAGCTCTAAACGCGACAGAGCCTCCACTGGCTACCAGCGAGCTAGAGGAACAAACTCCAGCTAGCAGTGGTAGCAGTCCATCTAGAGAAGTCAGAGAAATTCTAGCTCTGACGAAATTGGATGAGGAACCAGAGGTCGAAAGCAAACCGGAAGTAACTAACGCAACCGATGGAGATTGGTCTAATATCCCTATGGGTTTACTGAAAGATGTGAGCAGGCACGTGATGCAGGATACTGAGAACTACTCGGGAGAAGAGGAGAAAAAAAAGAAATTGAAGGAAGAATCGAAATCGGCGACATTCAATGCTACAGACGTTGAGAACACATGGCAAACGGCAAATGAAATAAATACACGCGAAATAATAGATAAATTAGAGACTGTTATGGAGTTGATTCACGAGCAACGACGAGAGTTGAAAGAGCTACGCGCAGAAAGCGCTAGATTGAGACAAGAAACACCGATCGCGACGCAAGTCGAGTTTGCTTTAGCTAGGGCTGCTCAGCAGCAAAATGCTCTGGAGCAACAAACATTGTACAATCAAATGGCACTCGAGGCAACGTTAATAGACAAAGTTGATACAGCGTTGCCGCGTATCATCAAAGAGACAATGGAACCGTTGAAGCACAAGTTGAGATTAGATATCGCACGGATAGATGAACTTATAAAAGAAAATTTGACTGGGTTGATGAACAGCACCCATGTGAAAGATGCACTCGCGTTGGCGACGGCGAACGCGGCGAAACCAGCGTTGGATGTCGCGTTTAAGGAATCTTTCACAAACGTTCTCCTGCCTGGCATGGAGAAAGCGTGCCAGACAATGTTCAAGCAGGTCCAAGATGCCTTTATCAGGGGTACACGAGAATGTAAGAAATCATTTATACATGTCAGATAAATACTCAGTATAATATAAATTTTCTTTGGAATTTAATCTGGAAAATGGATATTGAAATATTTTTGCAGATCTCCAGAAGGTAGAGACAATCGGAGAGAAGCAATATCAACAACGAAACGAGCAACAGAGCGAAGCATTGGCTGGACTAGTTCGCGAAGAATTGCAAACTGAATTAAATAGAGGCTTGTCCAATCTACAGGAAGGAACGTTGCGCACTATTCGCGAATCTATGAGAGATAATTTAAATCATCAACTGATCGAGATAACAAATGCGCGGTAATTATATGTGAAACTTTTTCTTCTTTATAAATTGTTAAAAAGTATGAAATCTCTAAGAATCGTGTAATTAATGACTGTCTTGTAGTTCTAGAGCAACTACTCCTGCTATACCAGTACCTGCGGTTGCCGCCGCTCAATCACGAGTTATGTCCCTTCTCGCAAGAGGACAATTCAATGCTGCCTTTCAACAAGCTTTAAGCGCGAGCGACTTGGGCTTGGTAGTATTAGTTTGTGAAAAAACAGATCCCTCCGAAGTATTTTCTTGTTCTGTAGGGCCCGATCAATGTCCCAGATGTATTTTACAACAACCAGTAATACTTTCACTCGTGCAGCAACTATCCGCAGACTTAGGACACCGTACAGAACTTAAACACAGGTAAAGTTTCACTTCATTAAAGCATACACTTCCAATTATGTAGTGAATATTTCTCAATAAAGACAATTCTTTCATAGGTGGCTGGAAGAAGCAATATTAAACTTGGATCCTAACGATCCAGTCACGCGAGAGCACATGGGCACGGTACTGATGAATTTACAAAGTCAATTGGCCGCGTTCATCGCGGCTTATCCTAATCACAGTTCGAATCGACGTATGAAGATGCTGACCATGGCTGCGCGTGCGCTCTTGAACCAACAAGTCATATAATGTCACATTCGTTTCGAATAGAACTGTTCTTTGTCGGATATAGATGAAACAATTGTGTGATATTCTATGTATTTAAGAGTAACATTTTTATCATTAACATTAAAGTAAGGAGCAACTTCCTTAATGTTTTCAAGATTAAGTAACTCTCATTCATCCATCCAGTTAGGTCTTCCCGGAGCCCCACAGATTTTTTAGTTCGAGCATAATGCCCTGCGTAATACTATATTTTCACTATTAAACTTGTATCGCTAGCATGTAATGATGCGATTCGATGGTCAAAAAGCGAGAAACATTGGCCTTAGCTATGCTACAAGAGTTGCTCCTTAGTTTAGCACATCTTTTATATTCGTAAGTAAACTCATCTTGTACTAGTAATAATATATCACACAGTACCATTCTGATTATTTTAATTTTATAAATTGAAGAAAGACGATTGTATTATGAATAAAAATGAAATTTATTTACATAAATTCCGATATCTAGTTCATGTACATAGTCTTGAACAGAGTTTATATCTCTTTGTTTTTCATTTCATTGACCAGTGCTTCTTTAATATGTGGAGCTAATTTGATTTTCTTTCTCTTCTTCACTTTTCCAGATTTTACTCCCGTTTTGTTATTTGATGGTTCTGCCCGTGGTTTCTTCTTTTTTTTTAAACAACTGAGTGGATTGGGACCACCCTTCTTTCGTTTCTTTTTCAGCTTCTGTTCTGTTTTGCTTTCTATGCCTGCTGCTTTCTTCAGGGTTTTACTGTTCTCTTTTTCCCAAGCACTCATGCCTAACTCTTCACGGACACCTCGAGCGTATTCATGACTTGCTCGCGATGGGGCTTCCAAAGTTGGAGCTTTACCGTGCAAATATATTATTGGCACTCCCGGAATTTTTCTTAAGATCTCTTGAAGCTCTCTGTCCTGTGTAGCTATAATATATCTGGAAAGAACAAAAGACATATTATAAAAGAAACGAATGTTGATAGTAAATGTTGTTAGACATGAATATTATTCATAAATTTCTAATTATCTCAAGAAAAATAAGTTGAATTACTAGAACAATTGTAACTATAAATATAAGCATTGATAGTACCATAGAAAGTATTTACTATACAGTACCTAGAAGGATTATTTCTTCCAACCATCGACAACAAACATTTTGTACCAGTTATCGAATGTTTTTCATGTCCACATTTATGTATAGGATATTGTTTAACTATTTGCATGGCCCCAGTGATGGCTTTCGAAAATGAACAGAGTTTCTCTGTCTCCAAAATGATGCATGGTGTCGTTAATAATTTAACTTCAGCTTGAAAATACTTTGACAATTGATCTTGTATGTTGAATTTATTCTGTATACAAGAAAAATATCAATTAATATAATAAACAGTTCTGTAAATTTTTAATGAAACGCAACTGAACAAACCTCTAATGCAGCGAATGCAAATGTGCCATCGATAAGAATCTGGAACGGCGGTCTGAATTTAAAATTATTAATGAAAAATCCCAGATTCTTTCTTGCTTTTTTCTGACGAGCTGTCTTCATTGTTTATTCTTTAGTAAAAATATATCAAAACAATGAAGTCGCAGGAAATACGTATGCATTTAGGAATTACTTTGGAATAACTTTGGAATATCCTGGAAAACCGTGGAATACTTCGTTAAAATATTATGATTGTATTATGAAATAAACTATATATTTCTTATGCGTGTATATTAATGTCAGGGATCAATTTATTTTGTTAAAAAATTTACAAACGAAACATTTTCTTTTCTAATCATGTTTATTTTCGTAATTAGTACTTACAAAAATATTGATATCTTATGAATGTATAAAGATATTTTATCAACAATTAGATTGTAGATTTTCATTCAAATTACTTTTCCAGATACACAAATATGTATTTCATACAACCTAAAATGAAACGCGCAACATAACCTACATATTCAAAGACGGTTGGACAAACGAAAGAAGCAGTACTCGCAATTGCTTGCAATGTTGCAATTGCTATAAAGTGTTTACACAGTGATACGAGGGTGTATTGATTAAAAGTAGCTATTAAAAGGAAACTTTCATTGTTCTATTCATTTATTTAAAAAGAGTACAAAAATGTAAGTATTTGAGCAACATTTTCTGTTACTTTAATACATCTGCGTATTTGATAAAAGGAATATAACCTCCATTGTTTGTTTGGATTCTTATATTTCTTAAATAGTAGTTATTTACGGATTGAAAAAATGTTTTCAATAACTTCGTTAACAGTTCTAATTCGGTTGATTAATGAATGTTTATGATTAAGAAAAAATTGATCATCAAAACTAGCGATTCGCTCAATCAATCGACGAAATTATTGGTTACCGGTTTTAATTGTTAATATTGATGAATTTAATCCTTTGCACTCGGAGTTATTCTAATTCAGAAACGGAATTTTTCTTCCAACCTGAAATATTTCTATTTTATATGATTTTCTTAATTTTATCAATATAAAACTGATATAATACCTCATACAATACTTTTAGTAGTTTATTAAAATATTGAATACGTTTAGTTTGTATTAAATATAAATTTAATAATGCAACAAATATTTTGAATAATGATATAAGAACTATTAATGGTGCCTCCGAGTCACCACTCGAGTACAAAGGGTTAATCTCCAATTAAATGAATAACATTAAATATTGCCCAACTCTGCTTTATTAGATTTTTCTTTTTATATTATTTTCCTTGCAGGTCTTCTTTAACGAAACCAAAATCTGAGATGACTCCGGAGGAGCTAGCGAAACGCGAAGAGGAAGAATTCAACACTGGACCACTTTCGGTTCTCACTCAATCCGTGAAAAACAACACTCAAGTTTTAATCAATTGTAGGAACAATAAGAAATTATTGGGAAGAGTAAAAGCATTTGACAGGCATTGCAATATGGTTCTAGAGAATGTAAAAGAAATGTGGACCGAACTCCCACGTACAGGAAAAGGGAAGAAGAAGGTACTGCAGTAGACTACAGATATTTTAACAAATTTCATACTGATACACAGCTCGTTTCTTATAATTGGGACAGTTTAAGTCATCAAATGTAACGACCTAATTTTTCCATAGGCTAAACCAGTGAACAAGGACAGATTTATCACGAAAATGTTTTTAAGAGGAGACTCTGTTATTTTAGTTCTACGAAATCCATTGGCAACAGCATCAGGAAAATAATATTCTATGAACTTTCTAATTTTTCAATTTGCTACAAGGACAATGCACTGGAAATAAACTTTTTCATGTAATCGACGAATCTGTATAATTTATTCATTTGTTAACAATTATATAATTTTCTAGAATACCTAAAAGTATTGAAGTAAAAAAGTGTATAAAGTGTGACATGACATTTATTCATATTGAATCATACATAAAAATTATTAATCTTTCTCAGCAATTATAGTAAGGTGTTTATCAATTTCTTGTTCCGTTAAAGTTCTGAAACAGTAAAATATAATAATTATTGTCTGTTTTTAACATAACATAATATAAGAGCTGTCTATCCTATTCCTACTACTTTGCACATGCAATATAGGAATGTAGTAAACAGCTATTATGGTTACGCGCACATTTCAGGTCTCGTCTTTGAAAAAACAAGTTATAATAAAACAATATTCACATGCAAAGCACAGTTAACCCTTTGCACTCGAATGATGACTCTGTATATCATTATTTGAAACAGTTTTCAAATTATGAAAGAGAAAGAAATTGCTAAAAATTCAAACGTAAGGGTAAACAGGTTCAATTTCATGTGAATAGTATAAAAAAAGATTACATAGAATAAAAATCTTCTAGATTGAAAGATATGTCTTGATTTCAGAATTAAAATTGCTTTGAGTCCAAAGGGTTAATGGTCTCCGATGATTACCGAAATTTGGGATTATCCTTTGATACCACGCCGACTTCAATCTCTGTAGGTTTGAAATCAACAGATAAAACAGTGGATAAACATGTAATAGCTAATTGTATTGTTTCATCGTGATCGTAGTTCTGTTTCTTCTTCAACTTCTTCTCGAGATAAGAATTAGCTTCAGTCTGTTTAGCACCAACAGAAATGGCTCTGTAGCCACAGAAATATCCGGCAGGATCGGCCTTATAAACACAAGGACCTTTTTCTTTATCATACGAAATAAGCATCATAGAACATCCGTGAGGTCGCATTTCTGCGTTTTGCGTGTATACTTGACTGATGTCAGCAATACGCCGACACAGTGCGTCTACAGGAATTTCGTAATCGTACTTATATTTGAAATGCGCTGCCTCATAGCGAGCACGTTGCACCTGAGATCTGCTGTCAGCTGAAATAGAAAACATGCCATAGTATTTGCAACAAAGATGCTATAATAATTTTGCTCACCTATCATGCCAGTCATAAGGCATCCTACGTGTTCAGTAAGCTGGAAAATATGAGTCACGCTGGATGCATCAAGTAGTTTATCCTGCAAATAAATACGACGAAAGAATTAAAATGGAGGATAGAAGAAGTAATAATAAGTTAGTGAAGGTTATCTTACAGGCACTTTCTTCTGAGTCGCGAAAACGGCAGTGTCGACTCCTTTAACAGCGACGGATGTCAAACCACCTTGATTTATTGCTTTAAAGGCATATTCTGTAAAGCATTTATTTCGCAAATAGTTAGCAAGTTCAAAATTGCAGATCACGCCATGTCATGATTCCCGGTTCAAGAATCGGTATGTTTTTTTAGCAAATAATATGAATGATGTTGGTGAAATATTAATGACGAATCATTCAGCTTTGTAAAATAAGTTTTTGCGGATCTTACCCACTTGATAAAGCCGTCCTTCAGGCGAAAATATCGTAATATGCCTGTCAAAGCCAGCACTACTACCTCGCGCCATGTTCACAAATACTAAGTTTCAATGCGTTTAAAAGTTGGTAGGCAGGTAGGCAACACAAAACGCCAAATCATGTAACATTTGCATCAAGGCGATTTACATTTAACGATACGTTGTATATAAACAACACTCACTGTTCAAACAATTTATTGCTAATGAAGAAAAGTAAAAAAATATTCTACGTAGGATATTTCAGATCGCGAGACCCGAAACCACTTATGGTGATTGGTCTATTCCTATACCTCGTCTATGGTATAATCCCTTACTGTGTGGATAGTATATATATACATACAGTCTGTGTACATCAGGTGTACATGTACAGTCTGTACAGCTCAGTACAGCTAGAACAACAATAATCACTCGTTCTCAACTAATACCACTTAAACGGTTAATATTATTAATGCACAATAACGATAAACTCATTTAACAGACCATCTGACATCGAAAACTTATGTATAAAAATAATTGACATTATTTTCCTTTTTATTTGTCACACCAGTAAAACTATCATCAATCAAAATACATGAATATGTATTTACAGAGAGTAAATATTTAATATTATGGTCTAAGTCTAAAATGGAACTCTGATTTTGATTGGTGGTTGACGGTATAGCAAAGTGGGGCAGACTAACTATGCATGCATTGTACAAGAGAGGCCTTCTTTGGCACACAAATCTTTTGCGCACAACGAGATGGTGCACGGATTGCACACAGCTCGATTGCGCACACAGTTCTTTTGCACACAGCATTATTGCGTACACGGTTCTTTTGCACACGGCAATATTGCACACACAACAAATGACGGATTGCGCACAGAAAGAATTCAAGTTGATGTTTACCATCGTGAGTTGTGCTGTGTGATTAGTTTATGGTTATACTTTCTGGTTATATTTTCTATGCATAATCTATCTGTAGTATCAGAATTTGTCAGTGATGTTAATTTTATAGGTGATCGTGTAAGATGTGCTTATTATGAAAAGTTGATAAAAATATGAGAAAATTTTATGGTCATTTATTTTCCATACAATCTATATTAGATGCATTTATTGTGCTACTGACATTTTAAATATTATTTTGTAATTATGAATGAGTTAATATAAACATTGTAAAAGATATACCGATAACTGATTCTATAATTTTTAGATTATTATACACAATGTTAGTGCAGTTCTTACAATATTTGTTAAACGTGCACAAATAAAATATTGCGCACTGTAATGTGAGACACAGGTGTCTCTTAATTTTTGGGTATGCATACGGGTATAGCAGTTTATTTTTTCTTTTGGACAAATTTCCCAATGTTTATTATAATAATATTATACTTAATCCAAAATCGGAACAACGTGGGTCTGTTTTACTCTGCCTAACCCTAACCAATGTCCCCCTCGCTCGCTCTTATAAAAACAAAAATAACCTCCAAAATCCCGGTTTGCAACCGCTTCGCTTAAAACTATCGTCTTATCCTTCAGATGCTTTATTCCCACACACATGTATTTTACCAATATATTTAGAACAGTGAAAACTAGAATTGTTTTTACATACTATGTAATTGTGGTATTATTAATAAATGAAATATGAATATGTAAAATAAGCGACCAGTAGTCCAAACATGAATCTTGAGTCTAGGACATAGGACTGCAACGGGTTAATACATGCATTTTAAAAAGCCACTTAACATTCAGATACGTAATACTGTTTGCCGCTCACTGTATCATCTGTAACAATAAAATAAAATAAATCACATGTAGTATCTGGTTCATCCCATCTCAATCTTTTTTATAGTTGGAAATACTGATCTTAATTAGTTTGATCGAATTCCAGCTTTCAAATTATGTATCCCCAATCGTCTTGAATCTGCTGCAACATAATTTCATTGCAACTATTTTACAGCTTCTTCAGTATATACATGCGTATATTGTGATCATTTAACAAATATTGTACTTAACTTATATAACTATCATCGTGGAACGAAATATTGTAATAACTGCACTAACATTGTGTATAGTTATCTGAAAATATAGAATCAGTTATCGGCATATCTTTTATAAATAATATCAACTGTTCATAATATACGCACCTCTTACACAAGTATCTATAAAACTAACATCACTGACAAATTCTGATACAATAAACAGATTATGCATAGAAAATATAACCAGAAAGAGTATAACCATAAACTAATCACACAGCACAACTCACGATGGTAAACATCGACTTGAATTCTTTCTGTGCGCAATCCGTCATTTGTTGTGTGTGCAATATTGCCGTGTGCAAAAGAACCGTGTGCGCAATAATGCTGTGTGCAAAAGAACCGTGTGCGCAATCGAGCTGTGTGCAAAAGAATTGTGCGCCATCGTACGTGTGCCAAAGAGCCATCCCCATTGTACAACACATTTTAACTTTAACTTTGTATATGCATATTATAAACGGTTCAATTAACCAGAAAACATTCCCAGCAATCCTATACAAAAAAATATATTTAAAAAGTAACATTATCTTTCATCTTCCCGAAGAATAAAAGGGGACAATGGAATTTCCATAGATTTTTATAGCTGAATTTTTTCGCACGTCTTATCATTCCGATCGAGATCCACTTTGATTGAATCGATTATAAGTATATAAACACATTATAAGACATAATAGGCACAGTATGGTCGAGTAATACCGTGTTTCGTAATCTATGTATAAGTACGCGTTATCGTCAATTACCTTACCTAAGATTCTTATGATTAGTAGAAGTTTATAAATTGCCGCTGGTATTAGAAAATTTTCCAGTGCACGATTCGACCATACAAGCTATTGCGCTCTTTCCGCCGTTCCATACAAATGTTTACATCAACAGGTAAAATATTTAAACAGCCACTATTTTAACGGGGAGAATTATTTTGCGGGATACGGGTTCGTACCGGATACAGATAATTAAATTTTTGTTCGCCTAACGCGTACCATTATTGATCGAATGATGTTTTTCGAATAAGTATAAATCCGCGACGAACGTATATTTACACATCGGTCATATGACATGTCGCGTCTTTTTTATTTTCCGTAGCGTAAATTCATTGTTGTAATAGAATAACAATTCGATTAATCACTACAAATCATCTATGATTGAAGCAAAAGTGAAATTCAACCGGATCTCGTGTAAATATTACGTAGCTAAAATTAATGCGAAATCCACGTGACTGTCGCTAAAGTTTACGTTGCGGTTTATATACCATTCTGCTATAGTAAGTAAAATTTGCATAAATGTTTTTCAATCGGAAAATCACTTGTTTAGTGTTCCGTGATTATATCTATTTTTGAATGTAAATTAGTGGATTAGAAGTTTTGTAATGTTATCTATTACAATTCATAGGATTAATATATAAAATTATTTTTTACAGGTGATAAAAAAGAAGCTGGCCCACAAAATGGCACAGTTTCATTAAAGGAAGAATTCAATCCCTCTGGTTAGAATTCTTCTATGTTTTTGCGAAAAAGTTTTTTCAGATTATCGTTCTATGTTTCAACTATTAGATCAATATTTTGTAGAACACCAACATATTCGATATAACCCTTTGAAGGGAGAATGGGTACTAGTGTCGCCGCACCGTATGAAAAGACCATGGGGAGGGCAAATAGAGTTAAATACAGAGGAGGACCTCCCAGATTATGACCCTAATAATCCTCTTTGTCCAGGCAATATCAGAGCCAGTGGACAGGTGATATTTTTGTAAAGTTCTACTGAATTCTGCAATTCTTTTGAACATATTCAACACGAATCTCTTTTCGTTCTAGATAACTCCAATCTATGAGAACACATATTCGTTCGTCAATGATTTTCCTGCATTACTAGAAACAGTTCCTAGCCCAACAGGATCAGAGGACGAATTGTTCCAAATGGACTCTGCTAGGGGCACATGCAAAGTAATGTGCTTCCATCCAAAATCAAATGTAACAATAGCTCTTATGCAAGTGTTTGAGATCAAAGAAGTGGTGAAACGGTACATTCATAGCAAACGTATTTCCTCGTAATCTCAGTTCTTGGTGAACAAGTACTGTTCTATACCAGGTGGATTTTTGAAATGCTTGAGCTGGGAGAGAAATGGACTTGGGTACAAATATTTGAGAACCGTGGTGCTCTGATGGGGTGCAGCAATGCACATCCTCATTGCCAAATTTGGGCCAGCTCTTTTTTACCAAACGAAGCTAAAATCAAAGATAAATATCTTACTGATTATTATAATCGCAATAAGAAACCACTTCTCATTGATTATGTCCAGAAGGAGCTCCTTAAAAAGGTAACGGAAGATTACGTACATGCATTATGTAGTAGAATAAACAGTAGATAGGTATATGATATTGATAACTCACGTGTTTCAGGAGCGAATTGTACTGGAAAATCGAGATTGGGTAGTTTTAGTACCGTTTTGGGCAATATGGCCGTACGAAACGATGGTACTGCCCAAAAAACAGATTTCCAGAATGCAGGATTTAACAGAAAGTCAGCAGGAAACACTGGCAGTTGTTATGAAAAGATTATGTACAAAATATGATAATTTATTCAATTGTTCTTTTCCTTACTCTATGGGCTGGCATGGTACAATAGAATATTTTTTTATTAAATATATCTGATCATTGATAAAAGAGACTTGTAAATTCTTATAAATCTGTTTTGTTTGAAGGTGCACCAACCGGTCCATACGTGAGACAAGACTATCCTTACTGGACGTTTCATGGAATCTACTTACCTCCTTTATTACGATCTGCAACTATAAAGAAACACATGGTCGGTTATGAGCTTCTCGCACAGGCACAAAGAGACTTAACACCAGAGCAGGCAGCAGAGAAATTAAGAAGTTTACCCGATGTCCATTATAAATATCCAGAAACAAGTTTAAGTAGTTGCGAGATAGAAAAATATACTAATTGAATTAATTTAATTTATATACGATAATACATTTTTGTAGATGTATATGTTCCTTATATATACATTATTTACAAAACCGCATACTGCTGGATTATGCACACACGATCTTTATGAATAAAAAGCATAATAAACACACATAAACGTATTTTGAATTTCACATGTTCAGTATACAGGGAATGTCTGATCGATTTTTTTGCTCCAAGCATGAATTCCTCCAATGATGTCTTTTATCTCGAAATCAGTTTCATCGAATATTTTCTGCAGATGCTTCACTGCTTTTTGTGAATCATTGCCTCTTCTGCACATCACGTATACTAAAACAATATTAAACTATGAGTTGCATCGCCTCAACAAAAAAAATTCAAATGTACGTTCGAATTCTTACCTCCAAGTTTATCATGCTCTTCTTTTATCTCTTCCATTTTATTTTTGATCAATGATATCGTTTCAGTGCTTCCAATTTTATGTAGTGGCACATTTACAGAATTTTTTAAATGACAAATTTCAAATTCCTCGGGTGAACGCACATCGATCAACATGTGAGGCTTTGTTCCTAACTCCAGTGCTGTATTATACTCCTCCACACTAATTCTTTCATCCTTTTGCAAAATATTTAAGTTTGGATCTTTGTCGTTCGCTTTCGCGCCACAAAACTGTTCGTAATCGATTAATATCTGTACGGACGGGCAATCTCCACACACAAGACAATTCGCTCTTTTTGGACGCAAGCTGATATTGCGAAACTTCATTTCTAGACCATCGAACAGAAGTAGCTGGCCAGATAAAACACAAGGCAGTTTAAGTACAATCTTTAGTGCCTCTAACGCTTGGAGAACACCAATGGTTCCAACAGCTGTAGTAAAATAAAACAATGAGTAAACATTCTAAAAATTTAAAAAAAAACAATATCTATAGTAAATGTATACCTGGACCAAAGACTCCGCCATCTCCACAATTTGTTACAGTTTCCGGTGGAGGTGGCTTAGGGAATATGCATCTGTAGCAAGGACCTTTGTAATTAAATACTGATAAGTGTCCTTCGAATCTTAATGCTGATCCAGAAACTAAGGGCTTCTTACTCAAGACGCACGCATCATTTAGTAAATAACGTGTAGCAACATTGTCTGTAGCATCTAACACTACATCATAGTTTTCTATTATTTCCATTGCATTGTTACTATCTAATTGGACCTTGTATGGAGTAACTTTAATGTTACTGTTCATACTGCAGGGAATACATAAGTAAAGAATAATGAATACGTACATTGATTATATAGTACAATGTTTATGGGTCCAAGATACAAAAGAAGTGCCATAGGACAAAGTACCTTGGTGTTTTTTTTTTTGTAGAGAGTAAATAAGCGTACCAATGCGATGCGGACATGGTACAAAAATAGTGCAATTGCATTTTTCAAATGCAGTATTCTACAGCATTTTGTCCTATGACTTTCTTTTATCATTTTAAAGATACAACTTGTGCCAATTGCATGGGATACCCTGTATACATTGCTTCCTATTAATTTGTAAGTACCGATTCAGGTGTTCTGCAGCAGCATCTACTTTGGGTGTCCCTATACTTGCTTCCGTATATAACAACTGTCTATGCAGATTGTTAATCTCAACGTCATCATAGTCAACAATACCAATGTGCCCTATACCAGCCGATGCCAAATATAAAGCAGCAGGGCATCCAAGACCACCTGCTCCAACAATCAGTATGGAACTATTTTTCAATTTGATTTGGCCTGGAATTTCACGATGAAATTAGTATTTCATTTTCAAAAATTCGTTGTAATAAAAGCTTCTAATATTTAGCACACCTTCGATGCCTATTTCGGTTAAAAAAATTTGCCTGCTGTATCTCGATATTTCGTCATTACTTAAACCATAGTCTTGCAAGATTTGTTTTTCGCGCCTCAGGGTGGTCAGTTGAGCTTCTTTCGCATGTAACATCTTACGCAGTTCCATAATTTCATCGATTAATTCCTCTTCATTCATATTTTTTGAGTGAATCTTTTCAAATCAATTATTAATCTGCCTTTCGGATATGTTGGTAGATGTATCGTTCTCGAAATGTTCGACTAAAAGCGAAACTGAAAATTCGGTTAGGTTATATCGACATCTATTTGGAGGATGAAACAGCACCGTTAAAATGTCGCAATCATGAGATTAATTATTATAGGAGGCGTAATACGATAAGCACGCTCGATTAATGTTCCAATGAGCAAAGCAAGTAGAATTGTTTCATAACCTCCACTGGCTTAAAATGGTCTCAGTGGTTGAAGTGGTCTCACGTATAAAGCATGGATAACACTAATCGCATTCTATGTTAGTGCGCGTATAAATAGTCAATTAAATCGTCATTAATAAGTTTTTATTATGTCGTTGTAGTATGTACAGTGAATCAGAAAAGTATTCGTACTTAATGCTTTTGCAACAATGTAAACTTTAAAGAAAAAAACATATGTATCACTACAATCTAGATTTTTGAATATTTTATCGATTATTTAAAAATGATGAAACATATCCATGAAACAATGAAAATCATATAGAATATAACAATATATTCAACCGTTTTGTAAAACAAAAAAGAAAAACATATTTCTGACGACCACGGTGCACCGTGCTGACGACTTGTGTATAATGAAGTTCATATTTCAAATTTTGAAAACAAAAAAATTCCTAACCCCTTAACTGGCATCGGTATTGTTTACATTTGTTATCAATATATTTAGTTAACAACAATTATGCCTATAGTCGTTACGCATGTGTTTCTGCCAGTTGTTGAGCATTTGATATCTGACTTTTTTTTTCTTGCGGCAATTATTCTTGATACTTCTATCTAACTAATATATATTTTTCATCTTTTCAAATCATGTTAATAAACGAAACTTTACGACGTTCTTGTTAAAACTAAGTAAAAAGTTTTTTTACACTGACCGCGTGTAATAGGTATGCGTATTGTTGTAAATGCGGAATTAATATTGCAGTTAGCCAAGATCAGAGACTGTAGATGTGTTATAATTCTTTTCACACTGACCATGTGTGGAAAATACGCTTATGAAAAAGTGACAAAAGAAATTGATACGGAGCTATCGTCACTAGCCAAGATCAGTGGATGTAATTCCATCCACTTTGGACTGATTGTGCCATCGCGTGATTTCGGCGAGTAGTTAAAAAACTATTAAAAGCGAAGAAAGTAGAGAGAGCTGACACGATCGACGGGAGGCTAAATAGATCTTCCGTAAATCATGATGCATACGATTTCAATGATCCTCGCGAGGTCTGCATGTTTATTCGGACAGTGTCGTGCGCAATAAGTACAGTACAGTCTCGGGCAAAGGTAGGAAGCTGATGATTAATGTCACGGTCAGCGAGGTTCTCACTCTTGACAAGTGTATACAGGAAAATCATGATTCTCTAAAGTGACAACGCGAGAACGTCGCTTGTGAAGAAGTTTTATCGTAACGAACGTCAAAATGGTGGAACCAATTTTTGACTATCAGTTTCGTTTGATACTCATCGGCGACAGTACAGTCGGGAAAAGTTCGTTGCTGAAGTATTTCACCGATGGGAAGTTCGCGGAGGTATGCAGCGACCCTAACCATCTCAACAACATGGAAAAATTGTTTCTAAATAAATAGGCAACTTGTCGCGTCTCGTCATCATAATGATTTTCCTCTCCTCAATTAGCTACACCCTAATTACAGCTAGTTTCTTTTCTGTACCATAAAAGATTTCGTTTCTCTAATCCAGTAACACAATTGGAGTATTTCCAATTTCTTAGCCTAATAATAGATTGTTATTGTTCGAAGAAATAGAAATGCAACTAAAGTATTTTTACAGCTTATGCGAAATCTGAATAAATCGATTTTCCTTATTGTTTGTATTTGTTATGTAAACTGATGTTAGGTTAGTAAACAATTAAACGTGCCGTCATGCTCTAATCGATTTGATATATATTTTTTGAAGCAGAATTTCATTCTGAATTTAAAAGAGAATCGAAATTCTCTTTGAAACTCTAACGCTTTTTCATTCGACCCATTATCTATATTTGATCGGTTATTATGAATGTAATATATTTCGTATATGAATGAGCTTGTAAGAATTTGAATTTGCATAAAAATGAAACATACTCATAAGCAAGTTACTGAATTGATGGTATAAATACTTTGTCTGTATAATGTATTATATTTCAGCTTTCGGACCCAACAGTCGGAGTTGATTTTTTTGCCAGATTGATCAAAGTTAAAGATGGAACTAGGATAAAATTACAGTTATGGGATACAGGTGGCCAAGAAAGATTTAGGTGTGTAACTCATTGTCTATTATTATACACAACTTGTTTTACTTGTTTAGTATATACCAGAGGTGGAGAATTTTTTTACCATTAGAGGCCACATTTAAATTATGTAGTAATAAAGGAGGCTGCTATAATTTTATTATAGCGATAATAGCGATAAATATAAGTATTATATGATTAATTTTCAAATTGTCATAATCTTTATAATTAAATATTAATTAATACAAGAGCTAGCTTTTATGAAGGCTGCACAAGAAACTCACGGAGGCCGCACGTTCCCCACCTATGGCATATACCCTTTCTTCCTAATATATAATAATAAAAGAAATACTTCCCTTATCTCAGGGCAATCACAAAATCTTACTATAGAAATTCTGTTGGAGCATTGCTTGTGTACGATGTTTGCAACAGAGTTAGTTTCGAACATATTCCTGAATGGATGGTGGAAGCCGAAACGCACATAGAACCACATCGTCCTGTGTTTGCATTGGTTGGCTGCAAGTTAGACTTGATTACTAACGGAGGTAAGCGAGAGGTTTCAAGGGAAGAAGCTAGAGCCTTCGCCGACGAGTATGGTGTGCATCACATTGAAACCAGTGCGAAAACTGGAGTTAATGTCGAAGAAGCATTTCAAACAGTCACACAGGAAGTTTATGACAGAATACAGAGTGGAGAGTACAACGTAGAAGATGGTTGGGATGGTATTAAAACAGGATTTGCCAGACCTGGTGGTTTAGATTTTAACTTAGTTGAAGCAGAACCAGCAAGAAGTTCTTGTTGTTAATTAACGTAAACTTTACTCAAAAGAATACGAGTCTTTGCAGTGCAGTAATAATATTACATTTATATGTGTTGCATAAAAATTTGATTGCAATTCTGTAGATTATTTTATGAGTTTCAATCTGTCTCGATCAATTAAATTCTGTGTATATACTTATATTTAATTAATCATCGAACTATGTACCACTGCATTCTTATTCTAGAGAAAAGACTAATGATAAATATAAACTGTGTATAAGTCTTTAGTAATCATTCTTGTACATAGCTTGTATAAACAAATCTATATATACATATACATATATACACAGAGAATTGAATCACTTAGGCGTTGAGCTAGGAATGTTTTTTATCTCATTTAAAAAATAAAATATATAAACATGAAAAGAGTTCATGTTCTAAATATAAATTTAATATACTGTTTTTGTGTATTTTCTCATCCAAATTAACTGTTGTTTTGGATAAAGGAAGTAACTGCCTACGCTCCTTGTCAAAATCGTTTTTCTAATGCAAGTTTGTTACAGAATATCTTGATAATACAAAATGTTAAGTAATAATCAGTTAAACCTTCAGAAATGCTGTGAACATACAAATGAAATTCACTGGTGATTATATATTGTACATACATAAATTAGGAACGAAATGCTTGTATCAGATATGCTGGTCGATTTGTGTAATTTTAATAGTTATTTTTTGTTTTTAATGCCACAGTTTGTGATAATTAGACTGCAGGGGTTTTATGTATGGGTTAGCATATCTAATATTTAGTATCGTGAAAAGTTTAACGAATTAACTTTTTATTTTACTTGGAAATCCAATAGTATCTGAAATTGTTCTATAAAATAATTCATGTTTGCATAAACGTCTGCAGTCTAGTAATAATATTATACACACACAGCCAAATTTACATATATACATACTTTGCTACTGTTCGTATTTAATTAAAAGTTAAAAGAATAACAAAATATTATTTATTGTAACTCTTTAAGTTACAAAAATACTATGAAATGAACAATGATGTTTGCGTTTTGGCTTAAAAAGAAAAACGAGAGATTTATTCTGTATATACTACATCACATGTTTATGTGACAATCTTGTTGAAGAACCTTGTTATGGAATACTATATTAGTTAGCGCACCTTAATTTACATTATAGTTACTACAGATTAATAAACTGCTTTATTATATTTTTATCATAAGATGTACATGTAAGTGCCATGATGTGTACAAGGCAAAAAAAAGATTTTATATAAAAAAGTATGTAGTATAATATTTTTAATATGACCATTTTTTACCGGGTTGTATGTTTTACACTTTTTCATAACTATCTTTAAAACAAGCAAAACATCAGATTGATCTGTCCTTAAAGCGATAATTTAAGAACACGAATCTGCATACTTTTAAGGTGAAAACAAGTTGATGAGGGTAAATCGAGATATGAATATTATCTATAGGACTTGCATAACTTACTGCGAGTTTAATTGACTAGGAAAATATTTATTTACAATACAGTAACATTATTATACACAGTGTATAATACTTTTGATGACGAAGGGTGCAGCGAATTATCGTTTTGTATAAATAGAACAAATGCAGCATGAATAGTGTTCATTTATGAAGTTTTATACTCATTAACTGTGGCATAAAGCAAAAATCTGTAGATATTTTTCATGAATTGCCAACTATGATTAATATACATATAGGTATACGGCATCAAATTTGTATAGTTCTCTATACACATCATTTGTCTTTTAGTCAATAAATAGAAATATAGGATACGTGTGCAGTGTTTTGAAAATACAAATTAATAAAAATGAATTTTGTAGCTACAAGAGATTGTAAATGTGTTATGTTAGTATTGTCCAAAGTTGTAATAAGTTCCTTTGTGTTTTTAACTATTCTTCTGTAAATAGAAATCGTCAGGTTTACATTGAAAATGTGAATTATTACAAATTTTCGAGCTATATTATTTAAACACACACGTACGACACACGCATACAAATACACATATACACGTACATACATATACCGTCTACATACAATATATATACTTTGTAATTGTGTTCTCTTGAAATGTAAAATTTGACGAACTTGGAGGTACATATATATCTTCGTGCACTACACATTTATATATGATAATGTTGGAAAATAAACAGTATATCATAGAACTTTATTATTTTTTCTCTATAATTTACTGTATGGCTTTATTGATATTATTTTTTGCAATATAACACAAATAGGTTCGCCGTAATTCTGTACTTTTACATCAATATGTTTAATTTATTATTAATTACTTTACCAACATAGTAAGTATTGTGTTCTATGTATTACATTATTTTGTGTTCCATAAGACTGTGATCATCAGAGTAATTAAAATAATAACAAGATATAAAAATTTTATATTGAATATATATAGTAAGTGAAAATTATTTATTCACAAATTGTACAAATGGCAAAATTTAACTTGGACTATACAGAATGTTTCGGCAGGTATTCGCGTCTCGGACCTTGACTCGAAAGAACTGAAAAATTGCAAAATATTAATATTGGCAGTTAAAAAAATAATAAATATATAGTAGAATCTATGTCTTCAATTCTTTTTTAAGAATTATTGAAAGATAAAAAATATATGATACTATAAATATATTGATATTGTTTTATAGTTTTGAATTGTTAAATTATATACAAGTTTACGTTATAGAGATGGTAAACGTTCTATAATCACCTAGTGTTAGATATAATGTATTATATGAACTAAAGATTATTACAGTAATTTAGTAATTCACATGGATTCTCGTTAATAAAAATTATTTATAATGTAATACTTACAAATACATTTTCAATTAATTTTTTTACTAGTCATTCAAGTTTTATTTAAAGTTTGAAATAACATTAAAATGTATTTATTCTTTTAATTGCTATTAGAATTTCAATTTACAAATCAATAAAATATCTTTACTGTATATACAATTACAATTCAATGAACTATTCACAAAGGTAGGTTTAAATGTAACGAGAAAAATTATAGTAATAATATTTTTATATTTCGCAAAGTTAAATTTAATAGTTTTAGCTCACTATTTTGGAAGGAAAATCTAACTTAACTATATAGTGACTAGAAACGTTACTATTTCTTTCTCTTGCTGTCAGTATATTTCTTATTTTGGCAAGAATAATGCGATGTAAATGTACGAAATTGTGGACAGCTTCTTAGAAACACTATATTTATATATTATTTATTCATTATTTGTATATATATATATATATTTATATAAGTGTGTGTAGTGTAATACTTCTTTCTCAATAATACTTTTTAAAATTATCTAACTGTACAGTATTTTTTAAACAATTTAGCTTAGATACTTTATATTTACAAAACAATTCAATGTCTAAACTATATACATACAGGCTAGTTTTAAAGGGAAAGGAGAAATTAAGCTTGTAAATGACAGACGTGATAAGATGATAAGATTTGAAAGTTCAAGAGCATTTTATGTTAAAGAAGGTCCATTAAAATTTTTTGGAGTAGGATATTCCAGGGTTAGTGTAATGTTAGATAGGAATGAAAGTTTTTGTAAATGAGTACAAACGTATTTCAGGCATTTTCTTTTGAGAAATCGACCATAGTGTTACTTACTGATTTGAGAAAGAATTTGCAGAGATTCATTGTTACTGTAGAAGTTTTCGCAGTGTAGGAGGATACATGAAGGAAGGATAACGTTAGATTTATGAATAGCAACATAGGCACGGAGATATGTCTACCTTAAATACCTAAAATTCAGTCTACCCTATTATTCACTGCGTACATGCTGGTGGAGTTTAAATCTCCCGTTCCCTCGTATTAAGTTGAATTCCGATGTGTCTGCAACACAATGCATAACAAAAACACATAAAGACAAATCCGAAAGATTTTTGTAAATTATAGATACCAACCAATATTGAATTTTTCTGAAGTATCTCATCATGGAATGTCTTTTCAATGATCTATGAATACAAGATCTGTCTTATTTAAAGGCAACTGAAGAAAAGACTTGTTCCTTGATGGTAATTTTTACTTTCATAAGATTTGTTGCACATGCGAGGATTTTGCATTTACGTAATAAGTGAGGTACTAACATTTCATAGAATCACTTATTATTGTTTTACTGCTCCAGCGACTCGCATCCAAACAAAACGTATTCTTCTCTTGATAACCAAAATGGATTACCTTCTAGGTATTCAGGAGGAGTTTTACCTAAATAATTATATGAGTGTATAGAAAATTGAACATTTCATAAATTCATTGGAAACATTATCGTATGGGCTTACCAGGATGTACAGCTAAAGGCACATAAGTGGAACCCATAGCAACATGCCAGCTATGTGTACCAGGACAATTTCTAACTTCTAGAATTTTACTATGTTCAGACAACAATTCTTGTAAATCTTTAGTTAATCTTAACTCGAAACCTGAAAGATCAGTATTGCCTCCGGTAAGCAAGATATTTGAGAGGCAATCATACATTAGATCCTCTGATAAACCAGATGTAACATCTTTTATTACTTGTGGTAAGCCAAGATTAATATACATCATTTCAGGAGCAATATATAATTCCGAATCGAAGGACACTCTCTAGAAATTATAATAATAATTATATAGTAAAACAGTAAAATATTGTTTTTAAACGCTTTTAAAAATTAGCAAATATATTGTAACAGCAAAATTTACTAAACGCACTAAGATGTGCGAGAATCAGAAAATATTGGGTCGGCATGGGTTCTCGAAAATTGTCGGTTTTATTCCCGATCATATTAGGTTGTTGATCTCTTATATCTCTAGAATTTACATACCCAGTGTTGCTTGTAAGCAGCAGCATAGCTGTCAACCCTAAGATTAATGTGTTCCTTGGATTTTTGTCCTACTCGTTTTTCTTCATTTTTGATATTATAGCTTAGCCTACATTTTTCTTTAACAGTTAGGGTATCCAAATATGATATAGGAATTTGATGATACTCCTTTGGTTGCCAATGCATAGCTTGTTTCAAGTGATAAGCTACATGCCAACCTCCTACAGGCAATAATCTCCAACGTTCTGGTACAATACGGCCACCAATCACAACAGCTACCGTTGTACTAAGAGCTCCGCTATCAACAATGACGCAAGTTTCCACACCCAACATTGCACATGCTGCTAAAGGTTTAGGTACCAAACACACTCTGCAAAGTTCATAATAATATCTTTACAGTATAGACAGTTTTTAGGACAGTGTAATTCTTTAAAATTTTAGTTCCATTTGATTATACCTTGCTACTTTAACTTCTTGGAACAAATAGTGCAGCAACTGTTTTCTGAGCGTTGGATGCATCGCTAACGGTTCGCAGAACATAAGCACTGCATTAGGTTTTCTTAGCGTTGAAGTTAAATGCATTTGCTGAAACAAGTGGTCGACAAATGTTTTGAGAACCGTGAAAGATCCATCGCTCAATGCTTCTGCCGGACTAACAACATCGACATTTGGAATTCCAAGAACTTCAACAGTGTCGGTACAATACCCATTTATAAGTTTTTCGTAAGTTGGATTTGGCCTTGTATAACATGTCGGATCGTTCTGATGCGTGGTTAATCTTTTCTTTTCTCTATATAATTTAACCGGGTTACAGAAAATACAAAATGGACCGCTGGGCCTTGGAACTTTAGTTTCCAACTGTGACAACTTCAACAATTTCAGTTTCTTTGCCAACGACTTTCCATCGCACTTTGGGCGTGTACTACTACTTGGAACATTTTGTGTCTGAGTTTGCTCCATGTGTGTTTCGTTATTGTATTTAGGTATACCAAACATTGACAAATGTCTTCTTAAGCCAAAATTCGGTGTGATAACCCATGTGTATTTGTTTCCAATTTCGATTACTACTTTAGCACTGGTACCTTCAACACAATTTCTCTGACACGTGTAACCACTGCAGTGGTAACATTTCGGAAATGGTACATTTTCTCCTAAAGTGAGTACCATATGTAGTCTGTAACACATTGCTTTGAAACTAACGCTAAGTAGTTGCAAACACTTTATGTCTGGAAACCTAAAGTGTACTTTTGAAATCAATTCTTGCCATTTCATTTTCCTATAAAAAACGGGATAATTAGTAGCCAAAAAGATAAAACAGTACACTTTAAAAATACATATAGATCAATAAAGGAAGATGATAGAAAATGGTCAAAATCTAGATAGTATTGACTTTCAGTTACAAAATAGCATTTGAATGTTATTTAAAGACCTATCTGTTTAGGTTGCGTGTACAAATCGTCGGTAAGGACAAACTGTCGCATTTCAGTAGTTTTTGTTTAAATTTGGTGACAATCGGCGAGGTAATCGACCTAATTTGTATACCTCGCTGTGTCGAAAGTTTGTCGCATGGACCATCATATCCTTTCTTCCCTATGTCAAATCCATAAACAAATAATTCGTTAGGTCGTTTCCCTAACAAACGTTGGTGCGATCCTATCTTTTCAATTTCAAATTTCCTACTCCTTATTCCTTCAGAAATTGATGGCCCACCAAAGTATAAATAGGGCTGCGCTGTTCTGGTTTTGGTATTTTCCATTTCCTTCAATTCTTGTATATTTTCCGTTTTATTATATTATATTTTTGCACTTTAATCTCTATTCTCTATCTTCACTTCTCTTCGCCTCTTCATCATTTCGAACCTCGTCTCACTAGTCTTTAGTTCTAACAAATGTTTTCCCTTCATATGCTGGGTGAATAATTGTACATCTGCAATTTCTTGGAATCTATAGAATAGCACTTTATTAATATTTTGGGTGTCAGAGCTGTCCAGCTTTTGACCATTTTCTACCACTGAATAAATATGACATTTAGAGATACTGACAATTACGAAATTTGTAAAAATTCAATGGAAATTTTGATTTTCTCATTGAAAACGTGAAATACCACGAGGTTACATTTATTTATCAATTAAGTTATTGAACTTTAATGCGAGATTGACATAAACTTAACCTCAACCTTACCATAGGTAATCCGTATCCGACGTTTTTCTTAAGTATTTGCATGTGCTACCGAAAGCAATAATATCAGGTACGTCACAATATAACAAAATTTTTATCCAAATTTCTTCAGGGAAGACTGCTGGATCCATAATTATTAATATAAACGATACAAAAGGTACAATTAACAGTTACTAATACAAGATTGCAGACACTCCCCAGAAACGGTGAATACGCTAGTCAAGTTCAAGGTTACAATGGTGAAAATAGTGAATCAATATATTATCAACGGGCGATACCTCAATAAGAATTACTATAACGGTCATTATGTAATTAGTAACACACAAAATTACGTGGTGAAAGCAAATGTTACGTAGTAAATATGGAAACGACATTATAGATGTTACTTTTGCGACTAAAATCTACTATAGAAATTACGCATTTCGTTAGGGGAAATTTTAAATATGATTATTGCATATCTATATTTATTTGAGAAATATATGGTCGGGAAAAATATAGTACACGTTTCTGCAAAAATAAAAATTTAATGTGATATTTATAAAATGACTGTCATGATTTTCATATTTAAAACATATTGTTTGTACATTTAATACTGGCTGTTATCTTAAATATTTAAATTAATTGCATTCACGAACTACCGAGAAGCGCGTCTATGTAAGGATTTTTATGAGATAGAACTTCATCTTTGTACGTTGAGATTTGTCTCTTCAACTCTTCATCAGATGAAGATTTATCTAATCTTTTACATTTATTAAGAAATTCCGTTATAAGCCCCTCAGCTTCCTATAATAAATTAATATCAATTATCTAAATGACTATTTCGATAGTAATGTCTAAAAACTAGTACTAAATAAATTTATTGGATTTTCATTAACGCTAAAAAACTACATAATAATGTCACCTTAATAATTTTTTGTCTCTTCTGTGGGTTATCAGATCCTTCGAAAACAGAGCCTTTGTAATCTTCGAGTTCTGCTTGCATGCGCTTGGCGAACTAGAAAATAGATTATTCTTTGTAATTAAGATGCGCAAAAATTTGTGTGCCAAACGTTTACCTCTATCACTTCCTTTGGGAAATCGGCCATTTTAGCGACATGTATTCCAAAACTCTGGTCGCAGACGCCTAGTTTTACTTTGTACAATAAAGTTAACTTATTGTCATTAACAAGGGCTGTAACATGCTGGTTTTTAACTGCAGATATCTCCTCTTCCAATTTTGTAATTTCATGAAAATGTGTCGCGAAAAGACAGTAGCTTTTAACATCTCTTGCCAAGTATCTACAAAACTACTAATTACACATCTCGATTAAGAGGAAAGGGTATTAATACAAAGTTCAAAACTTACTCAGCAATTGACCATGCTATACCACAACCTTCATAAGTTGATGTACCTCTTCCTAACTCATCAATCAGTACAAGAGAATTACACGTAGCTGTCTATTAACAAATTTAAATACGATCATTTTCTACATAAAACAAAATGTTAGTTATTTGAACATACCTTCAATATGGCAGCAGTTTCTATCATTTCCATCATGAACGTGGAAAGTCCTTTTAATTGTGAATCATCAGCACCTACTCGGGCTAATATACAATCCAATAATGATATCTTTGCTTGATCACAGGGAACAAAACTTCCAATATGAGCCATTAGTGCAGCGATACCAACAGATCTTATATATGTGCTTTTACCTCCCATGTTTGGACCCGTTATAATACAAAAATGATATTCTCCTGCAATAATAAAAAATGGAATTCCTCTTGATCTTGATTATCACGGGATGCCAATGGTAGATAATAAAGGTATGCGAGAAAATGTCGGGTTGGGCCGTTCGAGAATTTTATTCGGGATCGGGACGGGTTAGTCGAGCATATTAGGGTTTTTGAATATATCGGGATTCTTGAATATTCTCGGGAATCCCGATATATTTGAGAACTCGACTCGTCTCGACTAGGGCTGTTACTTTTCCGAAGCTTCGATTTCCCAAACTTCGAAGGTGATGAAAATGGAAGCTCGATTTCTGAAACTTCGAAAGTGATGAGAATCGAAGCTTCGATTTCTGAAACTTCGAAGGAAAATAACAGCCCTAGTCTCGACCCGTTCTGACTATCGGATTATCGCACACCTGTAGTAGAGAAGAAAAATATTACCTCTTTTAAAATTGACATCATTAGCTATATAGTCCACTCCTTCCTGAATTTCTAAACAAGGATGTCGAACTTGAACAAGATTCAATTCACCTGTTTCGCTAGGCAGCATATCGGGACGAACATAAGGTTTATTTGCACTCACAGCAGCAGAAGCAAAAGCAGTGAGTACATCAAGAGAAGCCAACGCAATGCCAATAGCTTTTACAGGTCCACTGTATCCGGCTAATAATAACAATGACTCAATTTAAGTTATGATCGATTATTTTGTTACAATGGGCGATGTAATAATACCTGCGATTTCAATTATCTCTGTCACGACCTCTTTTTGTTCTACTGTATATTTATCTCTAGCAGCAATGTAATCATCATTTAAATCACTGAGTCTACTGCTTCGGAATCGTACACCACTTTTGTTCGAATCCAAAATAGTATACTGCTTTTTATTTCTTAATATTTTTTCTTCTTTTAGCGTGATACGAAAGTAATAGCCCAATTGTTGATTGGATTCTAATTTTAACGTTTTGCCAGCTTCAATTGAGAGATCTGCAGCAACTGTGCCTAATTGTGCTTGAATTTTCTCTTCCATTTCATTCATATTATCCTTTAGCTCTGGTAACACGATAATAAATTAATATAAATTTGTATAAGATTAAATATAGTTTGTTTAAGTACCTTTTAATCCCTCATCAAATTCTGGTCGCACTAAGAAGTCTCCTTTCTCAGCTGCTTCCAAATCAATTGTTTGTTCAACCATCTGTTGATACTTATCCATATCGTTAATAAGTTCTGATAGAGGATCGGTGAACATTGTTTTTAAAGCTACTACATTTACGCTAGATAATTGTTCTAGCAATCTTGGTAGCTGCGAGACACTTGTGTAAATTCTGAAATAAAAAAAAAATAAATTCTGAAACTCAAATGTACCTAACATTTTCCGATTTTTGCATACCTCTATAAAAAATGTTGAAGAAGAATATAGGTATACGTACTTGTAACAATCTTGCAAATTTGCTTTTTTTCTGGACAATTTCTTTGAGAGTATTTGTAAATCCGGTATACGCCTTAAATGGTCGTCACTGAGTGCAGATCGTAAGTCATTATCATTTACCAATGCTTCTACAATGTCATGTCTTTCTTTAATGAGAGATAAATCTTTAAGGGGCTGCCTCACCCATTGTGCCAGTAGCCTATGGCCTTGTGGTGTTCTACATTTGTCCAAAAGCGTTAAAATACTTGACGGCGCATTTCCACTTAATGCAGAAGGTATGTCATTACGTGATTCGATGTTAAGCGCTTTCACAGCAGCCGCATCTAATTTCAAATAACGCGAATGTTCTATTTGGTCTATGCCGAACTGATTCAAATTCCCCTCATCTGATGTTAACTATTCGAAAAGCTTGCATTAGATTATAATTTAAGAAATTACTACCTATTTTTACAATTTAATAACATGGTACTTACATCCAAGTATTTAATGAGAGCAGATGTAGCAGACATGGCAAGGCTTAAATTTACTTCGGGCAAGGACTGTACATTTTGCTGTTGACCCTTCTTGAATTTGATTAAAGTATTTAAGTCTTGTATGATCGACTCACTGGAAAATTCATTTTTTTTTCTTAAGCTGACCATTACATTATTTCGTTCCATTACCTACAAAAATAAATATATTGGTAAAAATGTGGAGTAAAGAGTTTTATTCAGGATCGGGACGGGTCCTCTCCAAAATTTTGGGATTCTCGAGAATATTCGAAAATGCCATTGAACCGAATTAATGACATGGATATTCTATTACATTTCAGTTCAAGGGCATTTTTTATGTCCTTATCCAACTATACCCTTTCTACCAATTAGATTAGATTAGCTTCTCATGATCTAACTCGATGTATGTAGAAGTAATATTTACTTGTTTCAGAGTTTGAAATTCGTAGCTGCCTTCGCCTTGAATTAATAAGCATTCTTTAGGGGCTAGTGTAACAACCAGAGATTCCAGATTAGAAAATGATTCATTGTCTTGAAATTCGCAAACAGAAAATAAAGTTGCAGTGGTGTCTGCACAGCTTAACCCAACCATCTGAAAAATATTGTAATAATTAACATACTTCTCAAAGATCACTCTTTCATCTGGAATAGTTTTCATCATGTTTGCTCATTATGACTCACTCTGGACTTTCCATCCATTCCCAGTTTAACAGCTATTACACGCACTGTTTCTGCCACATCATTATTGCCAAACAGCACATCCTCGAACTGTGCTAAATTTCCAGGGGAGCCTTTATATTCTAATACCCAGTTTTGATTTTTGACTGATCCTTGATTGACATACACTTCTACTCTGTATTGTTTAACTAATAATAAATCACGTATCAAAGCCTCGAAGTGGTTTTTATTCAGAATGACTCCCTCGGTTTTGTATGGATCTGTATCAAGTATTTATTTTATCATATAGATTGAAACCAAATATTAAGAGTAAATACATACCTGAACCTATCATTTTGCAAACGGATGTAGTTTTGAAAACTTCTTTAGAAGCAAAGAGAGCATCGCTTCCATGTAACGAGTAATAATCTGATCTATTAAAAAATCGTATGGTAGTATTGAGTTTCTGAAACAAATGATTAAAATTAATTTGAGCGCAGCATGTTAATAAATCATTCTATCAAGATCTGTGTGGCACGAAGTTGTTTTTCAGTCTAGCCTTGACCTATTTATGTAAGTTGCAAGGTCCATGTGTTTGACATGAGTATTCTGGTAACGTTAAAACGTTGTTTCATGATTACATTTTTAAATTTATTTCATGCGCAGTATCTGCATAATAATCCAATAGACGTTTCTAATAATTGAAGTTTATCAATTACCAAAGTATAATCTTATAAGATTTTCTCTTAAATTTTTCATTTGTAACCTTTATCATACTGATATTGTATAAAGTATTAGAAAAATACATGTACATACTCGATACTATCAACACGAGAACTGTGATAATTGGTCCTAAGTCATAATTATTACATTTCATACTTCCAAGAAAGCGAAGAATCTTGTTTTATATCTGTAGGTCAATGTCTATCTCGGGGTCAAAGCATCATGCACTGATATTAATGTAATGTGTGACTACAAGGAAAATTCGTTATTCTGCGAAGAATAATTATTGACTTTGAATTAATAGCATACAGAATTCATATTAATCGATTGACATTTTTAATTCGATTGATTGATTAATGCTTACAATTAAAAAGAGTTGATCATAAAAAATCATGATTTAACTAATTAATGAAATTAGCGACTTACAGATTAATAATAGCGACTTACAAATATTAATAATTGGTCATTTATCGTTGATGAAAAGTATTAACCATTAAGTATTAAATAAAATGATTTTAATAAGATATGTGCTGACAACAGATTCTTATTATTCATTCTTATTATGATAAAAGAGATCACAGTTCATATTCCAGGAAGGTCAGGAATATGTGTATGTATATGCTTCAAATAGGTCATGACAAAAACATCATGTGCTGAAATACTTTGTTCGGATACATAATTGCTTAAAGACTATTTGTTTGTCGATCACATTTAAAAATGAATAACAAAAAATGAATAAAATGTATTCTATTAAAAACTTATTTTTAAATCTTCAATAAAAATTGTATCAATGCTTGAACTTATTACTGTATCCTCGTGGTAATCACCTTGAAATTCTACCTATTATGAAATAAGGATGTATTAAAACATTACAAGAAGGATGTTACACATTCAGAATGACTTCATTGATGACACATCACTTCAAATATGGAGAACTATTTATAAGTATTACCAGGAAGTTAAAGGAATTACTAATCAAAGAATACAAAAGAGCTATTTTGTTACGAATGCAAAATTGTTAATATAAAAATTATAAACGAAGTTTTTATGTCTTATTTTAGAAAATTTCAGAAAGTAGATTACAACATACAATAAAAAGATCTAATTTAATACCTATTGTTTTAGAGAATGATATACAAAATGATCAAGCATGGACAGACGTTTTTGTCTTACAATTTTATTTTCTTAACAATTTCTACTAAATATACCGATGAAAGTATATTCAATGATTTATGATTATTTAATCTGAAATTTCTAATAGAATAAACGAAAACTAGAAGAAAGAGAAAAGCATCTTTCCCTTGTGCATTTGCAAGAGATTAATATATTACTGCGAATTATAGACACTGATAAGAATGGATATGAAATTAACGCAGAGCACATATTATCACTATGTAAGAATGAAAGAGAATGTTTTAAGAGATGAGGTAAAAGGAAGGGGAAGCCAACATAAATGGAATTGCTGCAACCTATGTGTAGTAGATATCAACATACACTGCCACTGAGAACATCTCAACTATCAAGTTGGTGGAATTTGTGAACTTGGTCTTCTGATAGAAGGTAATCGTATATTCAATTAAAATTTTAGTCAAAATCTGCAAACAAAATACAAGCTATCTTCTCATAGAGAATAATATTGCTTAAATTTTGTTAAAACAAATAATTGAAATGTTCATTTTACGTTGCAGAGACCGGACCAGTAATATGGTGATTCGAGGCATTGTTATTTTATCATTGCTAATAACACAAACATTATGTGCACCGACTGGATGTATAGAATCCTGCAGTTCTTATACTAATCAGTTTCATACTCAATTATCTGGCATTTCAAATCATGGGGATATTCTACAAGGCGCAGCTCAATTACAAGGGCTCGACTATTCTAGACCTGGAACTTGGACCGAACACAATGACTACAATATAAATAATGGAAAAGTACACGAAGAAAAAGGACAAGTTGTCGATGGCCATAAAACTGTAAGGTACTTTAAGAAAAATTATTCGTCTTCTTTTGATACAAGGTATCCAAGTGGCTCAGGAATATCAGAAGCTGAACAGTTAAGCAATAATTATAGACAGGGCGATTATGTACCCAGCTCAGAAAATGTTTTCAATTCTCACAATCAGAGGACTTACAATCAAGTAGGTAATTTGGAATTGATTGGGCAGCAACACGACTATAACAGGATACAGAGTCAACAACATACGCAATCAGCGATTAGAAGAACCAACACGCAAAGCGAAAGGCTCGAAGACTTTGGAGAACATAATGGAAACTCAGAAGTGATACAACAAAGTGCATCTGGTTTAAACACACAGGTTTCACAACAGCCTTCTTATACTAACACGCAATCTGGAAATTGGAGCAAAGTTGATTCTTACAAAACTGATGGAGGACACGGACGAGTGTTCGAAGAGGAAGGTCAATACACGACAGGACCTAAGAAGGTTCGTTATTACAAAAGAAATTATACTTCTAGTTACAGTTCGTCTAATGGACTTCCTGTTCCTGATATTGCTAATATCGGGCTGGATAATATACATAGAGATATAGGGAACATTCATAGAGAAATAGGAGTGGACAGTATACACAAAAATTTAGAAAACATTCACAGAGACATTCACAATACTGTACAGGGTGTGACATCTAGTAACACTGCGCAAACAAATATTAATTCATATGGTGCTTTGAATACCGATAGTCTTCACAGTATAAATAGCGATGCTTATAGACGTAGACCAGATTATAGAAACAATTTATCCTCGATGCATCGTAATGAACAACAGCACACGAGCATCGCAAGTGAGTATGTACCTCAACAAAATCCTTCTCAAAGCGCTTATGGTGTAAGTAGTTATAGAACATATGGCAGACGTGAAGGCCATGTGAACACTCTACCAACTTCACAATATATAAATCCTACATCAGGATATACCAATGTGCTTAGCACAGGAAATAATGGATACAATAGAAACATGTACAATGAAGAAAACCTACAACAACAGGCAGACAGTTTGCATCAAGCGGAACATTTGGATGAACACCAGTCAACGATTAGTCAAAATCACATGGACATTGACAATTTAAGACAGAACACATATAATCAGCATAATGTAGTAAAACCAGTTGCACCTGGCAGAGTTTTCCATAAAGAACAATGGAGTTCTAGTCACAGACAAGAAACATCTCTTCCCGTCTATACATCAGATATTTCACAAATCAGTGGACAGAATGCACAATACAACAGCCAATATAGAGAAAATAGTTTCAATTCTGCACATCAAACAAAATCAGGAAAGCTAATGGTTGGAGCAGTGGACTTAAGCTCAGTAGGGAATAGTGATGACTGTACCCAAGGAACAGTTGAACATGGTCATGTCCACTCTCAATATAGAAGAATGTACAAACGAAGTATAAAAGATGATAAATTAAGTGATCAACAACAAACAGAACAATCTGATGACACTGCTCAACAGACAGAAGACTTAACTCAACAAACTGATAACTTCGATGACATCGTACAACAGACATCAGGAAAGCTTCAATCTGGACAACAATCACAACAAACTTATCAACCCTGGAAACCAGGCAGTGATAGCCAAGAATCAGATGACTTCACTCAACAAACTGGGGACTTCGATGACCTTACTCAACAGACTTCTGGAAAGATTGTGTTTGGACCACAATCGCAGCAATCTCATCAGTCTTGGGGACCAGGAAGTGCCAATCAACATTCTGAAGATTTTACTCAACAAACTGCAAAACTTGAAGATCTTAGTCAACAAACATCGGGAAAGATTAAGTTTGGACAAATGTCACAACAATCACATCAACCTTGGAGCCAACACTCAGAAGACTTAACTCAACAAACTGGTGATTTTGATGACCTCACACAACAAACATCAGGAAATCTTCAATTTGGACAGCAATCTCATCAACCTTGGGGGCCAGAAAGTGCTAGTCAACATTCAGAAGACTTGACTCAACAAACTGGCGATTTTGATGACCTGACGCAACAAACATCAGGAAAGCTTCAATTTGGACAGCAATCTTATCAACCTTGGGCGCCAGGAAGTGCTAGTCAACATTCAGAAGACTTAACTCAACAAACTGGTGATTTTGATGATCTCACACAACAAACATCAGGAAATCTTCAGTTTGGACAGCAATCGCATCAACCACAGAGACCAGCAAGTGACAATCAACATTCGGGAGGTTTAACACAGCAAACTGGGGATTTTGATGACCTGACACAACAAACCACAGGAAAGCTGCAATTGGGACAGCAATCTTATCAACCTTGGAGGCCAGCAAGTGGCAATCAAAATCCCGAAGATATGACTCAACAAACTGGCGATTTTGATGACTTGACACAACAGACATCAGGAAATCTTCAATTTGGACAGCAATCTTATCAACCTTGGGGGCCGGAAAGTGCTAACCAACATTCAGGAGACATGGCTCAACAAAATGGGCATGTTTTGCCAGTATCAGATATTAACGATAACATCCCTGTGGATCAAGCATCTCATGGGCCGTTTCCTAAACCTGCTGGGAAGCCAAGGCCTAGGCCTAGGTATTCAAGAGTTGGGTCTGTAGTTGGTTTACCTCCTGGAAGTGACAGTGTCCAGGGTTCTAATAATATACAACCTTCTCATCCTGCTAATGAAGAGAAACTTTTGATAGAAGTTCTTAACCATTCATCTGACAAATCTGCAGATAGGGTTTCAAAGTTACCTCCAGTAGTTGTTCCAGGAACTGAAGCAGACGGTACCAGAAGTCAAGATCTTAGAGGAGATCAGGGTGTTGGATCATCTACAAGTAATGATAAGCCTTCAACTCAAAAAACTGAAGGTAATGTATTTAGTATTGATGGAAGTGTGGATCAGGGAAATTGGTTACACAAATCTAATGATGCAACTGTAGGTTTACAGTGGCATTACACCTATCATCCCAGTGATCAAAGACCATTGGTGCAACAGGCAGAAAAAAAAGATAAAGGAGGAATGCAGCAACAATCAACTATACCAGAGTTTAGTGATTCTCAGGACAATCTGGACCAACAGCAAGCACAAAACAAATATATATTTGAAGATTTGAACCAACAATCATCAAGTCCTGGAAAAACAGAATCAGGACTGCATCAGCAATCCCAAAATGGTCAAGAAAAAGATCTATTAGAAGTTGGCCAGCAGACATTAGGTAAAACAGAAGATAATCCTCAGCATCATTTGGAACCAAGAATATTAGAAGCTTATGGAGGTGGACCTTACGATGCATTGCACAATGAAAATATATATGCTGGAGTAACAGTAAACCCTAGCGCTACACTAGCACCGATTAATACAGCTGATTCTTGGGACATTCGGGAAAAGCCAGCAGAAACCAATGTGCCAGTTTATGAAGCAACACCTCCACCATTGCCTGTAGAACCTTTGTCACCCGATACAAACGAAGCAACACCTCCACCGTCATTTTGGTCACGACTTGGAAACAAATTTACAAATACTTTTGACAAGGCTAAAGAAAAAGCTAGGAACATCTTTGGTTAAATAGATTGTAAATACATATTGTCCATTGATATATATTTAAAGCTAAATGTTAAATCTATTCGCTGTACATGTTTAGAAATGTTATTTAATATACTGTTATCGTGTGATTAATTCAAGAAGACATAGTATTATAGAACACTATTATGTTAAAATTATCATGCACTCCATTGTTATTTATATAAATGATTTTATTATTTCCCTTTTCTGTCTTTTAAATATATATAATAAATTATAACTGAATAAGTTTACTTACTTCAGGTAAATTTTTAAAAAATCTAACGAAGCCTTGTTGAGTAGAAGAATCTAAAACGTTATATGTTTTACGAGTAATGTTGATTTAAAACATTGTTTACAAAATTTTCAATTAATGTTACTAACCCATTTGAAATTGTTGGTTTGGTTGAACTGCCATGACTTTATATGAATGGAGCAATTCTTAAATTAAATTACACTTGAGATACACAAAAATCACAGACTAATGAACAATATTCTAAGAATTCAACTCAATATTCTAAGGAGTAAGAAGAGGGTTCTTTCAGGTTCTTCATTACTCATCACAAGAACACGTTCAATGTGTTCCCGCAAAAAGTAATTCCACCATAGAATTAGAAGGTAACAGATTAGCAATGCAATTTCCCATGAGCTCTTTCATTTGATTGGTCAATCTAAAGAAATAAATGGTTGTGCATTTACAATTGCGTTTCGTTTCAATAAATTCCCAATTCACGATCTATCTGAATTCTAAGGTAAGGGAGCTTTTCAAGTTGATTACAGGGAGGAAATGAGAGTGCTCACGCCCCGGGGTCTTTTCTGTCACCGCTATTGTCTGTATAGATAGAGGCAGAGTATACTGGAGTATACCCAAGTTTAGCATGGAACAGAACCTAAACCTATCTTTCGCATGTTAAAAGTGGTGCAGCATTATACCGGAAGCACAAAAACTACGAACGTGAGCCCTCTTATAGTTAGCTTCTCTCTGATTGTACTCTTCGTTTAAAAATTCTGAAACTGTGTTAAATATTTATAGATAGTTCTAATTTGAATACTATGTCAATTCTTTAAAGAGTATAGTTACATTTATCATTCAACAAAACGGACTATTTGTGATGTTCATTTCATTATTTAGATTTATGTTCACAATACAAAGTGTATATATTGTTCAATGTTAATTTACAGCACATGAAAAATACTCATCTTGCTTAATAATTAAAATCTGTAATACTGAATATTTCTGTGTACATAGAATGAATAGTGCAGTACTGTGCATCATTAACGCACAAATGTAAACAAATAATAAAATCGATATTTATATATATATCGAAACACTTCTGGCGCCCATTTCAAATAATTCAAATTCCCGTTGATAAGTGTAACAATAAGGAATCGTGTTCCTGCCAGGTATGTAACATTCTGTAAAATTCTTTAGCATTTATTCAATATTTTGGACATATTATTTATTTATAATTTTCATATATATGTATACTAAAATACGTTCAAAAATCATACAGTTAAAGGCAATATTTGAAAAAAATTAGAGATCGGTACATTAGAACATTGAATTAAAATAATCATTGAATATATAAAACGAAGACATTAAAACAGTGATGAATTAAAATGTAATAACAAACAGTAAAAATATTGAAACAGTTTTTATATTTTATTTCAAATATTAACAATGTAATTTTCAACGACTTTGTTACTGTTATCATTGCGATAAGCCATTGTTTGATCTTCGATTATAGATATAGCACGAAAGCTTATACTTTTCAGCTTACTGTTCAGCAGTCATGATAAGCATCAATCATCGCGCATTTACGTTCTACCACTTGAACTCATTGTGTGTTAACTACATTTATTACCTACACGATCCTACACTATACTCCTCGAACTTTATTCAGCGATCGTCTCGCATACTTCAACACCGTGTTAACTGTTTGGGTTACTCTCGGGTTAATGGCATTTGTTTTTCAGAATTTTTGAAAGTTTATATAGTTCTGCCAACAGTGTTTATGTTCTGGTGCAGAGAATTTTATCAGGTAAGAGACAAAAGTAGTTACAAGTTCATTTTCAAACATACAAATAACATTTTAAACAGAAAATACAATTTTTAAATGTGTAACAGAAAGGATGAAGGGGAACTGTTGTTTTTTCGATATTTTAATGAACCGGAAGTGACTGTATATGAACGCTCTTTCGAAAAACTTATATTAATTTACTGAATCAGTACAATTATATTTATACATTCTGTTGTTCGAACTGTATTAACCCTTTTAGTACCCGAGAGCCGATATATCGGTCAGAAAAGCCGATATATCGGTTCTCGGGTACTAAGAGGGTTAATGTTTACCAACGATATTATATTCAAAGAAAAAGAAACCGGAAGTGGTTGTACGTCACTCCTTTCCGCAAATTTAAACTGTATTTTCTCATTTAGTGTCTGGTATCTCGAAAATAATTCAGATCTTTCATTATCCGAACGAACCGAAGCAAAGAATTCCTACCAATAATTTGAGCTATTTTCAGAACAACTATCAAAATGGAAGTCAAGGAGGACGTTCTAAAACCAGGCCAACGGATACGACCTCCAGGAAGCGAACATATAGTCTCAGTCCTGCTGGAAAAGCTCTACGGTCTGAAGGTGACGAAGATAACCGAGCTGAACGCCTACGACGATAGGAATTACTACATAATTTGCGAGAAGCTTCATAAAAATCCTTACATAGACAGCGTCAGCGAGCATGGCTACGTACTGAAGATCGTAAACTCGCTAGACTCAAGAAAGAGCCACGTGGTAGACGCCCAAAACGAAATGTTGATCTTCTTGAACGAACGACATATTACTTGTCCTTTACCAGTAAAAAATGTTAACGGAGAGTATTACTCTTTTGAAACGTTATCTGCGCAAGAGTCCGAGGAGAGCTATGCAGTCAGACTGCTCGTTTATCGTCCAGGTGCATTGTTGCATTGCGTTCCAATTACTAGCGACCTGCTTCGAAACATGGGTCGTTTTACAGGGAAATTGGATAACATACTTAAGGGGTTTTCTCACTCCGCTTACGATGACCATAAGACCTTGTGGATGCTGATCTCGGTGCCGAAGTTGCGGCAGTTCACCCACGCTGTGAACGACGCTTTTGAAAGGGACCTGGTGCACCAGGTGATCGAGGCATTCGAGAAAGACGTCTTAAGCGTGACTTCTGAACTCGAGCAAGGGGTCATTCACGGTGACTTGAATGAGCAGAACATCGTGACGAGTCCGAACGGCATGGACATCACTGCTGTGATTGATTTTGGGGACTCACATAGAACTTGTTTGATCTTCGAGCTGGCTATTGCGCTCTGTTATATGATGCTGCAAGCTGGGGATATGGAGATGGGAAAGTATGTTATCGACGGCTACCAAGACTTCAGGAAGCTGACCGAGCTAGAGAAAAAGATTTTAAAGGTCACTGTTTGCGCGAGGATATGCCAGAGTTTGGTAATGGGAGCTTATTCCTATTTACATGATCCGCAGAATGATTATCTGTTGATCACACAGAAATCTGGTTGGGCTTTGCTGAAGAATCTATGGCCGGCTAGTCAGGAAGAGGTGCTTCGAAAATGGGGCCTGGCGGATTGATACTTATATTATAATGTTTTATACTATTAGTACTACTTAGTTAGATTAGAGCACTCAACATTGTCAATTAGACTGTTTAACGAATTTAAATTTTTACGTTTCGATTATCTCTTTCGATAACCTCTTAAGGTGGTTCCTGTAGACTGATGCTGATACTGAATATGAATTCAAAAATCATTTGATTGACGGTGATAGGTTTAGTCTTAAGAATTTTTTCCGTTCGAAGCGTAAAAGCGAGAGAAATTTCCGTATTAAACATTTGAATATGTTTAAACAAAAAGCGAAGTGCCTTTACTCCATCAATTTTATCGAACATTCTCTAATTTATTATGGAAATTAGATTGTTTTATGCCGGAAACGTTGGTGTGGCTTTAACGATTGACGCTGAAAAAATTCTTAAAATACAAGTATCATTAAGCATTTCGGTTACAGGAACCTTGGACATTGTCGATGCAATTTTACTACGATTGTCAATTAATCGAGAGCAATAAACACAGATCCCATTGATTAATTAAAGTACTGTGCAGTGATATATCCTCTGGTTTTATTCGTATTTAGGCAGTTACATATTTACATAGATATAATGAACAATAATGCTCTTCGTATAATAGTGTGGAGTCACTTTACATAACTAGGTCGTGGTATATACAAAAATGCAGGTATCGGAAATCATTTCGCGGGGGAACGCATGTGTTGCTGGCAGTCGACACGAAAGAAACACTTTTTTGCGACCCAGCTGGATCGAATAACAATTATATTTTTTCATTACCCGACTAAAAACTTCCGTCGAAAGGTAGATCGATAATGTACAGAATTTGCTTGTGGATATATTGTTAGGACAATATATTTCGATCCTGTATTAATTACACACATACCTGCGCTTTAAGGGTGTCGAAGTTTTTTCCATTATTTTTTTTACTTTTGTTTCTTATCCGCGTGCGCTTTCATCTTATTTTTACGTAGCTTGTAATATATATATTTTTTTTGTTCTTTATCTCGATTTCAATAATATACTAATTTATTTATATCTCATTTCATTTATATCAGCTCGTTTTGGCAAACTGTCTAGCTGTGTTGAGGCAAATTCGTTGATAGCGAAAATCTGTTCACAATATCGTGGAACCGAGGGTAAAAGTAACCGAGACGTTATTATCGAGAGAAATGATAGCACGTAGTGTATGTTCATCAAATATTCTTATCGATCGTCAAAGAAACGTTTATCAAGAATCAGATCCCCGTAGAAAGAAACGCGACTGCACTGGACAGTCGATCCGATAATTATTTAAAAGCTTTCCCTCCTCCCCGAGTTCAATGACCTTGAAGTATGTTGTCAAGGTCGTCACTCCGATCGACTTTTTCCTATACATGTTACGACCGCTTGAGTTTTGAGACACACAAGAAAGTATGTTCAGCACCATTTATATTTAATAACATATATATATATTTTAATGTTTATGATAAATCTACTGTAAGATATAGATTGTTATAGTTACATATTAAATATCTTAACATAAGTAATAATTCATCTGCTGTAAGAAGCAGAATACAATCATAATTTCATCAGAATGTCAATGATAAGTATAGGCTTAACAAAATATTTTTGTGAATTGTTGAGAATTAATACCGACCGGTGACAATATGTATAATAGAAAGGTGTTTAGAATGATGACTTAGCTGAAGTTCATTGGAATCGGTGAGGAAGGCAAGCCTTTAAACGATTACCGTCGATTTTTAATCAGAGGCACGCAAACCCTTTTCAGCGGTACTCGATTAACAATGGAACATCATGTTAACGAATTTTCGCCAGAGGTTATTAACAAAATAGTATATTACAGTACCTATATATTTTATTGCTTAGACTCTATCGGCTTACACACGCCCGACGAGGCGCTTGTAGACGCGTAATAATTCACTTTTTTCCCATAACTTATATCGTTAGCAACTTCGATAACATTTATCGCTTTCTTCTTTTTCCTTTTTGTTTAACTCAACGTCCGTCGTTCGGCTGATTCGAATTTTTATGGATCGTTGAAACTTAGAGGTAACGTCGCAATAAATACAGATTACATAGATCGTAATAAGTAAATTACTTTATACTTCGAGGAAACGTAACAAAGTAACAAACCTGTACGGTACACGCAGAATGTGCGAAGACTCTTTTTGGGAGAGGGAACGGAAAAATGGCTCTTGGTATCAGAGATGGGCACAATTTTGGTCGAATGTTTCGTCCCGATGGCATTTAACTTGATAATTCCAGGTTTCCATTTTAGGTCGTCCTGGAAAGCATCTTACAATAATTCGACGACTAACAATATAACAGGTATTCTTAGCTTCGAAAGGTGATTCGAAACGTTTCGCTGAGAACGTTGCCTATCTCTGTCGACACTCGGTAATGCCCGATGAGAGCGTTGAACCTCGACAAGTTCGCGGCTGAAGCGGTCTCAGTCATCGATTAAAAATGATTCCAGCACACGTTCCCGGAATCGAACCGAGCGATCGAAGACGATCCGTGCGTTGTCGAAGAGAGTACATGTAAAAAAATAAAGCCTCAAAGAATGGAATTGTTTTGTTTGTGCTGGCCGTTTACCGCGACATATGTGTTCAGAGAAACTGCAGAGCAAACATCGGTAATATGGAACTATTTCAAGAGCTTGCCAAAATTAGAGGAATTTATTTTCTCGAATGAAACCTTCACGAGGTGACGAACGAAGTGACATACATCGGTGCTCTTGAAATTATCTTCGGAACAATATTTATTACAATATAGCACGTTGACTGCCACGGTAGTCACCGATGACCGGTACTATTCATTTCCTTAAAACGATTGTCATAAAATTAGTGGCAGTGAATATCAATTTATTTGTTCTGAAATGAACTGAAATTGTATTGTAAGGTGCAAATTTCATTACCGATAATTATGAATACCTCTGATCGCTTATACTAACGAGACAGACAAGACTTGTGTCTTACACAACTCAATACACAAAATTCGTATCAACGTGCTAATTTGATTCACTTACCAGAAACTTTGCATTTTGATAATGTTCCAATATTACCCAAATTTACCCTATGTGTGTATGTGTGTATGTTCCGTTCGCCCCAGCACCCCGTCAATAGTCTCGTCTCTAACACTTGAATAGCCTTCAGAAGCTCGTCTTTTCACCGTACAATTACATTCTCTACTATATCCGTTCTCATCGAACTTCAACAATATAATCTCTCATCTTTGTATCTCTTTCTCTTATTATTTTTTTGGACGAATGCCAGAACTCCCTCTGGACCCTCCCCCGCCTCGAGGGGCGGCGCGGGCGTGCGCAATTAGGATCGGTGCCAGATTAACGCGTTACACACGTTCGGGAAATTATAGCTTCAATTAGCACACAATTAGGAGTCGGATTCTTATTGGGACCCCGGGAAAGAATCCGGTGCTCGAGTTCCGAGTGCGAGGGGGTTTGCTTGGCGTTTTCCTCGGGGGCCAGGGGAGGGTGAGAAGGGGGACAATTAGTAGCGGGAGTAATTTGGTCGAACCCTCGAATAACTCTCACGTATCGTGTTCGAAGATTGTAACCAGCCCCGCGGCTGGTTCGACTCGGTTTCAACCCCTCGAGCCGCGTTCTTTCGAACACCAATCCTCGGACCCGTTTAATCATGCTCCCCGTGCATGCCTCACACCGCAGTTAATTTCGACCTAATCTTATTCTTTTTTCGTATTACAACAATTTCCTAGCGGCTCTTCTCGGGCTTGTCCGGCTCCGAGCTTTTCTCCAGCTGACACGTTTGACAGCACTGGTTCTGGTAAAGCCGCACGCTGCACATGTTCATCGACTTCACCCTGCTGCATAGCCGCGAGTGGTCCTTGCAGTCGTCTGTAAAGGTTTCACATTCGTTTTTGACCTAGTTGATTCAACCTTTGCGAAAGAGTAGCTTTACAATAGAGGAAAATGATCAAACATGGAACAATACCATTCTTAAGGGGCTATTGTATATTACTTTGGTGGATAAAAATAGTCGATTTTGTGAAACATTTTTATTCTATTGTAGGACATTTGAACTAAAGCGGTTGCTAACGATCATCTTACCAGGTGTATCAGGACACTGCGGACTTTTACAGGTCTTCATCACAGTAGGTCGTGGAATATCTCTGCACGCGTTGCCAGCTGGTTTCTTCGTCCCGAACCAGACACACTGCAGGATTCGGTACTTCATTCCTTCCCTTTCGCACGGTGCCATGCACTGCAGGCAATTTCGAACATGTCAAGCTCAGAAAAAACCAAATTACCAAAAAACTGAACTCAGATTCTATGTGCAAAACGTTTCCTCATTGTCTGTATTCATTTGTTGAAATCTGAAACGTCTCGCGAAGCTTTCTTACGGAATTTCTATTGAAAAGCTTTAAGAAACGTACTTCTGACCACTCGCCGACCCTCCAAACGCCTTTGCAAGCGTCGTTGTAGCACTCTTGCCTCTGCAGAGGCCTGGTGGTCTCGTCGCACTTGCTAAGATCGAGCAAAGTGACGTTTTGTTGATCATTCTCATCGTCTTCTGCTAAACGACAAGTAAGGTCGCGTCTCTGCATGGCTGTTTTCCAGTTGAAACACCTGGACGTCTCGCAGGGTGTCCATTTAGTTGTGTGCCATTGTGGACACTTGCCAAACCCGCATGAACGCACCTTCTGCACCATCGGATGTCCGGCGTCTTCGCAGAGTTTAGCTCCTACCAACACTCTGGACTGTATGTGCGTTGAATTCCCCGGCGGCTTTGTTGACCGCACTGTGCACTGAGCTCCGCGTATCTTTGTGCAAGCAAAAGAATTTTTCAAATTGGTGAAACGTACTTATTTAGCGATTTTGACGCTTCAACTACGAAATTATTAATTACTAAAATCTGTGCGTATATTGCAATCGAGAAGAGCATTAATAATGAGTAATTTTAACTGTTGATTACCTGAAATCCACTTCCTCCGCAAGTTTGAGAGCACTTGGCCCACTCTGTCGTTATCCACTCGAATACCAGATCCTCTGACGTATCTACAACAATATTAAAGTTAAAAAGCTGACTAAAACATTCATTAGCAGATAATACAGAAAATTAAAATTATCGCAAATAAACTTACCGAAAATGCTCAGAGATGCAAGCGAAGCATCTGTTGTAGTGTTATGACCAGGTGCAGCAGCAATATTTAATGACTTATTCTTTTTCTCTTCGCTATCTTCTAAATTTGTTTCTTCCCTTGAACCATTGCAAATTTCAACAGGTCCACTCTTCTCCTCCTGTTCCTTCTCGATAGATCCTCTATCTCCGGGCAAGGTCAGCTCGCTGAGATCTTCCTCAGGGTCCCTAGTGCTGGTCCAGGTGAGAGAATCATCGACCGTACCATTCTCCACGTAAGTCTTCCGTTTCTTCATCCCCTCTTCAAGTTCCTCTGCGTAGTTCTCCGTCCTATTCAAGATCTCTTTCTCTCTGCTATCGGGTTTCCTCTGAAACTCTTCTAGCTCCTTCAGCGACATCGTCGAGTAAACATGCTCCGTCTCGGTGCTGTCGCGATGTCTGTCGGTCTCTTTCCTGTGAGACTCTGCGTGTCCGGTGCTCGAGTCTGGAATGTAAAACACTTCCAATCCAATGCCATCTGAGGTGGTAGACGAGATCTGGTTCTTGGCCTGTTCTTTCGGTGTCGTGTTCTCGTGGCGTTTGTCCTGCCATTGTCTCTTCACATTCTTCAAGGACTCTACCACGTAGTCTTTATCAAAGATCGCGGATGTCACCGGAGTCTGTTTGCTGACGACAGGCGTGATCTTCACGGGGTCGCTGTGCTGTAATCCGAACATGGAGTCATCTAGATCGTAGGGATCCACGTCGATGAAGATCCTTTCCTCGTCCGGACCGAACGTTTCGTCTGGTATGGCGGTGTTGCGGTACAGAGTGTCCAGGTTCTCTTCCACATTCTGATACCGCAAACCGGAAGTCCTGTCGGCCATGGTGTGCTTTGTTGGCCCAGTTTCTTTTCGAGTGTTGTCGATGAATGCTACCGGAGCTGTCCTATGCGATCTGCCAGCTGATGATTCGCTTTGGAACGGCCAGTATTCCTGTTGGGTAATTGACAATTAAAGCACAGTCCGGATACTGTTTCTTACACCAACAGACGACATTTGACAACACCTTGGACATTATTGGAAGATGTAATCAAAAGTAATTGAATTTCACTTGGACAAAATTATACGACACTGTCACTGAAAACAATGCTCCAGACGACACAATTAAACGAAATTGTTTAAGAATGTTTAATGCTAGTAACAAGTAAAACGTTCCTTCATTTTGCCAAGACAATTGGGGACTAACTTGAAAAACAGAAAGTCCCTCGGACTCTAGATAGTCTCACCTTCAGGCTCGATATAAAATACGTTAAGTGCGGCACAAGGGTAGAGGCACTTGACGTAGTCGATTCCACGGATTCGTGGTGTCCAGGCTGACATATTAAATGGCCGTCAAAGATCCAGAAATATAGCAAGCAGGAAAGTAAAAAATCACCGGAAGAAAATTAGTTGAGATTGAAAATTAGTGTCTTTCGGAAATGCGAAGTGTCATAAAAATGAAATTGAATTGAATCTCTGTCAATTCCTCTGCGTCTGTATCCAATGAGATTTAATGACTTTGCAGACCATCTCTGTATATATAACTTCGCGCATCGTTCTATCGAATTTCATCGAGCTCTGAATAACTCAATGTGCGCTATGAATAATTTAATAGAAGCGTATCAAAGGAGAGTCACACGATCGCATTTCTATTAAATTTCTCGTAACTCGATGAAGTTTGGCAGAATGATATACAAAGGCAACGAGCAGCGATCCTTAATTACACCAGAGAAATTGTTCGAGTCCGATCATTTTTTCTTCGAGAAAAAAAATTATTCATCTCCGTGCGATCTTACCTGATTCTGCGAAGTCACTGTCTGTTCTCTGTGCAAGTCAGTTGAATCTGGCGGGGTGGGACTTGTCTTTTGCTTTCTCTGTGGTTTCTTCGTAGGGTTGCTGGGAAATGCTCGTTCGTGGCTGATATCCTCGCTGTCAAGGGGAATGAAGCGGTTCCCATAGGCGGCTGCAGGAAATTCACGAATAATGATTGCTAAACAGTAATAAATCTAGATATAATTCGTAAGTTTGGAATAAGGATAGATTCAACATCGGTAACGTTGGAATAATTTACCTGCTCGATCGGTGTACAAACTTTCACCTGAATTTGCAGGAGCAGAGTCCAAATTCGATTCTATCTTGCGTTGAAGATAGACGGAATTACTTAATCGCAAATACTCCTCACTGCTAATCTGCTCCTTCGAACGAAATTTTACGATAAGCTGCGTCTCCGCGTGCGAACTTCCCGCTGTAACAAAAATTAATCCACAATTCGGTTGTGCTACGATTTGAAAATTGTAAAATAGATTTACCTATACACGCGTAAATTCCGGAATCGGAGGCTGTGATGTCGTTTATCTTCAATGCACCTTTCTTGCTGATCTTGTGTTTCCTCGATTTCCTTAGCTCCTTGTTGTCTTTGGTCCACATGATCTGCGACCTGATGGAATTTTCGTTTTGCTCAACATATAGACCCAGTTTTCAAACCAAAAGAAATTATTATGAACGATGAATATGAGTTTCTACTTCAACACCTATGATTACAGTAATCATCTAGCAGTTGAATTAACCAAAAATTTCAATTATGCAATTTAATTACAATATAATGTAATGGAATGAAATGCGTGATTTAATTAGTCCAGCTGTTCGAATTACAGACTTACTTGTCGAACTTCCTAACGGGACATCGAATCTTGATGAACGGCGTGCCTTGGAATATCTTCGCGGTACCACCGATTTTCAGATCCACTTTCGCATTCAAATCGGTCTGGTTGTACGTGGTGTTTTGACTGGAAATAATCGGTAAGGAAGCAGCATCCATGTCGTGGCAGGGTCTGCTGTTGCATGGTCTTTCGGAAGCGGGTTTCTGCGGCGGACATTCGCGATCTTCTCGACTTTGCTGACGTCCCTGGGCCATTATTTGGTCGCACGTCACTTTGCGTTTCATCACGCCTCCTCCGCAAGTTTTGGAACACTGCAAAACAATTCCGATTATTTCTGGATCTTAACAGCAAACGTACCTATATTTATTATGAATAAAATTTTAGTTGCTTCACTTGAGAAAAATATTATTGTCTAGCCTCTACCTATTATTTACCAATTAAGGACTAGTGCAGAACATCACTAGTAGGTAGAGTGCTGAGAGTTACGAAATAAATGATGGTAGCAAACGTGTTAATATGGAACCAACGAAGATTATGATGGTGAGAATTCAGTCGTTGGAATATAAGTACAAGATCGTGAAGGAATAAGAGGAACATACTTTGCCCCATTTGCCGATACTCCATTTCACGGGACAGTCCCACACGTTGCAGTATTGTCTGTCTGCCGGTGGTGGTTGCGGGCACATCTTGTTCGGCACCGCTACTGTCTTACCTGTAGATCCTCTTGTCACCTCGTGTATGCAGGTGACGTCCCGTGTTTGTATGCCGAGTCCGCATGGGCTCATGCACGGCGAAAATTCGCTCAAATTCCATCTGCAAGCGACAATCAGTTGCAAAGATCAAAACCATAACGTGTACATATTCTGTCATTTTTGTAAATATTTTTACTGTATTTTTAATTTGATATACTGTACCTCGGAGGACAGGGATGGTCATTGCAAACTCTTATTCTCGCTTCCGGTTTAGTTTCCACAGGGCACAGCAGAGGCATTACGGTTTTCCCCGTGTCATCCCTCACGCAGTTAATTATCAGGTCCTGCACACCTAAAAAGTCGGAAGGTCTGATTTGTGTTATTGATTGAGGATTTTTGCTCTTACGCCGAATACATTAATACAAATCGGGGCTTTTATATATCGACTCGATATTCGACCGTCGTTAAGCGCCGTTAATAGCACAATCTTATCAAATTATCCTGAATAATTAAACGCCCCCTGCGAAACGAACCCTAGATACGTTCTGTTAATCCTTTTGGATCTGATTTTCGATAATACCCTGACTTATGTTCCCAGCTGATTATCATCGACTGAAGTACGGTATTTATGGAACACTAATGATCACGGTCGGAAGTAGATAATTCTACTGAAAGGTTCTACGAGCCTCGATAATGGTCCTTGTTAAATAGCAATTTTAATGAACTTTTGTCAAATTAATAGTCAATTTCCTATTTTCGGTCGCTGGTGGGTATTGTTCAGTCTCCCAATCAGCATTGCTTCCACCAATTTAACGTTCCACTGTTTAAAAAGCGTGCAATAACTTTTCATTGCATTACGTTAAGCTTTTAAAAAATACGTCGTTCAAAGTTAAATTCATCGAAATCCGACTCACCCCCTAAGCACGTAGCGCTGCAAGGAGTGTAGCCAGCTTCTTTCCACGAGTAGGTGGTCTGAACATCGCTTCCTGGCGCGACCTTGATCCCAGAATCGTAGCCACTTCCTCCGGAACTACCTGCTGGCGATCTATAGCTGTCGTCGGTCAGACTGGGTTCAGCGTATCCGCTGTCGCCGACAGCGTCGATACCATAAGACAGACTGTTTTCTATCATTCCGCAGGGGTCCAGCACGCATTTCTCGGTCTGGATCGGCTTCGGGCCCGAGCATTGTCGATCCGGCAGATTGGCGATGGTCCGGCTGAATTCGAGGAATATCTTGCACTTGACGTCGCGATGCCGGATGCCTTCGCCGCAAGTCACGCTGCACGGCGACCAATCGTCGGCGATGAACCTGGAGGGTCGATCAGTATGATGATGATTCGCATTCAAGATACCGTTCGAAATTTCGGTCCCTGCATTTTGAGTTGCAGTGGAGGCTATTCCTGACCGCTTCACCGTGGGATCTCGCGAGAGTGACTCTCTGGGGCAGGCATGGGCGCTGATTGCCCCCTGGGGCACCGTCCGGATTCCGACGAGAGCGAGATCACGTCCACTGGAGCTGCTCTGAGCGGAGCTAGAGGTATGAGCCGCTCATACGTTAATTAACTGCCTTTCAAATTGATATTTTGCTGGCGATTGAATTAATTTTTATTATAACCTATTAAGTGAATTAAACTTTCTTAAGATCTACGAGGTGTGGCAAACGAGCGGCTCATATTCTGGCACTTGGAGATCTTGAATGTTGCCCCTGGGAGCAATTCGGGTCAGGATTTTTGGATTGCGAATTTCCCGAAGTTTCCGAAATCAAAGTTGGCTTTTTAAAGGTTGACATAGAAAAATGTTTGAACAAGTTTAACTTTAATTTGATCTTCATTGCACTATGATAGAACCTCTAGCAGAGTGAAAATGTTTTGTTCGAATCCATTTTTTCTTTAAATTATCATGACGAGCCACATCCCTTCAATATTTTATCTGTTACCCCTTTTTTAAAATATTATTTTAAAACATTCTATAGTTGGTAGAAGAAGCTTGCGTCTTCCTATCAGTTAGAATAACAGAGGTTTCACTAATCCAGCAATTCTACCTTCTCATCTAGCATCTCTAACCAGCGTTGAACGACCAATATCTTTTTGCTAGAAGCGAAGTCAATATTTGAGCCGGAAGATGTGTTCTTAATGGCTCGAATGCAGCCGGGAGAAATAATTAAACAATCACCGCGATATAATACGACAGTATTTGGAACGGTGGCTTGAAGCGAACAGTTATTCATTGGTCCCGGGCTCGGGTTGGGAAAATGCGATAAATCAACGAACATGAAAGGAGCTGATTCTACGCGAGCGCATTCGTCTCTTTTTATTCGTTGGACAAACGTCGTGACGCTCGCAGAACGATTTTATTGGCCCTCTGCTATTCGTGTAGTTCCTAAAGCGACGCGTGCACGTCTCTCGCGTCATCGATTAAACTGAATAAATAATGCTCGGTTATTCGCGTTTCGGCTTTTCAGAGAATGATGGAGTCGTTCCTCTCAATCCTCGTTCGGTCGACACGAGACGAGAGAGAACTCGTTCCGAAGTCCTCGAATGTCTATTTTCGGCCGCGAATCGATGATTCTTGTCGTCAATAATCTCTTTAACCCTGCCATTCACAATTCGACTGACTAGAAATCGACTCTGCTTCCTGTACGGACAATGTTTCCAAAACTCTTTGCCATTCTTTCGCTTTGAGAGATTTTATCCAAAATTAACGGTGAACCTTCCATCAGTAGACTGCGGATTCTATGCATTTATGACAAGAATGATGCGGTGCAATTTAGAACAATGGAGAAATTAAAATAATCCAAGAGCGTTGATATATTATTACTATTAATTTAAAGAAGAAATTTTGCAATTACCACAGGTGTGAAAGAACTTACGCGGTGCAGGGTAAAAATTCAATTTGGAAAAATAAATTAGAGCTTCGGAAACCTGCTTCGTATATTTATATATATTCGATTTAATTAGAGAAATCAACTGATAGATCTCGGCAAGAAGGACGTTGATCCTCGCAGGAGGAAGAAATCTGGAGGCAGGAACCTACGTAAAATCGAACAGGCGAGCACATGTAGACAGTTCTACGCTATAAATTATGCATGCTAAGCCTACGGGGTTACCGTGGAATACGCAAGCCAGAAGAAGGGCTAAGGGGGTGGTGGGTGGGCGAGGAAAACATCGGCGAAGAAACGGTGTACGATAATAGTCGACGTAACATTATCATCGTAAGTCTATGCTAATGCTTGTTCTACGGCATTCGCGTTATGCGCTAATTAAATCACGGTAAATCTCGTAATCTCATAAATGCATTAGGAGCAAGAGGCAGGAAAACGTTAAGCGAAAGAAAGAAAAAGGAAATCCTAGCAGAGAGAGAGTGAGAGAGAGAGGAAGAAACTGGAGGCTGGGGAGATTAAGCTACGTTGAATTTCAGCGACGGGGTTGGAGAGAGATTCAAGTTGGAAAACTGTTGCGCGTCAGCAGAAAATGGAGACCGTCGCGAAACTATTCTCCTCGGCTCGCCGAAAAATTTCTATTCTCTTATGAGACGAACGAAATAAACATTATCATTAAATGAAACTACTAATCGCCTTCCCTCACGGAATTTCTTGCTGATGCGCCGCATCCGCACTCGAAGGGGTTGCTTTTTTCAAGAGTGCCAGAGATTCGCATATCAATTGCAGTTCAACCCTTAAATGAGTTTGAAATCGGCATACATTACTCCGCACAATTAACGAATCATTTCTTATGAAAATAATACGTGGCACGAAGCCAACAACACGTTACACAAGTTACGAAAGAAGCGAGTGTAATTATTGAAGTTGGAGAAGCAAATTAGGTGGAACACCCTTACAGACTTTGTTTGCCAGCACAAAAGCTTCTCGATCCTCTTGAAAAGGACCTCGCTTAAAAACGCATTTTTCCCGATTGTTCTGTGGTAAAAAGGATCGATAAACGAACGGGGTGAGTTGAGGGTGAAGCGTTTCAGCTTAAACTCATCGTGGAAGCTGTCGCGGGGGTTGGTGTTGGGGATGGATGCTTCTAAAACTTAGCCCTGATTTAGCCCTAAAACGAGAAGCATCGTCGGACTTCGTAGCTCTGCGGTGAGTTACAAAAGCATGCGGAGAATTTCTACGCAAGCGTTGTCGGGGTTGTGTGGTTTGGATAGGAGGGGTGGTTTGGTGGTTTAGTAACAAAGAAAAACAGAGGAAAATTCAAAGGAGGTGGATAGGGGATGCGTCGCGACGTCTGGAGGTCGGCGAAAGCCGGGGAACAGGGTTGAAGATAAAAAAAAGTGGAAGAAGAAGAGAAATAGAGACTGACAACGGGGGTGCAAGTGAAATTGGAGGGCGAGGGGTGGAAGTAGAGAACAAGAAGAAACAAAAGACAGAGAAGAAGAGTTAAAGTGATAGAAGAAAGAGACACAATAATGGGATACCTCAGATACAACCAGCCACAGGCAAAGTAGATCGTATATCTGTCGGGACAGATCAATTCACGTCAAGAAATGAATCCTTTCAACACGGAGAGATTTTCTATCTAGCTGTTGTACAATAAGTTTCTTTCCCGGGCAAGCGACGAGAGGCTCTATCAACCTTCTACGCACGTTTTAGGACACCTGGACGACACGCGTTTCACTGTGTTTCACTATTATAATAGCGATCTTGGGTAGTACTCACGTGGATTCCGATGGAATCGGCTGATCGATCAGCTTCTCTGACACTGGCGGGGGTGGGTATGGCTGCATCAGGGGTTGAGTCATCTCATCGGCGTCTGAAAAATGATCGTTTCCTATCCTGTCAAGGGCGAAAGTGGAAGAGATTTCTACAATCTCGGTGGATAATTTATTGAAATATTGCAATAAATTTCTCGTTGGAGTGTGAGAGGGTTAGGTTAGAAACACTCGGAATGATCTTTGTACATGAAAATTGTTGTGGAAAATTGTTTCTCGATAGATATGGGAGTGTCAATGGCAATGATAACACTGTAACCACGGCTGTTCGCGCGAGAAATCGCTGTTCTTGGTTTTATACAGGGTGTCATATTGTTTTTCGATAATTTTCTATTTATACGTTTTCTATTTATATTTCCATCAAAATTCGCAGATTTTAGAAGCGTAAAACTTCTTCAAATAATGATGCGTGATACTTTCACGAGTTTGCAAAATAAGGGCAAGTCTTCAGCTTTTAGGGTTGGAAAATGCAAATGAGCTCTTAATCGATGGACACCCTGTATTAGCTCAAACTGGTCGTCACGGGAATGGCACTCGACAGAGCTGCATAGCAATGTAACTTATAAAACTTACATATCGGACAGACGATGTTTGTTTTGCACTCCTGCTCGGTGTGCGGCCGTTCAACAGGATCGCAGTCCGTCGAGATGGAACCAACAGCGTCCCTGCACTCGACCGTCCTCGTCTTGATGCCAGTGCCACAGGTCACAGAACACTATCGATCACAGGGGGGAAAGGTAAATTTCATGCTGCTGGCGCAAATTGCTTTCAAACGGGACCGATGGGAGCGTGATGCAGCGAAAGAAACCGGAACGTGGGCGAAATAATTAACGGGCCATCTTGAGACTGTCGAATTCCTTTCGTTCCATCCGCCTCTTTCGCGAAACACAATCAATAAAAATATTAGTGATTTTGCAATCTCATCTAACCTCGAAAAATGTTCTCCCTCTATTACATGAATTCCTTCAGATGTAACTTCATTCTAAGAAGTTTTGTAACTGATTTTCATCGATCATCTCGTGTAAAAGTAGAAAGAATTTTTGATTTTAGAATGTCCTCTTCTATCGCTACAAGAAATGTTCGTTTAACTTCATTCCAAAAAGTTGCTTCAAGAGATTTCCATTGATCATGATATGTATGTAAAGGTGAAAAGGATCCAAGATTCTACTAAATTTTGTAACGACGGCCTCCCTGCGCAGTTACACGGAACTTCCAACTGATAACTCCGTCTTCGTGTTTCCTTGAAACAAGTTTTGATAAATCGTGTAACTTGAGCGGAGCGCTGATTAATTAATTCGTAGGGAAAGGAATTGCTATACCGCAGATGATTAATGTTTTGTACATTCAAAAAATGTATGAAGAGAACTCGCGAAGAACAAAGCGTAGACCGTGGATCTCCTGCCGTATACTTATATTCTACAAGAATCTTGAAAAATTCGCAAAATGTACAATTCATCGACTACACTTTTATTACACATTCCGTGCAATGGGTCCACCAGCAAAGGAAATAAATTTCCAAGTCTCGCATCTTTTGTGGAAGAAAATTGAACAGTCCAGCGATAAGCAACGATGTTTCCTTTTCCGCTGAATCGTTGCAGTATCTTGTGGAATCTTGGATTTTCGAAATTTCTGTTCGACAGTTTAACCCGGGGCGTATCTCTCGCGGAACGGGCGCAATAAGAGAAAACGGAAAAGCGTGTGGGTCAAGGTAATACTTTCCCGGCGGGATAAAGTCCATAGAAATAGGGTGAAATGGGTAGGGTGATGCAAAGAAAAGGCGGGGAACCTTGGTAACAGTAAACTCTCGTGACGCAACAGTGGAATCTAATTTCAGTATACTAAGTGGTATTTGCTAGGTTCTATTCTAACGTTCAGAAGACTTAAAAGATCTAACGAGGGCTGTGCGAGACCTCGGAGATCATTATCGGAACGAAGTGCGCTGGAGAAGTTGAAAAGGAACGAAATAAACTCTATGAAAAGGAGAAAAGGTTTGGACGTACAGGATTTGAAATCTCGGGTGGCCTTGGACCCTACGCTAATTCAGAAAGAGGACTTCATTTTTCAGGTTGCATTAGACCAGTTTCTCGAACAATAAAAATATCTGTGTCTTGTAAATATTATATTATGGACACTTTTAATCACGTTCAGAAGATTTTAATCATTGTATGGAATATATGGTCACAAGTTTTTACTTATTTTGGTCTAATTCCTATGAAAGTAAGAAAACTTCCTACATTTTTCAAACTTTTAATTGCAGGAAACATTTCCTGGAATAAGATTAGGTGAACCACGCGTACTCCGTTCCAGAAAATCGAGGTCTGCATTCAATTACACCGAGCGCGAGCATCCTTCGAGAATGATTTCGCTGGCGGAAATGAGCATAAGCCTCGAAAGGTAGGAAGTTTTTTAACTTCCGCGGGTTCGGGGCTTCATTATTCGTCCGAGTGTCTGAGGCTCGCGAACACTGGGCATGACATGCAGAGACATCGAACGAATTCTCTCGGTGAGGTCTGTAAATCCGGAAACAAAGTTCGTCGGTTGACCTCTTTGCTCCCTCTCACGGAAGACGCCGAGTAATTGCTTCTCTTGATCACTAAGAATCTTCATTTTTCCTAGCATCAGAACAAGCCAGCAAGACGATCTGACTCTTAATTCGCATATCCATCTAAACGATCCCAAAATCGATCAAACGCAAATCTCTGGAGCAGCTGTCCTTCAAAGAGGCTAAAACCGTAGGATAAGAGGTTTGTCGAGTTCCGACGACTATTGCGACTACTTATCCAAGTTCGTATCCGTTATCCAAGTTCTAGAGGTTCTAAAATTTTTGTATGTACGGTTTCAGGAGCGTTTCGCTCGAATTGATTGGCTAGCAAGATAGAGGATTGGTGAATGTTTCTGTTTCGAACGGTGCCGATCAGATTCGCTTCGACGTCAAACCGAATCGCAGCCGAATCCGAAGTGGCGGGTACCATTTCCAGTTCACGAGAAGCCAGGCGTCTCGTTCGAAGCGGCCTCAAACTTCTCTCAGCCAGAATAAAGTCCGCTTGATCGGGAAAGATAAGAGCCGAGAACGGGTTGAGCGGTTTAGGGGCGAGCACGATGAAACGCGAGAAAAACGATGAACAAAAAGTCCCGGATGCCGGAGCTATCGTTCAAGACGTCGAAGGTGGAAAGGTGACACGGACGGAAAAGCGGAAACCCGCTCGACTTAGGCACTCTGGCCTTTTCTTCCGCCTCCGCCCTCTCGCCGATGTCCCCGCCCATCAGCGCTGTTTGCTTCTGTCCCCGTTTCACTTCTCAGTTCGATCACCTTCTTTTACCTTTCTCACCCTGCACCCTTTCCGCCTGCTCTTGTCTAACCCTATCAATCCCTTTGCGACGCATTGTCGAATAGTTAACAATTGCAGTGGCACTTGAAATTGCATCTTGTGCATTGACAATAGGATATACTCCTCAGCTTCGCCAACTTCTCTACGGCCCCATCTGGTTCAAATTTTGGGAAACATCGTGGTACGTTTGGCAATTTAAGAACTTCGTCGAAATACTATAAAAATACATGTTCAAGATTCAGAAGTACAAGAAAATGCAGAAGAAGGTTGAAGCATTCTTCTGTTTGCATGTTTGGGGTAGAACATGTATTGACAATTAACGGATTGGATACTACAGTTCTTGCCAAACAACTACTTCTCCAGCTCTAACTTTTATACATTCCCTTTTTGTTCTGTTTTTGTACTTCTTCCCCTCAGTTTCTCCTGTTTTCCAACTTCCCACCAACCCAATCTTATCCTCCGTTTCTCCCCTCGTTCCTCTCCTCTGCTTTTTCCACCCTGCAGCGGCTTTCTCCGGAATCCAACCCCTTCCACGAGGAGGTCCGATATCATGGGAGTGCTTTAAGGAGCACTGTGCTTTCAGTTCAATATTTGCATGGCTCCCGAGCTCACAAAAGAGAGAAATCTATCAATTCCTGTCTTCTGGGGAAGTTGGGGGGCGGTTCGTCCCTCTTCCACGCTGGTCCGGGCACCAACCTCGGATGAAATCATTACCGTGCTGACGGGCATAAGAGGCTGGCCTTTATGTATCGCTGGCAAAAGGATACCGACGCCATTTCCACGCTGCCCCCGCCAGCCTAGCATCGTTTCCTTCGACAGCGCGGAGACGAGCACCGCCATTGTGTATCGATCAAGCATGAGATGAGCCGTAAATCACACTACGTACACTTTCGTTTACACGTGACTGGGGCTATTTTCGTGCCGCCTTCGATGCTACCCTGTTCGTCGCCCATTGTTATCGGAACAGATAAGAAACTGCCGCGGGGGTAGCTGCCGGAACTTCTGGTCATCGACTCGTCGTGTGCAACTTTTTTTTATATCGAACCTCGGCTATGGATTTTCAGAAAAAAATGTTTCACTCACTGGCTGGAACATTTTTCTGCAACTTGCCCGCGAAAGTTTGGAACGCTAAAACAGAAATGATTTATGGCCTAATACGTTATTATTCGTCTCAGGATTCTTCCAACGTTCGGTTTCTACAAAATGACATACAAAAACGTCTGCATACAGATTCGCAGTCTAGTCCCAAGTATCCGAATATTCATGAACATTCATGCCGACGCATAAACATCGAATATAAGCTGCTCCTTTCCCGCCAACCCAAAAAATTCAAACAATCCTCGAGACCCGACCGGATTAAACGAACAAAATTCCGGGCAACAGCAGAAACAGAAATGGTACAAGCGTGCCGGGTAATCTCCCAGCGGGTGAGGAAGGAAAATAAAATTTAACTTTCAATTTGCGACCTCGGCCTCCCCTCTCCCTTTTCCCAGGATGTTTCCCAGGCTCGCGAGGAGACAGAACCTTAAAATATTCCGCGTCAGGGGACGTGTCCTCGTTACGAGTCAGCGAAATACCGCCACTTTACGTATCGCCAGGCAATGGTAATAAATAGACCACCCAATCAACGGAAGAGAACAAATCATCTCACAATTGACATTGCTACCGTAATTTTGTATTGTACAATATAAACTCTGCATTTAGCCTTACGCATTTGTAATTTCTCAGAAGAATTTTCAAGGAATAGTTCTGTAACATCGCTTTCTACTAGTTTTCGTTTCACGGAGCCGATCAGTTTGGCATTCGAGTGGCTGAAACGCGATATCCGCGGTCGCATTTAGCAGGTCCTCATGAATAAAGCATAACCAACTGGATTCCCGGGGCTGGAGAATCCTCCAGGCTGACTTTTCCAGTCTGAAAGTCCGCGTTCGACCTTTCTCGTACAACTTGTCCCTCATTGTTGGGTCTGTTTGCACCTCTCGAGGTTGCTTCGCCGCGAGTTGCATCCCGCAGCCTCGGTTTTCCGCAGCTCGTTGCATTCGGTAGACTCCCACCGAGCTCCGCCGCCTGAGATACGACGCCGTAAAATTTTATTTTTCTCCCCGCCTCGGCGAGAAAGTTTCTTTGCGTTTCCAGTTTGTCTCTGAATACGTATAAACGGAACGGCGTGTCGCGGGCTTGCTACGAGCGAGTTACTTTAATTTCCTGCGTTGAAACGGTCCGACAACGTTCCCCTAACCGATCGTGTGTCTCTGCTGGATGCAGCCTCTGTTCGCGAAAACACGCGTAAACAGTGTGCTGTTACGTGATGTCGCTGTTCGAGGAGAAACGTCGCGATGTCCTTATACGTGCGCCCATTAATAACGACGTTTACCTCTGAGCGCGTCTTTTCGAGAGAAAATGAACTGGCTCGATATTTTCTCGCTCGTCGAGCTGTTTCCGGTTCCGGCATATGCTGGTGAAGCTTTTATTATTGTCTTTTATCATAGTCCTCGAATTTTGAAGATTTTCTAAGCATCTTGTTGATTTTGTGCATTTATAAAAACGAGCAAGCGAAAAACAAAATTGTGAAGGTCTTGTAAGAATTTTGTGGATCTCGTTGTACTTATTTAGTATGTAGAATACTGTATCTTGATATCAACATTCCAAATAACCACAGAATTGCATTCCCCATACGTATTTTAGAAATAGTCCTTTTACTGGTGGATGCAGTTGCCTTTGGTCCGCAACCAGCCCCAGAAAATGAGTATATCCGGCCTCAGGATGGAAAGGGTTGAAAATAAGATCTTTCTCGCTGCTCTTGATGCAATTTGATTGCAACGATCGGCGAGCAAGGAGTCAAACAGAACGGAAGCACGCAAACCGCGTGGAATGCGCGCGGAGAAAGGGATCGCAAGGATTGCCGAGCGAAAGAGGCAATTCCATAGCGTTCAAGGGGCATTTCGCGCGAGCAACGAGTATGTGGAAGACAAACGGTCGGTCGGGAAGGCGAAGGAGAAAAAAATACGCGATAAGAGCTGTTCGAGAGGAGAGGCGCGAAGAAGAGGACGAGAGAATGCATTCTCGCGGAAAATACCCCGTGTCGCCACTCGACGGCGAATTCACCGTTGCCGATTGCATTCGAGACGCTGGCGTCGCGCACGTGCACCTCGTTCAATGAGCATTGCTCAAGCTCGTACCATGCATCCGAAAAGGAGCCACCGTTGAAATCACCGACGCGACGCAAGTTCCGACGTGGATATATCTTGACCAACCAGAGAATATTTGCTTAGGGTTTCCACAGATTTTTCGACGTAGCAAATGTTCAATCTAAGACTGTAGCTAGGTAACTGTTCGGATAATCGAGGCTCTACTTTGTTGTGGAATAAACAACTAAACACGATCCAATTGATGTGTTTGGAGCCATTTCGATCAGAAAAATGTGACGAATACGCTGGTAAACTGGACTGGATGAGTCAAGTGTTGGGATAGAGGTTAAGTAATTGAGGGCACGAAGGGTGATAGGATTTGGAGCAATACGATGTGTTTTGCATTCTATTTATCGGGCCAGTCGAAGACCGAAAGCAGAACGTCCGGGGGCCTCGAGTGGATTTAAATTTCCATAAACGCACGAAATCGGACGTGGCCGCGATCGAATGTCTGGAACGGTTCCAGCAGATATCGCGCTTTTCAGGACACAGTTGTCGGACCCGGGCAAGAAATGGCACGGCGGAGAGAGTCGGTCATCGAGGATCGTGCCAAAACGAGCCCCCGCGGCTCCCACAGGCGCCGCGGAGTTGTCCGAAACCCTCTACAATGCGCTTCCTCTGTATCTGAATCGCATTTGTTACGCGGAAATGTCAGGGGAAACGCGGACGACAAGCGACAGTGCAAATGTGCAACGGCGACGCACTTTGGCGGCGGGTCTCTCGATGCAGCAATCGATTTAATCGTCCTCCCTTCGGGGAGGACGCCCGATCATCCTTTCTTTCCATGCGATCTACGATGTATAATGTTGCGGATGTTACCATCGTCTGTCAGCGATTCAGACTTTCTCGATATTTTTCATAACTATCTGCATATTCTAGAAAATAAGCATCGTACTGATTTCCAGAGTCCACTGCATAGCAATTACAGGTTGAACACCGGAAGTCTCGCTTTCAAACAACGGCTTACGCTTGTGCAAGGAGGTCTGCGATTAATTTACGAGCAATTTACTATTTCGGCGAGCTGTTAATTTGCTCAAACGTTCCCAGACGGCGTTCGCGCCCCACGAAATCGTCAGCTCTTGAGAAATTCGTCGAAATCAGATCTTCTCGAAACCAAGGTAGCCAACCAAGCATGATTGCCACTCTCCGGATCCCGCCAATAACCAACGCGGAAAAGGCGACACGTTCTCGCCCGCGTAAAATTTTCTCATACGGGGGGTGAGTTTTCCAGTCTTTGCGATAAATGCAACGCGGTTACACCTGTTTCATCCCCCTTCGTCAGAGTGGGTGCACGCGGAATCTCTCCCTTCGCTCATCCCTCTGTCGTTCTCTTTGAGGAGGTAACGGGCCGCCGACATCAAACAGGACGATTTTCTCGTCAAACAAACCCCTCCTCTCTACGCCCACGCGCGTTCGCGCTCATCGTCGCTTCTTGGACGCTCCCTCCACAAAAAAGGATAGAGACACGCCTCTTCCAGCTGTGCCGCCACTTCGTCAACGTCCTCGGTGAAAGGACGAAAAAATTTGTAGTCCTCGAGCGACGCTTCCGTGTTCAGAAAACATGGCGGAAGAAGGCATGCATGAAATAAGAGGCTGAGAAGGAGTCTTGAATTATTTAGCACAATTTACCAGCACACGCTATTCGGTTTAGAATGAGAATTAGACACGTTTTGACTGGCCTTGCGGAAACAGTCGGGGCTTCACGTTGTTTGTTGTTTCCCGAGGGATGCGATGATGGCATTTAACAAAAAGAAATAACTTCGCGCGTTTTAAATTTCCCATAAAAATTAGTATTGACGCGAACGGCAGCAGTCATAAGTGGGCAAATACTCGCAGACAGTGGTGGACGACTATTGTGTACCAGTTTCAGTTCCCGCCGATATTGAAAGTAGCAAGAAGAAGTTTCTTCCGTTCGGGTACTTCAACTTCGCAAGTTGATCCTTTTTGCAGGACACCGGAGTAGCTCGTTCGGAATTACTTGATTCTTAAAGTTTGCCTCGGCCGAACTTCTGTATGCGTACCGATGTTCGATTCCATGTCGGCCGTTTCCGGCACGTCAGTTTAAATTTTCCTCAACAGCAATATCTCCATTCTTGCCGGATATCAGGACGTTCTACGCGAGCACAGCCGAGTAGAAGCTTTCTACCGAACTCCGAGGAAATGAAACGGCGCACAGTGGGGTATTTGATCAATCTAGCTGGCCAAAATTATTTTCTAAGTAAGGTAAGACAAGGTAAGATAAGGTAACGTAACGTCATAGTATTTTGAACAAAATTTCGCTGTATTATATAGATCGCAGTTTCGAATGATGAATTTTGCTGGCAGTCATGTTTTCCGTGTCTATGAGGGCTACCCATGGTTCTTTATTAAGGGAAACCCCGTGTTTCTTTATTGGGGGAGAAAACCCGCGCGTACCTGGTGATTTCTTGAAAAAGCTGCTGGTTGTATATAAACAAACTATTGCATAAAGCAAGCAAATACATTTTCCGCAAAAATTCAACCGGACTCTTTGCCTGTAACGATAGTTACAAGGAAAATTAAAAAAAACCCGGTTTTAATTACATCCAAAAATTCTGAGAAAAATCTGACATATTTCAAATTACGAAGAACATATTTGGGAATTTTTGCCGACTTTTTTGGACAAGGTAAACTTAATGAATTATTAGAAATTGAATGCAAAAATAATATTATTCTTCCGTTCGAGATTGCATTACATTCCAAAGAATATAAAATTCTGATTAAATTGTTTAGACGTTTCATCATACTAAGTGTGAGAGATCAACGCTTTAACCGCCTGAAATCGACAATGTTGTGACTTCGACGGCTCTACCATGTTTCGAAAGAGCAGTTTCACTTCAACTGGCGGTCCCATGTGAAAAAATTGTCGGACGATTACGGAAGAAGCACTGCAATGTGATGTTAGCCTCGGCGCGGCACAATAGCAAAACAACCAGCTCGCACAAAGCAAATTGTTGAACGAGTTTCATTTCCCTTTGCAACAATCAGTAAGCCCGACCTGTTTACTGTTCCCGGAGGAAATCGGATTTCCTGATACGAATAGACAGATATAACTGGATGGAGAAACGTTACACTTTCATCTGCGTCGACCCGTTAACGTCCCTTGAAGAGACAAAAGGTTCCTAGAACTCGTGTAACACCCTTAACCCCGTTCGGATTGGAATTAACGTTTCGTATTTATCCAACAAGCAAATACCGTTTTATCGGGGTGTAAAAATGATCAATTTCCCCGGTCGAAGCAGTTCCTTCAATCCGCACGAGGTTATAAGGGTAAAAAATATTTTTTCTTTTTTTGATAGAAGTCAATTTTTATATTGTTTTCTGTTCATTTTTTGATCGTAGAGTCTGAGAGGTTCTCGAGATGAACAAGAGTAAGGAGTTCATGATTCCCCGATTCCATGCTAAAACGATAATAAATACGACGATCCTTAGCCATGGCTAAGGGGAAGTTGGAGGGCAATAAATACTCCTTTCCCATGGCGTCTAAAGCCCTAAATTCCAGCATCAAGCGAATGACTCTCGTCTATCTGTACCGAGCAACCGCTCGTCCTGTTTTGCATGTTCATGGCTCGCGCAAGGATTGCAGTTCTGGTATCCAAGGTTTCTCTTGTACTCACCTCGCTCCATTTATTGGTCTCCCACATGGGGCAGGAGATGGTGTTGCAGGTCTCCTGGTTACGGGGCTTGTGCATGCCGCTGCACTTGTGGTCGGGCAGCTGTAACGAGAAGGATTTAAAGCTCTAACACCATTCATCTTGGGCGACGAGTGATTTCATGGGGCGTACATTAGATCTCGAATGTTTTCATTCGTTTCCACTGGTCCATCCCTTGGCTGAGATTCGAATTATTCGTTTAGTTCGCTCGAAATACTGTGCCGAAGTTCTACTTTTGTATATGATTGATTAAATAACTGATTTGGATTAGGACAATTTCTTAAAATTTATTTGGTAACCGTGCAACCCTCGGGGGTTGTTCTTTCGACGTAAGTAAAAATGATAATAGCATGATCCACCCTGAAGAGGGTTAAATAAATTAATTCAGTCTAAAATGGAAAGTCCACTTAAGAATCAATAGAAAACATATTGCAGTGGTTGCAATGTGCTTGTATGCTCTCGCAACGAGATATTTTAGGGTAAATTTTCAAGATCAAGTATCAACAGTTATCACAGCCCTTGCAGTTCAGAACAAACGTCATTTAGCCCGTAATCACTGAATAATCGCATGGTTGACGAGACATTACTACACGTATTACACCCCCTATTACCAACCAGAGAGCCGTCTAGCCGTTTTTCGCAGGTAGACCTGCGGGGGTGGACGAAGGGGGTGGAAGGAAAATCCTCGGCGGTGCACCGTACGTCTAACCATACGTACAGGGTATTCCAAAAATAAGGGACACTGGAAACGTGCAAATCCTCTACGCGAGAGACATCAAAAAGTTCTTTGACATTTTTCAAACGGAGATTTCATCTCCGAAATATTATTAGGTCGTCTCGAAAATTTTGTTCGTAATGTGTAAGTTTAATATCATTAAATAACAAGAATATATACATATCCAATATATAAACAATCATCTGTTCCTTAATATTTTGTTATCTCCAATCTTCCTCTTACTTGACCATGCAATTTGAATTTACATCATGCACGTTGATCGAAAACGAAACGAGCTTCGGGAACAACTTAACAAATTTTTTCCACGTGTATCAGTTGCTTTTTCTATTTTGTGTTTAGCGTTTGAGGATGTTTACGGCGCATGTTTCAGGGTGTCCCATAGATTTTAGGCGCCCTGTACTTTGGGGAACGTGTGCGCGTGTTCCAGGCGCTCGTCGAGTCTCGGATGAGAGGATTTTACGGTGGTTGACACAGAACCGCGGGCGGCCCTTCCAGTTTAAACGAACCGAACTGGGTTAGGGTTCGTGGGATTTTGCGGGGCTGTCGTAGACATCGAATGGACGGATGGATGGATGGATGGCTGGTTGGACGTGTATCTTCTCGGTGATTCTAGAGGGCTGAGCACCTCGTGAATCTTCAAAGATGAAGGAAATTATTAATTTTATGTCCGCGAATGACGCCGATGGTGAACTCCACGGGATTTATATTTGCGAAGGATTATAAACCGCAAAAGACCATAACCGGAATTGGCGACACACCGGTATATGTATAACACAGAATGAGTTCCTATTACCACGTTCACCAATGTCACCACTGACGTAACTAATCCGCGATTAAAATTATCATTTCGAAAAGATTTGAAGTAATTACCAGTTATACATATAATAAGTAAACTTTAAATAATACATTGAATAAACAGAATAAAAAAGGAGGAAATAATTTTATCGCCCAAAACTGGTTGATAAATCAGTGAACGTGTAAGATATTTATTCCGGCGACCGGTGATCGTGGTTTCGGTTCGATTCGCGTCGATAAATCGCTAAGACGTGACGAATAAAAGTAAGGTTCCGGGCAAATCGCATCGAATCTTCTTACGGGGACGATAGAATAAGATCCGGACGCGATTTATAAGAGGATATTCCGGGTTTCGAAACGCTTCCATGGCCACGAGGTTGGAAAACACTGGCGTGCCGTGTTTTTCACGGGAACGGAACGGAACCGGGTCGTATCCCCCGAGCCGAAATCCCGGAATTTAATATAAAGGGATTTCGCGTATTTAAATTATCTCCATTCCGCCCCTTATTTACCTTTGTAGTCTCATTGCCGTTCTCCTCGGTGCAGAAAATGGCTCTGGTCCGGGATCCTCCCCCGCAGCTTGTGCTGCATATACTCCATTCGCCGGCTACCCATCTGGAAAGGTAAAAAGAATCAATGGAGACTCCGCGCGCGATAACAGCGTTTTCGTTTGGTGGCAGCTCGCCATCATGTTACGTAATGACGATGGCGTGTGCCCTGGCTTTCATAAGCTGCAGAAATAACGACGATCGCCGTGGAAATCATCTACAGTTGTATCTTATGTATTAGATTGCATTGTGTACACATTTTTGCTTCACCTTCCTTCTCGTTCCTTCACCACCTAATCTCGTTTTTCTTCGACATCGTTTGTTATCTCTTAGCACATTACCTGCAGACGGTGATTTAACAATATTCCGAAAATTGAATATTAATCACTGCCGGTTTCTTAATCCTTCAATTCATTATGTGGACCATATACAACAATTTTATTACAAGCTTATTACAATAATTCCGATCTTTTCATTGCATACTGTTGCATTGCAATATTTGCATCTCTTTCGCAAGGTTATGTTCAAAGTAGAAAATTTGTTGTATAATTTATTAGCTCGGAATTAAATTTCAGGGATTGGATAAAATATGGGAACGTTGCTTGTAAATCATGTACCATATTTTTCACAATTAGATTACGACAAATGGAACAACCATAGCAGTTTCGTGATATATTCGTTCTTTTACGTTGGTTTAATATTCGGCTAATTTATCATAAAAAGATAGTTACAACCAGTTGACACGAGTTTAAGATACCGTACGAAATCCCCGCAAGTTCTTCGGACATGAAATCACGTGATTCGATAAAAAGTTATTAACTTAACGACCCTGTTGGAAGGCAGAGAGTCCAGGAGGTCGCCGAGAGCGTTTAAAATTCATATATGCCTACGGTAATCCTAATATTTGCATGTCTTTTTGTGAAAAAATGAACGCTTTCATCGCCGGAGCTGGGAAGAACGGGTGCGAACTCCCCAGACGTCGTAATCGTCCACCGTGCTGATTTTTAATATCCCCGGAACACTATGGTTTCTACAGGAAATTCACATCGAATGACTTCTTCTATATGATTTTGCATGGTATTCTATCCTTACCAGAATAAGTTAGTTAAAAAGTTAGTTAACGAAATAATCTTAAAATTGTAAAAATTACATCGTTTTGGTTCTTAGCAGCATCAATTTCTATATACAAAAACATTCCCAAAATTTTCGGACAAATCCGCGCAAGCGTTCACGACTTTTCAACTTCCCGGGGGCTCGTTTACTCTAATTAAAGAATTTCCATCGGTCACAGGGTTGACAGGAAGGGGAGAAGCCAGAGACAGGAAAAAGTCTTCAGACCAATTGGACTAATCGACACGGACTTTTTCAATTTCCGTTACTATCGCGTGTTCGCCAGGCGAAAGTGTTCCCGAGTCATCAGACGGACCCATCGATCGCGTAACAGCTTGGCTTGGCAACTTTCTGCCCCTGTTTTCAGCAAAAGTGCAACACGCGTGTGCGTCCGTGCAGGTGTTTCCGCGTGTGTTCACCGAGCCCGCCTCCGATCATTCTCCTCGATTCTGTATCGTCATGGAAACCGTCATAATGGCCGGAATGCAGAAGCTCAATGAACATGTCCCATTCGATGAACCTGTCCCCGTTGTTCTCGACAATCATTTGTCTCCGCGGATAATTAGGATGGATTGTGAACGCTTTTGAAAAGTAGGACATATGAAGCGAGGGAGAATCGTGCTGTGAATGGATCAGAATCCATTCTTGCGCCGATGGTATCCTGCGAGATGGATTCATGTAGCTGCTTCGAAACGCGAGAAATGCATTTGCTTTTCAATATTTTCTTCATCTTCTGATCATTTTTTCCTAAATAAATCTTGTTCACCAAAGGAAGAGAACTAGAATAGAAATACAATCTTCTTAGAATTTAAATGGATTTAGATGCGACTGTTATAAAATCGTGAAAAGCATACACCTTTCGAGTGGTTCACATAATTTCGTCCAGTAGAGAAGAATCTAACGAGAATTCGCAGCAGGAGTAGCGAAAAAGTTGGCCAAGAGCAAACCACCGATAGAAATAAGATTACTTCGCGACAATGGCGGTAATTGGATTATGAATAATTGAACAGTCGGTGGCTCGTTAATTACGTATACTCGCGTTGCAAACCGAAGGGCCCGGATCGATCGACCTGCGGGAGGCTTAAAAATCGAGACGTCGCGATGTTGTCGGAGCTGATTCGAGCCGATTTGTTCCGCGCCTGCCGTTTAATAAATCACCGGTGGAGTGAGGCCTCGTCAACGTTAAATTGGTGCTAATTGCCACGGCCGGAGAATTTAGTTTAATTTGGTTCGGCCGGGCCGTGCAAGTGGTCGACGTTTCAGCCGTTTCCCCCAAGAGGGACGGGATTCCTAAACCGCCGCCCACCCGCAACTGTGTATTAAGCCACTAAATACTTCAGCGGCCATTATTCCATGTCGCACTAGGGCTACACCCCCAATTAAATTCTATTATCCGCCTTCCGGCAGATTTGACGGTTAATCTTGCGATACTGGACGGCCTGGCTGCATCAATCGACCGGTTTGTCGCGTGCCAATCACAATGCGGTTCGTGTAACGCGTCAACGTCGGTTACATTATTCTTGTAATTAATGGTAAACTGCTCAATGGACCGCTGGCAGAGTCTTCGGATTAACGGAGAAGGACAATTAGACGCGACCTGACAAAACGCCTGTCGAAACATGCCAAAGTGTCCTTAACCCTTCACGGTCCGAAGTGCTTCCTGCCTTCAACGAACCGAATCGTGTCTTCTTTCTTCGAGATACTTAGACTCTTGCGTCTGATTTGATCAAATGATATTAGGTGTACAAATTAATTCGTAGTACTTTCCTCTTCAATCTGTTGATTATTTCGGAACAATTCGTCCTCTACTATGCGTCGAAAATAATCTACTAGAATTACAGTGTCAAGAAACTGCTACTGCATAGATTAACTTGCACGTCACTGTATTCTGGTTGATCGTTTCAATTACTTGCACGTGATGGTACCGGCTAAACACCTGTCCAACAACCCCAGCGATTAGTCCCCCGATCCATCTTCTACTAAATCATGCAAGGGCTAATGTCTCGCGCTTCAAAGACACGAAACAGACTGTATCACTAGCAGCCACTCGAGCGACATGTTCTCGACAAAATCCTGGCTGCACTGTCAATTCGGTAATTAATCGTCTGTACAACAGTGCGAAAATTCGAACATTAATTTTCATTATAATATACAATGCCAAATCTTCACTAAATCTTTGTGTACTTCTAACAAGCTCTCTGCCAAGAATAGCACAAAAAAGCCTAACGATTTCATTTGAGCATTAGTGGGACTCGAGTGAATCAATACGTCGTGTCGCGTCAGTGTACAGGGAACTCATTATAACTGGTCAGCTAAGTGCACGGTCTTGTATCTCTGGTAACTATGAGGATCTTGTTGATTACCGGAGGCTGTATTTGCGTTTTCAAGGGGGTCCCGTTTCGAGGTAGCATCCCCTGCGGGTCTGCCAGGGTGTAAAGAGGAAAATGTGCCTGGAATCAGTCGCGTGACTCGCCTCTTGCGGAAAGTTAAACGAGAGTTCGAGTAACCCGAGCCACTCGAAGTTCTGGTTGGCAGCCCCGCGAGTTCCTGGTTACGTGCATCATCGAAGTAGCGAAGTTTTCGAAGCTTCGGGCGCATATAATAACGCTGAAGGCCGACCCTGGGACAATGGGGGACGCGTACTTTACGGAATTCGCATAAATTAACCCCGGGAAATGGTCTTTGTTTGTCGGCAAACGAACCGAAACGAGCGTCCCCGATTTAATCTAGACGCGATTCTGCGTCTGCGATGCACTCGTCGCGCGGACGGCCATCTTTGTCGGATGTTGCGAAAAAGCTTGTTGCAAATTTTATTCTAGAGAAGTTATCTGTCGTTCAAAAATTATTCGGGCCGTTCGTATCCTAAATATTTTATGAGAATAGGAATTCTTTAATAATACATAACAATAATGAGATTTACAAACGTTATTGAAAATTCACTCCAGATTTGATATATACAATCTTGACATTTATTTAATGTTTCAATAGAAATCTCTATTCTACATTTTCCTCCACCTTTTGGTGCAGAATCATCCCCTATAAGCGTACTAAACTTCATCGAACCACCGCTTTCTCAGCAAAAAGCAAACGGCCGCGTAAGGAACCTTTGACGCAGCATGGCCTACAGATTTTCCTAGAGTGCCATAAACGCAAGGTTTACAGGCTAATATTTACGCGCGGGCTCTCCGCCGCCAAGTCGATCGATAACTAGCATCGGCCGATTCTCGAAGATGTCTGAGAAGAGATAAACGCGAGCGGAGCTGTTGTCGCGGCGGATCATCGAGCCATTCGTGGACGTCGAACCATAATTTCGATCACAAAGGGAGACAGGTCCTGTGTAGTACAACGTCCGAACGACGTGCTACGTTTCGAACGCGGCTGTATATTCAGCTGTACATTCGAGAATGGTTTGGTGGCTGGTATTTTTTGTCCGATCTGCGTCGCCGACGTAGTGTCTGCTCGGTCGGCGAACGATTCTCATCGGGAGCAAGCTTTAAAGCTACGCTTTTTATCCCCCCGGGTGGGAGAATGGGTTCTCCTTTATCCGGACAAAGAACAGACTGTATCGTTCCTGGGAGCTAAGATTGTTTCTGCGAAAAAATATCCTCGGGACGTTCTTTTCTTCCCCCTTCTTCCTCTCTTTCTCTCTCTCTATCTCGTTCTCTGCTTCTCGTTATTCCGACCGATCGTTACGTTTTATCGGGAACGGTTGCACCGCGTGAACTTTCGCGTTTCGAATCGCGGGAACGCAGAATATAAACGTTTGTTTGACTTCTTGAATTAGCTTTCTCTTGGATTTCCTTAAGGTAGTAGTACTACCTTGGGTTACAACTGTACCATCTAGAAGTGATTTTCAGTACTTGCGTTACTTAACTCTGTGCCCGTTTTTCTCGAATTTAGCGTAACATTTTGCAGTTTTGCCAACTGTGATTACTTTATATTGGAAACATTGTTTAGAACGTGTGAATAAACGTTCCACCCACAGTAGTCAACGAAGAATTCAACTTTCTAGACTCCCAATGATCTGCGAGTAATTAAAAATTCATTTCGTTACGATCGAACAGTGCTAGCACCGATAAATTTCCAAACCAAACCGATCTCTGTCACTTTGTCATTTTACTCCAGGACATCAACATTCAAATGTTACAACCGAACGCCAGGAAGATCGCAGCACAGCGTTTCTCCGTCGCGGCACCAGAAAAATAAAATATTGCTGAACCAGGCGACCTCCACGAGCTCGCGGAGCTTCGCTGTTTTGTTTTTTTTTCTTCTGGGTCTTCGGCCGGAGAATCCAGTCCGTCATAAATTGCCGCGAATTTCTGTGTTATGTGAGCCGCGAGGCAAGAACAAAAGCATATTCCGTGGGCGCGGTGAATAAACTGTCTTGGTCCCTCCTCGCGCGCCGGTCGTAATTTCGACCGGCGTGGTACAACAAGCATCATTGAGTGAAACAGGGAGTCGTTCCGCAACCGTGAATTCGCATTCCTGGCAAACGTAAAAGTCCTGGAATTCCGTTAAATAACTTTTTCAGCAGCGCAAGGCCGGGAAGATCCGACGATGCCTTCGTTGATCCTCTTCTTTTCTCCTTTCTCCCATCTGTGACTCGACTTTATGGTTGGCACGTCATTCCGCGGCCCAGAGACGTTCATAATTTTTCCTTCTGCGCCGCGGGAAACCAACCGAATCACTATGTGAGTCGACCGAGAAACTTTGTTGTTTTAATCGACAGTGGCTCCGAAAACTAATAGGGCACACTGAATTTCTGATTTTCGATAAATGGCATAATTTCGTAAAAAACGATCGTGTCATAACATTTACCTAGTCCACTCTGTCTACAGTTAATTAGTGTACAATGGAGAGAAGCCGTCAGCTAGATTTTTCTCTTAGAATGCGCTCTATTATATCGAATATTTCAATATCAAGCGAAAAACGTTGGCTGCCAATGCCCGCGCACAGAATAGAAGCGCTTTTATCGCGCGTTATCATAAAAAAAAGCGTCGGTTCATCATAAAAATATTTTCACGTGACACAGCAGAGTGAAACGCTCTGTATATATAACGGAATGGCTTTTTAAAATAATGTTTGCGCCACGTTGACGAGGCTGAAAATGTATAGCGACGATCGTAGGAAACGGTAACGAGGCTCTATTTTTACCGAACAATTCGGAATCCGCGTATTTGGCCGACGGGTAATGGGGTTTTTCAATATTGCGTGCTGCGATCGATAATTTCCACGTATCAGCTTGGCTGACGCCGAAAATGATGACGTTCAAATATACATATTAATTCCGCACAGTTCACAACGTGATCAAAATAGTCGATTTATCGTTTAAACCGTCGGTGGGCTTTCAATTTAGATTTTGTAGATGGTAGTCAATTTTATTTTACAGTGGACGATCTAATTATTATAAACATTTCGAGATTACCACTTGTTTCATGTTTCGTTAAGAATGGAATTAAAGATACTTTAAAGATGGCCAAAAATTCGCGGCCTAATCAGAAGTTTTAGAGATTCGAAGATGATTCTCGGAAAGATTCAGTTCTCAGAGAAGAAACGAGCAAGCGTTTCATCGCCGGACGAAACTGATAGCGTGGCAGCACGCCTCCTTTTTCCCCCGGTCTCATTTTTGCGGCTGCACGCGAATCGACGTTACGATAAAAAGTAAAAAATGCTCGCAGCGGGGTATGAAGCGCTGATGTACGCGCGAGGGAGGCCGTGATGAGCGAGAGCATGGATGCATTACCTTTTCCGTGCTTTTTACACGATATAACGAGGAGAGACGCGGGGATGGAGAATCTCGATAAAAATATACGGTTGTAATTAGCGGCCGATAAGAAAATGGATCGACAAGCTGCCAGAATCCTCGCAACTCGCGCGGAGTTCAGGAAGATCAGGAAGATCTTTTTTGAAATTTATTAATTATTCCGCGACACCTGCTTCTGGTTCCTGGACTTCGCCTCCACAATTATTGGGAAAAGTGCGTTACTATTTTATTCGATATCGAACTATCTTTACGATCTGAGTGACAATGTGTTCTAGTGCAAAACACTGTTCACTCATTATTGTTTTATTGGGTTTTACTGTTCTATTCTTGCCTGAACTCTAGGGTACTCTGAATTATTATACAATCAAGCCTTCTATTTTCCTTATACTATAATTTTATCGAATGGCAGACCGTTTCCAGAACAGTCAATATTTCTCCAGATTAATTACAATACAATCTACATTCATTACATTCCTTCTATTGCACAGTAATAATAATACTGACCACCATCAAACTTCTCTAAAATTGCGGATTTCAATCGCTCGTGTCGTGAACCTCGTTCAATAAAAATTCTATGTATCCTAACATCATGATCGAATTATCGGTATTAACAGCAAGTTTGTGCTGCAGCATCCCCTAAAAATCGCGGAGCAGTCGAAGAAGCCACCGGGGACCACGAGGAAGACAGTATCCGCGATAGATCGTAGTAATTTCGGTAAACTAACTTCCTCGACCGTTTCGATATTCGCCGAACAATTCGCGCGGGCAAAGTGTTCGCAATCGATGCTTTCCGCAACGGGGGTGGTACGCCGGAGGTGGTGAACGGAACGTGGAGTGGGTGTATCTCTGCGGAAAGGACCGGGGCTTGTTTTTCCAGGTCTCTTTCAGAAAGAGGCCCGCCGGGCTTTTGCTCTTTCCCTCTCGTTCTCCCGACTAATGGCCGTTCAGTCCGCTTGAAAGCTCTGGCCCATCGTTCTCGGGCGAATATTGCGAGTCCACACGGCCACCGTATCCATTTCTGCACAGAGCAGTGAAACCCGCCCGCATGCATACCCGTACCACCAACATTGTGCCCGCCGCCATGCCATACCGTGTCTCTGTCTCTGCCTTTTCCGTCTGTTTGCCTGTTTGCCTGTTTGCCAGTGTGCAAGAGCGCCGGGCTGCGCGCCTTGTCCAACAATAATCGGGAGTTCTTGCTTTGTTCGCGGCCGCGCGAGGAAATTGGTCAGAGAAGATTGGCCGGCGTTAATCCCAAAAGTGGAAATTCCGATTCCCAATGTTCTGCCCCGGGAAATACAGCAGGACCCGTGCAGAACACTGCTTCGGCACGGTCGGTACGAATTGGATCGTTGGATTAGAAAAAGCGCTAATGATGCTGTTCCACGGTCGTTCGAATGCAGCGCGTATGGGCCCTTACAGAATGAAACGACTTTCGAAGGTTTTCAACGTGTTGGCTCCGTTTCTTTAGGATTTCCGAACGAATAGGGTGACGTTTACGGTGTTTGCTTGTTTCTTCGAAATTGTGCCGCGTTTGGTAATTTAAAAAACAAAGAGACATCAACGCATTTGCACGGAGTCTGTTTGTTTAGCGAATTCATTTTACGTTGTGTCAGAAAGGGACCACTATAATTTCTTATCAAATGAATACGTCCGACTCCTAAACCATTTATTACAACCTGTCTGAAGGGAAATTGAACCATTTAGAATTTAGAACGTTTTATTCATTCATATAAGACAGACGTGTAATATATGTATATGTTTTAAATATATCGTGTTTGGACTTCGTGGGACGCTGGATTTTGTGTTTCTTCTTAAACTCTTCTCCTCCATTTTTCACATAAATCGAATCCTAGCTATAAGAAAAGTCACGAGTTATTGGACGGTCTAATAGGTGCTCCAGTCAGTCTCCCCGGGTAGCAAAGTCTGCTGACACAGCCGAGAGAAGGGCACGGAAGTCCGATCCAGACGGTGTTCGATCGAAACGAAGAGCAAATCACGATATCTCGGGCACGAGTGTCGTCCCCGATGGAATCCGGTTTTTGTCACGCGATGATGCGTGCAAAAATCCGCGAGCAATCCGTCAAACGGCGCCGCTTTTGTACGGCGAGCCCCTATTCCCAGCTCCATATAGCCACACGTCCGCTCGAGTTCGACGCGAGAACTCGCGCCGCGGACGCTGATAGTTTAACGTTCTTTGACGTGCGGATAGTGTGCACGCAGACCTAAACCCGGACCGGGGCTCCGTTTGTCAGAAAGTACTCACTTTGCAGTGCAGAGGTGCGTGTTGCACGGCATCCGGGTCGTCTCCGGTCGGCTGTCCGGATCGCAATAGCTGTCGTCCACCACGGTCTCGTCTGGCATGCTCTTACACACCGCCATTGCCAGCTTGAAACCTGCCGGAAAGACAACTGCATTCACTTCGCGATACAAATCGCTCGTTCTGTGAAACGTTCTTCCCAGAACTTTTTGCGCGAAAGAATCATGTGACAAACAGGACGAGACACCTAACACTGTCCTGTTGAATTGCTTGGAACGTTAGAAGAGACTTCTAACAAAAAATTCTGTAAGATGGACATGAAGCTCCCGGGCCAGAATGCCTCCTCGAGCAAGATTGATCAGTAAGCAAATTCTTCGCGACTTCCGAGGGGGCGATCTCTGTCGAAGGCGCAACAATTGAATACGTGGCCGGTCTAACATCGAGTAGCCGTTATTAATTTGGACAGTGCGGGAGGAGGTAAAGGGGATCGGAACGCTCAACGATTTCTCGGGCGCAAAGTTCATTAGAATTCATTGCTCCCGATGCCGATGTAAATGGACTGGCGTGCGCGCGGGAGCCGTGCCGGCTCAAGTAAATGAACTTGGTAACCACTACTAACCTCCGCCGCATGATTTCGAGCAGGCGGATATCGATTCCAAACTCCAGGAGTACCGCGATTGGCAGCCCGATCCATTTCCGCCGCACACGCCGCACGCGTCCGTGTTCTTGTTGCTGCCGACTCGCAAGTCGCAGCCGACCTTCTGAAACAGAAATTCCGACCGATTCGATTAATAAAACGTTTTCCGCTTCTCCTCTCTTCATCCTCCTCTTCCCCTCCCCCCACTCTGCCTCTCTTCCGTACAAATGGCTCTTTCGACCATGAGTCGCAATTACTCACGGCGCAGAGAATTAGCAAAGAAAAATTGACCTATAGAACCGAACCCTTTCTCCGCACGGCTTTTTATTATCCCGCTCGCAAGACTTGAATTCTTCAACGTCGCCCAGAAGAGTGTTACTTCGCTTCTGGGAACAAATAGCCGTGAGAACGGGCGGTTTTGATTGGATCCAGATTGATTTTCTTAGGTCGCGTTGAAGGGATGCTAACCGGCTGAACATTTTCGATCCTATACTTCGGATGACCGGCCGTCCACATTTGTCGGTTTTCTATTATCTATGACGATTTCCCAGCGACGTGGGTTTCAAATATTTTATAAAAACGTCCGCGGCCGCACGTTTCCCGGGGTACGTCTTTCGACGTTCACATAACGCGCGCATAGCCTGCCGCGTATTCCCGGTTAATATTCAATTTCACGGGTTCGCGGTAGAATTTTTCGAAAAATTCTGTCAGTCTCACGCCTCCGTCTCGTCCCGTGTGTTCGGCAAAGGCCGCCTTTATATCGAGAACACGTTCCCCCGTTCCTCGCGAGCGTTTATAAACTACGTTTATAGTTCGACCGGAAATTCTTCGACAGTTCGAATCGCGCAGTCCGCGAAATTTACGCGGCGAGTATAACTGCGGTGAATCATGCCTCCTACTCGACGGTGGTAGGAAAAGGTGCGGAAGAAACCGATGAAAGGAAAGAAAACAGTGGTGGAAAGTAAGGTGAGAGAAGGTTTAACTCGTGATTTAACTGGTAAGTGCACTTTAGGACACCATACACAATTTCAAATTACTAATTATATATATAACTTTATTTATTCTAATAAAACTATCCAATAAAACTATCTTTTCACACTCATTTCTCTTCTCATTCTCACATGTCTTCTATCCTAATTTCTTTGTCTGACATAATAATTTCACAGAAGAAAGAACGGATCGAAATTTCATTTTACACGAGGCTTGATCCGTTTCACGATCTTTCGGAGCTGCATGCCTCGGTGCGAGCCTGCAAGCCCGCAGTTGCGCGCGAGGTTTCAAGTGCGCACCTGGGAATTCAAATGAAATTTAAATCTGGAACACACGATTTTTGTGTGGCGCGTTTACCGCTCTTCCCCCACGGCTTACCTCTTTAAGTACATTTTACGAAATATTCGTAAAGTGGCGAATTAAACATTTTCCACCGACGAAGATTGGCTGGAGAAATATTAATTACTACCTTGGTGCGTGTAAAACCGAATTCGAAGTAAATCTTTCTAACCAGTATTCTATAATATACATATATAACCAATTTTCTAATCAGTCTTTAAAAGCTTCAATACTTTGGCTATTCGAAGCCCTTCGGTACAAATTCTTGTATAAATTATGTCCATTATACAAAAAAAACTTTCCACCTGAATCGCAACAAACCGGAATGATATAGAAATTTGTTTTCTCTCTTAATATGTTCAACAGATTGAAAATGATATAAAAGTATTTCTAGACTCGTCTAATGTTTTTAATGCTTTAAATTACACCTACTTATTTTTGTCAAACATGAAATTACCTAAACGTCTACGAAATGTCTACTTAGCTCTTATATTTGCAATGAATACCGATAATTTTTATTTTGCATAAGATCCGCAGCCCGTCGTCATATTTTATTTTCCTCGAACAAACTTCAGAAATAATTCGATAGCCCGCAGTATCCTCTGACGCAACAAGGGCCGAGCAATAGATGTAATTCCTCTCTTTAGGAAGCTCGCCACCCCCCGCCCTGTTAGATAACAAGATCTCAGTGGAAAGTAAATCGGCGATTTCCGCGACTTTCCACCTCTCCGCTATTTCGTTACGTAAATTTGACTGGCGTTCAATTATTCAGACTGGCTTTCATGGTTCCATTCGGCAGTCGGTACACTTTCCGCAGCCTTTGCCACCCACCGGAGTTAGCCCATTACGCTCAATATACCCTTCCGACGGTTGGTGCACCGGTTCCTCTTCTCTCCCTCCCCCATTTTGCTTGCACTCTTCCTCAGACGTTCTTTTCTCTACACTCGTTTCTGCCTTTTAACATAGTTTCCTGTAGAATGGGATTTGCCGGCTGTGGAGGAGAGCCCGCGTTTTTCCCTGCCGATCACTTTGTCCGCCTTATTTCGTCCGTTTTCACTGAAAACGACGGAATTCATTCCTATAGACCACCGTGCCGTCTGTATATGTATACATATAGTATATATATATATATATATATATATATATTTTATATATATATACATATATCCCCATTTCTCTGCGTACTTTTTATCCGTATCTGAGCAGCTCTTCTCTCCGGCGAACACAGCCGGATATTATGAGCTTTGTATTACGGACCGCTAACTGAAAGGCGGGAGGACCGGGGCTTGGGGAGCCTCCATCGACGTATCCTCGAAGGATGCTCGCGGACTCCTTCCTTGAAACGATTATGTCCTACGGGTATTATACTCGTAGGCGGTGCCTGGATGCATAGAAATAATGCGAACAATCGTCAGACACAGAAATTAGAGACTACGTCGCTCGTCTGTCGAACGCTTCTCACGATTTCATCACTTCTAGCAAAAATTAGCAGATGCAATTTAAAGAGATAGGCAGACTAAAAGAATTTAAGAATGTGAATTCATCGGATTCAGCTTATTAAAATTATGAACACGAAAGACAAAATGATGAATCCTGCCAACGTAGATAAATCCAACGTCAATATGTCTTGGCTATGGTTGCCTCGAACCTCCCAAGAGCGGAAGTAGCTAAACAGTAAAACACAAGACATGCACACGACCGTTGCAACTTTACGTTGAACGTCGTCGAAGAATTCCCGGATCGACAAAGCGGCTCACAAAGCGTCGCACTATCAAAGATTAATCAATGAAACCTGCCGAAAAAAGGATGGAAAGGTAGCACTCGACCTAGCTGGCGCAGAATCCGGATGCGGGCTGTTCCAGCATCGACGGTACAAATTTAGATTCTTCGGTTAGGGGTGGTGGCGGGTGGAAAAAGGCGATGGAGAAGCTGACGTCGATTCGTGACCTGGCTCGGACGGCAAACTGATTTGTCATTCAGGCTGCATGGAGGTTTGCTCCGAGGTCGGGGAGTACATTATTCATCCCTTATCCGGGCAAGAAGAGCGAACCGAACTGGCAGAGAAGGCGCCAGCTGAACGGGAGACGCGACGCCAGTCAAATGGGGCCCTGCCGAGGACTGTAAAAAGGAGAGACACGAGCCTTACGAGATCCCTACAATCATCGGCTGTCGCGAGATAATCCAAGATTTCGTGGACCGACGTCGATTTGAACAAATCTTTACAGCGATCGGCCGCTGATGGAACACTCCGCCGAGAAATCGCGGCGGATTAGAAAGCTTCTCTCGATCTTGGAGAAAAAAGTATGTTCACTGGCATTCGGCAATTATTAGTTTTCCGCAACTTCAGTATCGACACGGACTTCGCCGAGGTAGCTTGCATCTGTGCTCTCGTTCTGCGATATTCAATATTTTCAATCGTTACAGAAACGTAATGGAATGTAAAATAGTTCCCTCAAACTTCGAATAATATTTATAAAGGCGTCAATATGCTGGGAACTCATCATTAGTATCTTCTATCTGTTCTATGCGCTGTCTGTCTTGTTTCTTTCTTCTTTTATATTTGCATCTCGTTCTCTGTTGTTTCATCACCTTTTGTGTTGCTTCCGCCATTATTTTATCATCGCTTAGGATTGTGTATTACGTCCTCGCAGTAGATGTTTATACATATAATTGAAGTGAGGCTCGGTACTAATAGGAGCTAATGTTTACTAAGTCGAGTACTGAGTAACATTTCGTGCCAATAAACGGATTTCAGTTTTATTTAATCGTCAGGGTTGTTGCCAACGCACTCGAGAATCGTACCGAAATGCACCTGCTCTTTTTCGCGGCGGTTTAAAAGTGAGATTCTGCGGTCGAAAGGATTAACGGCGTCGACGATGTTAATTTCTTCGCGAATTCCCCATCGTCCGGTTTCCAGACGAACGATTTCCGGGTACGGTTTCTCCGGTGCACAGGGAACGTCCGCATTCTCTGGATGTAAAGGTATTATTTGTACGAATCGAGCCGAGGACAGCCGGGATTGCAAGAACAGGGGATCGGCGCCGTTAAGTTCCGCGATATTTCATTTTGCACGCCCGACCGGCTGCCCGTTTCTCTTCGCCTGTTTACCTAGAGAAATAACCGGTTGCTTCGATAGTTCTATCCTTCAATTACGGGGCTCCCGCTGCAGGTTTCCACTTCTCGGGGCAAAGTAAACCTAATCCCGAGCGCCCGTATTGTGTCTCTCTCCCGTTTTGTTTGCTAGCGCGAGTGTAAGCGCGCGCGCACGCTATGGACAGAGGGTAACCCGTGTCTGTGTGTGTGTGTATATGTGTGCCATAGCATGTCCCTTTCTCCATTTGTCCACCGACAGGATCTAAAAATTCTGCGGCCTGCTGAGATCCTCCTTCTCCAGGAAATGTCGATGAATTTTTCAACCGTGCGAAATAGTTTGCTGCAGATAACGCCGATTTTTCGAAGCAATTCCCTTCACACCACCCTTTTGATCGATGAAAGGTCCGCTCGAATACAAATCTAACTTTTCGCACTCACCAACTCGAATTCGTTTATTCATTCATTATTTTCAAAAATAATGATTCTCTTTGACGTGAAATTTCATTTACACAGATTTTATGGAACGACAACTTTAGATCCTGTAAGTACCATAATTGTTAGTTTCATGTCCTCTTATAGGGGAGAGTCGAGTGTAAAGGGCTAAATTGATAAATAATGGATAAAAATCCATTAGCCTTAATCGCTCGGCAAACGATTTCAGATCGATCAAATTCCCCGGGCGAGTTTCCTCATCGCACACATAATTACAAAATTGAAATCCAATTATGACGTTCACGAAATTCAAAGCATTTCGGGTAAGACGTTGCCGGAACGCAGGGGCAGGCGATAGAAATGAGACAAATATGGTGACGAATTCAGGGGCAGCGTCCGTGAGGGGTGTCAAGAAATAATTAACGAGATTTAATAGCGGCGACAGTGGCGACGAAGTTGGAAGGACAATATCTAATCAGACGAGTCCACGTAATTAAGCACTAACCGGGGCTCCGGTGAACGCAAACTGGTTTTGCATTATTAAAGCGCGGCGGGCGCGGCGCGGGCGAGCTCTCCTTTCGCTTTGGACACGCTCGATAAGTGCGCGACGCTTTTGTGCCATCACAACTCGTTAGAGTTTGTCTTCCCCTCCGTGAAATTCCTCCAATTGTTTCGCTTAGCGAGGTGCCCTCCCCGTCGTTTGTTTCACCGGATGTTACACGAATCGCTTGGCGCTCCGGCGCGGCGTCTTCCGGTATATTTGTTTGCTCGCTCCGGCAAAGTAATCAGTGGACACCTGAATTATACAATCTTTCCCATTATATAATCCTTTTGTGAGTGGGAGAACGCGTTTTCTTCGAGAATTCCTTCTTTCCGAGAAGAAATTTCAATTTATCTTGTATAAAATTTAACGTGACGTATCAACTACGCTTAAGAATAGAATAATTAATCGGTTGGGAGGTACTATTTATAATCCAAAATACAGCGGGTGATCGAATCAAATACAAATTAATTTGTAGTCCTTTCTTTGTGAATTTATTGATTATTTACAAACAACTGAAATAGCTGCCTGACCTATGCATCTGCCCTATCTTACAAGTAATTAATATTAAACGATCAAAGTAAACGGTCAATTTTTATATGAAGGCCAGCAGCATTGAATTTTATTATTTACCGAGAGACTAGGCGATGCGGCATCTCGAAGTCGCCTGTAAGATCGAATTAACTTAATGGAGGAGAAGTGCGAGCGCCTCGACGCACCCAGTGCAAATATTGGCGGAAGACGACCGGACGACGCCTCGTTAGCTCGCATTTTCTCGGGCCGAGGAAAAACGCGGTCGCGCACAATCGCGGCGGAAACCAAAAGTTATAAATAAGTTTGGACGAGTGGACAGAGGAAGAGAGAGATGGAAAATGGGATACCGTATGCCTCATCTGAGAAAATCTCGAGTTTCCGGTCCCGGAAGTTTCTTCTGACCAAGTTTCGACAAGAGATGCAGCGATTGCGTCTTAATTCTTAATTGAATCGGGCAGCTCGGACACGATCGCATATTTAAAGATCTTCTCCCCCCACTTTTAATTAATTAGCCTGCTGTAATCGCTCCTGAAATTCCTCTTCAATGTAATCGGAAAGTGCCGAGGAATCGGCTTGAGCGAATTCCCTTGGAGAATCGAAATACACTCAATATGGAAAACTAAATTAGTTTATTAATTCGGAGATGCGTTTAAATTTTCAGCGGGTATCTATTTTTAATTTTAATTTTGTGTGCCTTGATTAAAAGACCTCGCGACGAACTCGTTGGATAACTACGATCATATTTTGCACAGTAACAGGAATACGATTTTAATTTATACAATAATTAGACTGCAGTTTAATGTTTAATATTAATCTTTTCTAGTTTGTATTCTTTCCTACTTGCTAACAGTCGTCTCTTTTCCAAATCACGTGTGTCGATAAAGTTAAATATTACATTAAAGCAGATATTAAATTGAATTAAAGTTGAACAATCACATAACTTTTAAAATAATAATATGGATTCTATCAAAAAACCATTAGACGATTCTTTACTTGGTCGGAAGAATCGAACGATAGAAAGGAAAACGAAGGCGGTTATTATTTAACGAAGGGATATTATTTTTTCACATCACGGAAGAAAAATATGATTGTTAACGTTTTTTCGAGCATCTATACAAGGTTCATTCGTTATAAAACATCCGGCACGTTTCGAATGAAGTTTGGAAAGCAGGCTTTAAAAAGCATATTTTTCGCTGGCGAAGAACCAGTTCCGCCAGTTCCGGTTTATTCGCAACGGCCCGGGGTTCATTTCGTATAAATTCCACGGACATGGCAGAGAGCAAATATAGTCTCGTTCCAGAAAAAACAGTCGAATCACACGTCCGTTTCGCGTGTTAATCGCATATTAACGGCGCGATGAAACTTGCAAGGGGAGGACCCGGCCAGAAACTCTATGGGAAATCGAGAGAGACGGAGGGAGAGCCCGATGAAAATATTTTTTCCGACATTCTCTTGTTCCCGGCATTTTTACAAGTCGGACGCGTTGCCGCGATTCGGCTGTGTCTCCGGAATTAACGCGTCGGAATTGGTCCGGTAATTGACCCGGTTGTTTCTGGAATTGGCTGACACGACGCGCGCAATGATCACTTTATATGTCTGATCAGCGGACGACCTACATCACTAATTAGAACACTCGCGGATTTCCGCGCTAAAAAATGAAAGTAATTTTAATTTTGCAATTCATATAATATTAGACAAGTTCGTAATAGATTTTATTAGATTTTATTAGATTTAGATTTTGTTAGAAGAAAGTGGAAATCCGTATCAATTTTGCCATTTATCAACAAGAACATACACAAAATTTTGAAGATAAATTGAAAATACCCCAGGGTCCAAATATAGATGTAAAGATTAAAGCTACGATGTAATTTCAGTAGAAGCAAAAATATGGAACCAATGATTCAGATTTGAAGATTCAATGCCGAAACCGAGCACAATCAACATTCGACCGTGAATAGTAGTGCGATCTGCGATTGGCGAGTTAAAAATTCGATCCATCCGGGAATCTAATTTGTTAAGTGAATCATAGTTCACTCGATCCGAAGGAAACCGGCGCCGACGAGCCCCTGGAACGTTCATCTCTGGGGAGAGCGTAATTTTTGCGCCGCGTCAGTATCGCTTGCGATACGCCATATTTTGTAGCTCGTACTAAAGTTCGCGAGTTTCGGCCTGCCAAACCTCCTCCCATCCAATCTTGTGTTTTACAAACGGCGCGGCCGATTTCCGAGTCGCATTTAATCGAGCATGCCGGTTCGAGCACTGTCGATTACACAAATTAATCGAGACACCACGTGAAAAGGAAAATAAAGACAAATGTGGCTTGAGACTGGAAAAGGAAAAATGGACCAAAGAGAGAGTGTACTTTGCAAATGTTTGATGACGGATTATGTTGTTTAATGAAATATTTATTCCACCGGTTTCGAATACATATTGACGTCGATCCAGCTTGTTAAAACAAACATTTTCGAAAGTGTGCTGGCAAGTCGATCTCTGTGATTGCGGTGGGATATAGAGATACATTTTCCTCGTCGTTTATCGAATTATTTGTGGTGATTTATTACTGACAATTGTTGATAAAATCGATTTTTTAATGAACTTCCTTTCGCATCAAAAAATTCCGAGGAATCCCTATTAAAATAAAATATCGTTCTGTCGTTGAAAATCTTCACTATCTGTCCCACCTTTATCGTTCCGCTGTACGTTTCGCAAGGTACAAAGCGAAACCACAAACATTTCCCGATGATGCAACGCGGTGAATGAAAATTCGCATCGATCCCGCTCGTTTCTCCATTAAAACTCGTACGCAATTTACTTTGACCAAATGAAATTTCGTTTCATATTAATTGAAGCGCGCTGTAATCTTCAGATTGATTAACAATAACGAACAACCCCGATGGTCACGCTTATTATGCTTGATTAAATTTACAGCGAACGAATCATATATCTGTGCGTGCGAGGTGGGCTCCGTATAATTTCGTAACGACCGGCCGTGCGGAAACGAACGAAAACAATGACATCCGTTCGTTTTCAGACAACTGAGCCTTCATAAACAAATGACGCCGCCGACTTTTTGCCGCGTTCGTTAACTCGAAACATATCTGTCCGGTCGTTTCGGGTCATCGGGTCGTCGCACAGTGCGGTACTTTGATAGGAATTTGGGACAAAAATAAAAAAATTCATATGGCGTAGTAATAATTTATATCTTTTTGTTCGGAATTGTTTTAAATGTACTAATCGAAGTTTTGGAATATTATTTTAGAATTTTCCATTCTTTTACACTACATAAATTTTAAAGAAACAATAAGAGGCATATTCTATGCATAATGTAAAAATGAAATATAAACATATAGTACATATATTATGTGTAGAAAACAGATAAATAAATATCGATAAAAAACAAGTAAATAAATCATCTTAATAAAAACACGTTAATCACAGTTCGCATGAGAATTGTCGTTCCCTAACTCTGAATCAGAAAAATCTAATTCTGTTTTGTAGCAGTTTTCCTACAGCTTGATATGAAGGGGTCCGATAAGAGTGTAGAAGCCTTTTCATCAAATCTTCATTACTAAATTTCCTACTTGTTTTGCGAGTATGATTTAATCGTGTTTTCCTAATCTTTTTATGAGTCGTTTCTAATGCTTCTTCTGAGAGAAGGCCTATAGGTAAATCGAAACTTTCAATTACGATTTTCTTGAGTAATAACTTTTACATACACATTCCTTATTTACCGACTGATGATTTTATTGGATAATTAGATTAGAATCGAAATATGATTATTTTGGTTTGTGTCCGTTGGATGCCGCATGTTGGGTACCGGGTGTGGCATTCGCCAAGGGTTAACGTTGAATAACTTTGAGTGTAGCAGTTTGTAGCAGGAAAAACTTGTGGGAAATTGAAATATCTCTATTTAATGGGGAAAAAGGTCAGAAAAATTATTTCAACTGTATTATTTATTAGTATACTGCATATAAGAGACTTACAAATTTTGAAATTTCAGTCACATTAGCTGTACTTTAAGCTACCATATCCCATAGGACATATGTCATAAAATTCTTTTTCCTGATACCATGAAAGTAAGTGACACTTTAAATCAATAAATTGTTTGACATAGCATTTTCTTGAGAAAAAAACGCTTGTAACTAATCCCCTACTGAATTATTTGAATTTTCTATTGATAAATATGATAATTTAGATGTTAAAACATAGTTTCAACATAGAATCCAGTGGATATTAGACAATGAATTTTTAGATTTTTGTCCACAGGGTACCGCACTGTGCGTCGGGTTGCCGGGTAAAACACGAAATTAACGCGTTAACCAACGTATGATTGCTATTAAGGTATCCGATGGATGTTAAACTATTAAAATATTGTTATCAAGACATCCGATAGATACTAAACAAAGTACTATTGTTACCAACGCACCAGATGGATGTTAAACGCCGGTACCTTGCATATTGCGAAACGAATAATGTCGACTGTATTTCTCCTTCAATAATAAATCATATTTTACGAAATTCTACCAGCGAAAAAATGAAAAAATTTTTCGGAGATCCTGAAAGCTCGAAAGGGTTGATCCCTTCAGAGTCGAATGAAAAGTGAAAGATGCTCACCATGCATTGGCCGGCGACGCACACATCGGTGCCATCGGTGTAGCACTTGGTGCCGTCCTCCACTTTGTCAGCGAGCTGAACGACGATAGTCTCGTCGCTGTCGAGCTGCAAAGCCTCGGTGGCGTCTCGCGGAAGCATCTTCTCCGCGGACGTTTCCTGTTTCAGCCGGCTCCCGGTGTTCTCCAAGGACTGCTCGCCACGGCAGATCAAAGCACATGGTCTCGTCGGATCATAATGCGGATACCATTTGAGCAGTTGCCCGCTATAAGGTACGTCGTCGTACGCCGCACACTGCTCCGCACGGATATCGCTCGGCTTCTCGCAGGACTGCAATCAAAGGCGAGGATTATCTTCTGAAACGGTCCGTTCGACTACGTAGGCCGCCTATTAGGTGGATTTTGGTAGATTTACGATCTCACAAAGGCAAGGGTCAATATGCCGAGACAGTTTCAACACAGAAAACCCGCAAAACAATGAATTTTTCCTGGAAGGAGCTACGTTGCATTTGATGAAACATTTTAACAATGAAGACAGGCGCGAACGTGTTAAAGTCACTAAAGCAAGACAGAAATTATTGTTTCTGGTGAATTCAACTGGAAAGTAACTGATATAAGGGAGGAACTATCCTCGAAACTCGCCAATAAAAATTTGCACAGGCGTGGGGCGAATGATCAAGAGCTCTTTGCCATAATAAACGGGTGGGATGAGTAGTCCAGGTAAAGGGAAACGACGTCGGTTAATTCGCGTTCTCCTTTCCAGTTCATTTGATTCGGCGCGTTTCGTTTGTGTTAAACAATATATTACAGTTATACGTGACAGAATATATTCAGGGTCGATTTACCATTACGATAATGAAACACGGTCGCAATAATGTCAGGATTATATCGTTCGACGGGTTGCCTCGTAACGGCCTCGAGTGTTTCGCCCATTATTTCCGTTTTAGTTATCCGTAAGCTGTTAAACGAGGCATGCCTCGCCGCGCCTCGCCGCGGAAAATGCAAACGGATTTCCACAAGGGACGGGTAGCAAGCAAAGGCGCAGATTTCGCCGTGGCAGATCATTAGCCAATTAGGTCGAATCGTTATTGATATTTTAAGATGTCCGTTCTGTCTCTATCTCTCTCTACGAGAGAGAGAGAGACGCAAAATCGCGTTTATTCATGTCGCCCGGTTTTCCAACCTCCTGGAACGGAACAACCGTGGCACATTCGCAGCCGTTGTATTGAACACAAGAGAACGGGATGGGTGGTCTTTGTTTCCACGTGTAATTTGCGGATTGCCTGTAATTTCCCCGGGAATTATTTAATTGGAACGATACGTGCTCCCGCGGCGTTACTTGCGCGGGTCGCGCGGGCTCCATTACGTTTCAAAAGCATCGTTCCGTTTCCGCAACGCTTGATCATTCTCCACTCGATAATTTCGTTATTCGAATTTAATCAGCCGGATGCAAAACGAAGAATCGAACGCTGGGAAAGTTCACCGCTGATGGTGCACACTGGCTTTTCTTCCTGTGACATTGCACGAATGAACAACGCTCGGGTCACCCCGTGAATTGACTTCGTGCTTTTCGATGGACTCGACGAAAAGCGTATGAAATGTCCGATTTTTTAATTCAAATCTTATGATACGTTCTGATAAAGAAATATTACAGAAATATTAAAAATATTGAAAAAAACGAATAGCTGGTCACTCGCGCTGGTCGGCCGAAGACACGATGACGTAGAATCGGATACTCCCACTCGGCCGGCCAGCGTTTCCCTAATTTCTTCGAGTTTGAAATACAGGAACTGTGATGTGTTCTATATTATAATATTAATTACGATAATTGAGGAAAGGAATTTTTATTCAGCCAGCAACCGAAACGATTTATCTCTTGTTTACATTTTTAGGTATTTGATTACCGGTATACCAACGCAGACGAATCAACAAACTGAACTGAACGATGGCAGCTAATTATCGATGTAATTAACGGCTTCGTAATCAGATCGGGTATGACTCGAGGGCATATCGATTGTACGTTTTTGCCAGCATTCAGAATGTACCTCGTTTCCTATCGAGTGCACGTTCCAGAATGTAAATTGACCAAAGCTGAGGGAAATCGAGTGTCTCATTCTCGGATCTCGTCATTTCTTCACTCGCTTCAGTTTAAAAGGAATCGTCGAACTCAAAGACAGTTGAACAGAGAATTCATCTGAATTATTCGTGTTTGTAATAACAGCTGGTTCAATGTTCAACGAGCCTTGTCAAATTGGCGAATTTAATGTCAAATTAACATGTAAATTATGACAATTACTACGGTAATGTACCCTTTTCCATCGTGTGTTTGGTGAAACATCTTTATACGCGGTAAATATTAATACAATTTTTCCGGAGATTTTCACTCGGAAGTTTACTTATTCAATTCACTCATCTCCTGAAATTTCACGAGCGACTTTCTCGAGCCCTCCCTCCATATTCCATAAAATTGTCTTCCAGCTACTTAGGGTATTACATCGATCGAAGAAGAGGATTCCGCCAATGATTTCCGGTATTAAGAGACCAGTTTCCGGCTATTAGTTTTAAGTTTATTCCGCAGAGCCCTCCCGCCTAAACGACCTAATATAATAAATTCCCAGAGTTTTCGGTCATTAGAGGGGGAGGGGGGGGGGGGGGGAGAAATCGGGTGGATATCGTTGAAACCATGTCAGATTTCGAGTCAATTTCATCGGAGGACGGAGAATATTGTGCTCGAAGTTGGAAGACGGATCGGACAAATCTGCAGTTTTAATCCCATTAACGGACTATCGAATTCTCTCAAGATTCAATCAAATTATCCACCGATAGATCCTAGCAGGATGAGAAGTTTCAGATTCGTGGGGGAGAACTATGCTGCTACTCGGCCGCGCCGAACTTCGCCCCATAGACGAAGTTAAAACTTCTCCGATTGATGTAAATAGTAATCGCGGACGAGCTGTTTCGCACGAACTATTGTTATTCCATTCAACGTACACGCGGGGATTACAAACAAATCTGGTTCTCTCGATTGTTGCTCCCCTCTGTTCTTATTGGTCTTCTAACCATCAAGGGAAAGAAGTTTTGTAAATCGATTTTGTTCGATTTGTGTTCCTTTAATACGAACTCATCCCCCACGGTGAAGAAATTTGCGAAAAATATGTTCGCTGCCGAAAGCTGGTCGATTTTCAACAACGGGAACGTCAAAGTTCCCCGTCACTTTCCCGTGCTCTAACGAAGCTGATTAGCAGCGGTGCTAATGGTAATTAATTAACACGGTGCGCCGACTGTAATTTAGTTAGATCAACACTGGCGCTGTTCCCCGTTGCAATTACACAACGGGTTGCGTTTCTTTCCTCGCGCACTCTGCAATTGCGAACGCGAGACGCGAATTAATGGTAAGTCCTACACGGGGTTATGAATGAGGCGATGATCAACGGTTCCATTAAAACTTTCCCCCGTATTGTTATTATTTCTGCATTAGCCGTGCATTAACGCCGGACGCACTAAAACGTTGCGTTTTAGGGGAGACCGGTTTCGGGAATTCATAGAGCGAGGCTGCTAATTAGTAGAACTTGCTTGATGAAACGAATTTACTGTTTTTACTTATTATACTCTTATTTCATCATTTTAGGTTAAATTGATTTAATTGGGTCTATTTATTGGTAATTAGCAGCCACAGAATAAATATAAAATTAATTCGAATAATGAGCTCAACTTAAACATTGGAATTTGGAAAGTATAGATTGTTTTTTAATGTGTTTTTAAGTCCGTGCATCGTATTGATTGTTTTGCAGAAAGTAATGTACATCTCAGAGGGATTTTGGGAATACTGTTTTATTTTTTAACATATTCAAGTACTTGACACAAAAATGAAATTCTGATTGGCTCGTGTTTCCAGCAATTGCTTCACGATGCAATTTATGCATATTTGCGTAATCTACTGTGCTCCTTTCTCCAATGTAAATGTACTTGCACACAGGAACTGAAATGTAGGCTTTGATGTGAGACACAATCTTCTGTCTATATTTAATTTTACAGAACTTTCAATCCAGATTTTCTCGTTCTTATTGAGCGTCTGCCGCTTGCAGTAAAATGCGTTTCTCAGCGTAGTCTGCTTCCGACGAATGCTTTTTGGTACTTTAATCTACAGAAGATCATGAAATATTTTTTATCCTGTTAAATAGTCGTCGACTGAAATAGTTCTAATCATAAAGATACTCTTATTCGAAAATAAAGCGAATTTATCTGCTAAGCACTGCACTAAAACAGGGTTTACTAAATCGAGTTCGACAAATTCAGAACTGGAAAATAAAGAATATATGGAGAAGAGACGAGACCAAGTTGTACTTATTTAAACGTTATTATGAGAGTAGTTTGAAGTGAACGACTAACGAATATTCAAAATGATAAAAGAACACAAAAAAATTGAGCGCATACTTTTATACAAAATGAAAATTGTCTTCGTCAATTGTAAAACATAGGAGTCAAATAGAAATTGCCTTACGGATTAAGGATCTAAAAAATTTATCAATCGTCAAAAGTTATCAATCATTGGTTAAATTATTTTCTCTTTTATTAGAACTAACGAGCGACAGCCAGTATTTGGGCCATTGTCCAGCAGCGCGGATCAATTTTTCAAATGGACGTGGAAGCGGTCGAACGGCGAGGCGTTCAGATTATGAATATCGAGGTGTGTTTTTCGCGTTATACGCGGCGTCGATGTGACGCGTACGCGGCAGAGGGGAACATATTTATGAAATCGATGGCTCATAACATTTCCGTCGGAAACGAGGGACGGAGAGAGATTGCCCCAGGCGGCGGACTTTTTTTTTCCATTCGCCGCACGATCGCGCGTGCTTTCCCCCAGACGGAATACAGCCCCTCGTGTTTGTGTGCACGGTTTTATTTAATTTGCGCCAATCCGCGGCCAACGAACCGTCTAATTCGCGCGCGGGGCGCTGTTGCATAAATTAAAAACATCACAGTTTCGATTTCCGTCGTGTCGCGTCGACCACGCGGAATTAACGCGCCTTGAATTAATTCGAGTTTAATGCCACCGCCTGTCGCCAAATAAGAAATCAAACTCGGAAATTACTATCCTTTTTGCATGCTTCAGTAACACTGCAAAAATCAATGTTCAACTATTTAATTCGCGAAATTTGCGATTTTAGTTTCAGAGTCTCTACTGAAGAGAACTACTTGTAATATTCTATATATTTTTCTGAGGTGTCTAAATACATATATCCAATACTGGGGAAAAATATATCGATATTTTGCTATTTTCTGATTTTAAGCACTTATTTTTATGCATTCACAAAAATGAGTGAAAAACCAAACAATAAGACTAGTCGGAAGAATTTAAGAACATTGCAATATTATTGTTAACTTGTCGAAAAATTGTCTCGAATATTGCATTTCAAAAGATCCAGGCAGGAATCGAATCAAAATTGACAATTCACAATTTGGGAGATTTTAGTCCGTCGTGTTACAGTCGAATAAATATTAATCTCGAGCACTGGAGGTCCTGATTATGGTTGCCTATTGGGTATAGAGTTGAATAAAACTTATCTAGCCATCAAAGCGACCATTTCCAGGTAAAATTGACTTCGTCAGTGGAAAGAAATCCTTTTTCCCTTTGATTCGTGGCAGAATACATAACCCGCGCGTAGTTGGCGAACCGGGTTTCGCAATTTTTTTTCCGCCGTACCGTTTTTCCACGGAAATCCCGCCCGGTTTCATACCCACTCTCTACATCTGTCCACCCACTAACCACCCCCGCTTCACCGTTATTCCACCTACACCCTTTTCCATGGGACACTGGCGTTGAATTACCCGGCGATCTATCATTTCCCGCACCCGGAATGCAAAACGCTACTTACGAGACACCTGTTACTGACCGATAAAAAATTCGCTGTACCGTTGAAAAGTCGCTAATACTGTCTCGTTTGCTCGTGCAAACTCGAAAAGTATGGTATCAGCTCAGCAGCTATAGTCAACACAACCGCTGTAATTTTTGAAAGATCAGACAGGCAGATTGTGGAAGTGAAAGTAAATACAGTAGAACCTCGATTATCCGGCGCAGAGTGATACGCGATATATCATATCGATAATGAATTATAATTCATTCGTCTCTTTCCGAGGCAGCCAGAACAGTTTATTTATTTATTTATTATATTGTTTATTTTAATGTGGTCACATTAACAGCTAGGTCATTAGTGACCACATGATTTACAATCAAAAGTGTTTTACATGTTACTTGTGGTGAGGGTTACAGTTAATGGTTATATTGTGATAGGTAGTAACAAAGATGGATTTATAACCGTTTATATAAATCGATGTATTTGAAAAAGAGGACAGCCAGAACAGTGTTGTTGTTACAGATAGGTCATCCCCACTATTTATTTTGTTTCCGCGGCAAGTACTCTCCGTACCACGTACTTAGGACAAAGGGGTCCTCAAATGTGACGTCAGCCGCTACGAGTGTGCCCCGTGCCGAAAATGTGATTGAATAGGAAAAATAAGCGCGAGAAATTGATGTTTTTTGATTTTATTATGACAATCTCTTCGGTCGAGATATAAAATTGGAATTTTACTCAATAATTTTATTACACAACCTTACATGGTAGTACACATTATAAATAGTAAAATGGGAAACCATTTATTCATAAATATCCTTAAAACCAACGTCGAACTGTATTCCGGAGATATAATAATTGCTTATTTACGAAAAAGCGAAACATAAACTATGCATGAAGAGGACGTGCTATACATTTTTCAGTGTTCAAAAAGTCTGGTGGTCAGAATAAAACTAACTGAACTGAGCTGTGAATGAAAAATTAAATGACAAAAATGTGACAGCGGGGTATAGCACGGTTTAATAATTCTAGTAAGAGACGTACTCCTTTTGGCGATTTATTCTTGAAAAAAAGAAACGTAACAAAAAACATTTCATTAAGTAAGAAAAATTGCTATTAGCTATTTCAACAATGAGAAGCAGCGAGACAAAAGAATAATTTACTGAATTTAACAGTTTACAGTAAAAAGTGTTCCAAGTTCAGGAATACTGTGTCAGTCTATTGTTCCAAAGATAATATTACTCGGAGATTAGTGTTCTCGGGGGAAAATACTGTCTAGGAGATAAGAAGGACTTCACTTTAACAGAGAGAAGTTTTTTTCGGTATAACACGCGGGTACAGAGGATATCCGTACTGGATTCCGTGGATTAAACGTACTCGAGGCCGCTACACCCGCTATCTTTCATCTGTTATTTCAAAGAATTTCCGCTCGCGGAGCGTTGTTATTTAGCCCGCGTCAGTGAAAGTAGTTTTCACGGGCTAAAGGAGGGCGACAGTCGCCACCTTCCCGGTCGTTCACTTCGCCCGGCGTTTACGCAGACATACCCCCGCAGTTTCATCGCGCTCGAGACGCGAGCGCGCTTTAAATTCTTAATCCCCCCGGATTACATCACAATTATGACAATGGGATCCAACCGCCGTTACCCCGTGTTAACACACTATTAACGCCGCCGTTGGGATTATTACCGAATGCCAACGTTAGTTTCAAAAATGAATTTTTGAAAATGTCGCTCTGACAGAACTTAATAATTTTTCTCTAGATTAATACATTGCAAAAAACTACAAATTTACCTAACCTAAAATTTCTGCTGACTAGGTTTATTATTTGGGGGTCGAGTGTGCATCCACAGGTAATACGAATTGGATAGCGCTTTAAAAATTAAATTGTCCGAGGTTATTGGAAAGTTCCCGTGATGTTTGTCCGAAATATGATGTATCAGGGGCGGATCTTTGCCGGAGCGGACGTATCCGGCGAGTTTGGATTTGAGAGATGGTGAGGCAATTCACGGCTAAAGTGGAAAGGGGGGGAAGAAACTATGCGAAACGCTGAAACCGGTTAGGAAACCGCGAAAGCCGCAGTGCAGAGTTCAGGCGCTTCTTAACAAGGAATCTCAACTACTCATGACACCGGAACGTTTCTACGTCTATCGTTTCCGGTGACCCCCAGCGGGCATCCGGCGGACATTCTAACCCATCACATCAACACCGTTGGGAACTGTGAATTAGAGAAGGGTGGGCGCATCATCATCATCTTTGTTGGAAACCTTTTGATCACTTTCAAACACCCTGGATTAATTATTGATTGAACATAAGTATTTTTATCATTCTTTCAGCGAATGGAAAAAAAATGTATAGGGACCAGTTTGTATAAATTCCCACAATTTCAGTGAACTGTTCACGTTGTTTGGTTTCCGTAAGGTCGTTAATTGATCACCAACGAGAGAATAAATCACCTCGGGCACGTTCTTCGTGGTTTCGAGGCGAAGGTTCCAGGGATCGAGAGCAGAAAATGAATCGGAGATCCTCAGAGGCGAACGTATTTTCACAAATTCCCCGAATCATCCCGCAGCGTAACAGGATTGCTCGAGCCACTTGTCCCGGCCGCGCGTTTCGAAAACGTTATTTTCGCGAGCATTTCCAGAAGCCCTTGGTTGCTAGACTTGGTTGCTCTCCCTTCTTCCTCGGGCTTGGAAGTTTTCGTAGAAAAGGAGAGTGGTGTTATCCTTCGAATAAGAGGACCACCGCCATGTGTTTTCCTTTATACCATCGCCCAATGGGGAAAATTCCACCACCAGGTTACGTTTCCATCATCTTCAGAAGATACCATTCCGATTCGATGAGAAAAGAGTCGATGACTACTAGAAATGTTTAAATATACTCTAGTTTGTATTATAAGACATTAGTTAACTTCGTGTGCAAAACTTTCGTTTACATCTTCGCAGAATATAATAAGAAAAACCTTCGGGTCTGCGCTGTTCCTTAGATCGTGTAGTTCTACTTGTTCTACATCACAAATTTTGACCAGTAGTGTATACATTTCAATTTCTAAAAATATGCAAAAAGATTGCATCATCTGTGGAATGACCAGATAATTTCGAAAGTATTTCAGCTTCTAACGTTGCGACAGCTTTTGTACAGCGTGGTGGAAGTAAAGGAACTGTCCGCGAGTGAATTGTGAATTCGAATAATCCGGACACAATAGAGAAATTCGCCGTTTCATTTTGTCGCTTGTTGTTTGTGGAATCAGTTTCGCTCGCGTTCATTCTTTCCCGGATTTCTAATAGGGAGGGGTGAGTCTGCACGTCCCGATCCTGAATCCTCGGCAATAAGCGTCGTTTTCGGATATTGCAGCGACACCGGGAACTTTTCGATACGTAACAACCGAAACGTGAAAGGTCGGTCGATCGGGATCGAGATCGAGATCGACGATAACGGAATTGCGTTCTCTACGTAATTGCATAAACTCGCCCTCGTTCCTCTGTTTAGTATCGTTCGTACGTTTTCCACGCTGGACTATTTTTTCTCCCTCTTCCTTTCGAGAGGGAAGCTTGTTCCTTCACCTCGTGTCTCGACTGCCATAATATGCTCGGCAACCTTTTCAGCGGAATAGGTCGATAGGTGGCAGTTACAGTCGCGGAAAATATTGGAGAACGGAGGAACATGTTTCCACCTCGGCCCGGCGCGCAACTTTATTAACAGCATTTCGCTCTTGTAACGACCCAGGCTCGCTGTTTTTACGGAATAAGTCAAACAGCTGCGAGCCCCAGAAGTTTTTCAATCTTGTCCCCGGTGACTTTTGCTCGCACTTTCTCTCTCTCTCTCTCTCGCTCTCTCTCGTTTTAATGCGCCGCGACGGAGAAGGACGAGGTGAATGTACGAATTTTGCGAACGAGAGACGAACGACAGTGAATGGACCGGTCGAACCCGAAGAAATTTCGTGGCCGGCTGTTCGAGATGAGAATTTGTTCGTATTTCGTCTTTGGTAGCTGTTGTGTCGACTTGAGAATTGAAAGCGTGTCGATTTTAATCTTAAAAATGTGTTCATCTTGTAATGGTTCGAAACGTAGGTTGCAATGGCTACGAAAAGTATCAGCACATTGAACTTTTGATTTTTGAAAAATTGTTGACTTTTTAAAGCTGAAATCTTTCTGTGCATCTTCTACGTTTTACAATTGACGTAGACAATATTTATTTTGCATGAAGATCCGCAATCCAGCTTACCAGTGTCCGCAAATATAAAATGCGGTTGAACTACAATATCCGATCGTGTTTTGCAAATTCGAGAGATCGGACTATAACCTCTCTCCAAACAGAAAACACGAGGACGATGCATCCGCGGCAGGGTCGCCGAGTTTGCACTGCGAAACGATCTCGCTAATTCCTAGGACAGATACCTGGGATAACAAGAATCGTCGATGGTAACACTGGTTGGCCGTTCTTCCTGGCGGTCAGAGGTTTCCGCGATTTTAATCCTGCAAGGCCTGGATACGACTTGATCCGCCAATTCCCACCGGCATAGACCGCTACCCTCAGCGCAAACAGATTCAACCTGGTTTTCCCAGAGCTGCGTTGTAATGGCGTCTCTCACCCCCGGCCGTCCTGACCCGATTCTGCTCTCCGTGTTCTTCGGAGTCGGGCCTCTTACCCCATCTCCCGAACGATGTTTCGATTATCGCCGTTGATTAGGTTCGGGGACGATAAAATCCTCGGTAATAACGTTTGCTGTTCCGCCTTGCCTGAGCCAACTTGTCTCGCGTCGGGTCTTCTCTCGCTTCGAGGATGATTAATGAAACACTGATCGGTCTTATCGCGAGCAGAATCGTTCGCAAAAATGCCTCCAGTCTCGCGATAAGGGTTTTTGATGCGAACCTCGTTTTTTGCGATTTTAACCCTTTGCCGAGAAGGATTTTCAGTGGTGAATAAGTGGGTGGAAAACCATACTTGTGTGTACAGAATTTAATAAACAACTCTCGCGCTCACTCTTCCATCTATACTATTCGTTCTCAACTCTCACATACAATACAAACAATCACCACTCAGATTTTTTAATCCTTAAGTGAACAAATTTTGTATAAATTTTCTGGATAATTCTGGATAGTCCCAGAATTTTGTTATGGTTCAGTGTAAAATAGAGAGTAATCATCACCAAACCAAACACCAATGGCTGCTCGCACGGGCTATCTGGCGAGCAAGTTTGCCCCAGAGAGACTATTTCCCCTTTATTTTCTGCGAGGTTGAATGAACGGCTATTCACAAGCTGTTTCGCTCGGACACCGACTTTGACATCATGGTCGAAGGTGAAACAGATTCTTCCGCTTCTCTTCCAGTCCCTTTTACCTTCAACCTACGTGCTCTACTCACACCATACACGATGCTCCCCGTGATTCTCGCGTTTCCACGCTGTGAAGCGACGCCACTCGGGTAATTTACGTCGCCATTGAGCTACCCACCCTTGTGAACCCCAACCGTCCCGGAAACGGATACCTTCAAACGAGTTCCTGAAAGCTGGGGAACACGGAACTCGGCCCGGGACCCCGCGATTTCTTTTAATCATTATTTCGCCGGTGCACGCGATACTTTCGACGTCGGTTTCTCGAGAGGTTGCCCCAAAGAATAACAATGTAAGTGGTACAATGCTTGCACATTACGTTGTAAAATGTAATACAGTGGCCAATCTCTAAGTTGTCGGCGAAACGAGATACAGTATTTTGAACATTCGATGAAATCATTTTCGCGAGAGGACATAAAAATTGCGATAGATTAGAATTGGTAAATGTTGAAGTTTGCAAAGTTGTTCCACCAGTGCAGATTTTATTGCGAAATCCCGACTGTCGGTCGATGGAATCCATAGGTAGAGAGGAGTGACAGTATCCTGGCGCAGCGAAGAAAAGGAAACGGAGAAAGCCGGCACGTTTCTCGATTATCCGTATTTACGGAAATTCCGTGCACGTTACACTCGATAACTTTCGTAACGGATTACTCGTCGAAAGTTTCGCCACGCTAGCTCACCTCGGCGAACTACACAGGGCGAATCGTCAATGCAGTCAAATGGACGCCGCAGACTGCCATCGCCCGGCACGATCATACCGAATTCATTTTTGCTGATATTCAATCCTTTCCAATCTCTTTGAGACTCTTTAAAAGTAAAACCGTCTCCTAAAATAATCCATCTCGGAATTTTCATTTATTCAGATAAAAGTATAAAATTGATAACCATCGAAAGAATTGCTTGTACGAATTTATTCTGTGATCTTCAGGGAAATACGTCATACGAAAAGGTCTCTAAAAGCGTTGAAAAATTATTTTTGGAAATTATAACAGTTTAAAAATCGGCAATTCTAAAAAATGTGTTGATAATGTTGAGCTTTTGTGTATTTAGCGTTAAATCTCTCTCTACCACGAGGGGTCAAATGACCATTTTAGATTTTTTATTTGACAATTATTGAGATTGTAAAGGTGTTTTCATGGGAATTGATTGAATACATTTATAGTAAAAATCGCACAAAATATAAATAAATTTAATCTTGTTATTTTTATAATACCATACACATTAGTCACTTTTGATGATCGGTAGGTTTAGTGTTAATAAAAATCCAGTTGCTGAAAGGTTCGTTGAAAATTTCGAGCGTACGCATCGATCTAACATGATCGGCTACAACATGTTCGCTATCAGATTTTTCATTTGGTATGCGGGCACGGAAGCTTCCGGTTCGCGTGTAGAACGTCCGGATAAGGGTTGCATGCCGTTTAATGGCGGCCACGCGGGCCGATCGAGCGAGCCGACCTCTAATTAAAGCACGGGGACACTGATTCAAAGGTACACGCATTACGGGGGAAGTGCAACTTTGTTATTGACTGGTAACCGCGTGCCCTTGGTTTCATGGAAACTGACCTAATTTCCCATCCCGTTTCTCGTCAGGTATTGACGTCAACTGACCTTTCACGTGCGCCCGTGCGGATGCTTTAATAGTATGTTTATAGGCCGCAACTGCATAAATAACATTCCTTGGATCGATGCACCCGGCCCGCGCCCGTTCGTTTTAATTAATAAAAATTCCATCGGTGCTGCACGTGACTTTGTGGCCAGCCTAACTTTTTTCGAACTTTTGACCCAAAGAGTATCGCTATCGATTTGTCTTCGGGGCTCAGTTTTAGCGGATACGTTTGGCTTTGATACCGAACTGTATTCATCGCTGCGACCTGGTTCTCGTCGAGAATACTTGCGTATCGGTGACGTCAGCTCGTACAATTAACACGTGTTTAATCGTCTCTTTGATACTTCACGAGCAACTCAGAAATTTCCGCGCTCTTCAACGACTTAAGCTGGTTTTATTGAGAGCACGATTTGGAAAATATGTTAAAGTCAAGAAGCACCCTCATCAAATTGAATGTAAATACATACATTGTAGAATTTTGTATTTTATCTATTAATGTACGTGCATGAGCGAGTATCCAAAAAATTGGTGCAAGTAAAATTTAATAGCAGTTTAATATTATGCATCGGTAAACGATGAATAGAAAGAAAATTTCTATTATCCAGAAAAACAGAAATTTAGATATCGAAAATAATTTGAAATTGTTTCCCTGGAAGGTTGGAATGAAATTGTATGAAATCGTTACGAATGTGTGCTATTGGTAGATCTAAATTATCTGTAAATTCTCTTGCAAGTGTATTTTATGCAACCGCAGCATTAGAGGGGACGCGCGACTGATTCCGCGATCATTACGAGCGTAATTGACACGATTGGGACGTGATGTATCATTTCACGAGAATGGCTAACGGAGAGTATTAAGCTGATCGAATTGGGTTGACTTCGATGAATTACTTCGGAATCTAAAATTGGAACTGAACTTGTTGCATCGACGTATCCTTAATCCCATTAATAAATCAGGGACCGTGAACCGGGTTCGAAAAGATTCATGAGATTTTTGGAACTAGTCACTGCCATCTTCTATCTTTCCCGTTTGCCAAGTCTTCCTGATTTAGATTCTTTATACTTTCTATTAATATTTTTCAATGAACATAATAGACATTCTAGAAAATATTTTTAAACTAACCGAGCACTAATCGCGACTGATATATGTACATTCTTCTAACAAACTATCTAAATAACAAAATTGGATTTATTCAAATCTACACTTGAATAATGAAGTATGTTAAAAAGATTCGTATAAAAAAAATTTTTCAGACTCGAGAGAGAAAAGCTTCTCTTTCACATCGTCACCCGAAAACTGTATGTATAATTTTTTCGAAAAACAGATGAGTAGATGAAATGTAAAACAGGGAAAGGATTAGAAGAATTTCAGATGAGATGTATTATTTGCATCCTGTGAAAAAATTATTAATATAAATAGATGCTTTTTTTCTATTTTCCATAAAGAGATCCGCAGTATAGATATTAATAATAACAGCGAATATTTGCGGGAATTATATTTAAAGGAAGTTTTTGCCCAAAGAAACCAGAAAGAATCTACTACGGCCAGTAGACGCGGACAAAGGCAGTGTCGAGAAGTGGCGCAAAAATAACTCGATCGGTCTCTACGGGCTGAAATTGAGCTTCCAACGCCGATCTAACTCGGCGTTGGTTGGACCGAACAGTCATACCCAAAAGGAAGTACGGAAAAGCTGGCGGCGCAGCGCGGCGTCTCTTTGAAACGGAAGAGGGCGGGCGACATAAGCTGGGTCAGGGCCCGAATCGACGTTCCATTCTGACGAGCAGCGGTTTCGCGTCTGATGGCAATCACAGAAATGCATTCAGCGGACCGTGCGGAGTGGTGCATTTCCGTGGACCAGACGTCCGCGTTCTGCCACGTGAATATCCCTTTGTGAGTGCACGCGTGCTACGCGGCCTATTGCGCGGGAGAGAGCGCGCGGAGGGCTGTATGCGCGTCGCGTATGCACCGGGGCTGCACAGTCGCAGCTCACATCATCAGCAGTTGGCAAAGGACCGCGGACGCGAATTAACCGGGATCTGAAAGAAACCGAGACCACCTGCCAAGCCAAATTGATACCGTTTCAAAGCCATACGGGCCTGATACGGGACCCCGAGGAACACTGTGCTTGCGGATCGCTCCATCAACTTTGCGCACCCTCCTCGTCACTTCAACCCCCATTAACATACTCATCTGCGCGATTCGATGCTTAACTATTCTAGCAATTTATAAATGTCTGATAATATTAGAATCTTATCTTATTCTAATATATTATTGTATTATATTACAATTTTAATCCAATATATACACTGCTGTGCAAAAAAAGAACATCTGGCCATATTTAATAGAAAAGCGTAAAAAATCAAATAAGAACACAGTAAGTTTTGGAAAAATTCCGCTGTTTGATTCCTGATTGAATAGTTTTGAGAATATATGTGTTATTGCGGATTGTCTAATACTTTAAATGCAATCAATCAATCATTGTACAATACAATTTCTACATAAAGATATTGTTTGTCATTATATCTCATAATTATACTGGGTGCTTCTTTCTTTTGCACAGTAGTGTATATTAGAATCAACAGCTTATACTAAATGGATTCCTCTTCAGCACCATAAATTTGGCTCAGCATCTTTTGACTTTCCACTTCGTCAAAAAAAATTTCATCCTAATTCACAAGATCCCCTTTCCTCGTGTTCGTTAAAAATAAAAGATTGACAGTTGGAAGTGGAGATGTAGCGTTAGGATTCACGGGAAGCGCAAGTGAATCCTTGAAGCTTTGATTTAGCGGTGCAGATGAAAAATGTTTGTTTATCGATTCGTATGGGCGGAAATGGTTGTCGGGACTGCACGTTCCCGTAGGAAAACAATATTCGTTGTTTGTGCACAGGACCGTGGCGCCGGTAAAATATTTATTTTTGACGCGGAGAGGGGAGCGGAGCGGGGTCAAAATACGAGCGCATCCTGGAATATTTTCCTTCGATATGCATAATACATATTTTGGACGGCGTACGATCACAAACCCCTGTGAATTTACGAAACAATATTGGACGTTATTTCGATGTAATGAGGGCGTGCCGCTGGTCCCGTGTCTCGCGTTGCGATGCCGTGGAATTTTTGCGGAACTTGTTCTACAAATTTAATGGGGGTATAATAAGCAATTTAAAAGATTAAATACGTCCGGATACGATAAAAGCAGTTTAAGAATTTATTTCGTGCATACAATTATATTTTACCGAGCAATTGTTATCGTTTGGAAGTATGCGATTTTAATGGCGATTTCTGATAATTTGTATTTTATTGTAATTTGTTACAATTGGTTTTATCTCATTTTCGTAAAAGTCCAAGCGAATGTGATATTATGGTAAGGTAACTTTTCGTTTGGAAAGTGGAATTTGGAAGTGGATGTTTCATAGTGAAATAAAAGGTTCTCTCTTTCAGCACTAGTATAATAACTAAAACCTTTGAAAATCCGTTCGCCGAAAGTTAGATCATACATTTTTATTTATAAATCAAAAAGAATGTTTGATATTGGATAATCCATATTTCATAACGACGGCCCAGCGAGCGTGCTGTCGACATTTTACATTTTAAAAATTGGAATATAAAACTGAAAGTTCCATTTATAATCCCTAAAATAATTCGAATTTCTGTTTCAGTTTATTTAGTAAAAGGATTAACATAACCCACTCACTTTTTAATGGCTCATTGTTAGAGAAATGAACCGCCACCATTTTATAACATTTTCAGTTTTAAAAAATTGGAATACAAAACTAAAAGTTCACGCTTATATCCTCGAAAATAACCAAAATTTTTCATTCGTTATTTACTTACGGAAAAATGTCCTCAAACTATACTTTTTCGGTGTATATTATAAGGGTGTGTTCAATTCACAACTCCGCCATATTGCAACATATTTACTTTCTAAAAGCTGTAACCTAAAATTGAATGACCCCTCTATATCCTCTAAAAAAATGCAATTTCGCAACCCACGCAGAAATTCCAAAAATAAATTTGTTTTGAAACGATTGGGGGCGGTGCATCGAAGGAGAAGTGATCGAGGATCTGAAATAACAGAAATGAATGTCTCGTTATTAAAGTTCTCCGGTTATCACGCGATGATCCCCGGCGACCATCATAACACTGCATTACCCTTGAAATCTGATCTAATCGAGCCGAACTGCAGCCTTCTGTTGTGACCGAGATTGCGGTTTCGCGGCATGCATGCGACCGCTCCGAACCCATTCCTCGCGGCGTAGCAGACCCGTGTGTACACGTTAGGAAAGACAAAGGCGGTCGATTATCGAGCCATCGATGAAAAATACGATCGGGCAACGGTCCCGACGTCGACGATGCTTCAACGTCCCGTCGATGCGCTCCGGCCATGCTTCAACGGGATTTAGGAGTCGCCAAGTCGCTGAAACGTGTCTGTTGCGATCGCCGGATTTCTCGCGATTCTTCACTCGCGCGGAAATCTTCTTTTGCAATCGACGCCAAATGTCCTCTCGACGTGCACACATTTTTTCAAACGAAACGCTCAAGCTCCCGGACGACATTCCACCCGGTTCTGTTTTGCACATTCGTTCAAATGCATAGGATTGAATTTTTCACAAGCACTAGAATTTCTGGTAAGAAATACATCGTAGGTACAAATCGCTCTCTGTGATGAATTTCGATTTCCTTGGTGTTAGAACAATTTTTCCTTTAGCGTAATGTGGCTCATATGGAGACTGGGAGTGAAATAAATGGCGATAGAAGGCGTGTTAACGTTCACGTAACAGAATGACTTTGCATCATTCATGATTTATCGATCGGTGATGTAACAGGGGGTGGGATCGCCGGTTCTATGCAAACGGATCGAAAGTTCTTCGGCCGTAGCCTCTAGACAGATCAAACCGGATTGTAAAAAATTAATCGCCCGGAAAGCGGAAGTGTGCGCACACATGTCGGTCGCAGCCTGTCCTCGTGGACGGGGTTATGCGCGACGCGTCAGTGCATTAGCGGGGTTGTTGCACCGTTCAAAGCCCCGACGACGGACGCGTTTCGCGACACGATTTTAAACCCGATCGATTGTTTCGAGCTCGCACCAGACCGAAAATTTCGAGCTTTCGCATTCGAATTCTTGCTCAAAGAAATCAAACGCGGGCCATTAGACACCGGAAAAATTTATAACAAAATGGAACACGACAAATGTTTACTTTAATTCGGGTAGTACATAATAGTAGTCTTAATCCATTGTATTTGTAATTTCTAATGTTCTCAAAATATGTATACACATTTTTTGAAGTAGCCTGTATTAAGAGAGAAAATGAAATTATATTGTACAATGCTGAAACGATAAATGTATTTTCTGTTGAATATAATTTTTGGAATTCGACAGCACCATCATGTAAATCGAATAATTAGAGAGGTGCGTGGTTCGAAGTGATAATTAATCATCGTTGCACAGCCACAGGGGCTCCCGAACAATAAACATTCTAATATTCGACGGAACATCGACGACGTGCGTTTGTGGCGATCTCTGCTCGAACTCGGTCTCGCGGAAATCGATATCTCGATTTATTATTATCAAGGGGGCGAGTCGGTCGCGGCTCATTATTGCAAAGCCGTACAAACGTTGCCACCATAAAATTACTACTAACCGAATTACTGACGCGATAATGCCTGATTCCGTGGGCGTCGCATGCGCGAAATTAATTAATGACCGCGCTTTCATGCTCTCGCGGCTTATTTCGAATTTTTTGGTCACCATAAAGTGCAATATATTATTATATTACCTCGTTGTTCCTTTCTTTTAACGCTAACTTCAAATGTCAAACGATAACAGCTACGTTTAGTTTCAATCATTGATGTATCGACTATTGTTCCACATGCGACGTTTACCGATCCATCAATCAACTTTTTGATTCTTGAAACAAAATTGTTTCCACACAATATTTGGGGTTCTGAATGAAAAAACTTTTGTCTCAATTAGCGCTCCTAATTCGTTGACGTCAAACCATTTGAGTTTATTGCAAAAGAAAAAAATTCCATGAAAAATTTGTCCAAGAATATGACGTTGAATTTAACCATAAAATGTTATCTAGTTTTATCTACATTACCTATGGAATGATTTAATAAATTGTAAACGTAGGAAACATGACCGAGTTCCAGATGGCGCTCGCTCAAACAAGAAAAATATTCGGTGGCCGGCAACGATTGTTTCGTTTTTTCGTCACGGCCGCAATTCCGTCCTTTCGAATATAATTTTATGGACCAACTCGAACATAGTTGTGTGCAGAAAGAGACGGAGACAGACTTTTGGAGGGTGCCTCGTTCCAGCATTTGCATAATACTCTCGTTAAACGCATTTGTTCCCTCGCGCGCACTTGAAATCGCGCACCGCCCGGTGATTTCAACGCCCGGACGAAAAACCGTGCGCCTCTCGTTAATCGTGCGTCGCGTTTAATTAATTTCTATCCATCGAATCTCTCCCCTCTACCCTTGCACCGTTATGGAATTTTCTAGACCGGGCTGTGTTACCGTGTCGCAGATTTTTTCCCTCTCGTTCGACCCTTCGACCTCTCGACCTTTGTTTCCCCGAGTAATCATGTAAATAGACTTTGCGGAGCGCACGCAGAAATTCCATTCATACGGCACGACGAGCTGGAAACGGACACAATTTTCCTCGGAAATTCATGCGTTGCGTTTTCCGTCGCCAATTCTGAGGGATGTGGCCTGTGCCAGTTAATTTTACTGCCTGGTGTTATTTCTTTTGGAGTGTCACGTATTTATGGAACATTTTCTGAGTTGTTTCGAAGTTTATTCCATTGTTCTTAAATTTTACACAATTCAAGTAATTGAATATTTCTGATAAAAAATTTACTTTCTTTTTTACTGAATTTGATGATTTTATGCAACATCTTGTATATCGTTCCACGACTCTTTTATCCGAGCAGAAAATTTCAATTAAAAATGTATATCTTGAAACCACCTTGAGAACGTATTTTTACATTGAAACATCGTGCATTGGCTTTTCCGAGCAGCAGTTTGATCGAATATTTTTTTCTGTTTCACATCGGGGCATCAAATTTCGCAGAAATCCGGCCGAATGTAGATCGCCGGTCCCTTGTAAGTACAGCAGGGTAGATAGAGGGAAATCGAGGGTCTATGAATCTGAATTCACTACACGCCTCTCCGTTTCGTTATGCTAATGGTGTAGCGTCCCTTTTCGTGCTTCTTCCATCCCCGTATTTCTTCCATCAGCAAAATTCCTTTCCGCCATGGAATTACGCTTGTACGTGATCCTTTTAGATCTCTCGATCTAAAATACCTTACTATAAACGAATGGAATTTATGATCCTGAATCCACGAATATAACCGAGATATTCGTTAATTTTTCCTGTTCATTTCCAGAGGCAACGAGAACGGTACGACAACGCAAACACACAACGACAAATACGAATACGTGATTATCCGAACACTGCGGAAACGAAAGAAACGCATTACACATGGGCTAAATGCACTCCGCTAGGTGAAGGAAGTTCTATTATTTATAATTGCTGCGGTGCAACCGGGGCCAACGCGGCTCCGCCGAATGCGATATTAATCTCTCTCGCTCTCTTCCGCTCTCTATCTCTATCTCTCGCCCCTGGCATCTGGATGCACCTGTTTTAATTAACAGGTGAACGATCGTTTCAAACGATACTCCCGAATTATCCTCTTTAATCTTTTGCTGCGGATCTCCGTTCAATCATAAATAATCATTCATACAAAATAAAATAATCATTTTAACCCCCTGCAGTATTTTAACAAGTCTGATTCGTGATGAAGATTCTAAATAAATTCTGATTAGACGAAATAAAATTTTACTCTTTTCTAATCAATATTTAAGCAATGAAGCGAATATAGTCATACAAAAAAATAACAAATTGTGGCAAAATTTTGATCATGTCAATGTTATTTGTCTTAGGTTACGTCCCCTTAAATGTTCATGATTGAAGAGTCACTCGGTGAAAATGTTAAAGCGAATTTACACTTCTTCACTTTGGATGAACATCGCGGATGGATCATCCACAATGAATGTGAAAGATGAATATCGGAGTATTTATACTTCTTTTCAACGATTGAATTCAATTCGTTTCACTGGCACAAATCTGTACATGTATGTATCGTTCACCAAAGCGGAGCACTGAAACTGAACGATGAAAACAAAAACCGTTCAATTGTTTGGACAGATTCAGTCACTGCTGTTTCACGGTTTCATTGTAGACGAATCATCCAATCGATTCGTCAAAAGAAGAAACTGATTCTGGTTTGTTCACGAATCACTAGGCCGTGGACTTTTATGCAAAACAAAAATTGTCTGCATCGAAAAGAAATTCATTTTTTCTCTTAATAATTAAGATAAGTGGCAAAAAATGTATCTTTACATTCTTCCAATTCTTTAACTGTACTACATCGACTCAGTTTTGTGAAAAATATATAAAATCACTTTGGATGGAACGCAGATGAAGACAATCTTTACACTTTGCATTGCGGATGGATCATCCAAATTAGCCTTTACACCACCGAATAGATCAATTTTCATTTTACGCGCGTGAATTTATTGCGTAGAGGCAATAAGAGGAAATAATATTAATAGATGCATAAAACAGATAATGCACCGTCGAGGGAGAAGAGTTTGCTCCGGTTTTACTAACCAACGATGTAACAGAACTCATCGTTACGATACGCGTACTAAACGCGACATTAATGTTCCCATAAAGTTCGGGACACTCTAATAAAAGTCATAACGATATCACTTTCCCCTATACCGACCGATTTATCGTCGGAATTATTTCCTGCGTGGCTGGCTCCAGCCTAGCCCTTTCCTCTGAACTGTGACATATACTTCTATTCTGGTTGCGTCAACGACAGTATTTTCTGTAGGATTCTTTGTGTTCCCACTCCCCCTTCCCCAACGTTATGCCCCCACGCGTCACAATGTCACGCAATCCGGTACTGGTAGAGAGAGGGTAACTTTTTCCCCTCAATTCGAGTAAATTCGCCTCATCTTGTGGTTGCAAGGAAGAACGCCGCATGTCTCTCTCACATAATTTCACTTTCGAGATATTGCCATTTAAAGTTTTGATCACTAATTCTGAACATAGAACATCGGTTAAATTGCATTATTTTTTTAAGCCTGACGAGTTTGTTTTCATGACTTCTTTTCTGGTAAATACGTAAATCCTATACTCTGCAGCTCAATTAATGCATAAACTCAAATTTTTTGATATTGCGATATGCGGTGTTTTTTCTTATAACCACAGATAGACGAGTTAGAAGATTGCTATGGTAGGTCACATAGTGGACATTCTTACATTGTCACCGCTTCTGCTCACGCGTCGATGAAAAAGGACAAAAGTAATGGCCGAAAGATCTTCCCACCCCGTGGTATAAAGAATTTCGAGCAATCTGCGGTTAGTTGGCGGAACGGTGGAAAATGGAGGACAGTTTGTACCCCACGTTCGTATTCTTTTCTCTTGTTTCATGATCGGCCCGCGGACCGAGATATTCCGCGCTTTGTCAAACGCTTCCGGAATCGGGAAGCGTCCCGCAAGAAACAGGCTCCGCTGTCTTCCGCATTAAACGAGATTGAACGACGGTGATTCCGTCGGTGGACCGGAAACCGCAGAATTGCACGGCTCGAGCTGCAACCCCATCCCCTGTAAATAACGTCCGTCGACTAATCAAAATTCTGCCCGGCTGTTTTTATTGGCCGTGATTATCACGCCGTATTACTCACTGAAATGAAATGATCCCATCAATATTCTCGACCACTATCCTCTCCATTTCTCTTTCTGTCCGGACGCGAATCGAAAAGATCTTTGACCCACATACTAGGATATGGATTCGACGATTTTTAACTCTAAAATTATTTTGAAATTATTCAGATTGCAAAGGCACAATCGAAAAAAGAGATACTCTACATAAAAAAAAACAAAGACATGTAAAAGACTGCAATTTCAATATAATCAACGACAAGACTAGTTTGGCCTACGGAGGCCGTCGAAGAGAGATCGGAAGGAAACGAAAATACGAAGACGGTAAGGGTAACCTGAGCACGCTGTGGAGACAGGAAATCGTGAAACGAGGGAGGAAGATATAGATATAGAGGGCGGAGGCGCGAATAGAAGGGTCTCCGGGTAACCCGCGAACGTAAATCCCTTCCGGCTGGATTTTAACGTAGAATTTATCGTCGTGCTGGTAAATTATTGTCCGTCACGGGTTCCTGGAGGACGGTCTGGCTTGGCAAAAGAGAGAAAGAGAGAGAGAGAGAGAGCGGGAACCACCGATCGAACCTCTGCAACCCTATTAATATTTCGCCGGAGCTAACGTGTCTTCGATTGCTTTATAAATACCTGGCGCCAACCATTCGGAAGGTTTTCATAAATTTTCCAATTTCGTGGCCACCACTGGCTCACGTAATCCCTCTTTTCAGCATAATCCTTCCCTTGGTTTAGTATTAACCGCGGCGGGCCGGCGCGCCGAATTTACATTCGAGGACTGATGAGTCCGCTGAAACGTATCGCTGGATCATGTTCCACGCATTAAATATACAGGGTGGGACACTTGAAACTGGTCATGCGAATGTCTCGGTTGCTGCTGGTCATAGAAACAAATTTTTGATAGGTGAACCATACTATCTAGTACAGCATCTTCAAATATGTGTAATATGAAGTTACATTTTTATAAAAGTATTTTTTGTATATCATATGCATAGTCATTTGATGTAATACTGTTTTTGCTATTACCAATAATAATCGAGATATCAGGTGGTCCGTTTAAGTCATCCTGTACTTTCTTACTTTCCTCCCTGTAATATGAATTTTCATCCCTTCTCTCTCTTTCTCTCTCTCTCTCTCTCTCTCTCTGGCGATTTTGCTGTTTCACTTTTTACGAACGAGCTACGTAAATCTTTCCAGTCGACGATATCCTTGCGTAATCTCGCGTTTCATTCCCGACCGCGCGCGGCGATAAATTTATTCCTGCATCGCTTTGATCTCCGGCTTTACCCGAGATTTCGAACGATCCCGAGATTTTCCGAATGATCAAGCGATATTTCGATTTTTTTCCGGTTTTGTCCGCCATTGACATTCTCCCTCGGAAGACTGACTCGCGCTGCGCTGTGTTACCCCTTCTGTCTGGTCTGATTTCTGTCCGTGATGATGGTAAACGTAGCTCTTTTCACGCGAGCATTTTTTCTAATTAACTTTATTAAGAATTTATAAGGCTAGATTTAATTCCATATAATTTATGCGCTGCTTTGACGGCTTCTTCCCTGCCCTTTAATGAAACAGATGAACGCTCCTTGCATTTTAAGTCTTCTTTTTATTCACACAATGATACACAGTTAGATAAGATTTTACATCATTCAGAAAGTTCATCGCTGAAAATAAACATAAAGTGACCACTGAATTGCCATCGATCAGTCTATGCATTGCTATATCGAATAGCATAATAGAATGCGTTCGAGGATGTGCATTAGCTTGATTTATGAAGACTAGCTGTCCTACAATATGCCTGCCCCAAGGGAAATTTCAAATCGGAATGTTAACGTTTTTAATCAAATAATCGAGTAATTATCACTGGACCGCAGATTTTATGCATTTGACATATAAAACTGTGAAGAGATTAAACGAATTTAAAGATGTTGTTACATTATTTTTTGTCAATCCCCTTTTTATACGTTTTTTCATTTTTTGAGGTTCATCGACAAACTGTATTCATATTTTGTTTCAGACCAATACTTTTATTAATTTTCATTATTATACTATTTTTGTGTGCCAAAAAATATTTCTTTATATTGTTCAATTAGCCAAGTTAATGTTAAATACTTGTTTTCCAAAAATTCGCAATCATTTAAATAATTTACTTGAGGATTCTCCGCTAATAGGCGAGCAAAAGGTTCAGGGAAATAGCTCATAGACAGGGAAAGGATCCGATCGGAAGTTTCGTCACGTCTCGCCGACATCGAAACGACACACGGATTCGTTGATACGTCTTTCATTCTGTTTGATGGACAATAATTCGTAGGCCGCAAGTGGTCGACGGTTCGCCGAGCTTTTTACGACGCCACATCCAATCTGGCGAACACGAGTGTTTCCCGTCGTGTAAACGGGATGATCATGAGTCCGACAAATCAGGCGACAACGAGCTTACGTCCCATCGATTCCCGACCTCGACGGCCAAACGACTGTCAACCATGATTTTCTATCTGTACAAGAGGAATAACAGAAAGCAGACTTTTTACGACGGCTTTCGGAAAATCGGTTCGTTCCATTCTTCATGGCGATTTTGACGGCTCCGAAGATGGAACGCCGAATAAACGGAAAGCGTTCGCCTGTTATCGATGGATATTGCGATGACATACCGAAACTAGGAAAACGTTACGAGTAGGTTTACGAACGGCAAAGGAAATTGCTGTTTGGACAAAATGCTCGGGATATTCCGCACAATTAAGACTGTAATTTAAATAGTTATCTGAGAAAGATGTTATTAGTATTTTAAAAAATCTCCTTCGCCCGCAAAAGTGTTAAAAAGGTCGGTTAAATTTCAACTCTGCCATATTTCAAAGGATTAAAGTAATATGTACCACAAATGGATGTTTAGCCTACAAAGGAAATCATTTAACGTTTGTAGCCTCCTTTTTCGTTTCGCTCTCATTTCCCGAACTATTCTTTAACAAGAGCAAAGACGCTGGGTCAATTATCAAGCGACGATTTTTCAAAGCCCGTGACGCCGCATTTGCATCGGTGCTTGTGCCCGAGAGGGTGTAAATGGCGAGAGAATCTAATTTAGGGCGCAATCAACGGTGCCCTGCAGTAAATGAATTTGATAGCCGAGTGGGGGCGAGGTTGTATGACCAAGTGGTTAACATCGAGAACCCATTAAATCTTGGCGTTCCGAATATCAAAATGCTTTATAGCGTCGTGGAACTCTTTATCTTTGTCTGAGAAACTGGTTCTTTTTTATTAGTTCCTTTGGTGCTTCACGGTTCGCCTTTCGTAGTTCGAATGAGAATGTAAAACTCTACCGTTTGGTATAAAAGTTGCATTAGCAGCCGAGGATTTTATTGAAATCGACTGTGGGTCCGACTTCGCTTTTGACTGTACCCGCGTCTACGTATATTTACTTTTCCATCTGTATGTTCCTGCGTTCTCGTTCCCGAACTTCCAGCGTAGTTCTCTTTGGATAACTATATCTTTTACGAGCGAGCGTACGGCGTAGCTAGACTGCGGATATTCATGCAGATCTTTATAGGGAATTAAGAAAACAAGAATTTTATATGAGAATAAATTTGCAGGAAAATCACGCTGCTTCCGAATCTACCTCCCAGATTTTTATTTCTCTCTGAAATTTATCTTTCGGTAAAACGCGTTTTAAGTCACCCATGTAAATTCGATTTCCCTAAAACAGCGCACTATATGATACTAATTGCGAGCTCTATCCGTGTTCGATGCGAAGCCTAACTTACGTTTCGCTCATTGGTGGTGTCGACCTTCAGGGGACCAATTTTACGCTTCAGTCATGCTAGGGATTACACGGACTATCGAGTGTATCGGACTATCGAGTTACTGGAATTCTACTGCAATTTCTTCAGGATCAACTGAGAAACTGTCCTAGAGGACACCCAATCCGAGAACTTGTAATTCTATCCACTATTTAGATCCTGTCCAGTCGACTCTATTCTTTTCATCAATACATCCTTTTTACATCAATCATTTTGATTTCAAAATGCTCTATTTTCCTTTCAAAAATAACTCAATCAATTATGGCAAAAGTGAGTTCGTTAAATTTAAAACAGTAAAAAGAATTTAAGACTATTAAAGAATAAAAATTTTATGTGGCTCCAGGTTGCGCAGAATTTGGAGCTTCATCCGAATTCGAGAAAAAATATTGGGGATTCCATTTATAAAATTGAAGAGCGACCCTCGTATCTCGACAAAAAAATCAAAGTAACAAAAAGCATTGCACTGATGTCCCCCTGGAAATCATGCAACATTTCTTCGAAGTTCATACAACAAATAACATAGGAGTTATTTAAAGTCATGTTACACTCTCTTTGTGCAATAAAACATTTACAAACGGATGTTCACGTAACGAAGGTTCTCCTATATATTGAACACATTGTAAAAACCATAGCTATCTCATTTGGTACATATCCGGCGCACAAAGGCTGTTCCCTCGTCGCAATCATCGCATCGAAACCACACCGAAATCCAGCATCTCGCCTCTCCAGAGCATCTAACGTAGATTATCGGCCAGTGACGAGAAAGCAGAGCACCTTGCACCGAGCCTGCAATTTTGATAGCACGATTTCCGATCGATCCGCATCGGTTGTTCCTGGTCGAAGAAGAGGAAGGAAGGCAGAGAATTCCGCGCGCGGAATTCCCGAGGAGTCGGATTTATTTCTCTCAGGCTCGAATTCGGCGTAATGGACAGCACGTTTGCAGGACGCGACGCCGAGCGGTAAGCGTGTGAAAAGTGAACCGGCCCGTAGCAACAAAGTCCCAATAAAGCCGACTCCGGAGCCGGTTAAGTGAAAGATATTACGCGGCCGTTACGTATGCGGCCGCCGTACTCGTACCCGTACCCGGGAAAAGACCGGGTTGCGAGAGATCGACGTCGCCTTTGTGAACGGAACCTATCGACAGCTTTGTTGCTGGCGCATTTACGAACGTCTGGCGCAGCCAGCTCTCCACGAAGGAGAGCCTCGCGACGCCGTGGCAGCGCCGCGTCGTGTCGCGACGCCCGACACCCCAGGCGAAATGTCACGTCGGCGACGGAACCGTTCTCACTTGGGACCAAAGAGACCGTTCTTACACGACCCTGCGGAAATTCCGAATGCAATTTTATACTGTGCATTGCCTCCTCTTGCACCTCCTCCTCCCCCACCTCTCTCTCTCTCTCTCTCTCTCTTTCTCTCTGTAAGAGATGGAAGAGATTGCTGTGAAAAATCGACGAAATGCGATCCGTAAACGATTCTAACCCTCGCCGATCAAAAATAAAAATATCAACTTTCAGATCGGTATTTCAACCCTCTATACCAAAGGTAATGATATTAAAACCTATATACAAGCATTAACTATGCCTGAGTACTTCACGTGCAAGTGAGAAGTTTCTATTAAAATATATCTATTTGCAAATTTTTACGGTATTAATAAGGGAAAAATGAATGTTTAAAAGTTGAGTTTGCTTCTGAAGGAAAAGGTCGACAATCCTATGTCGACGGAGTAAATGTGAATATAGACCTGGAAAAAATAGAGTCCTTCGAACATTTTTCGATAGCCGCTCCGTTTCCGAGAGAATGGACCTCGAAAATTGGTTCGAAAGCGTGTGCATTCGTGACTGGAATAAGTGGAAACGGTTGGTATAGTGCAGACCCGTTTGGTGGGACGCAGTGGTCTGCACAGTGGTAATGCTTGGCTGAAACATTTAGACAGCTACGTTAGGATGTTTTGGTGGTAGAGGCTGCTTACTCGAAGGGGATTCAGTACAGAAAGATTAGTTGTGGACTATGGGTAAAGAAAATTTTTTTATTTGTTTTGTCATCTATTTTAACCAACAGTAGTTAACTTTTTAACTATGCTGGAACTCGATGATTTTCTTATAAATAATTTCAGAAGAAATTGTTATTTTTATTAACATAATTTGCTGGATTATGACCGAAATTGCTCTCATTCTTGGATTATTCATTAACAAATTCTCAAATGTCGGTCGTTGATCCCAAAGGGACTAGTAGAAATGAGTTCTTCTCTCTCTAAATGAGTATATATAAATTGTGTATAGTATGTCGACAAAAAATTATACAGTTATTGTGTGCTCTTCCATTTGAAATGAGCGTCTTGAATTTTCATGTCTGAGCCTGCTGATAGCAGCATCCAAGAACTCGAGGAATAAATGGTTGCGTGAGTGATTGGGAATACAGAGAATACTTTCGAGGATTGGAAGCGAATATCGAGTCGTGACATGCATCGGAAGTAACTGATTAACCATCGGCAGTGATAATATTCGTTGCGCAATATTGCACAGTGAAAAGTGCCTTTTCTCGTTCCGCAATATTCATGAGACAGGCGAAATGAAATCTCCCAGTAAGTGGTGGACAAATAATTTCTACATTCATTGATAGTATTCTTATTTTATAAAAAATGTTTTAGTCATTGAAAGATATTTTCGTCTTCTGTCGATTTCTCCAAAACAACCTATGAAAATGAAAATATATAGAAAGGTCCACGCTGATTATTTCCTCTTTTAGTAAATCTACATCCGCCAATTTTGGTGGCAACTACATCCATAAAAATTTGAGTGGCAAATTCGAAATGGAACGTCAATCCCTGAACGACATCTCACTGAATTAAAAATGGTGATGAGAATATCTTAGGTATTCCATCCATTTAGTTAACCTTCTGCATACTAGTTATTTTTGTTACTGTGTTCGAATAATTAACACAGAACTTTTCAAATATTCAGTGTACCTATTCTCGGAATAGCAAATGCATTTTATAAAATTACGTTCCGCAAATCATCAGATTTTTGATAAATTAAAATTTCAAGAATCACTGGCTCCATTCGATCACTTACAAAAAATCATTTGTTTCTGATTCAGACAAAAATTGACCAAAATTCTTCAGCCGCCTTGCATGAACATTGAAAGGAGAGAGAAAGAGAGAGAGAGTTAAACGTTTCGGCGGAGAACTAATTAGCGGCCAGACGCCGGGGGTTCCCGGGTGGTAAGATCGGTTACGTAAAAGGCGGAAAACATCGTGGATGCAGAAAACGGCGTGTGTATACCTGGCCGGCATGCTAAGCGGCACAAAAGGACGCGCGAAAGGGTGCATCGATTTTGCAGCGGGGGATTCACGATCCGCAGAGAGCGGCGCGCAACTTTTCTGCGGTCTTGGTCGGTGTCCTCTCTGGCGGAACCTCTCTCCCTCTCTTTCTCCCTCTATATATATTTTTTTTGTTCCTTAGGAAATCGAGCTGCACGCCGTGGACAGTGATAGCGCGAAGACAATGGCCGCCTGGTTCCATTCCGTTCGGAGCCTTTCAAAAATGCTGAAGGTAAATTCGCCGAGGAATATCGAGTTGGCAGGTATCAATGGAGGGTGGCTCCGGCCACGTGTCCGTCTGGGAAAGAGCGCGGGAAGGCGGGGGGGGGGGGGGAGTAGGATGGGGACGAAACTGAAATGGCCCAGATTCGGAATATGGGTCGGGTCACCTGCATCGGTACATCCCCCGGGCTATGTCCGGGTATGTGCTGCAGGGGTGCGCACGTATTCGATGCACTTCGCAGCAGCCAACAGCCCCACCGTCATATGTGACAACCGCAGCTGACCGTCACGCGTCGAATTTGAATTGATAATACGCGTAATTTCTAACCGTCCGCCTGCCGGCACGGTGATAACGCAGGAATAATTAATTGCACAGATAGGCCGCGGTGTTCTTTGACCGTGGCAGGTGCGCGACGCTGATGGATACCCTGTTTTGGTTCTCTCGATGAGACAGGTAAATGTGAGAAATCTCCACGTTTTCATTTTTCATGGTTTGACGCGAAGGGGTTAACAAACTAATGATAAATGTCGAATCTGGTTCTAACATAGTAATGAAGGTAAAATGATTTTATTACTATTGGTTATGATCAACTTCGAAGATTGACTTCATGCTGTTGAGATAGAAAGATCCTACCATTCTCTAGCAATTTTTACCTATCTGCCAATCTTTTCTATCGGAAAGAAACAGCGCGCTTCGTCCCAAGACGTGGCGAAGCCCTCAGCAAACTCGTCGGCTGGCCTAAATTCAATTATTCCAGCGAAAGCATCGCCCTTATCAATATAATTCTATTCTCCTCTGCGGCAGCAAGGAGGCAGTGGTCTGTAGGAACCGAGGATGAGAGATAGAAGCAACCGTGCACACCGTGTGCAGTTGCTTCGTGTTTCTCACTATCCTTTATCACGAATGATGCGTACCGCCTACAAGTTGTCGTACGAAGAGAAACAGGACTACTAGTCGAACGAGCCTCCTACCACTCTCTTCAGCTTCTCTCTGACTCTGTCTGTCTGTCTATCTGCTCGGATAAACTGGCAACACGTACATCCGCGTGATTATAACGGGGCATCGGGGTTTGAGTAACTGTAGGAAATTTGCGGCTCGCGACAAACAACGAAACGAAGTTAAACTCCGACGTTTAACTGGCAACTTCTGAAGCTGTGTTCCACCGCGATGGCCGTCCCCGATTCGCTTCGTCTGCCATGGTCCCGCGTAGATTCAGTCGTCGGGACCCCGAGGGGCTTGCTACCCTATAACCTTTCCGCCAGAGAGACCTCCGTGAAAAATGCTCGCAAATAACTGATAGAATTCATGCGGCAATTTATCTCGAAATGTCAACGTGTCTAAAAAATGCGTCACGTTCCTGGCCGCGTATTCTTCTTCCTTTCTTGATGCTATTCTTCAGTGTGCTTTTTGATCTCTGAAATTATTCTAACAGAAATATTTTTGGTCACGTTCCATATTTCTTTCTCTTTGTTAACACATTATATGGGATCTTTTAGAATAAAATGTGTTATGTGCTTCCTTCGTTAAAAATCGAAGCAAATAAAGCCAACAAAAATTCTACTACCGGAACAACACCATCGGAATACAATGTTAGGCAGATGTCTCCCAGAAACTGAATCAACGCATGAAAAGCTGATAAAAATCGCTTTTTAAACCGTGTGGAACCTAACCAAATTTCTGTAAGAATCACATGTAACAGTTGTCTTTCGACAAGCTCTTTCTTAGCAATGACAGGGTGTTTTGTGCTAGCTCCGCGCCGGATCCGGAGGTCGTTACCCCTAACCTTTCCTGCGGAGTCGTTCCCCGATAAACTGGAGCGAATTTATCGATTATGCAAAACGCTCCCAGCATTTTTACATCTCCGCGAGGCGGAATATGGCCGAGTTGCCGGTTGGTGGGCCGCCAAACGGGACGCTGATGCTCGGGAGCACTCGCGGATGTTAATTTTACGACGATACAATGTACTTTGAGCTTGCTAGGCTCGCTCTGGGGGAAGTGAAACGAAACTGGAAAGAAATTGATAGCGGCCCTTGGGTAGGGGTCTAGTCGACTGGAATAATTATATCTTGTCTTGGGGAGAGACAGATAGAGAATGTTCGCGCTAGCGTGTTGTCTTCTTTGCTCTCTCGATGCGAAACGTGCTGTAACGAATAAATACGCTCGCAGCGACGCGACGATGTGTACGGACAAATCGGAGTCGAACGATGATGGGGCGAAGATGAAACGAACGGTTGGACTCCCGAGGGATTCTAAGGGATGTTGGATCGAAAGGTAATGAGAACGTGACGACTCGCTTTGTGACTCACCTCCGGATTGCAGACCTTGTATTTCGTACTCCATGGACGACCCTTGCACGGCTTCCTTCTGCAACGGCGCTGCTGCCGCGAAATTCCACCCCCGCAGCTCCTGCGATGCACACCAAGTATAATTAAAAAAAACTCCAATATTGTATAGAAACGGTCGCGAAAGACAGGACAACCGAAATAGCACACGCTGTACCGTCGAAATGTCTTTTTACGGTGCAGCGAATCGGCGATGTAATAAATATTTTATATTTTCATTTCCTGATTCTATACTTTCTTGAAAGGCTTACTGAACTGAATTTTGATCTTAGCCTGCAGGTTTGATGCATCGACAAATTGTTATCAACATAAATAGAAAAGAAATTATAAACATATAAAAAAAACGCGCAACTGAATCGATAACATTAGAAATCTGTTGATTTCTAAACATTTTTAAATGCTGCAAATGCCTTGTACCTTATGTATTCAAGATAGGGAGAGTATAAATTATGCGATTAGCTGCATGCATGCACGTTGCAAGGCTAATGGCGGCTTTCTCTTAAGTGAGCTCTAATTTTTTAAGCATCCATTGCACGTATCTCACATTAGCATCGGCCCTAGCTTTCTCTGCAATTTGTTGCGACGTTAATGTCGAATTAGATCCAATTCTTAAAATGGAATAGGTTTATCTCGAGTGTCTGTTAATTAGTAAACTGCTTCCTAATTTCTTGCAGAATTACCGAAGTTATGGAAACGTTTCAGAAATTTTCGAATGAAATTTTCCATCGGAGCTATATTGAAGCACATATTGCAATAAAAGTTGTACGAAGTCTGAGTAGATGCAGTCCTTTCTAGTCTTAAAGACACGTTGCTATTTTTACTGAAATTAATTACTAGCTCGGAACAAATTTGCTGAATGACCACGTAGACAATTTCGTTGCGGCGATATTTAATTTCGAAATTGAGGGGAACACGAGGCGAAATTCCCAAGTCACCGAAGGAAGTTTTTGAGAACGAGGTCCCTTTGAAAGGCAGTTGCCTGCGCTGTCGCGTAGACTGGAGGATTCTCTCTTGCTAGTTGCGCGTGTTCCCTCTATATTCCATCGCTTTTAAATTTTAAACCGTACCGGGTATGAAACACATTTTAAGTAGTGACGTCACGTTCACGAACTGCCGAGCAGCAGTGCACCGGAAGCAAGAGTGCCAGTTAAACTCTTGCATCGAGTCGACCGCCATATCTAGAGAAGCTTGCGCGACGTCGCACGATGTCTTGAATTTTCCAGTTAGGGCACTTTCTAATTTCCTGTTCGCCTTTTGCCTGCGATCATTATTTCGGAAATATTCTTCTCATCTATTCGAACGCTTCTTCCTCAGTGTTCGTGCGCGATTCGTGTGGGGTATGCTGACACTTCGAGGTCTCTGGGGCAGGGTACACTTCCAGTCTTATTTGGAACTCTATTTCTAATAATGAATCTGCGATGAATTTACTATGACGAGATGATGGCTCATGCTCGAACATCAGGGACTAATATCAAAATTTGACCAGCAAGACGAGCTAAGTGCGATTCATATTTCCCGCGGCGCGTTCCGCGGTAAAATTCGAAACGGAGTCGCGTCGGCCGTAAATCGATCGCCGCGGCCGCGGAAAAAAATTTTAATAATTGTATCGGGCCAGGCGAACGAAGATTTACCGGTCGTCGGGTTGGAACCGTCGAATGTACAGCCCCGTACATCATACAATAAGCTCCTCCGGTAGGGGCGAGCGCAGTTCACCAGTAGTAAGCGTCATAAATTACTTGCCGGCGCAGTCTGCGCCGTTTCTGGTCGACTGAAAAACGAGCTGCCGGAAACTCGCCGCTACCGAAATGAGTTCTGAAACGCTTAACATTCCGCCGGTGTGCCGGACCAGGAGTCTTGCGACCCGATATTAGACGAAAAACCGCCGAGAAATCGGCTGATCGATCGATTTAGGAAAAATGATTAAAATTGAATAAACGAGAAACTGAACGTTCTAAACGAATCGTGAAATTTGTAAACGACGGAATAAAGGAAGTAGGATTGTCAAGTGTTAATTAGAAGTCAGTGACACTCACCTAGAGCAACCGGACCACTTGGACCATGGCGACCATTCTCCCCATGTGACGCTCTGAAATCAGAAAGCAATTTGTCAGGTGATTAAATTGCCCGTGCAAAAGGTCGCCGTCTGTGCGCCGCGTGTTTATCACGCACGGCGAAAAAATTCGATATTCAATTATATCGGCGTTGCTGAATTAATCAGGGAACCGTATTTGCGGAACGCGGTGGCCGGTTCGATGCTACTTTTAACGAAATTGGTGGATCCGTGCCGGACCGGATAAATTTGTTAAAACCGCCGCGGCCGGCAGAGAAATATCCGAATGGTAATTGGACCTGGCCCTCATGAAATTGTTGGCCAATTTGTCTGTGTAACGAGAAAGTTCGTGTTTATCCCACGGCTTCCATCGGTTTGCCAACGCGGACTGGAATTATGAAGAAACACTGCTCAACCTGTAGCAATCGTGCTCGTCGTTCTTCTATTTCAATCACTAGCTAATCATTATTTTAGTAGGTGATTAGGCTATTAGGTTTTAACTGAAAACTTATCTTGTATGTCATGCATAAATAGAAGGATATTAAAGAAAGACTAAAACTTTTGCATATATTTAATGTATGTACACATATACATTTATTGACTCGTAAGTATGTTCACATTCTTGAACCCACATGGAGTGGGGGTTGGTCGATGACGACGGAACCTGCGCCATATCAAAGTATTGTATTTAGCGCGTGTGGTGGGGCGCAAAAACAGAAAAATCTCGTCGATGGGGGCGGACATGGGGTTCTGGCTCGCACATCGATATCCCTCTCCGGGCAATAAGTTCGTCGGGCGACGTGATAAAAATTTCGGTGCCGGTAACCAGCGTACCGCTTGCGAGTTGCGAAATGCTCGGCACGTACGCAACCGAACTGAGCGGATTTCGAAAATTCACTTTTGCCAGCCTGCTCGAGTCTCCGTCGTGTCCCAGCGCATTCCTTGCCAGGTATTTCGCGGGGGTGGCCGTCGATGACGGCTCACCATGCCCCGAAAAACATAGAACTAAACCGGGAAGATTGATGGGGCGGTTTCATGGATTAATACGTCGCCTGATGGATCCGCCATGGAATCGTCGCTCGATATTGTTCCGGCTTTCCGGCTCCGAACCCTTTTTGCGAATCCCCACAAAAGGGAGCCCGAACATGCCAAATTAATAAGCAGAGCACAAAGCGTCGGAAGAAATATCTAGCAAATTTTTATTTCCTCTGTTTCCACTTTATGCGAGCAGACAGTGAAATGTAATCGTATCGTACTTTGATGAAATTTCTATTTGACGGACTTTTTTCAGAGCTTTATAACTTACAAATGCATTCAGATTTAAAGTATGGTGAGAAGAATATTTGTGAGCAATTTTTTTTATTCTGAATTTACCTTCTAAGGGAGTCTTTCAGAAACATTTCATTTATTTATTAATAAGTAGACTGCGGATTTCATGCATTTATGACAAAATTAAATAATTAATAACATTCCTATTTGACTCCTGTCTCTTGCAATTTATGCAGACAATTTAAATGGTCCGCTCTGTATGTAATAACATTTTGTTTTTATTGGAATCTTGTCCTACATCTGAAACATCATTTTACCCAAGGCATGTATTATTCAAAGCAATATTTTCCCTTTGACTTTTATAGAACTCTTCAGTTCATTGTAATACTTGTTTCTGTGGTTAACTATAATACGTAATTCTGTGTAATACAATATGGATATATTATACGTGTCTTCTATTTTTCATTAATACGAGCCTGCTTTTGTTTGCGAAAAATAATACTGCTACAGAGAAGTTTCAAGCAACTCCGTGATGAAAATTAAATGTACCATTTAAAACAAAAGACATGGGTTGCTGTCTAGTGGGATTATGCTTTTGCATGGTAATGCTCGACTTCAGACTGCAGCTCGAACCATTTAAATATTGGAGCAACATCTCTGCTATATTCTGTATACATATTATTATTTCTGAAAAACCTCATCAGCAATTCTCAAAATTGAAATTATTATTATACTTTGCTAATTTATATATGAGAATACGAAAGTTTTCTTTTTCATACATATATGTAATACTACTTCGATGAGAGTCATTCAGACACGTAAGAGAGGTTTGGAAGCTCGTAAAGAAAAATAGCTTGTTCTCCATCGAACTGTAAGTCAAGAGACATTCTGGACTGATGAATCCGATCAACAGCCACCGCGGCAACATCTTCGGCCAGTGCTAGCCCGCATTATCGCTGGCAATTCGATTAGCTCTCCGTGGTAGGAAGTTAAATGTTTCAAAACTCGCGGCGGCGGCGAATAGTTCCCGGGCAAATTATGTTAGCCGGTCCCGAACAAAGAAGCCCGAGCTACCTCCAATTAACGAACACGGCTATCCGCCGCGCGGCGCGACTATTAAAATTTACAATCTACTAAATCTACGCGGAATCGTTAAAACTCCCGGTAAGCCGTGAAAGGGGTCGCATCCCCTCTCGAGCTCAAATATGGAATTTCTTAGCACGTCTTAGCTGGATCCTTTCCTTTAACCTGGCTTGCCGATAATGAGCCGTTGTATCGGCTTTCCGACGAAAGAAAAACCAGGGGTCAACAATTAATCCTTTTTATCCGACCAGCGACCCTTCGGAAGGGTGAAAGAGACACTTGAGGGTGAATGCAGAGAGAAAGGGAGAGGGAAATAGGCGAAACGGGTGAAAGGACAGACGAAAAATCCAGGAAAAAAAATACCCAGAGAGGTGGGTTGCGGGAAATGAAGCTGGAAGGGGAACGGATAGGGAGGCAGAAGTGATTAGAAGAGGGATGGACGTGCAACGTTAATGGCCGTTGCTGTTTTTTAGGAACTCCTTCAGCGGAATCTATTTTCTGCTGTCCTCTGTTTGTTTTCCCTATTCGTACGTGATTGAATTCGAGTGGTAATTAGGGCTGTCGGCGTGAGAAAATGCGCTCATCGAAGGTGATTAACTTTGCTCCGTTGTTTTTCGAGATTTTCGCATTGATGACGAAGCAAACAATCGCGTGCCTCGATTCTCAGCCATGGACTTCCAAAAATTATGGATGAATAGCCGGTAGATATTGTATTCATAAATGTTCAATATGATGCCCATCAAATTTTCCTGTGGAAAGCCATCAGCAACAAAGAGGTCGTAGGGTAGGCGGTTAAAAAATAGTACAACGCTGTGAAACCTTAAATAATGTGTTTTTGGTCGATTTGAGCGGAAAGTAGCCATAAAGGTTAGTCTGGGGCAACCTGCCGAGAAGCCAGAGTCCGTGTCGGACACGGGTACGAGCGTTGAGGGATTAAGAGTTTCGCTTGGATCCCGATTTGCCATTACGATCGCGTTGCGGGGGTGGGTTGTAGGGGTTTGCGGGACGACGCGCATTGATTTCCGCGCGAGATGTAACTGGTCCCGGACCGGTGCTGAACGGTAACAGCGTCGCCGTGCCGTACGATCGGAAAGTGGTCCGCAGCGAGCGTAGACGGTCCGCCGCGCCAATAGAAAGTGGAAAAGCTTCGATGAGATTTGTCCGAACGATCGGTAGGGTCCTGTGGGTACGGGCCTGAGAGGGAGGCAAAGTGAGTAGCACAGTGCCGTACCTATATGTATAGGGCGGCGCGAAAGCCCGCATTGCGGAATGAGAGATCGCCTATCGGCCTATTGGCTTGTCCTCTTCGCTCTTCCGTCTATTTCCACGCTTCTCTCTCCCTTTCTCTCTTTCTCTCTCGCTACTGTGCTATCTATCTCCTCGTACGTCTATCTTCCTCCGAACCCCTTTCGCACGATCCTCTTTCATTGCCAATTTGCGAGAGATTCGCAGCTCCAGGTGTGACAGTGCTGTGCGTGTCCGATAAGAATCGCTTTCGTTCCGAGGACTCATGACCGGCCGATCGCATAAATCGACCATCGGACCGACATTCGACGTTGAAAGATTTAGCGGTTTTCGGGGGAAATGTTTCGTATTTTTCGTTGGACCTTTCGCGACAAGCTCGATAAGCGGATTTCCCTATTTTTCCATTTTTCTCTCGCCGCTCCTGTCCCGTCACTTTCGGCGGATTCTACTCGACCGGTGCGATCGTTCTCGTTTTATGCTATTCCTCTGTAGGATTCTTTACGGTAACAATAAATTATAAACGTCATCACTAGACTGCGGATTTTATTGGCTACGGACTATTGGCTATTCTTGGACACTTGGACACTCGTTTACATGCTACTTAAAAGTATTTGTCTTCACTTTACTCATACGTATATTTATCTCCAACTACATACGAAAATATTGTCATTTTTACATGAACTATTTAACTTTAAATCCATGACTTAATATCCATAAAACTGTTTTGTCTCAAATACTCGAAGGCCGAGTGTAGCTGTCAAAAGAGAGGATAGTTTATCGTCGTTACTAAAAGGTACAGAACCACTTAAATTATTATTATTATTATTATTATTATTATATACGGACCGAGGTCTTAATTAACTGTTCGTCACAATATACTGTAGATCGTATTTCATTGTCATGAGTGTCGGTAGCAAAGTAAAAAATATGAATCGGTGCTCACACAGCCTAGGAGTTCTAGATAATAATGTATCATCGCTACTGTTGGGAAACTGCTGTTAGAAATAATCAGAGACAGAAGCTCGCACGGAGGAAAGGCTATGCCGGAACGGAACTAATTTTTCCCGGGGAGCAGAAGTCCTAGCGATTCCAGGGGATTGTCTAAGATCGTCTAAGAAGCAGTGGCGCGTGACGCCGGCTCGGTAAACACAAAAAGAACCGGATAGGGAAAACGAGTCCGTCCGGTACCCAGCCACTTTTTTAATCAACGATTCAAACAGCGCCGGAGCCCGGGAACTTTTAACAAATGAGCGCGCCGCGGAGCTTGTTCCCGTGCTTTTTTAATGAACCAACTCGGCGGATGTTAACGCGTCGCGTATCCGCGTCCCGATGTCACCGCGTTACCTCGTTCCACGACCGCGGCAAAACTTTCGGGGTCCGGTGACACGAGCTCTCGCGATATAATCACGGTCGAAGATAGACGAGGCGCAGAACTACATGCTACTTTTTTCGAAAACCACGTGCTACCTCAGTCGCCAAAATGTCCAGCAAACGTAATTTTTCATAAGTTGGGTCGCCGAAATCGCCGCGAACAGACCCGAAAATTCTATCAGGTCAAGAAGGTCAATTTTTTAACGTGCAACAAACATAACATTTCATAACTTCTTTATTAACAAGACTGTCGTCTGCATTTTCGACTGGCATGAATACAAATCGCACTGATGCGTACAAAGGGTGGCGAATTGTTGAATCGCAACGTTAAAAGGCGTCGGAGGGCGGCGCATCGAGGGTGATGGCTGGTAATTCCGTAATTAATTCGTAACTTCCCCCAGCCGGAAGAAGTTACCCGGAGCGAGGGCAAACATCGTTCTTCTTTGCATATTGCTTGTGAATCTAGTCGCAGCCGCAGTTCTGCATCTCTTGCGCGGCCGATTCCGCGCGTTTATGCATGCGAATCTTCGCGGTCGCATGCAACCGTGCCCGCTTACCTGCGCGTCGGCCGTAGAACCAACGATGTAACACGACGTTGCATATGCATGCGTAATCGTGTCATGTTAAATATTGTCAGCGGTATGAGCAATATTTATGTGGCACACCGACTCGTTTATCTCTCGTCTCTGCTCTATCATTTGATCTTCGTGCTTTCACGACTAACCGCCGCGCAATTTACTCCAATTAAATAAAGTCTCAGCACTGCGCTTACTTAATACATAAGTTAAAATTAATTAGATTCGCAAATTAATAAGTTATTCCGAGTACGCGACCATTTACGAACTTCTGTTAAGGTTGCAACTGAACCCTCAAACGGCGGGTATTGTTATAATAATTATTATAAAATCATAATTTTGCAAATTACAAATTAGTATTTTACAAATTTACGTACGATACGGAAGTAAAACAAACAGGAATACAACAGGTAGCTCCAGTAAAAATTCTGGAGCGCGTCAAACGTGGTTCATCCCTTGCGTTCATCAAACGCGTCGTTCCTGAACGCAATTCCCCAGCAGCTGCGTTCCTCGGCGAGGCTTATGTATATTTTAATTTCCAATTTCGCGGGAAGAGGACTCAAATTTCGAGAGCCCCTTCCCGTCGCTCTAATATTTATCTCTTTAACCGTGTTCTCTGCGGCGCGATTAACGCTACAATTCCGTCGCTGCGCGTCAAAAATAATTCAAACTCGTCCGAACCATGGTATGGGCGACATTGCCAAACCGCCGAAGCTTTCAGCCCTTTCCGTCCCTTTCCGCCCTTCCGGGGCCGATCCGGCGAAATGATTTTCACGCATTCGCGGGCTGCTTTCAAAGCATTCCGCCAATTTACATGCATACAAGCTCATACCGGGCTGCAACCGGAGGACTTTAATAAAATCAAGCAGCGGGGAGATAAAAGCCTCGCGGAAAGAAGGGGTTGAGAGAAAGAGGGTCAGGTTGAGGGAGTGTGCAAGCGCGGCTAAGGGGGGTTCGGAAAGTGTGTTGCAAGAGAGTAACGGGCCAGCTATTCCCAATTCCCACCCAATCTAAAATCAATCTTAGTTCGTGCTCTTAGACGAACTGGAAGTAGGATTCTAAAGGGAAACCGTGAAGGGTGCGAGAAAGCGACGGACTCCACGGTGAGGGGCAAGGGGGTAGGAGGGGTCGACCGATCACTTTTAAGCAGGCTTGCAAGTCTGCATTATTCAAACTCCACCGCCAACCAAACTAGACTTCCAACGGCACCCTCTAAGGAACCACCCGACAACCCCCTGTGTCTTTCTACGAGCCCTTTCTCACCCTCAAACCACCCTAGACCATCTCACACCTCATCCATTTTCGTCCCGGTAATGTTCTAGATTGGATTTCTAATTGTATTCTCATCTGCGCTCCTAGATCTTTCTTCGAGTACTTATAATTTAGTATTTTCGTCTCGGAGTGGTCCCGACGACCCTAGCAATTGCGGTTATTTATGCGAACAATGGGGATTTATGGAACGTACCTTTCATTAAGAATTATTTTCACTTCCCCACCTGCTTTGTGATACAAATTTTTTTTCAGAAAATAGAAACCCAGTAGGGTGAAAGTTGGTTGCTGTTTATTCGTCAAACATTGAATGATACTTTAATCGTGCGCGAAAGACCAATATAATAACATTGTATATATTATTTAATCTTTCTATAAAATTAGATATGAAAATAGAAATTTCCATAAAGATCGTCAGTATAGCGACAGCTACAGAATCCAGTTAGAAGAGGCAAACTCCGGTTCGACGGTGTTTGAAGGCACTGTCTTCTGTCGAGCGTTTTCATCCCCGCACCAGTCCGTTCACGAAAAAAGCAACCGTACAAATAACGAGTTAAAGCGCGTTGCGACTCAAATATTTGCCCTCGCACACCAGCCACTCGGCAGCCTAGAAATTCCGGTGCACGCCGTCATCAGATTATCGTCGCTGGGGAACAAACGAGCGTTTACGGGCTAATATAAACATTCCATAATTGCGACGCTCGTGAATCTACCGATGCTGTTCGTTTCCTCCACCTTGATTTTTCGATCTCGTGGCTTTTTCGTTCCTGAACCGTTTTACTACACTTTCGGACACCAAATGTATAGTTCTTTCCAATTTTAAATCGTACTTCAAAGTATTTTTTGACTAAATTATTTACCAATGTGTAAATAGCAATTCCATATCTTACTATCTCGCTATCTCTCGCTTCTAGAGCGAGATACAATCCAATATTGGATTGGATTTCCAATAACGCGCGCGCTGTACGCTCGTTCCGTTGCATCGCGTTGCATCGCGTTGCACGATGCACCGGCTCATTGCCCGGGGAACACTCTAGGGGAGAGCTCGATGCGACGCGTTGTTTCGGGACACAGGGTGCGTTTCCGAGCGATCCTTGCATCATGCAGCCGGGTCGGTGAATAATTGAACACGGTTAAATGAGTAGTCGCGTTAGGAATTCCCTCAGTCGAATCAAACGAGAAAGTAAGACCGAGCAATGCGATCTTTGACGATATCGAATGAACAGCGATCGGAAAATTCGCCCGATCTGATCAAGTCGACTGTGATATTCCTCTTCTATCGATGATCGATACTATTTGAATAGTCAAACATAAATGCTTAGGTTTGAAGAAATTAAATTCTATTCGAAATTATATTCTAGTGACTCTAGCATATTATTCCCGTATAATGTTATATCCTGGTATATATTATTAGTAGACTAGATTTTATGCATTTATGACAAAAATGAATAGGTGCAATTTGAAACAAAAAAAACAATGAAAATTTTTATTTTGCATAAAGATCCGTTGTCTAATTATATTAGACTGCGAATTTTATGGATTTTATGGATTTGTGGGAAAAACGAGTTGGCACAATTGAGATTTGTTGAATTGATTTTTGAGGGAACATTCTCAAAATTACGCTTTTTGCACAAGTTGCCCTACATAACCGAGTCACTCAATTACACTTGCAACACCCTAGCAATTTCTGTGGCAGCTACTATACAACCATAAACATGTACTAAAACGACAAGATAGGACGCACAGTTCGCGTCTGTCTCTGCAGTAGAATAAATTAGGACATTCTGTGCAACTAAAATGATCTAGGAGATAATACAGAATCAGGCAGCGTGTAAACACGTGAAATAGATGTAAAATCTAATATCTAGATTTATTGCAAATGGCAAAAAAGAATGTTCATTTTCGTAAGTGAATATAAGAAATTCGAAAGTAAAAACAAAGATACATAAACGCATAAAAACCCTGAGTCCACTTAAAATCTATCCTATGAATAAAATGATTTAAAAAACCTTCATACGAACAAAAGAAGGCTCGAGCCTCAGATATCGTGTCCATAGATCTACGACTACCACAATGCATAAAATTAGTATTCATTATCGAGATCGTGGGTCCAGCTCCGATAAAAGTTGTAGAAAGTGGCAATAGGCGTCGATAAATCATCTGGGGTGTTCTCGAAGCCGTGTCGAGAGCAACAAGGGTTCATAGAAGTTTCAGAATAACGTGGGTTCACCATAAGCGGAGGCGGTGAAACAGTGGAATCGGCTCGAGCATCGTTCTCGGCCGGTGTCAGGTTAAAAAGGGTGCGTAATAGGCTTAGAAAGACTGATGTCTTAAGCGGGATAAGAAGTAAGCCGCAGAAATAAATCTCACGGGGTACCATGGCGGCGCCGTGAGACCGGGGAACTGGCGTAACGATGTTCAAAAGCGCATATAGTCCTCCGGTGTCCGAAAATAAAACGGCCGATTAAAGATAGCGGACGGGTGGCTTGAAATTGGTGCGAGTTAAGATGATAATGGGACGATTATAATAACAATAGGAGCCGTGGATATTGAAGCGAGAGGAGGAACCATAAATTTGCCCTGTGAGGTAATGACTCATTCTTCTCCACGGTCGCAGCATAATCCCTGCGAGCTAAACGGTTCCAAACAAGGGCCAAATGTCTTATAAAATGAATTTCTTTGGACCCAACCGGTGAGTGATTCATGGTTTGCTGTTGATCCCAGTTTTTCATTTTGGAAAAATCGGTTTTTCTTGTTTTAAATTTTCGTTAAGTATAAGTATGGTAAAATACATGTATGCAAAAGGATTTGTTCGAATTCGAAGTTATAGACATTTGAATAATGCAACTCCTGTTACGAGATGTCGATAGTTGAATCTTTCAACTTGTTCTTCTCGAAACCACTTTTTTCGGAATGGTTGCCACGATATCTCAAGTTCTAATTGACCAATTGACTTGAAACTTTCAGGGAATCTGAAGGCCGAAAAGATTTCAAAAATTGGCAATTTGACGTCAAAAAGACACCATATTGTAAATAATCGATTCAAACACAACTTCATTTTCTTTGTTCCTGCTCAGTAGAAAGTTTTTCAATTTTCTCATAAAATTTGTTTGTCCAATCTTCAAAAAGTTATCGCGCTTTTAAAAGTGTCTGAATATTACTGTGACAGACTGCCTAGAGGACAGAAGACATTAAGATAAGATCAAATAAGATCGACGTAGAGGAAGACACGGAACGTCACCGACATCCTCGATACCGACGATCTTCCAATCGAAGTCCGGCATCGTGCAATCGGTCCGATAATGTACCGAATTTTCTCTTTTTCGAGTTCTCCGACAAGCGAGTCTGGAAGACGCTCGGAATAAAACGGATGATCGGACTTTTAAGCGAGGTCCTGCAGCCTGCATTATTCAGGCCCCTTTTCCTCGGCGACGGGACGCGACGCGCGACGCTTTCGTCCCGGCCGCATCCGATGCTCCGTTCTTGCGTGCAGGTGTCAATTTGTCTCTATCCTTCTCTTTCCGCAGGCCAACCTCGAAGTTCTTCGCTCGGAAGTGTCTGCGACCCCGATCTTCGATCTCTCGTTCCACGATTTCGTTCCGGGCGCGCTCGAAATGCTTTCCGCCGACAGCGGGGTGGCACATTAGACTCCCAAATTATTGAAAGCAACAGCAGGACGGTGAGAGAACCTCTCTTCTCGCTTGCTCTTTCTCTCTTTTCTCTCCTTTAAGCACGCTTGTCCCGCCGCGCCGACATCTTAGCGATTCCATCTACGACAGTCTATCGCTAATGGATACGGTGCGCCGTAACCCAGATATACATCTTTCAAGTATTTTTGTGGCCGATTCTGGTAATCGCATTGCACCTGTCAGTGAAAATGTTAGACACCGTGGTTTGCTACCTGATCCAAGTTCCGTGGATTACTGATGGATATGAACCGAGCTGATGCAATTGGAATAATCAGCCAAAAGATGAGGCAAATAGTAACATGGCATTTTGAAGTCAAATTACCATTTTAATAAAAATAATAAGAAAAAATTGCCGGATTTAAAAAATTTTGGTTCCTGCGATAACAGGATTTGTGCTAAAGATTTTCTCAAAATTTCAAGTTCATTAGTAAGCAGTTCTCATTTGTAAACCATTTTCGAAAATGGAAAACTAGAACATCCCCTCGAGGACAATGTTTCGTTCCACACGAAAGGTAGCTTTGCAGAAAAATGTTTGCACGAGACATGGAGCCGCAGTGTTGATGAAGATAATGGTCCAGTGAATGTCCACGTCGTAAACTTTGCCGAAGCTGCGTTAGCAGTCGTTGCACAACCCTAAATGACAATGAATTCCCAAGGACAGCGACTGATAGCAGCATAATCTGCGCTTCCTACGAATCCGCACTCTGGATTCTTTAATCGATGGGTAACGCGGTTCAGAGGAGAAGGTTAATGAAGGTCTGACCGCATTTGCAGGTGGCAGCTACCTGGTATAATCATAAATATAGAGGACGTAATCCCGCGCTATCAGAAGCTCCGGCCGACTGCCGGTTTTATCGGCCCATAAACGCGTTGAAGTACGACTCCGTATTTAACGCGGACTTGTCCCATTCTCCAGCCGCATCGTCTTCCAGCCCCCGGATGAAAATTCGCCTTGTACACGTCCCGTTCCTCCTTCGAAGCTCGTTACGAAATCCATTAGTCACGGAATGGGCGCATTGACTGGCCCCGACCGTACGGAAATTACGCTCGCAGTCGAACTTCTTCTTGCTAATGTGTCGATGCCGTGGCGCTGTTTCGCACGCCTAATGAACTTTTTGCGATGCCCAGGTAAAAGTATCGCGTCTTTCGTATTCGTTTCGGCTACGTAACGAGCGGACATTGGATTTATGCGGAATTATAACTTTACGAACCCGATAAAGGAAAAAGAAATTGAAAAAATTCACAGGGTGTTCCATTCGAAGTGAACCACTCGAATATCTCTGAAGTTATTGATGATATGAGGGGAACGTAAGTCTATGTTAATGATTTTTTTTGTAGGTGGAGTAGTAGAGAAACTGATTAAAATTTTTGACAGTAACAGAGGATTAAAAAGAAATTTGGTTGTACAAAAAGTCACGTGATCGAAGAGCCATGTTCGAAAGAGCCATCAAAATAGATTTGTGCGTATCGAGTATGATTCCGCAATAATTAAGTACATTAATGCCCATTTGAAATTCCACTCAGCGTTGGCGGCAGCGATGTGTCGCGCGACATATAACTTCCGCTGGAAACAATTTGTTGGCCGAAATTCGATGATCGATCGTTTACTAAATAGTCGGATAGGCGTGTATCTCACGGGGTCGTATTCAAAACATAATTCCTATGGAATACCACGGGCTCGCGACCCGGTGGCGCGGACCAGTTTCAGATTGCATGATTAAAAGACCGGCCTCTACATTTTAATGGAACACGGGGGAGAGCAGATATTATACCGGCGCGCTTTTAAATAATGGTTTCCGATGTGAAAAGCAGCGGATAAAGAGTCGGAAAGAGACAGAGGCCCCCGCGGGTTAATTTAACTTGTTCCCCCATCGTGGCGTGCTCGCTGCCTCCGAGGAGCAGGGGGTGAGAGAGAAAAAGAGAGAATAAGCGAGAGAAAGAGAGAGGGTGGTGGCTAGAGAGAAAAAATGGCCGCACGAGCCGAGTTAATTTGTAAGCGGGTGCTTCGAGTAAAAGGGAATCGATGCTCGAGCATGAATCCGCGGATAGCTGAAAACCGTGGCGGCTTGGTAATCGTCTCGGAAACGCGGCTAGTCCGATGCCACGGCTGTTATTACACGTCAGTCACACCTCCCTCAAAATTGCTAAAGTTTTATAAGACACAACGATTACGCCCCGCGCCACTTATGACCGGGGCTTTATTATTGCGCGCACTGCCCGGCGCCAATATAACTCAGGAAAAACAAATTGCCTTCGGCGCCCGTTCCTTTCAGCTGCAACTTCAAGTGGATGCGTCGGGCGTGCTGATTGCCCTTTAGGGCGTTGCTCTGGCTCCGGAGTGTCGCACAGTGAGACGGAACGACCTGACACCGATCACAAATCGATTTTCGTAATATTGTCGCGATTGTCGCGAATATTTATCCTTTAGAAGAAGTTTTTACTAGTTAAAGTAATGATATTTGGTCCCCTGGGGGTTTCAAATCCATTTACCACTCTCCCCTCTTTCCTCTCTCACTATCGCCTAATTTCAGCGGGACCTACAGTTTATTATTAAGGTGGGTTCCGAACCACCTTGGGGTACCACAGTTAAGTTACCACATGAAAACCTTTTTCTAATGAAAAGTATTTTCAGAGGTGCCGGCGGGATTCGAACCCAGGACCACGGTGTTCGTAGTCGTGAGCCTTACCACTTAAGCCACTGCGCGCCCTTTTTGATTTTCGTAATATTGTCAATTAGAAAAAGATTGATAGTAGATTGATAGATAATATGGTAAACTCCATTTTCTAATATTTTCTACAGAGTCTATATCGAATGTGGCTAAAAGTTACTCTTAGAATCACTGTGCCGGTTCTGTTGAGTCCGACAACAATACAGTTACGCCTACTCAGAGCCAGAAGGAAGTCAGGGGCAGGGAAACCACGCCTACTCAGATAAATCTATATACTGAGAATTACTGGTAAACTTCAATCGATTGCTTTAAGAAATACAGAAAAATTCAGAAGTTGTTTTGGTTTACAGATTTTTAGAGAATACAGAATCTAGACCATGGGTGTGGCCGTAGGAGGTCAGGAGCAGCGAAGCCACGCCCACTCAGACAACTCTACACGCCGGAAGCTTAAAAGCGATAATCTTAAATTCGATAGTTTAAGCGAGAAGCAAAAATTTAGGATAGTCATTTTGGTTTACAGATTTTTAAAGTCTGCACAGTCTATGGTGGGTGTGGCCACTGAATATCTTGTGTGGCACTGCGCTGGCTTTATCGATAGCAAGAAAACAAAGCCACATCCAGTCAGAACAATTTACACAGAGAAAGCAAAATAAATAGACTTCTATTTCTTTGATATCATTTGTACTGAAGTATTGCTCCTGGGGATAATCTGTAACGCTCCCCGGGCAGAAGCGTTTCTTGCTTATGAAATATACAGCCTTCTCATGACATTTATTCAGCCTTAATGAAATCAAAAGAATCAGTTCTCTCTTTCGATTTTATTTGTGTCTTTCTCCATAATTTTAATAGGATTCAATAATAAATTGTACCAAAATCTGGAAAGCCAATTTCCGTCGGTGTTGTATTACGAATCCTTCATTTGTGTTGTATAAGGTATTACTATGTAATTAAAAGATGAATAGACTTATCAATAAATAAATTTCACCGCATCGATTGGAAAATTGATTGGAACCATCGGAATGTAATTAGAGCTCGTATGTTTAATCAAGCAATCTGCTGCGTTATTCATCACTAGGCTTCGGACTCTCATCGAAAATCCACATTTTCAAAGACGCATACAGCATTAGAGTGCCACACGTGAAATATCCAATATCATAAAACTTCCTTGCTAATTGATTAATGAAAAATGACGATTATTGCACAGGAATATAAAATTCGGAGACAGCTGATGCGAGCAAGATTGACAGACGGCCGACTGTTTTAAAAGCAAAATGTTTCGCCCGCGCGCGTATTAATTTCGAATAAAATATTCAAATAAAGTCAAACAGCATACAACGTATACGTGTATAGTGGAGCAACGATATCCACGGACAAATTTCAATTATTCCATCGAGCCGAGGGTCTCGCGGAATTATTAGATCCCGAATGTAACCGCCAGCTGGTAAACTGCTTCTATCGGTCGCCGCGCCGTGAAATATAATTAACCGGTCGGGCGCGGTTATTGAAAATTTGAGAAGCGGGGGCGGACCCGATCCTGATTGGGAAGACCGACAGCGACGATACTAAACCGACGCGGCTCGGCTGGGCTCGGCGGCAAGTTTCGCGGCTGGTAGCCCCGGCCGGCTGCGAATTATTCAAGGATTTTCCAGATAATGCAATAACGTAGCGCGCGCAACGTCGTGAGAAATTAGTGGCATGAATTATGAATGAGACCGAGTTCCCCGGCCGTTTATCTTCTTTAATGTTTCTTGGGCCGCCTCGCGGTGGACGAACGCGCGGTATCTGGCTGCTGTATCGTGATTTCTTCGTGGTTTCAACAATGCAATCGCTAAGTGGAGAGGAAATGACCGTGACGAGAGCTTCCCATTAGGTTTCATTTCTCCCCACATTGGGTCCCATAAGTTCCCATCAGTTCGTGCCATTTCTTCCATTTCAATTAACATTTCAAACCTACCATTTGTGTTAAAACTTTTTCCTAATCTTTTGGGACGGCGAGAGAGAATAAACTTTTTATAGGTATATGTTATAAGTAGACTGCGAATGTTCGTGAAAAAAAATTTTCTACATCAATTTTAACCCCTTGCTGTATTTTAACGAATCACACTCGTGATGAAGATTTCAAACAAAGTCTAACAAATATGGATGTTATGAGAGACCGAAATCTCCTGGCCACATCGGTTCGAACGGTATTACGTCGAAGCTGTGTACGTTGGGAAGGAGTTGAGTACGCAACAGTTATAAACGAGTTATTAACTGTTATTTTCGGGCCTGTTTAGAGCCGAACACAGCCGTCAACCGATCGGGTGTTATCCAGTTTCGTTGATTGCTGGGAGCATAGTTTAGTCGAGTAAAATACTATGCCGTAGCGTTCCCTAATTTACTCGTCGAAGGATGAAGGTGTTCTCGCCAACGAAATAAACCGAAGTTCTCAGCGCGTTGCACCGGTTAATGCTCGACAGAGCCAGGCAACGTTTACAGCTAGAAATAATCGTTCCGGCAACGGCGCGGCATGGCGGAAACGTATGCAACGCATGCCGAAGAACGTGTCCGCGGAAAGACGGCGTCGTTAAACGGAGAGTGCCCGTTTCCGGTGGCGGGTTTTCGGTGTTTCCCCATCGCTTTATTTGCTTTGGAGACGAACAGGACGACCGTGGGAGCGGTCTGACGAGGGAATATCGATTTTCCCCGCATTTTTGGCAAACGTGAACACGGGGGAGGAAGACGCCGAGTGCCACTTGTTAGGGGATCCACCGGCTGATTTTCCGCGATGCGGCGACGAGAAACCCGCGTACAATCCCGATACACAAAGCGACAGTCCGACTGAAAAGTAGATCCCGCTGAATAGCCCAGAGATGAACGTATGAGCTAACGAAGATCGTTATTCCGGGTGGGCTCAATAGCCGACTAGGCTCATGCGCTGAATCCCGCTTATTCACTGTTCTAATTTGCGCGTGCTCATCCTGTGTAATACGGGCCACGCTGTTATTGTTATCTTGAAAAGCGAAGCAGGAAATATAATTGGACTTCGGGGCCCCCGTTTCTGCCATCGCTGGATCATTTTGGACAGCAATGTTGCGATTCGCCACACCACGTATGTAGGTCGGCAAAGATTGAACGAGGAATTTCATTTCCTTTTTGATACGAAATATTGATCTTTTTTTTTACGAAGAAATAAGTGGAATTGATTAATCTGGCACTACGGATATATTTTCGTCGAGATACGTCCGTCAAGATTGTCAATGGACTGCTGCGGATATTTGTGCAAAATAAAAATTGTCTGCATACATTCCATGATATACGGAGCTATGTATACATATTAATCCTTTCCATAATTATTTTAATAAGTTCTTCATAATCAGTACTTTTGGAATTTTTCTGGAGTAATGAGAGTAGTTCGGACTTCATCCAGTTTTTATTGCAATATGTGCACCAATAAAGTATTGGAATAATATATATGCAGCAGATTGAACGTACCGCGTGAATTCTGGAGAAGTCTGCGCCGCGGAACGAAAGAGAACAAGAAAATTAGAAGGGTTCGAAGTTGGAAGGGTGAGAGTGTGGGCGTGTGACAAGGCTTGGAACGTCTCCGAGAAAAGACCGTGCGTGCCGTGACAATGGACATTCGTATCTCACAACAGTGGCGGCGCGACGCGGAACGTCGCTCGCCTCTAGTGGCTCTCTCGAGGAACAGAAGGGTGAAAAGCGTCGACGAAGCACTTGCCGGTCTATCTTGCCACCGGGCTAATTGTCTAATTGCATTTAACGGGTGTTCGATTTCAAAGGTGGCTGCCAATGGCCCCGGTCATAGGTGAAAGGCAGTCTACCTGGGAAACGGCGATAGTTCATACCTAATGGCGGTCGTTCGACGTGCCTTGTCATTGAATTACTGTCTGGGAGTAATAAGCTTATTAGGAACATCGGTCGCCTAAGATGGGATCTAAAAATACCTGCATGTGCATGTGCTTATGCTCCAAACATTCTGCGATAAGATGCAGAAAATTGCATTAAACTACTCTCGTTGCTCCAGAAAAAATCCAAAAGCAACGGCGATTTGGATTTTGCATATACATATGTATATCAAAAGCAACTGTCGATATTAATAGATCATGAAAATTTATCACGTGCTGTTTCGATTAGAAGGGTCGGCAGATTCGATGGCCTGTATGCTATAAACAACATTATAATAGCATAGAACAGCTGTTAATTTGAAAATGTTCAAAGGAAAAATTCTGTACGATTTAAGTTCTAAACGAGCATGAGAAGATAACTCGAAAAAGTTGGAGCCTCTGTCCCCTGTGGTTTTCTCTTTCTAAAAAACTTCTTAATCAATAACGTGCCGCGCCATTGTCTGTCCGAGCGCATTTAAATGCATGCCGTCGAATCTTCGTACAATAAAAATTCCGGCAGCAGAAGAAGCGTTGAATGGATAGCTCTCGAGCCTGGATTTTGATCACCGATATCCAGGTTCTATTCGAATGCGTTCGATTTAAGCCCCGACGGGGTTGCAAAGAAACGGACAATCGGCCGACGGAACAACGCTAACGATAATTCACGGACTGAGAAAATTATAGGATGGCTCGGTCGACGATCGGAACGGAACCGCGGAAATTGTTTACGCGCCGCGGAGACTTTAATCGCGAACGCCCACACAATTATCATCTTCGACACGATCGATCGTTTTATACCTGCAGCCTCTCTGTATCGTTTTAACGAGGTCGCAGCCCCATTATCGTCCCGCGTAAATCCTTTTCCCATCCGCGCCAATCGAAATTGCGGCGCGAGTACACAACAAATATTTCTCGCAATTAAAACGATTCCTTTGTTTTTGGCTTCTTTTTCGAGAGACTGAGCGTGTGATCCGTTTCGTCGCGATTTTCGCGGAGGGACACGCGCGGGAAATCATTTTCGCTTTTCATTAAACGGAATAGACGGGAAATTGGTCGGACAGGAAATGGGTCTTCAGCCGCCGCCGCTATTTTCTAGATCACGGATAACGAAGCCCCCTCGGTTCGACGGACAAAGGCTCGTTTTTGGAGCGACGCGATATGAATTGCTATGCATGAGACCTAAACGCGTTGTAGATATTATTTAGACTGAATACAGATAGTGGAGCGCACGGTGCTAGATAAGAAATCGATTGGCCAATTTTTCGAAGCCTGGAACGGTCATATAAAATTAGGAGAAAAATTCGGTGCAGAAATATCGAAGCAACGGGGAGAATTAACAGGATGCAATATAAATTGCTATTCGTGCAACTGAAACGCGTTGTCATATCAATATCTAAGGCATATAGTTTCTCTCTCGCAGTATTCCACGTGTTATAATCCTCGGAAAAAATTGAAGAAAAATAATTGCAGCCAGTCTCCAAAACTTGAATATCACGTTTCACGGCAACAATGTTAACGACGACGGTCACGTAGCTCGATAATAAAGCAATTAGAAGTTCGCCGAACAGATTCCACGAGCACTTTTACCGAAACAATTGCCAGCCGCAGATAACCATTCTCGCTAATAACTATTCTGGCAATTATCCAAATAATTCGTGTTAACGTGGACGCTCATCAAGACTTTCGGCGAAGTTCGAAGTTCCGGCTGGGCAGGGCGGGGGTTCTGAATAAAGTTCGAGCCCGATCGAACAGCGAACTATCACAATTCCAATTACGTTTTTCCTCCTTTTTCCAGCCTGGCGCGGCGACCGTCTGTTCGTATTCACTCGGACTTCCCGAGTCCGAGAGGGCTTCCTCCTCGGCTACTTGACCACAGAAATTTCGGTCAATTAAACAATGAATCGCGGCAATTCCAATTATACTTCACTTCTTCAACGCTGCTGTTACACCTGCTGAGATTTTGTTTACGCAAGAATACCATTTTGTTTTAAACAAAAGTCAACGCCATGTTCTATTTTCCTCACTCCGATCCATCAGGGTTTACGTATGGTCCATGTGTTTAATTTTGCTACAGTATTAACTGACTCAAAACGATGTTGTACTTTTCTCTATATTCGTGGCAATTTTCAAATACAAAGAAATGTGTGCACGATCATTAGACTGCGGATTTAATGCATGTATTACAAAAACAGAAAGAATAACATGTTATTTTCATCTTGTTAAAATTTTTACGAGAGGAAATACATTTTTATTCAAACCCAGCTTAATGATCACAAATTAACTGTCTTCCTATTTTATTTGTACTGTAACGAATATTTCTGTCGTCGAAATATATTATAATACATGCTATAATTGCTCCAATGTTGATTTTAAAAGACATATTGGAGGACAGTGTACTCGTATCGTCAATTTTCTTTATATCGTTTTCTCAATTTTTTCTGAACAGGATCATGTTCGGATTTTTTCAGACAAACAAATGAGAACTTCTGCGAAGGTAAATTGTGTACAGCTTTTTAATCACGGTGTCGCTTCTCGGCTCGTGGCGAATACAAGCTCGCACGGTAATAATTATCGCGAGTGGTAGACGTCTCTGGGAAACAGACAGCAATTATCCTCCTCCAGCTCGTTCGTTTATAACTATGCCACAGAGGAGACTGATTTCCGAGGGGTGGTAGGGATAACGTTGTAACAGGTAACGTGGGAGTATCTTCAACGACTGTTTTCTCTTCTTATCTCTTCTATTCTTTGAACTTCCCTCGAAGTTTAGCAAGCTAGACCACGACTTATCATGAAAATGCTGATCCCCACAAGAATATGATAAATAAATAAGAGAAACAAGGTAAATCTGGGCTCTGAGCAACTCTCCTTCTTTCCCTCCCTTATTTGACTGCGCAGGATATCCTTCGCAAACTTTCATTTACTTCTGTCTGTTCCATTTTACTAAATCTGAAAATAAACATTTCGTAGAATGATTTGAAATAGTAAAATACTGATTAAAAGAGAATATTTAGTTTTGAGGAAAGATAGTTGTTCTAGACTGTCGGCCAAATGATGTATAAAACCGATTTGTGTGATAGATCACGAAAGGAGATTACGAAAAATCCCGAGCGGTCTATTCGAGGGTCATGTATCATCACACGCGCAGTTAGCGTTATCGTATTCGGAATACGGAAATCGGAATTTACGAATTGGATAGGTACCGCGAGTACGGTGCTTTCTGTAAGCATTGATGCTATCCCCGAAGATGACTATGGTATTCCGATGCTGTCGCATTATGCATGTATGTATACACCTTGTACGAGCTACTTGTCCGTAGCAAACGCGTATAAAATTGTTTACAAGAAGATATTGCGTAGTGATGGGAATAAAATAATAAATTCTTTCAAAACGAGGACAATTCGAATTCACAGGCCCAGCGGTAACAAAACGTCCCCGAACATTCATTTTTCCTAAAACACGCCGTTATACAGAGTACGAGGGAAAGAGTTCGTAGCGCGGCAGCCTCAAAGGTTCAAACTAAAACTCCGTCGTCTGCAGACACGCGAAATTTGTGTGCAGCACGATCAGATTTCAGCATAATCCGCCGATGGAAGTCTGTCGAGTAGAGAGTCCGGGTAACAAAATTCGGCGCGCAATAAGCCGGCGACCCGGTTTAGACAACCGTATCTCGGTGAATCACGACGATGCGGGGCGTCGCGACGCTGGTTCTGTACTCGCATGCGCATATAGAAACGCGCCTCTGATACGTACGCGACCCGATAAGGCGAACAGGCTCATATCCCCTATAGGAAATCGTGCTCGACGTACATCCCTTCGGCCGTGTACATTTCCTTTTCGGATGTTTCACTGTTCCACGGTGATTGCATTGCGCCTGGCTTCGAACATAAAACTAACTTCGCGAATACCCACCCTCTTCCTTCCCCCTCTCTCTCTCTCGCTCTCTCTTACCTTTCTATATCTCTACCAGCGTAGCTTAGCTGGCTGCGCGCCGCGGATTTCGCAAGCGAATTAGAATGTCGCGGCAGTATCGAAATAACGTTTGTCTCCGGGGCGCGCGTATTTTCAGGAATTCCTTTTGCCGCGTCGCGAATGCCGAATGAGCACCGCCATCGAACTTTACGAAGCCTCGGAATATTTGGCAACTCGATTTCTCGGATACACGAACGACTGCCACTGTGGTTATACCTCCTGTCCGATTCGAATCTGCTTGAAACCTTCGAATTGCTACCCTCCATCTTTCGGTACCTGCTATGTGCTGGATGCTAATATGAATATCGTTTTCGAAAAATTATGCAGAAATGGGAGCTTGCTTGGAACTAAGTCACCCATATTGCTGAATTCCTAATGAAAGATGATTCGTTTAAAGAAGTAAAGGTAACCTAATAAAAAAGAAAAATAATAAAAACAAAACGTTCGGTGACTCACCCTATATACAAATCCGAGTCTCAATTGCTCGGTTCTACAAAATTCTTCTGTTCTATAAAACTTGGTAGAATTGTCTCTCAATTAGTTCGTATAACGGAGGTTCCTCCTCATTTATCCATAAAACTATTTCTATCGCGGTGACAAGTTCCCGTAGCCTTCGTCTGAAGAGGGTCGAAAAAAGAACAGAAAAAGGAACAAGCGCGGGGAACAATGAAAAATCTCTCTCGCGCGAGTTCATCCATCCTAATTCAGCGGAAGGTCCCCGAAAAATCATACCGGGCCACGTCTCTGGTGGCTCCGGTTCGCGTAAACTTTACAACACTGTTCGCCGGGCGGGTCGACGCGATTAAACTCGAGACCGGAAGCCGCCGAGAGAGCCGCATTCGTAAAACTGCGTCGCCGCTCACGAAACGCCCGAAAAACCTGCGATCCGTTTTTACGATTGTGGCAGCCGTGGGGCCGTGGATCGGTACGCCCCTGACGCGTACCCCCTGCGATTTTATTTTCGGCTCCCCAGCCAGACCGGAAGTACTCCGCGTCGCGCGTAAAACTCCCGTAACTGCTACCCCCGTTTCCACGTCCCCGTTTTCATGATCGACGAAAAAAGCCTGAGAACCACTGGCGTACATATGTCGCTCCTTCGCGTCCGAATTTTTACGGCGATTTATTCTTTACGGTCCGATCTGCTAGTCATCTTTTATCGAATCTACAATGAACTGGTAGTCAAGGGGGAAGGTAATCGAGAAAGCAGTTTCCGTTTTTAAGAATTCCATTTTCTGCATTATTTTTTCGATGCGATAGAACCTCGGTAATTGCACGAAACGGGTCTGAAAAACCTGCACAAGTATTGAGGTTCTTCCTGCAACCATAGATTTAATTGCTGTAAATGCTCCTGTGAAATTATTAGGATAGCTGCAATTTCACTTTTTAATGAGGTATCCGAGAACACAAGCGTACACGACAGCACCTCGTTAAAAAATAACAATTCCGATTTTGATGTGGATTTTACTCGTGCAGCGTTTATTTAAATATTTCGTTTAATCCGTCACGTGTTTATTTACGTTTTTTCGCTAATCCGTTTTTGTTCCGCTTGCAACGATGCAACTACCTTCTCGCTTATCGCCGCACGTAATTGTAACAAATAGTTATGAAATATACATTGTTAATTGTATTTATGTAAATAAAGATTTTCGGAAAGGGTTGGGCGCTTTAATACACATGCATTTTTCTGTATAATATTTTAAATTACTTCCTCTGCGTATTCTTCATAATTGTTTTATCAAAAATTTGTAATGGATTTTATAATGAGATTTTAGATATTTTTATACTGTTCAAACTATAATATTAATACAACATGTAGAATTTCTTTGTAATTTTGTATCGCAATATTTTAACAAATAATTAGACACTAATGACTTCAACTGCGGTACCTTCCTCCTTGTTTTCAGTATATTTTTGCACTGTTAATGCGATGAATGAAATTCTCTCTTTTGCCTCAGTTTCACAATATCGCGCTAAAAAAATCCGCAGCGGATTATACATTTTCCAGAAAGCCGCCTTTTCATTTTCGACGCAGCAGAGAGCGAGGGTAAGGGAACCGGGAAAGTTTTAATTCATTTTTCTGACGGATTGAAAATTGGTTAAACGGCCGGCTGCTAAGAGGGCGAAAGTTTCACCGGGGAAACAGGTTTGTGTGGGTGGACGGTCGAAACTGACCTACATACGAATGACGAGTGTTCTCTGTTTTCACCCCCGTATAATTTTATTCCGCACGCAATTGTTTCCTTTTCATTTTTAGACAAATGCATTTAATTAACGAAACGTTCCCCACCCTCCCCTCTGTAGGGTGCACGATAATTAACAGCGCGAGGCCAACGCTGTTTAAAATGTGTTACCCTCTGTGCTAAATTGAAGTGTACACTTCGTTTCACGAGACGAAGTTGCATTGTATACAGAGTGTCGTGTAACCGTGCGGTGTACAATTCGGAGACAGATGTTTCTACGTGAAAAATGTGTCTGAAACAAAGCACAAGTCAACTTAAGTGTACTAAACGATATCATTATCACTGGAGATCTAATGTGCATATTGCGTCTCTTCAAATTTTTTATTGTTGTTACAAAGATAAAGGCATTTGCCTATCCCATTTGTTGATTGATGACTCGACTGCGGATCATCAAAATTTTCTACCTGAATTGCAACAAACTGGACTGAACTAGAATGTTATTTTCTTTTTAAATACAGAAAAATATTAAAAATAGAAATTTCTTTTTAAATATGAAGTTGATATAATACCTAATAGAATACTTAAATGTATAGTGATTGGTTAGATACCAACATATTTAATAATGTAAACAATATTTTTCTATAAATGATCGAACCTTGCGCCGAAATCATAAAATTTATTATATATTATAAATGTAAGCAATATTGTGAATAATGGTATAGCAATTTTTAGTGGTGACTCTGATTCACCCCTAGACTGCTAATGACTTCACTGTTTTAAATTTCATCTACTCGTTTTTGTCATAAATGAACAGAAAATGCATCGAGCAGAAAGATGATTCCAGTAGAACGAGAAAAGGTTTATTTATTTGGCGACTCGCAGACGTGCGTATTTCACTGGCTGCGTCGCGCGTCGGTCCTTTCCTCGTTTCGTTCTATCGAAAACTGCTGTTGAAATAGAAAGGATACGCTCTGCCATCTGCCGCGACGATAATGGAACATTACGCAATGACGACAGTGCACACTTTTCCAATACTCTGGAAAACCTACACGAAATTGCTTTCAAAGTACGTCGACTAATGTGTGCGAATCGATTCGAACGAACGCGGGGGTGCACATCCCAATATTACAAATATTATTTCTACGAAACGACACGGTCGAGGGAAAGCGATCTTGGTTGTAGGAAAAGCCTGAAAATCTTCTAGTATCCTCTCGCTTCTCTCATTCAAAAATCCCCAGTTTTTCACTGACAAACTTTTCCGCGAAACAGAAGATCGATGTTGACAACGGTAATTGTAACCAAACTGCGAACGTTTGTGCATTCATAGCTCATACAAGTAAAACGTAGAGCTAATTAAAATTTGATGCAGTTCAAGGGAATGAAATTTTGAAGTCGATTATCTCGAAAACAGACTTTTCTATAAAGAAATTTTCTGCTCTGTCTTAAGCTTAAATTTTTTCCTATAGAATTGCTTCCTTTCTAGTGTTTTTTCCAATTACACTGTACAGAGAACCGTTGCAAGACCGTCCGCGCCGCTTCAACGCAGCTGATTAAACGTAACGATTGATTTAGATTTGCGATCGACTTCCACGGGGGAAACCTGTCGGTGACAGTGCCGGAAATAAGCGCGTCCAGGTTTTAAACGTGTCCGAAGTGTCGACGTTAAACGCTATATTTTTTCCTGTTCTCGCACGCCGCACCATATGCCGCGCCGCGCGAAAACATTTGCAGAATTTTCCGCGAGTATGAACTCCTGTGAAAAAAAGAGTGGGACGAAGGGCGGTAAAAGGTGTTCTTTTGCAATTTGTCTGCATTCAATGGGAAATTGAGTGTAGGCGCATTCAACTTCCGTCAATACATTCAACATGGCCGACACACTACTGAAATTTCTCCTGTATTATCCGGCTTCGATCCGATTTGCCTCTGTTGTACGCTAACACCGATAAACCGATACACGGAAAATCTGTTATTAAACTATAACCAATCTTTTAATCGCTGAAAAGTAACACATCAAAGTCCAAATGAAAATCTGCAATGTAGCAGTTATATTATAAATCGTGTCCGAATTGTCGTGCAAAAAGTATGGTCATTAAAAATTCATATACAATTCTGAACTTCAGTTACATTTTTACAGACATGATTTTTGCCAGAAGTAGAATCGGACAGCCATGATCAGACGTGCCAGTAGACCCCTATTCAACAGCACGATTGTCGACCAAATTTTCAAGACCGATTCTCTGAAAGAAAAAGTTTGCAAGAACAAATTTTGTTCATTTTAATAGCATGACAATATTTTGTGAATATGAACAGTGGTTGTAATAACATGTTATATCAGTCCGATACGGTTGCCCTCTGCGATATGTTAACTAAACTCAGCGAGACCTTGTCAAAATACGAGATAACGCATTGAATGACCACTATTGACAGTATTATGCTAAATCCCTGCACCTTGGATAAAGCTGGCCAAGTTATCAAGAGTTGTTCCACCTGAATTAATTCACGAAAGTAGGTCGAATCGAATGAGGTCGCACAGAAACAATTATTAAAATTATTAGCAGAGGAAATGCTTTGACAATTTTTATTTTGCATAAAGATAGACAGCCTGCTCATATATCAATTTATTACATATTTTTCAATCTTGTGTAAACCCTTATGTGGTACGGTGTATAGAAATTTTGTTGGGTTGATAAGAGACCTCAGTGTACCAGTTAAGGGTGAAAATGGTCTGAAATCCGAGGGTTGACAAGCGATTTCCAATTTCTCGACATTGTTCGAGTGCGAATCCCATTTCCAGTCGGTAATTTTTGCTTTTCCCGGGGAAAGTCACCGACAGATCTCCCAGAAACGCTTCATGGCAACGGCCGACATCTTTTTACGGGTCCAGGGGTTGCCACCCCCGCTTCTCTCGAAGAATTTCCACTTTCGTTGAGAGGTTCGAGAACGAAGCAGACTACGAAGCGCACCCGGTGGCCTACTTTTATTCGCGGCGAGGGAAGACACGAATGCACCGCCACGATGCACCACACACTCGATATACACGTGTAACGCTTCTTCGTGTTTCCTCTTAGGCGCGGAACGCGTTTTGAATATCGTGCCTGAACTCGCTTGGATCGATGGTCTTCCTCTTGCATTTAGCACTTCAACTCCCTCTCCATCCGGTATTATGGACGTCGAAGCAGCTTCCGGAACGGTTGTACACCTGTTTTGTTTAGCCCGGGAAAACAGGGATGGATCAATTTCTTCCAGCGTGCCGGATAATTCGAGGGAAATATTTGCCGGTTAGTAGCCATTGAACCCTCGCCTCGGAGCAAATTAGCCGGTCGATTGTGCTCCGGAAACTGCGATTTCCGGATTAAATGCTACGAAAATGGAGAGACGTCAGTCAGCTATGTTTTTAGACTCTTCATTTACAGAATAAATTGAACGAACGAGAAAAATGGTGAGGTGATATAGGTTGACAGAAATAACGTGTAGATTACCTAACCACACTCTCGATATATACACGAGGTTTATTTACAATTATTCAATAAGCGCGATTACTATAACACGAACTTAGAAAACGCGGCTGAGAACTCTTTCGGAGCACTAGTTGCACGGGCTTGGTTTAATTGACGGTATGCAGTAAGTTTTTGGTGTTGATATCAGTAGTACGTATATATTACTGAATTGCGTTAGCATAAAAGAAAAATGTAAAAAGTGCCAAATAAGTAATTATACAGAAGGTATAATTTTTAGTTCATAACTTGAACCAATAAAGTGTCCCCATATTTCTTTAACATAAAATTTTGCATTTTTCGGATTTTTCTTTTATGCTAACGAAATTATTAATAAGAAAAAAGCCGTTTTTTAGGAATACATAATTTATACTGTACTTTAACATAATTCAACTCAGTTTTATACATAATTTCATATCCAATTAAAAAATTATAATTACTTTATAATTACTTTATAATTTCATATCCATTCAAACTACACAGCTTAGAATCCATATTGTATCCCAATACTTTCGTGACCGACGTATATGTATACATTGTATACCTCTCGTGTAAAATACTTGATTGAAATCGGGGAGGAACACGATCGCGAATACAGTAATGGTTGAAGCAGCTGCTATCAGAAAATAAGGAGCGTTCCAGCCGGTTTCGGGCGCTTAGCAGAAATCTCGGCGCATGGTGGAACAAAACCGCCCCATCGTCGCTCTATAAGCTAAACGACAAGAGATCGCTCGAGCCCCTCGACTCCCAATATAATTCCCTCTTTGCCGGCGAAGCCGAGGCAAATTGAAGCATCAATCCCATCCAGGCGCGAACGTCTCGCGCACGTTCTACCCCTTGTGTTCACTGTGTACCTGTGGATTTCAAAAAGAGCGGGACACACGAAGAAGTGGGGGAATAGCTGCAGGAAAAATAAACACCTTTATTCGTGCCAGCCAGCCGGAAATAGGTCGCAGAAAAACCGTTACACCCGAACTGAACCCGGCAAAGGCTCTGTCTTTTCCCCGTTTTAGCATTTGATTTTTTTTCGTTTCGTTGTTGTTTCTGTCTTTTAGCGTGTTCTCCCTCTCTTTCTCTCTGTTTTCAGGTTTTCTCGCGGAGCACGGCGCACATGCACAGGCGCGTGTGAAGTTTTCACGCCTCGCGGGATGCCACATCGCTGGCCTTTCGTGCTCTGTTTCGCTGGTAGTTCGTCAACGGGACTTACAGCGTCTTGGCCAGCATCCGAGCAGCCTCCAATAATCTCGAGACGACGTTACGGACGCACTCTCGGCCGCCCCTTTTCCCGGGATGCAGCCGCGAAGCGAGTGCCGAGGCACGCGACCTCCTCTCGACGTTCGTGGACGTTCACCCCAACGTCACTTGCAATCCCCCACCCAACCTCCCTGCTTTCCATAATTCCGCCTTAAATTCTCCCTCTACAGGGTGCTCAAAATTTTCCACTCGATCCCCGCTATTTTTGGCGTCAAACGGTTTCTGCTCAGCAATTTTCCATTTCTTAGGTAAATTTTAAGAAAGTGGAGGTAGTCTTTGTAGTTGTGAAATAGATAAAAGATTTTTGAACACTTTTTTAAAGATCCGCAGCGTCAACTGCATTAGAGAAGTGTGTAATTTTATTTAAGAGAGTGGGGATGACCTTGATACATCTTAAACTCCTGTATCCACAAAAGTCTTTTACGAGCACATTACAGCCCCTCTTAAACTGAACAAGATTGGTACATAAAGTTTTTTCAAGCCTCTCCACAAATAACGGAGATGTTCGAGTGCTAAATTTTTAATGGACCACCCTGTATGGATTCTATTGCGACCCGCTTCCATTCCTTCCGTCACTCGCGAAGTGTCGCTTCTCATTTCCGGTCTACCTTCTAGCTGATACTGTTTCTGGCTCCTCTGTACCCGGTGTGCGACGATTTTTGGAATTGTCGCTGACGAGAATTTTTTGAAACGACACTTCCTGATTAAATTATACCAATACCAAACTGTAGGTCTCTGTAGGAAAAACGAACATTTCTATAAGTTGTTCAATAATTGCAATAAGTCGGACTCTTCTGGCTAACTAATCTGTGGATTTTTCGTCAGAAAAATATTGATGTTGATACTGGAACGAATATCATGATTAAGATCCTATTTCCGTTTGTCCAATTTCTTCACAGATGTAACTCGATTATTTGATTAGAGAATATATGATTCACATAATGTCGACAAGATCCATGAAAGTTTGACGTAGGTATAGGAAAAGTATCCCGAGCCACGTGAACGGGATAAAGTTCGACGAGGAAGTTTGCGGGGCTTCGACCCTCGGCGAAAGGTTTCAAGACGCGTATAGAAGGGTGGACTGTATTAAATTCTCTTACCTGTTCCCCTGTGTCCGCGTCAAGATTCTTGCCGGTGTTTGTGATCTCCGAAACGTCTTCGATGATCGAATCGCCGATCGTGCTGTTGTCGCTTAGAACGAGACCCAGCAGACATATCTGGAAGAATTGCAAAAAGTTTTCTCGTCACTATCCTCTTTCACCACTATTCATTCCTCTTTAACATAGTGGCAACATCATCATAACCCTTTGCAATCGGAGTATATGGATATGAAATTGTCTCGACTGCTCTAAGAGTTAAAATCATAATCTATATAACATTAGAATAAAAATTTTGAAAGGATTAAAACTGTTACCCGCGTTCGTGAAATTCGATCTTCTCTGATACCGTAAAACCTTAATTTGAAATTATAATCTGTACGCGATTAGAATGGCAAATACAATATCGGAAATGTTATATTTATCACACGTAATTCTCGCAACGATATTATTAATAAAATGATGAATATGCATAAAATGATGGATATTATTTTGACCGAAATAGTGTGCTGTGTATTTAAACAACAAATATCTGTTTTAATTAATTTCAGAATACTAATGATACGAGAGGTATAAGTGGTAACGTGCTTATTATTCGAGTGATGTAGTATCTCCGGTGCTACGGCTATTACGCTGAAATTGAATTGAACCCTTCAACTCTCCTACAAAACGACAGTAATTCGACGAGGCGAATGAAATATAACAGACTCGTTTTGACCGAAGGAGTTCCTAATATTGAATAAAGAGAATGATTAAAGATTTACGATTTTCTTGGTAGAATATTTCAAGGAAGGAATACAGCTTCGGCGACTTGTTGCGACAAGCAGGACGAAATCTACACGTTATTAGCGATAAATTAAGAGGCTCGGCCCGCCCTGTAATTAAAGGTTAACGATTAACGCCCGCGGCGCCGAGAAAATGAACTCGTACGGATTGGGATTAGTATGGCGGAGATACTTCGTGGACTTTACGACCTATTAGCTGCTGCGATTGGATTCTGAAGATCGTAGAAATCGTTTCTACGATCCATATATTCAAGTATCAATCCAGAAAATATATAAAATAAGCGTACTAAGTAAAAACTATTAATGTCGAAGGTAAAAGTAGTGCAAGGTTAATATCTATACAAATTTGAAATAGCTTTATTAAATAGCGCTTCCATTATTATTTGAATAAATAAGTACAGCATTCTCCGCGGACTGTTCTTCGATGTAAATCTTTCCTGGAGTAATTATTTTACTTTTGATTCGAGTGATTAAAGTTGCGCAGAGGATCCATAACGTTTCAAACAATCACGCAGGTAGATGGATCACCATCGACCAGTTCAATTACACAGCGAACTTTCAAAATATTCCGAATCGTAATCCCGACGAAAATTTATCGAATCGTAATACTTGGCGGAGGCATCCCATTGAAACTGGAAAGTCATTATTCATCCTCTAGTACGATCATTATGATTGGCCAATCGACCACCTAGGGCGTTCGCCGACGTGCCCACACACAGTACACACGGCCTTTGAAAAAGTAGAAAATTATAGTGATCGGGCACGGGGATCGATTAGTTGATCACGGTTATTATCTCGGCTGTAATTCGTGCGCTCCATACCGTTTAGTAGCCGTAAGACGATCTTTGTCGCCCGTTCGACAAAGTAATCAAAAACATGATAGCAAATAACTTGATAATTTGATCGTTCCGCGGGATTTATGGTTCCGTGTGAACCACGGAGATCCACCCGGGCAAATTTTAGGAAACTTGATACCTTCGGGTATATCAGGTGCTTAGAAAGAAAGGTGTTTGCCAATTATTGTGAGCTATAATAACTTGTAATTTTCGTGGCGAAAAAAGTGTAAATATAAAACATTCTAAAAATGCTCTTTTCTCTGGGAACCTAACAGATAATTATGATTAGACTACGGATATTTTATGCATTTACAACAATACATTAAGTACAAAAATGTGAAGATCCCAATTTCGATTCCGAAGTGCACGGCTCCGATTTAAATTGCATTAGAATGCATTAGAATTACATTACCAATCGCGAATTGCATTAGAGCGTTGCGAAATTCATGAATAGACTAGCGATATGATGCATCTATGAAAAAATGAATAGATGCGATTTAAAACAGTAAAGACCTGGGAAAAATTAAAAAATTCTTTTCTATTATTTTCAGCCCAATTAAACATATTGAGAAATAAAATAACTTTTTATTTCACTCGAGTCTGTTGCAATTCAGGTAGAAAATGATTTTGCATAAAGATCCGCAGACTATGAAGTGTTTGAGCACAGCTTGCAGGGGAGCATTGTACAGGCGTTATAGTTTAACAAAATACGATTAGAAATCGGCTTTTTGAGCTACGTGTGGGAGTGCTTAATCGAATGATCGGCGGTAAAAAATATTGAGTTTGTGTGGCGGTAGAATAGGACAGAAACGCGCAACGTATGCTTGTCACGACGCAAGCTTGGCCGCTGGACAATAATATCGATGAATAACCCAGATTTCGATTGAAATACGCGCAGCTCGGTGTCTGCCGATACTGGAATTCCATCGTACATCGGCGCGAACGCGTTCGAACGGACCGGCTTAGCGCGGAAATTTATGTCCGACACGGCACCGACTAACGAGGCGTCTGTTCGATACCATTTAATTCTTATCTGGCCCCTTGATTGGCTCGCGTGCCACGCCTGGATTAACGCCGTCGGTCCACATTAATTCTGGTAATTAACTTAGTCCCGCCTCGACACGGCCCTGGATCGCCGTTCCGACACGGCTCGGCAACTTCGTCCACTCAAAAACACCTGTCCCGATCGATCGATCCGATCCGCGCCACTGTACGCAATTTATCGATCGCCTTTTTTTGGTGGCGATCCGCGTCCACTTCTATCTCGTGGTTATTTTCGGTCTAGATCGTATTCAGCACACAGTGTATGGTAATTATCCTGATTAGGGTTGTAATGATTTCTGTGACTGTGATATCAAAAAATTTTTTGATGGAAGAAAATAACTGATTTTTTAAATTTTCTTATTTATATTTAAATGATCCTTTGGAACTTGGGATCAAGTATTTTTATTCTTTATAAAAAATCTCCATATCTTCATTCCGACCCCAGATCTCCATAAAAAATCAAAGAATAAACTTTTTTAAATTCAAATTACTGCATTGCAAATTCCCCTTGATTGTACCATACAAACTTCCTTTGAAAAATGTTTTCGTATGACAGCAAAGCTGCTATTAACCTGATCAGACATGCTCGGAAAAAAGGTTTTTTAACCAGGCTGTGTATAAAACTCTTCAAATTTTACATTCAAATGAATATAAACACGTAATAAAAGATTGCTACGTCCAAAAACGACAAAGACGAACCGTTTGTACCTTACGCACACATTTTGAATAAATGACGAGTCCCAAAAAATACATTTTGACAAAAATATTTCAGAGCTACATCTCTATTGTTTTTCAAGAAAAAAAAGCAATAATAAAAACCCTCAGTGTTGAATGAATATAAATGTGCGAATATATTCGAATGAAATTCAACAGAAACATACACGCAGGTAACTATTTCGAAGAAAAGAATTTTAAGTCATCATTTTCATCTGTATATAGATTAATTTTTCAAGAGAAAACGTTCAAAATGAGATGAGGAAAAATGTGTTCTGTTGTGTAGAGAACCAAACCGTGTAATAATCAAACTAACCGTGTAAGCTTCGGTATATTTTCTATTTTTCGACATGGATTTTGTGATATTTGAAAAGTAGTATACGGAACTGTTGAAGGAAATATGGTGAAGATATACCTCCATGAAATAAAATCTTCCCGGCGACTCTCCACCCAAAATTCAAAAGGAACGATGACAGAAGGGTCGTCGATCCCCGAGAAGAATTTCCATGCGGATCCCAGGATCGGCGTTACCGGCGCCAAAGGATTGCTTGCATTCAAAATTCCTCTTGGATCATCGTGACCGCAGAGAACGTTCCTTAGGACGGAATGATTTCTCAGAGGCTGGAATGATGATATATCTTTCTGGAAGTCGCTTTATCGCCCGAAGAAAAATTGATATTCGATTACATGGTTCCTCGGCTATGGTAGTTCTAGCCGGGAGGCATTTAACACACCGGAAACCGGTACCGGTAGTTGGGGAACAAAGGATTCTGGGGAGAACACGAGACTGTACTTTACGGCTAAGTGTGAATAAAATTAATTTTCCCGCCGCGGTGGAATTAATATCGAAGGCGTGTGCACGCGTCCTCCGAGGGTAGAGCCTCGCTAAAAGGCGCCCCGTGTAAACAGATTAGATCCTTCTCCAGCGACCGACCTAATCTTCCTCATGGGAGGAGCCTGGACAATGCATCCGAGAAGGCCGATATACACGTTGTATCACTTAAGATAACTTCTTTATTTATGGTGGCCATGGGGCTCTGCGTAGCTGAGGTAGTCGCACCTCTGGTGGCCGCACGTTTACGGGGATATCAAAGTTTGAAGAGCTTCACTTGTCTGCCCAACTATGCCGAGCGTTGAACAATTTATGTATGTATGTCATAAAAATTGGCTGCTTGGGCTGGGAGGAACGTGAGCGAAATGTCTCCAATTCTGATGATTGGACTTTGGATTTTTATGCATGAAGAAAATGGAGACGGGTGCAATTTCAAACTGTCAGAACAGAAACTACTGATTATAATAGGGATGCAATCCAATAATCCTTGATCCAATAAAATGCATAAAAACAAAAGAGGCGGTATCGCAATGAATCAGAATATTATAAATAAAATGTGCTTTGTGTTGTAAAGAAAGTTTATATAGCTGCAATTAACGAGTTTTTGCACAATGAATCGATTACGGTATTTATGTACGAAACCGTTTGCGGGCACAATGAAATCATATTAAACCACGGCGAACGTAGTATTCCTCTTTAACTTCGCATCAAACCGGTCGATCGACTCGGTAAGACCGTTTGCAAAAAGTTCGCAAACGAATTCTGCACACAGGGAATCCTCTTTCCACATTATTTCCGAACAAAACCGGAGAGCACACATTCGAAAGGTTTATTCAATGTTGCCGGAACGTGGTCTCGAGTCAATGTTATTCTATCGATATTTGCGCATTATTCTCAATAATAACAGATTTGCCTCGACCTCGTGGTCGAACGCTATTATACTTTTATGACTTTCCAGATTTTACGGTCGCCATTCGGGGCAGCAGCGTGCGGGTAGGGTGGGGAGAGACAGAGAGAGAGAGAGAGAGAGAGAGAGAGAAAAGGAGAAGAAATAAGTATAATCGAGTGCTCTCCGGCGAGAAAGAGGTGCGCGAACCTCGTTATAGAATTTTGTTTCGTCCTCAACGAGATTGTCCGCAATCAGTTACAGGGGACGACGATGAAGCAGATCGACGCTCGCTCTCTCCCTTCCCCTCCACGAGTTCGTTGAAGTTTTAACGTCACCGGAAGTCCGTCGACGACGACGGAAACTACGTCGCAAATTGTTACGTAGCCGCCCGATCTCTCTCTCCGAAGGATCGACTTTCGCGGGAAGATTGTCCTCTTAAAGGGCCTCCGTCGTCGACGGGACCGAACTTTCGAAGACTGTCGAATCGTTTATTATTCAGTGGCTCCGGCAAAACTGGCGCAACGATCGCGAAGCAACCGTCGCTGCACTTTATACACTCCCAAAAATAATGGTATGAGGTATTTGCAACGAATAATCAAGGGAAATGCAGTTCCGCGAACGTATTACACGTAAAAACTAATTTTAGATGGTGAAGTAAATATTAGGTTGTTTAAAAGTAAATAAAGGTTTTCATGTCGCAGTGACCAATCTTCCAGAAAACAAATTGTTTAAAAATAAATATCTACTAAGAAATTCTTATACATTTGAATGAGTACAATAATCAGCCTGTTCTTCATTTCCAATGTGTGCAGCTTCATATTCCCATATATCATAAAACATTTAGAAAATATATTGATAATAACAACGTTCAAACTGGCTGATTACTAGGACGATTATCCTAGTAGACACGTGATATTGTTAGATTGTAAAAAATATTCCTCCAGTACCTTAGTCGACGGTCAAGCAGAAGACATGTTACTTAAAAACCTATGAATAGAGGGTCTATCAGAAGGAATCTCCTGAAAGAATTTGTCCCAAAATTTTTCCCTGTTTCGAATAGTCGTAAAAGAAACGGCGCTGTTTGCCCGACGTTATGGCGCGGCGGTCAGAAACGCCGGCGAGCATTAGACGTTGTATGCTAAACTCCGTCGATGTTTGTGCACCGTAACCGCCCAATAGTTACACGATAAAATCTCGGTGGACGTGGACCTCCCAGGGCCGAAGGTGTTTTTCTCCCGGTTAAATGGGGTTAAACTCGCTCACCTATCTGCCGTCATCTATAAACCTAAACACCTACCGTTCCGGACCCCCATAAAATAAGATTGGACCGACCCTAACTGGCTCTCTAACTGACCCTCTATCCAATACGACTTTTTCTGCGGTTCCCGTTCCCTCGCTACCTTCTGCGAACCCGTCAATCTGACACGCGTTTGTTCCCATACTTGTTAAACAAAAATCCAACGCAAAATTTTTTCATCAGTATTTCGACTACATCTACATGTTCATCTCTATAGCCTTTTTGCTTCGCTATTCATTCATGACGCGTTTATATTCATATCAACGTAAAGTGGCTGTTTCATGTATAATATACAATATAATTTGAACAAATAAGAGTAGAGATTCTATTTTATATTGTTCTCGTAGTTTTTCTGAATTGTTCAACAGGATGCAATATATTATATGATTGAGCTATTCATAGATCAGAGCGATTATGAATAGGTTTAGAAAGCCAGCAATTTTTGCTGGCTGACTGTCCAAATAACAATTTAAAAGGAGAAACCCTGGAATTATTTTCGCAGTGACCCAGTGTTCCATTAAATTCGCATAATTATTTCGAGCCCGGAGCATCTCACAGGGATCAGAAGTGTAGTGAATTGGAGAACCGGGCGCGTTTTAAGGATCACATTACGGCAGGCACTGGGATTGACTTCCGATTACCGGGAGAAATAATTCCATGCCGGCCTGCTCCACTTAAATTCGACGGCGTTGGGTTTCGAGGTCAACCAGTGGCGCAGGCAGCTCCATTATAAGCTATCATTAGCGGATCTGGTCCACCCGGACGATCCTCGAGCATTTTTTCTCGGCTCACCCTGTTGGACCGACCGCTTCTCGGGATAATTCAATTTACCGGTGCTAGCGTGATTAAACGGAACGGTTTTCTTCCGCGTTTTTCCATCCTCCACGACCATCAGCTGTATAAGGGATGAAGGGGGTGGATGGGAACGCGGGATGAAGAAAGACGGACCCGCGAGCGGAGAAATAACCGGCTGCCAGGTTTAAGCGATGAAAAATGCAACCGAAGTTGCGAAATGACGAACGGGAACCGGGTCGAAATAGATGGAGAAAGAAACGGAGCTGGGAAGACGACGAGCGACATCGAACGAAAGTGACAGCCGAGAGGAAATCTAGATTGATAAATAAAAGAGCTGGTTTTAAATTGTCGACATAAGGTGGAGCTGACCGTGACAACAGATCGCTTCAGTTTTTCGTTACATTACTAATACAGATAGTTTCTCCCTTTACGCTAGAAGCTTCAGATTCATTTAATATCTCAAGAAAGTTCAAATCACACGGTCCAATTTTGAAGAAGCTCTTGAACCCGCTGCGATTTGAAGAGTCCCCTATTTCTTATTTCAAAACTTCCTACAGTAAAGCCTTGACCTAAGAAAAACCCTCAGGTCTGTACTGTTTCTTAGATCCTGTGATTCTACTATTTCTTTGTGACCTCGCCGACGGCGCGGAATGTAGAAAAGGACAGCGCGTGTAAACACGGATCGCGTCAATTAAATCAGGTCTGATTTTACGTCAGCGATTCTCGAAGCACTAGTTGCCGAGGCCAGAATGAATGCACTAAATAAAAAGTTCAAATTATATCGTGTTTTCAGATATCGAGGCAATGTAAATAAGAAACAGCATATACATCCTACAAGTAATATTTTCAGGCTGTTCTTCAATCTGCCGGTAGATTCTAAACAAAAAGTATGGCCAGCTATAGTTCTCCGAATCGAAACGCCCAATGAGGAATCGCCGGTGAAGGACACGAGAATGAAGCAAAAGAAAAAGTAGAAAGTTCCCGCGCAGCCTTTTACCAGTGGAATGGAATAAAAGCCGACCGTTTCCATCCCCAACCCTACCTCCTCCCTCTCTCCCTCTTTCTCTCTCGCTCTTTCAGCCTTCGGTTATCTAGACGAATTCTGCATAGCGGATAAGGCGATCTAAGCGGCAAGGAAAATTCCAGCCGAGATAGAATCTTTATTCAGAGGGATGCGGAATCAAGCAGTCGGAAGGGAAGCCGGTGGCTCGCGACCGCGTGGGAGAGATTGAAAAGAAGACGTGCCGGGGATAAGAAAACTGGCTTAATTTATGATACGGCCCTACGCGCGCGCGCTCCGCGTATCGGTTTTCATTATGTGCTCTCCCCCGAGCTTGGACTTCGTGCGAAAAACTTTCCTGCGAGCACGCAATGTCCCTGTCCACGGGTTCCCGTGCATCTAGAACAGCCCCTGGGAGCGACATCGTGGTGCGTTTTCTCGGAACACTGGCCGAGATTCAATTTTCAAAGTATTACGTCGGTCAGAACGTCTTCGTGAAAAAATAGTAGAACTATACGATCTAAGAAACAGCACGGACCCGAGTTTTTTTTCTTCTATTTATACTCACCCCATAAAAGCTGCAATAAGCAGGTAACGAGTGCAATGTTTTATTAGCTAGAATCACAGTTCGCAGCATTCAGTTTCGACAAGGGAGCCCCTGATAAATTATCTTTCGACGTGTCCTCCGGAACAAGACAAAAGGGCGTAGCACTTTGCTCTCAGATACAATCTCACCTTATCTCGGTCATTTCACGGGATGATCCTACCAGATTGCATCTACATCTACTACAGAGAGCCTCTCAAACTCCTTGGTTCTTCCATTTTATTCACTAACTCTTGAGTGCCTTGGGTTTTTGGTATTTTGTAGCCCTGCTTTCTTCGTTTCTGATTCCCAGTCTCATTTCAGCCTTTTATGTGTTTCTTTTGAGATGACGACGCGGTTTCAATTTGTTATAGTCTTTTTCGTTTGTGTACAATTGTAACGTCAGTTTTCTGACGTTCTTGGTTGCAACGTTATACATTTTTACTTAAACAACTTGATCTGTTGAATTTAACCTGTTTTTCTAAAACAATTTGTTTACTCGTGCATCATTGTGTTTCGAATTGAACAATTTTCTCATTTTATACTTTGCTGAAGGCGGACATAATTCCGCACCCTCCATAATAATAATAATAACAATCCTTTTGTTAATAGCACGAATAAAAGTACCTAACTATAGCTTTATAGAGATAGAGAATACAATATGGTGCACGCGCGATGAATCTTCCTGGTCCACCCCATTACAGGGGAGAGTGACAAAAGGGCAGGTAATAAATTCGATGGTGCTCTCTCCCATCGGTACAACCACTCCAACAGAGAAGAGGTGCCACGCCTTCCATTTTCCTTCACGAAAAATTGTAAAAGACCCCATGATGGTTGAGCCCCCGCATCGATGGCCCCTAATAAATTTCTAATCCAAGTGGGAGATCCGACCCGTTTGGGGCGAGCAACCCAGTAAACACCATAAGACGGAGGAAAACGAACTAGAGCGTCCCGTGGATTCAGATAACCGACTAATTGGCCAGTAAGATCCGCCTTCATTCTCACTGCTACCTTCAAAAGGTGCCTCGCTCGAAAAATTTACAGGTTGGACCACCAATGGGACCCAACTCCGAACCCCATGAAATTTACGACCCCGTAAGGCGTGCTAGAATCGATGTTTAAACGGTCCAAAATTGAATCTTGACTTTGAATCGGTCATTACGATGCTGTGGAGACTAGCCGGACGGTTGGGGGGACTTTATAGGGAATTTTCATGGGGTCACTGCACCATGAGACGTGATCTCGAAGATTCAAGCAGAAAAAGCTTTGCAGCTTTGGTACAATCTTCATATTTTGGTGAATTCTTAACAAAACAACCTTTTCTGATTTATAGACAAACTTTCATGTTGTACTGTCACATTTTGTTTAGATTCATAATTTTTTTTCAAAAGGAGTTTCAAATAATCCCTAAAGAATCTTACAGACTCGTTTTTTTTAAAGATCAAATCATTCTCAAAACTTTTATTTACTTAACTGCAAATTTTTATCCTTAATCATTGGATGCATTATGAAAATGTATTCATTGATGTACGGTCTGGACTTACATTATAATTTAATCGTGGGCATAATTTTTTGAAATATCTCCTTTATCACATAATATCAAGTCGAGTACTTCAAAAATGAATACCATTAATTTTTCTTAAATTGTAATTTAAACAAAGGGAACGTAGATACACGATTTTAATAGTTTCAATCCTCCATCATTTCTATTATTTACAGTCAGTAACGGCTCGTTTTAATTCCATTCGCAGCGAACACGTCCGATTCCAATAATCTCCACAAGCTTCATTAACTCTCGCATCCGAAGGAACATAATGATCCAAATTACTCAGAGTTACTTAGTCCCAGGCTTTGCATTCATCTCAAATTAAAGCAGCCCGTAAATTTTCCATCGAATCGAACTCGTTCATCTTGAATAATACATCGCGCGGGATCGCTGTCTTATCGCTGTCAAACTTGCCAGTAATATCACGTCTGAGAGTCTCTCTTTCTCTCTCACTTCCTCTTTTCCTCTCTCTCGGTACGATCGACCTGGCATGGCGCGCTGAACGATACGCGTGTCGTCATCTAAAAATACGTTCACTATCTTCGACATTTATCATGTCTGACAAGGAATCCTTTGACGTTAACTTGGCAATGTGATCCGTTTAAGTTAAATTCGCGTGTCGTATTAAGTTAGCGCCGAGGGAACTTGAAATGTTCATCCTGCGGAATGAATTGTAGACTGGAATACTTTTTGCTCCGTGGAGAAAAAATCTACGGCGATCGGGAGGAATCAAATCGGGTAGATTCGAGAATTTAGAACCCACAAGATGAACAGAAATAATTCATCGATTATTGGGAGATCGAATCGCAAATAAATTCCGTATTGAACTTCTTGGTTGCGTGGTTCGGTACTATTCACTTAACATCCTACGATTTTCAAAGTTTAATAGAGCGTCTAAAATAAATCGTGGAATGACTATCGAAGCTTTAAGCGAAGTTTGAAGGGTCCAGTGACTTCTGGACAGGGGTGTAAATTAATTTGCGGGATTACCGGATATTTCTGCGAGGGAATGTATATGTATAAGGGTTAAACGTGCTCGCGAGACATCGTGCTGGCTGCGATCGATTCGCCGGTGGCCGGGCGCGCGGTTCCACTGGCGGAATTCGATATTAATCCGAGATGGAAGCTTGCGGACGACAGGCTTGATCTCGCGTTAATCAAGCACGTGGTGCGCCGAGGAGCATCGACGTCGACGATCTGTCCGGGATACATGCTCGATATATCAGCGCGGATCCGTCGAGGGCCTCGCGATAATGTAACCTTAAGCCTTTCGCATACGATTCGGCGTGGACGCTGGAAAGCGCATGGATTTCGCTCTGCTCTGTTCTCTCTGTACCCCCACTACATCCCGCGTTGCAATGCGTCTTTAAACCTTCGATCGCAGCTCGATTCAACCTGGATATGTTGATTGACTACTCGATGTAATTACTTGGCCACGGCCATTATTTGCGTTGCTACCTGTCGTGGCACGAATCCCGCTCGATGATAAATTTGCCGGACAGCGTTCGGGCTAATTGGATGAACGAATTACCGGGGACAAGACCCTTCGAAATGATAATGATTTCAACGGGACACGAGACTGTTGTTATTTAATAAGTGGTCCTCGTGCAGCCATCTTTACCGAAAAAAACCAAATTCTGTTGAAAAAGATCCTGAATATATCGAATTTCTTGGTTCAATTTTCTCGAAATATTATCTGGTGAAAAATGTTCTGATCACGTAAATGGAACATTCTATTGATGTCGAATGTAATTTTCTATATCTGGGATATTAACGAAAATCAATTTTGCCCCGTGAAATTGTTGAAACACCGGGCCGAGGGGTGTCGGAAATTTCGGTGAAATTGGCTTTTCGGCACTTGTCAGAGGGAGCATCGCGAGGAATATCGACGGAAGACCTCGGAAAAAAGGCAACGCTCGGAATTTCATTGGACGCGTCTCGTTCCGGCGGCGTAGCCCCCGTTCGAGGCGGCGGCGTTTGATGCGGTGCCAACGATAATAAGATTTACCACGGTGGCCGATTCGCGATGACTTCTCGCGATTCCATCGAGTTTCGGCTCGTTCCGGTTCCCCGGTTCCGCGCTGAATCGAGAAACGGAAACTATCGATGACACGACCGAAAAATAGAAGCTCCATTTAACCGCCTGGCATTGGCAAGGAATTCGAAAAATTCGCAAAAGCGAGCGCCAGGCGCAATTTGCGTTCCTCGAGCCGTGCGGATCTGTGGAAATTAACGTTTGGCCCGTTGAAAATATTCACAGGTTTTACGGAGAGACGGGTTTTTTTCACTAATTTTTATATCAATTATCATTTTCGATCCCACCTAAATATCTCGTCTATTTTTATCATAGGAAAAATGTTAGAGGATGAAAAAAATATTTCTCAATGATTTATGTTCTTCAGATGATCTTGAATACAAACAATTCGTGACAGCTGAGCAATGTAACAAAACATTTCAATGATTTGTCTCAGGATTCAAGACGTGGATTCGAGAGCTGAAGTTAGCTTCAGGTTAGATGTTCTCGTGTATTTTCGGTAACGTGCGCGGGAACAAACGTCGGGAATCATGCTTGTGCAACGAAGAAATCCCACCAGAGTAGGCTGCGGGCCATTGTGGAGTCGACTTAAATACCGAGAGGTGTTAAGGCGCTTAAGTCATCAGGCTTTCGTCGAGCGATCAGAGCCAAATCCAAGAACGTTTTGTTCGAGCCGGAGATCAGATAAGGGAGAACGATGAGCGCGGTATTGCTTTCAAATTGGTTTCCGATTCGAGTGTACGATAGCGCCGACCCACGCCTCCGCTACACTCGCGTCTATTCATCTACTCGACCTCACGTTATTAGAGTCTCATCCGTTTTTCTTCCATCCACCTCTGCTGCCTCCTCCTGTCCTCTCTTCCCCCGACGATCGGCGGGCTTCCTTTTTTGGAGTTCGTGCTGTGATTCGGTTCATCGCGCCGGTCGATTAGCCGACAGATCGATCTCCTCGATCTACCTCGGCTCGTTCGCAATCACTCACCGGGTAGAGTGTTACACCGTTGAAAGTGGGCTATCACTGCGAATTTTCTAGCTCGCCGGCCACATACCCTCCTTCGCGGTGATTTACGCCATACTTCGGCCTCGACCGGAAGTCCGTGTACTCGCTGAAAATTATTAAGGGGCCACGTGTCCTTAGGAGGCTCGAGGGGAAAGTCTCTTGGTCAAGTTGAATCGATCGATTTTTGCACTCCGCAACGAGGACTCCGATCGAAACGAATTCTGTGTTGGTATTGTTACGTTGCGAAAAAATTATTTTAATTTTATATTTCGGGTCTGAACCCAATTCTGATCCGGTATTATTATATTGTATGAAGCATGATAGCAACGCTCAGCGTACCCTCGCTATACATGCTGTAAATTGTCAAGGACCCGTACTTCCCTCGGTCGCCGAAATTCAATCGGTAAACATTTACCGGGCAAAGTAATGTCGCGCGGATTCTGCGGATACGCGACTGCGAGAGTGGGGCGAAGTATTCACGGAGAGATAAAGATGAAACCAAGAGAGAGAGAGAGAGGGAGAGAGCGTCCGGTGACGATACAATCAACAAATTGTAATTCTTCCCGATGTCCGCGCGGTCTAAATCTAATTGGCTAAGTCTCGACATACATGATTTGTAAAATATGGGACTTTGAATTTTGTCATTTTTCTGAGCTAAACATGTGGTAGATGATTGGGGTAATTAATATTAATAGTTTCTTGGAGATGCGCATAATATAAAATTATAATTGGGTTAACATGATGTGAATAAAAGTTTACATGATCACGTACGACGTACGAGGAGCATCGTGGTTTCATCGCCAGGTTTCAAGGCAGCATCGAATAGGATCGAGAATTAATTAGATGGGTCCCTGGCCTGAAATTGTTGGGTGAACTCGGGGTCGGTGTGATCCAATTAAAAGTTAAAAACGGCCGGGAAGCGGCTTCAATTTGTTTTCTTCGGTAGGTAACGAACAAATGTTATTGTGGTTGACGACGCGGCGTTGAGCGACGCGCGCGCACGGCATTTTAATAAGTTCACCGCTCCCGCGATGCAATCCGACGAGCGATAATGCGAGTATGTGTGTCCCCGACGCGTGAACCACCGGCTAGCATGAAACCGAATGCAATTAGCGGGCGCTTTCACACCTCGAAGAGCTCGCGACGATGCGATGGACAACTTTTGCTAGGAAATTTCAGCGATTCCTGGATCCTCGCTCGGCTGGCTGCTGAAGAATAAATGAATCCGATGATGAGGAAAGAGAGAAAAAATGTTATCAACTCTGCTGCTTTTAGCCGAAAATTTCTTCCTCGATTCGTAGCATCCTTTTATGAAAAAGAATTTATATTATTTAATAATTTCTTCACTTTAGAAACTTTAGAAACTTCATCACACACACACACACACACACACACACACACACACACACACACACACACAGTGACATATTTTGATTTTATGCTAGGGTTTGACCCTTTGTAACTCTCGGAATTGTTAAAATTGCTGAAAACGTGTTTCAGAGGCGTTTTCGGGAAGAGCCTCAGAAAATGACTATGCAAATGACCGATTTGTAGGTCCCGAAACATGAGAATGCGAGCACGAGTTGACGAAGGATCAAAGATGTAACGTGCCAGAGGCAAGAGACCTAACAACATCGTTTCTAACAAGATTCAACTTCGATGTAACCTGACTAAGTCTAGGTGTAACGGAGATTATGTACAAGCAAAACTAACCTCAGGTATCATTGAAATGGGAAGATAATCCGGGGTGAAATTGAGGAACATTTATATTGATACTAGATTATGATACTGGATTATCTGCGCAAACATCTGCTTATTAGACCATGCTAGTAACACTTCATGCAAAAACCTTCTAAAATAATTGCAAGAAACAAGAGTGCAATAGGAATTCATTTTTCATTGATTTTTAAATTCTTCTGAAGCTCCTATTGTTTCGTTTTTCACGCACTCATTTTCATCAGATATACACAAAATCTTCAGTACCGAATATACCCTAACTTGACCCAGAAGTGTTCCAAACTTAGATTAATATTGATTGTACCCTATTAGGTTAATAATACCACACGGGCTGCACACGAATCAGGTCTAACCCCTGACATAAATTAGACAGTATTGACCCGGGTCAGCATTCTTGTCTACAGTTAGACCTAACCCGAAAATAGTGGCAATCGTCCCAATTCACACTCAACCCAGAACGATCTTTCTTTTACGTAGAGAAAATGCGTTACGCATACTCCGCCCCCCTGGGATGGAGGCGAGGTTACGTGGGACTCTCCCCGAGTCTGGGGTAAAGACGTAACCAATGTTACGTCCTTAATTCGGGCGTTAAGAAGGATGGGGCTTGAGGAGAATTTATCGGATACTCGGAATTTCGTCGCGATTCGCGGGGTCGCGGGGCGTGCCGCACGGATTCGGTCCGAGAGAGAGATCGAATAGATAAGTGAGGCGTTTTGTTCGCGATTGGGTTTGACTCAGGGATCCGGGAATTCTCGGACGGCTGGACCCAGTCCGCCTGACCGTGAATGAGGAGGGCATACCCACTAACAACCCCACGCCGAGCCCTAAGCTAATGAGGAGGTTCCCGGATCAAATGTGTATACAACGGGACACAACCCAAATCGACCTGAACACGGGTTATCTACAATAAGACTGGATCGGGACGTAAATGTCAACCTCACTCCCGGTATCCGTAGCAATACGCTATCTTAATTAAGTATAATCTAGATCTATCAACGTAATGTCTCTCCCTTCCGAGTCGAATAGTATAGTAGGTATGTAATTAGGATACTTGTAGCACCCATATGTCTGACAGCTGACGAAATTTCGCCAGCAACAATAATATGAACCATCGCACTGTGGGGTATTTGGCCGATCTAGCTGGCCAAAAGTCGTCAAACTCATCCGTTACATTATATTTATATAAAAAAGTAATTTTGGCTAGCTAGATTAATCAAATACCTCACTGTGCATCGGCTGAACAGGTCTTGAAACTGAATAATCCTGCCATCTCGATCGGATTATCTCCAAATCTACAGTCCATGTGCGTACTGGTGCCTGCTCCGTGTTCTGTTGGTACACCTCCTCTGCTGACCAGCTAACTGATAAACACTGTTCGGTGTCTACGGTCTGAAGAGGATCGACAAGCCACTGCACACAACTCTGTGGAGTATGTTGATCGTCCGATAATGTTTTCTTTGTTCTTCTGACGAAACATCAGGCAGGTGAATTGTTTGAGGGATTTGGAAAATTTTTCATTTCGAAGGAGAATCTTCAATCAACGACCTAAATATTTTTCGAGTAAAAAAGAATTAAGTCGAACGGTCTTAAAGACTATAAAAATTAGTAATTCCGCTGGTGCATCACAAGCGAATTGCTAGTGGTCGAGACTCGCGAGTGTCCGAGATGGTGGATTTGAACGAAGGAATTCGTCAAAGGCCATCACTTTTGCCAGAACGTTCATTTCACCGTCAAAGGGGCTCGGTCGCTGCGCGGGTCGCCGGCAAATCGAGAAAAGGAAGACTCATTGTCGCGCGCCTACGTAACAATGACTACTTGACAGCAGAAAAGATTCGAGAAGTTTCGCAGCTCTGCAGCCGGCCGTTCTCTTTTTTCCGTCCGCCCCTAGGCCCCTGTCTTTCATTCGCACCGGCCAAGTTTCCGCGTAGAGAGCCACGGACGAAGATTCGATGCTGGCTCGTCGAAAGTCTTAACGATCCCCAAGATCCCGGGATCCACGGACTTCTGCACCCTCGCCGAGGTCCAGAACGAAACTAGAGAAGTGCCGCGCGCGCGTTCGTACTTCTACTTTCCTCCGCTCTTTCCGTTGTTTATTTTGCTATCGCCGCGAGCTGGAACTACATTCCTACGTTCCAGACCTACGGAAACTGATAGGAAGTCACAATTTTTGTGTCCAATATTCTTCTGCATCTTTCAAATTTCGAATGTGTAAGATATCGTTCGATTCTGATGTTTAGTATTTTAGAAAACAATTTATTGTTGAGTAATTACATGCGAAAGATACGAAGAATTTTGACAAAAATACAGTGGCAAAAGAATTTTTTAAATAGTATACATTTATGGAAAAATGGTGTAGATCAAATGCAAGACAGAGAAAACATCTAGAAAATTAAAAAAAATTCAATTAGTTCTAACTCTTCAAGAAAATCAGAAATAGGAATTGACGTCCATGTAGCTCCTGTATATTTAAGACAAGTATAATTAAAGACAATTTTTATTTTGCGTAAATGGGAAGATTTCTATGGTTTCGTCCTTTTACTATACGCTTTTATCCTAAAGTATTTTCCGCGCTGAACAAAGTAATCATGCATGATGGAGAGGGACGAAAGTGGATGAAAAGCAAAAAAATTTCTTTAAAAGTGTTGATCTGATCTTTTTCGATGCAAAAAAACTGCGATTGCGAACAGAGCGCGAAAATTGATGAAACTGGGCCGCACTCGACACACGAGTGCGTTCGTTTTCACATGAAAGGAAGTCGCGAAACGTGCGAACCCGGTCAAAGACAAATTCGCCGATTTCATAAAAAAAACACTGCTTTGTCGCTAACGAAACGGAGAAAAAAAACCATTTCAGCATTGATGAGAACATATCAGCGACACACAACTCGTTAGATCGTTATCGAGTTTTTAACGGTGGAAAGCGGTTCGCCTATTTGCTTTTTCGAAATCCCCCCGAAGAACTCCGTGGACGATACGCAATTAAAATGCTCGTTAGTTTTGATATTGCGGCTGGTCGGTACAAAGCTATCGATATCTCGTACGGGCACGATTATACGGGGACGAAAGGATAATTTATCGCGCACGTAATCCTGCCAGAAAATGACTGCATTAATTTTTCATTTTCCCCACTAATGCTGTCATTTGTCAATTTCGTTTTTTCTTCGGTGATACATTGGCTTAATGAGAGCCAAGAAAATTTTATTCGGAGACAAATCGATCAATTCGAAATGCCTCTTATCGGAAATTATCAATTAAAGTCGTAAAATAAAGTACAGGTTGTAAAATATTGAAAAAACCAATACAAAAATTAGTGACACATGTATTTATTTTCTATATGCAATCTAATAAAACTGCAAATTTGAAATTTTTAAGAAAAATATATATTAACAAGTATTGTGGAACCGAATGAACCAGTTTCTAAAAGTTGCACATACAATTATACTAGAAGATTATGACAATCGAAACAGTTCAACCAAGGGGTGCACTGAACAGAATAAAAATTGGAAAGCGAAGAATGAGCCTAAAAAATTGGGAAACTCATGGTCTGAACAATTTAAAAATGCTACTATAAAATCGCATTTAGGTTTAAAGAATACGTTAAACGCTTGAGGTCAGGTTATTCGAAACGGCACCGACTTTGTCAAGCCTTAAGGAACAAACCTGTGTTACATAGGTGGGAAATTGAATGGCTCTCCACAGGTAGCTTATCGCATTGTGTATCCTCGAATAATATTCTTGTACGCCACTCGACACCGTTCTCACGTTCTTGTATATTTACCGGTTCCCAGAGGAGACGTTAATGCACTACAGTTTTGCTCTCCGGTGAAGGTTTAACCGTAACAGTGCCAAGAGATCGCTAATTAAATTAGCGAAATGAAGCCGATTTAATAGATTTCGCCATTAAAAGAGACCTCTTTCAATCATATCATCGGCGGCTAACAGAAGTAGCAAAATTAACAAATCACCGATTTTTCCATCACTAAAAATCGTTGAAATTATCAGCTTCTCATACCGATAATGATCAAATTCGACTTTTTCATTTGAAATATTGGATTACGAGTCCATTTTTATTCGACCACTAATAATTAGCTATCTTTTGGTAATTAAAGATATTAATAAATAAAGCTCTAAATAGACCTGAGCATTATCAACGATCTGCGGTCGCCAGAAGAATAATTCTAATTTAGAAAATCATCGAGTCGAATTCAGAAATCGAATATACCTCAGACTTCGCTAAGACAGGATCTCTGATCAGGATGTCATCGAAATTGAATACAATTCGATTCGAACTTCTTCGAAATTGAATCCCATTCGATCTGGACCTCTACAAAATTGAACGTCTCTTGGTCTGGCCGAACAGAAGTCGACTCCAGTGGACCCAATCTCGTCAGGGATTAGAATAACTGTTAATTTGAGCTTCATCGAAGTTCGGAACTCCGATGAACTCCAGACTTTGAATCCTACGGAAATACAATTTGATTCTGATCACAGAGGAATGGAACTTGTGGATTTGAAACCAAGTTTCACCGGATTGAAATTTCTAAAGGGTTTTGGTACATCGGAAAAAATAATCTGTTTCAATTCGAACCACGTTAATGTGGAAACTCGTCGATACAGGTCACGGAAGTTATGTTCTCGAATTCGGAGTGGCGTCTTCTTGCACTCAGAACTCGCAGAAGTTGGACGTCTTGACTACGAAGACGACTACGTATCCACTGAAGTTGCATCTTCCGTATCGGAGGACCGCGTGGTCTATATTTCGCCATTTTGGAGAACGAAGAATCGGCCTATTTTCATCTGAAAACTGACTAGAGTATTTATTTAGAATAATTCCATTGTGCAGGATTTTTTTCATTTTATGGATATGAAATTGATATAATACCTTATACAATCCTTAAATGTGTAGCAATTGATTGGATACCAATATATTTAATAATGTAAACAAAATTGTGAATAGTGGTATAGCAATTTCTAGTGGTGATTCTCCAAGTTGTCCCTCGACTGCTAAGGGTTATTATCATTGCGATTGACTTTTTGATTCTGTTCGGACATTGCACCGATTTTCTGAAACGAGATCCGAGATTCAGCACGAGGCTGATGGCAAATTAACGCATCCCGGTTCATTTCAAAAATCGTTCACGTGTTCCGAGCCCCAGGGGGTTGCAAGCCGAAGCAACACCGGAAGAGAATCAGCCAATCGAGGTTGGTTGCAGGGAGAAAACGGGGTGAACAGATAGAGCTGCATCTAGAAAGCATGGAATCGCGGCGGGTACCATCTGGCTGGTCCAAGAACGACGGCAATTCCGCGAAATTGGGCCGAATATCATTTTTAAGGTATCCGGGGAAAAGTACATAGGAGATTCCCGCCGCGTTTCCGTCGCTGATATCGATATATTTCGGGTAATCGATGGCAACGAGACGAGAGAAGTAATGTCGAATTCGACGCAGCTCTAACACGAGCCAATTCGTGCAATCAGGTGAATGCGGAGGTTTCTGTTGTCGTTCCGCCTAGCCAGGTGTCCCCTTTATCTTCAGCAGTGGGTGGCAGTGACGATATTGAAATAGTTTGTCAATAGAAGGTTGGTGGAATGTCGTTCGTTGCGGCTCGTCGATAATCCCTTGTGTACCTGTTAATTGATGAACGAGCAGCGTGTGCACGGCGGCTTTGCTATCTTTTTTACCTTGCCGATCGACGCACGTAAATAATAGCTAACGTGCCACGAGCAACCTAACGAATTTCAGAATTCTCTATCAATCTAGACACTGCCGATTGTTTCTGTGGTTTTCTCGGATGTCTGATCGTCGATGAGAGAGGATAACAAAGGGTTGCAGCTAGCTCCGAGAATGTCAGGGCTTTGAAGATTTACTGGGAAACACTGTAAGCATTGATACGTTCATTTCTTCTACAACAGCATTAGAAGAGTAGAATAATGATAAACAATTATACACTGCATAGTGTAAAATTGCTGTGAACCTGTCATCAACATTTATTTTTTATCAAATTTTCCAGGAACACTTTTTACAGTTTTTCTACTTTGTATAAGGCCTTGAAACAATCTGCATATATCTCATACCACATGGCTCTCTTATTTTGTCCAAAAGAAATTTTTACGAGAAATTTAACGACTTAATAATTTAGAAATTCGTTCATGGAAAAATATTAAAATTATTAGAAACTTACTAGCCATAAATGATATACATACTTCAGCTAGAAGTCAGTAGAACGATTTTTAATGTTACAACGTGAACTACAATTTTAAATTATATAATCTACTATATAGTAAAGAGTTAATTATGCTGTTCATATTTTTGTTGATGTAAGTAGCACATCGTCGACATTAATCCGATATACCCATATTGGAGTGCCAGATAAAACAATTGCATTTAATCGGCAATATTTTATAACATTGTCAATGGACGACATATTTCATGAAATACGGCGTATTTTATATTTTATGTCCGAAGGTATCCATGTGCCAATACTAGTGAACGAAAGATATACGCACAGGAATGTAGATGTGTGCGTGACACGAGGCGCCGATAAAGACTGCGTTATTATCGTTTCCAACAATCGTTGGCCCACGATTATTGGCGGCTCGATGACAAACCGTGTACACATCGAATGACAGTTATCGCGCGATAGTTATTACCGTTTAATTACCTTAATTTAGTACGGTGCCCTAATTTCGGTTTATACGTTCGAGCACGTCGGCCGAATTTACCAGGGCTGCGTATTCAATACGCGATAATTAGGCGAGTTCATTTCGCCGGGATTGAGCCGAAGTTGCACTCGCTGCATCAGGCGTGAGGTCGAAATGTAATTTTATGCGGTTCGAGCGACTGGAATGGGCGAAATACAGTTTCCAGTACTTTTTAATACATCCCCTGTCAGATTAAGCTTCTCCGGGCTCTTTTTCCTCTTTTCGCAATTTTTTAATATTGTGCGTCTTTAACAAAATTTAATCATTTTCTGAACGTATTAATGCTTTGTTAAACAGGAAATCTACTGAACTGGATTTTTAATGATATTCTATATCGAAAGGGGACCTCGATACTTTCTTTGAAGAGTGATAGTCCTAAAGGAAATTATTATATTACATTACCCTTACCAACTTGACACAGTTTTCCCGAAATAAGTTATACCGTTCCGTTATTTGTAAGTAAACTTGCCCGAAACTTCTTGACTTTTATTTTTTTAATGCGAAGCATAGAACCGAAAAACCTAAGATGTAAATGTTTAAAAAAATTACTGTTTACCTTGTTATTTCATGGATCTTTTACCCCTGTGTCAGGACGGATGAGGATGCATAATTTGTTTGATTGCCAGCGATGGTGGGTAATGCGTCAAAAACATAAATAATCATTTTGGACCGTTAGTTATTAAATTTTCATGAGCTCAAACGTCGAGCTAGACAGAGGGAAAGAATTCAGCTGGAAAAATAATTGTTATGCGTTCCTTTCTGGATATAAAGCTGTTATTGACGGTCGAACGAATGGGAAGAGACAAATGATGAGGTATCGCGAGCTATCCGACATACCGTGACTTCACTTATGCGTTATGGATCTCCGATAGGGGGGATTAATATCGTAGCGCGTGAAGTGGAACACGCGTTAAAGAGGATTACACGCGCGTAATAACCGGCCGTTTATCGACTGTCCTTCGAGAATGATGATCGTCGTCGGGGGATTATGGCTGACAAATAACGTCGGATATCGGCAATCGGAGACGGTACCTTGTTTGAGGTCCTGCGGCGAGAATTAACGCTCCCAAACAGCGGGCTTATCCTACCGAGAATTCAGGAACGCGCCAGTGCACGAATTGTTAATCCCGAATTAATTCGGTACGGTAAATAAAAGAAACATCATTGATACCTCAAACATCAACAATTGCATACCCCATTGGATAGTTACAGCTGTTCAAATAGTATATGTACAATGGACTCAAGCAATTCGTGTCAGTCGACGTCACATTCACTGGAAGGATTGATCAAGTCGTTATCGGTTAATTTTTACAGCAATAGTCCAAGCGTGAACGAACGGTTGGCAGAGCATACCCTCGATGTTCTAAACGATTCGATCGTGTATGCACCTGTGGAAAAACCAAGGTAGAAAGACAGGTCCGGGGGAGTGGGGAAGAAACATCGGGTCAGCTTTTACGAGAACGATCTATCGCGGAGAGCACGCGCTCCCATCGTGTACAACAAATGTCATAGCAACGATGCTCGCGGTTTTTACGAGGAGCCGGCCATTGTTTTGCTGGATTTACACGAAATCGATAAAAATATGGAACATCTAGCTTTCGAGTCGAGTAGGCAGCCAGCGGCGCTCCACCGCCGGGAGCATTGCCTTCCTATTCTAGTTTTCTTGGATGATGTACGTGGTTCTCCCACGATTATTCCCCCTTTTGCCCTCCTCTCCACACTCACACACACATACGTACACACAGTGTACATCACATATGTACATACTCCCCACACGGACAGAACATCGGTGTGCACACGTACCGGTTATCAATGCGAAACTGTGCACATAGACGCCGCAGATTATTGCTGCCGCGTGTATTATACATATAAGGAGACTGTATTATAGCTCCAAAGTTTCAGCTCTTCAGCCGAAATTCGGGCACGTTTTGACGCGTTCTTTGTCACACGCCAATCGATGAAGCTCTCTGCTATTATTAGCTGCAGAAATTAGAGACCGTGGTTTCGAATGTGTATTAAAATCACAGGTGAACACGGCCTTCCACGTGTATGTCGCCTATATGTGCTACGGAACGTGTAATTTTAGGAGCGCGAGTAGGCGAGTGCTATCTCATGTATATTTAAATATAACACACGACTATCTTGTCTCATTCGTTAATACAACTTTAATTTAGTTCGTGTCATTTTTAGAACGTTCAAGTATTAATCTGTAAATCGAGACTATGTATTTCACAGATTTCAAGGTTGGTGGTGTAAAGATACATTAGGACATCGTTCATATTATCGAAATTCATTCAATGAATACTTTGGTAAGCAATTTTCAAAATTTTCAGAACACAGAGCGACTTATGAGAAAAAGTCGGAAAAATCCTTCAGCCCGAGAAAAGCACTCGACATCAATTAATAGAGCGAAACAATTGCACCGGGATGTAACACACGGCTCCGCAATTTCTCCATCAACAGAACGCAAACAACGCGCGACAAACGGAACGGAGTATCGAGCCGCGGAGTAAATTGGCGTCGATCGATTACCCTTAAACGGGAAATTCGCCGAGACCGGGGATTCGGGGGTGGGTATCGATTTTCGTGGAATCGAGGGAACTAGAGTTCGACCCGTTCTCCTTCGCCGAGCTTCCGTGATTACGAGAAGTCTGAGCTCATCTTAACCCTTCTGACAAATCACTGAAAAATGTCAAAAAACAAATCATTTTCACTGAATTGACTGACAACCTGCCATTCACTGATTCTGAATGACACGTAGATTCTCCTTAATGTAAGCAGTTAATTAATTTAGTTTCTACGGCAACTAGCAAAAATTCAATGCCTGACTTAACCGACGACATACGTAAATCGCTGGTGTTTGATAATATTCGCAGAAGGTTCGATGGAATAATGAGCTAATTAACGTTATCAAGTTCATTCAACGCGCTTACACTGTAGACCAATGTAGATTACGGCATTTTATCATATGTATAATTAGCCCGCACACGCATATGGATATATTAAAATTATTTCTGACAGTTTCGCTATTTTGCGGGCTCCGCGGAACGGCTTTATTACCTTACGAATAATCATTTTCCAAATTAGGGTATAAATATCCCATAAATATACTATGACCACTCTCTGAATTATTAATCGTAAATTCCGTTGATTATACCATAATTTAAGAACCACTTTCAATTATCAATCAAATTTTTTGGAAAGTATACAATAAATTGCCATAAAACAAACTGTTCAATTAGCAGCACGATTCGTCAGGTGATTAAAAAATCTGTTTTTCGTATTATGATTCTAATCATTTACTATAGCTGTGTTTGCATATAAGAATTTGCTTTTACACATAACGCTTCAAGTCCCCAAGAAATTGCACCCTGCATGAATCAGCCAAGTATCCAGGAACCCGGATCAACAAGAATGAATTGTTGTCTCCCCGTTCCAACTGGATTCCATCATCAGGCCCATCATTCTCCCGTAGACGCGGTGTCCCGGTGAAATCCGCCAGCGATATTCTTGCGCACGTCCAAGACGAGATCCATCAGGATGTCAACGGTAGCCGGTTAGAAGAGGGAATCTGCTCGGCCCCATTGTCGCGCTGAGAAAAGGTCGCGAATCACGACAGGAAATCGGACCCGAGCGAATTCAATTGCAACAGGGAAAGGAGGGGGAATGAAACGAAGCCTGGAATTAGGGGTGGCAGGCTGACGCTGAAGAGCAGGGCTCGCGTTCCGCTTTTCATGCGGCCTGTACGCGCGACATGAGCCGAGGAAATTCGAGAAGTGTGGCCCGGGCTTCTTGCAGGTGCAGGTGCAACAATGCGCCCGTATACCGGCGAAACCAGAGGGTAAACAACGCTGGAATTGAGACGACAGCTAAAGAGAAGTCGCGACGCCGAAAGAATCGCAAGATTTCCCCACGTCTTTTCCTTTCCGCGATATTCTACCTTGCGACCTTGCGATCTGTTCCTGAACTTACTATTCAATATCGTATACAAATTTTTCTCGCATACAGTGTTTAAGCCTTATGAATTGTAGGAAATAATAATGCCGTGTTTACACAAGAACTCTCACACAAAATGTCAAATATCTCCCAGTTCCCAGAATCACCCTTTATACATATAATACTATTATTTGTGTAACGTCTGCACATCAACCTCGTCAACATTAAACCGAAACGATCGCAGGCTAATCGAGTTTCCGGCTCGAAGGGCACCGGTTTTTTTCGGTGCACCGTGATTTTCTGAAAGAATCGCTGCACTTTTTGAAACGTGTCAACTCAACGTCACCGAACGATAGCCTGGGCGTAGAGGATCGAAATACGGTCTCGTGACATCCCGAACAAAAAAACGAGATCGAGTGTAATCGAAAACGTTTCGGGTGCCGACGAGCGGAGAACTACCTACTCATTCGAGCGTCCTTCGCGATTATCCGAGGCTCGTGCACCGGCAACGTGACACGTGCCAGATGCAAATTGCTCGAAAACGGGAATAACGGTGTGCGCCTCTCGGAAACAGAAAGAGGATGACAATTTTCATGGTTGTAATCGGTCCGGGCCTGTACCGGTCCGCGTTCCCACAATTCCACAGGTTCCCGCGCGACCGCGCCATATGTTAATCGATCGATCGCCTTATTCGCCGATGAACCGAGCTCGAAATCTCGAAAAAAATGCGTCTTCAGTTTCTGGCTTGCTACATCACGGAAAAAATCTTACAACAAAATGAACGATGGATTATGAAACTAGAGGCTGCTAGCTTTAAAATGAGTCCAACTGTTATCGTTTGTAAAATTTTATAAAATGTCATAAAATTATCACAGTTTAAATATAGACAATTTATCGAAAATCAAGTATTTAGTGTCCAAATACTATCCACTGTATCTTTTGTTGTATTGTTTCGTTGATTCGAAAACGTAGTAGTGCACTGCAGAATCAAGGGAGATCAAGGAAGGTAATCGGTAACGGATTATCGAGTAATGCCGAAAGGGAAACAGGAGTAAGTGGCGGTCGTGATTAGGCAGATAGCAATCTCGATTTATCCTCCGTCATCTGCGCAACAGCGACTCAAGCCGGAGGCTACTTCGAGAGCTAGCATCGAGACGAAGACTGGCATTGTCCCAGGTTGCGCATGGCCGTAATACCATTATCGAAAGGACCATCGATGCCTACGGTAATGCCTGGCTCTCATCATCAATATTTCCAAGCCCCGACAGAATACTGGAAAATGCGTGTCGCGCAGCGCTCTGTGTGTTTGTCAATAATTTTCGGCTCGGTTCGTGGGTCTATTGACGCCAGCCAAATAACTGTCGCTCATTATTGTTAAAATGTTATCGATTTTCCCGAGAGCCAGCGATTGCGAGGTGTCGCCCGATACCAAATGAGTCGTATCTGTAAATAATTGTGCGCAGTCTGACCCGTTTCACTCCATCCGGGTTGTTGGCGATCGAATTATTAACACGGCAATTGACGTAGCATCATGGGACCGTTAATGGAGCCCAGAGATTTTTCAATAAAAAATTGAACCGTTTGTACGCGATATGCGGGTAATCGAAAGCTTCGTTGTCTTTTTAACAATTTATGCAGTAAGTGCATCATTATGCTCTATAAACAAACTAAGTAAATAAATAATAACGTTTTAATGCAATTTTTGACAGCGATCTCATTCGTAAATCAGATTATCGGACAAGTCACATAATTTAATAAGTGTTAATTTCTTAAAAAGCTGAGTATAGAATCACGACCATCAGTAAGTATACTTTGTAAAACAAAACATTTGTTTGTTGCTGAAGTCTTTGTGCAACAACTCTTCGTATTTCATTATGAGAAAAAATACAGTTAAAGACTTTATCGAGGGAAAAGTTTTATGAAAATGATTAACCACTGATACAGAAAATACGACTTATCTGTAGCCAGCGAAATACGAGGAACGCCTCGAAAAAGTCTCAATAGTTATCGCGAAGTTTATTCAATTCTGTGAATTAAATTGTGTCAGAGGTGACATCCAATACAGGCAAAAACTTTATAAAAGATAAATCCATTGGAATCAGGACCCAGTTGATATTTTATATATTAATATTTTATAAATAAATTCGAAAGAAGCGAAGTGATGACTTAAACTCCCCTCGAGTTCACATAAACTCTATCATACAGTCCTGGTTGAAATTTTATATCGTACGTACGTTGACAAAACCAATAACTTTATTTAATACTTACAATCTACCCGAACGATGTATTATTATAAATAAATTGAACACCAACGAATGAAGACTCAAGCCACCCCCTGTCCCTAATCTCGCGTAATCTACCCCAGTTTCGATACTGACTGAAATCCCAACGCGCCAGATACAAACACCATCGCTCATAAAAATTGGCAGCTTTATTTCGTCGTGGAGCAGTTAAAGTTAAAAGGTGCGGAACGAACGGCGGCGCAAGTGGCCCCGGTATCGAGCGAGACAGAGCGTTTAGTGGAATCGGAACGGTGCGAGAAGGAGGCGCGAACGAATCGCCATAATCGCGCGTTCACGGGTTTCGGTGCGGCGGCGTTACTCTGCCGCGATGGTCGCGTGTTCCGGGTTCCCGTCTGAAAGGGGGGCAGCAATCTTGGAGTGGCAGCATTGCCGGCAGACATTTTCCGGACGGAACGATGAAACGGAAAATGGAGGGCAAAGTGAGAAACGACAATGGCGCCTCGGCTATACATGGACGGACGAGAGAGCTAGGAGAGAAGGAAGATGGGGCGATCGAGGACAGAGGCAGAAAACTTTGGATCCGGACAGGATATAGAACGAGAGAGGGAGAGAGAGGATAGGACCAGGGGAAAGACTTTTGGAAATGAAGGCGTTTGAATGCCACCCCGAAAACGGGTTATCTCGTTATCTTTAGGAGGTTGTTTCACAAGCAACCCCCTTCGCCCCTTTTGCGGAATAAACGGAGGTTATACGGGCACGAAAAAGTGTATTAGTTCTTAGCCCCTGTCCCGAAAGCTTTACGGCAAAACCGCCCCTCTATATCTCGGAAGACGGAGGAATCTTGGGGTGGATACTCCATCGGTTGCGAACATTGCTTTCCTCCCTTGTTCAGCGCTCCGAAATGTAAATGTAAACGTCGTTGCAGGGATTGAAGCAGTCGAATTTAGACCCGGGGCTTTTTCCGGCTGTTTTACTCCGAGTTGAACCTTCAGGTGAGTTAATATGGAGCTAGAGGGTGAGTCTGTGTCCCTGCGAGGATGGGCTACGGTTTTTGTTATTGAAGATGAAGAAGCTTTTGGCTGTCGTCTTGGTTCGATTGTAAAAACAGGGATGGTGGAACGTGGACGTTTTTATATGAACGTGGTAGAAAAACGTTCGCAGCATCAAACGCCTTTTCAAGTTTTATGGAGATTGAGTAACGGTGTCTGTATTTTCTGAGCAAAAATGAAACCAGTAATATTATGATTTGACACATTATTTACCATAAATCTATTAATCCGATTCTCATTGGCCAATTCCAAAAAACGACGAGATCATCCCTTGAAATATTTGACACGTTTAGTCGAACAGTCCGTTATAAACGGACCCACAGACCGCAAATTTTTAATTGTTCCAGATGATTTAATAAAAGATGCGATAAGGGAAGATTGCCAAAAATAAAATAAAACCACAGATAGCAGTACGCATACACATTGCCTAGTAACGTAGAAGCGTCAGGAGCGTATAAAAATCCGCAGTCTAGCGCCAGGCCGTTCGAAATTAATTCCCGTATCATTTCCTCTAATAAATTCCTTATCGAGCTCGTATTTCATCTCGGCGGTGGTGGCTTCCGTTTCTCCGTTGCTCTCGGACCAGCAGCTTCCGTTCGACGCGAGAGAGTAACTTTCGTTTTTTTCCCTCTCCCCTCGAATAGATTGAAATCCCCGGGCCAGTTATGCTCGCGAGGAAGGATGGGAGGATCGGCGCAGCAGCGCGGCGGGCGTGTGTTTCGTGGATCGGATCTAGGGGATCGATGCCGTGCCACGGATCGGGACGGCTGATTAGATTAAGGCGAGAGACGGTTGGGTGGGCGCAAGGCGAATAAATTTCGGGACAGCGTTGTTTTTAAAGCAGCGGACGGGATCTCTTTTTATAGGGAGCCGTGTTCTCGTGAGCCTGGTGCTGCGGGATACCTTGTTCCGAGGATTTATTTAATGCGGTCTCTTTCGATTCGGAGACCGTGTCCGCCCTGTCCCCCCTTTTTTCGGCTTACTCGGCTCTCGAACGTGAGGGAAATAAATTGAAATGAATCTCGGAATTCCTCCGGTTCGCGCGCGCGCACCCTCGTGAAAGAACATCTCGCGAGAAGCGCTATGAATCGCGGGACAAGGCCCCCTGGGGAAGATCGATAAAGCTCTTCTCTAATTAATGAATAACAAAGAATCCGATCTCCTTTAGTTCTAAGACCCGTTGCCCCATTTAGCCCGGACAGGCTGACATATAAATTAAAAAGGGCCACGATGAATGGGGAAATTTGGACGTCCGCGGAATCTTGGATTACCGAAGGCATTGTTCGAAATGAATGCGCAGCGAAATATAAATTTTCGACCGAGTTTAATCCGCTCGAGCCGGTCGTGTAGCCACCGGGATAATCATTCTTTTGGAATTTTATACGTGTATTCAGTTACTGGCGTTTCGAGCGACAGTTTGTGTGACGGCGCGGCGCGGCGCGGCGATACAAACAAACACTATTTGCTACTATTTAGAATCTATTGAAGAGATTTTATTTCTTTTGAAATTAAATGGACTAAGCAGATATATTCACTTTTTTAAACATCATATTGCTGATGTTGGAATTATACAATATTTTCGAGATGGGCCGTGGGAAGTTATTTGTGTACCCGAGATCTTGTGTATCGGCTGACAATTGTCCCCATTTTTTAAAATTTCGAACGATAGGATCATCCACGTGGATTATGGAGGTTCTCACGTAGGCGAGAGGATTTTTTTGCTCGAGAATTAAGTGGCGCCAGGGTAGTTGTTCGCAGGGGAAGAGAAACGGTTCGAATTTGCATTCGGACCTCTTCTTCGTAGAAACGAGTGTTAAGGATACGACGGAGAAACAGAACAGCGGGAGAACGGGCCGGAAGAGGAATCGAGCAACATTAAAGGGGATGGCTTCTAATGATACGGTCCGGTAACGTAAATGGCCAATAAGGGGGAACATCGATGCAATTTTGTTATGCAATACGCATAGAAAGTAACCAATCCCTTTAATTAGTGTCGGCGAATCAGAGTGATTCGAGAACATTTGTACCGGCGAATAAATTGCCTGACTTTCCAGCGGACTTGGGATTATAGTTTCGTAACGCCGGCACGTGTTTAATTTGCGATCATTATATCAATTCGTTATACTGCTATCTAATCATCTGTTAGTTCATGTACTTTTTTATATAATGGTGAAATGCGAAGATTAGTATGTTATTTATATAGGTTGTGCATCGTTATGGCATTTATGGCATATACTTTTGAAAATACATAGAAAGTTGTATACGAATAAGTATTAAATATACGCTTATTTTATGTTATTCAGTGTGAGTTGAATGAATGAAAGAAAACAGGAATTTTCAAAGCTACTGATTACGATTCCTGTTTGTCTATCTCGGCACAAAACTTGGATTTCTATACACAGTTTAAATGTATGAATTACTGTGTTTCTTTGGATTGGTTGAGCGTCTGATTTTTTCCATTATTTTCAGAATATATTAGTCTAATGAAAATCATTGTTCTCTGATATATGAAGCAACGAATAATGAAGTGAGAGAAAATTACGATATTTTACAAGGAATTTAGACGTTCCTCTAGTGCTCCGACAGAACAAAAGAAATTGGGTCACCCGCACACTGAATTTATATCTAAAGGATTTGAATTTAAATATATCGCTCTCGCGATATATTTAAAACGTAGTGTAAACGAGTAAAAAACGATTGGTAGAAACGAAGGTGTTAAGAAATCAGCATAAAAATCTAAATCGCCTGACGAAGGAACGAATATTTAAGAACAATGAATGAGACACACATACGTAAGTACAATAACATTAGACGAAACAAAAAGAAACATGTAATAGTAACAGTAACCCTCTATTTGAACACGTTTGCCAAACCAGCAACCTGAAAAGTCTTGATCAAAGTATTAGACCGGACTGCGTAAAATGCGCCTGACGAGTAAAAATCTTGGAATTCAGCGGTCGGTCGGCAATCGATAATATTTAATTAATTCCGCGGCGGAACGAGGGAAGTTTCATTAGACACCGGGCTTCCCCTATTAAGCTCTCGCGGTCTATTTCATAACTCTCCCGATGACTTCCGGTCGGTGGCGGGTCAGCGTCGGCAAGTCTTTTCCGCGGCGGCGCGGTCTGCACAATCGCAATAACAACCGAAAGTTGTGGCGTTTACGTTGGCATTAACTTTGAATAATTCGCCAAGTTCTTATCTTGCGGCGACGTACATGGTGCGTAACCAGACGACTCGACGCCCCGGAACCAGAACAAGAAAACCGGCAGCCCGGGGCCCGAGGCTTTCTGTTCTGGAAATTAATGCTTCCGCGGGCCAAACAAATTCCCAACAAATTCCCAACGCCACCAGTTGTTTCGCGATTCCCGGCCACTCGCGCTACTACTGCCAGCCAGCAATTAAGATATTCCGTCCTACTTGTTGAAAGGAGTTGCACCGTTCTCTTTCTCCTCTCTCTCTCTCTTTCCCTTTCTCTCCCTCGCCCTCTCTTCGGAGAGGGAGGTTTCCTCGAAAGGCTCCTGGAACACTCGGGCCAATTGTTCACTCGATTACAGAAGTAATCTCCCATGTACTATCTTATTACTTCGCCGAGTTAATTATAGGTGATTGGCTGCTCCCGCTGATATTTTCGGTTTTCTATTTTTTACCGATCACGCAGCATTGTTACCACGATAATTATTACGATAAGCGTCGTACACACGAGCCCAATTTCAGATTACAGGAATTGAGGTATTCGGATTATTTTTTCTTACCGACACTGAAGCTACCTAAAATTGTGATACACAGCGCATGATCAATTCAAGAAATTTATGACTTTACTGTTATAATTTACAGTTATAAATTATTAGTTTCTTTGTCTCTTCGCGAGCTGTTGAAATCAGGTGGGCCACGAAATCTCTCCACCAGTATTAAGGCTTGAACTTCTCAAAACAATCCAACTCGTTCGGTCCAGGATATTGTGCTTCGGAGTGTTCAAATACTAGTGTGTGTCACCGAAAGAATAATATTGTCTCTCCGTTTCTTTGTCTTTCCGGGAGCTTTTCAGATCAGGTGGACCACGTTATGACCCTCTAGCCTATCCTGTTAATGGAGCCTGCCTGCCAGTATTAGGATTCGAAAAGAAGGAGGAATCCGCAATAAATCTGGCAAGAGGGTGGTCGGTTCACGCATGACCGACCGACACTTCGCCTCCTTTCTCTCGCCAGTTCGAACCATCCTGCATCCTATTGTTTCTCGGGCTCCTCGGACTATTTGCGGCCAGGTGGGACCGGGCCGGTCCTCGTTCGCGGTCTCCACGCCGCAGAGATTCATTGCTAACTTCGGGTAATAGCTAGTGGAGAGCCCGGGCCGGCTCGTGATTTTTCGACTACGGCTTCGCCGCGCCATATAGTCTTCGCTCCTCGTTCTTTTCAGACCATCCGCTTCAACCATTCGCTACATCCACCGGTTTCTTTTGTTATTTATTGCGCGACCGACTCCGAACTTGCTTCTTCATACTTCTAAATAGTTTAACGCATTCGTTGCAAGCTTATCTGCCTGGTTGCATATCTGGTGCCCTTTTCCGTTGAATACCAACAAAAGAGCTAAGAGTCAACATTATAAAAAAGTCAACAATTCAAGAAATAAATGCTTGTGAACTTAATTTCTTTATTTCAACCTTTAAAGACAACGATATCTGTAATAGGAGTCAAAGGTCACTTCAAGGTCATATCATCATCATCAAAAAATAATGGGAAAATACAGTCTCTGCAGGGTATTCGTCTTATGCCACAGATTGTATGAAAAATATTTTTCATGTCACCACAATTGAAGATTTAGGTGACTACTTAATCCAGACCTTCCTTCCGTGGTCCATCCTGTATGGTGATGTAAATTTCAATGCTGCACTTGTGGTCCAAGAAAATCGTAGAAAAGAGTACCTAGCCAAACTAATCGTAAGTCTCAAAACTTGCCTATCACTGGGAAATTCGAAGTCTAGACTCTAGATAATGGCAGACTGGTGATGGTTGCGAACGCGTGCCGGAGAATCCTCGGCTGTTCCCTGGCTTTGACGCTTCGTTGGCTTCAGCATTCGTCCCGTAGGCCGCAGAAACCACCTGCGTCGGCATCGACGAACTATCATCGTGTTCTTTTTTCCTCGAGGCCGAGATTCACGCTCGGGGAACTGTGGACGCGAAACGACCCTGCTCTTAACACCTTCGGACCGATTCCCAACCCGATTTCACCGGGCACCGACACTCCGGTTGCGGCTGTTCCACGGTTTCAGGCTGGTCCCGGATCTTCCCGAGATATTTATGAGCTGACTGGAGCAACGCCGACGAAATTTTGTGGCCAGGCTGCAGGTGTATCGTGCGGTTGCTCTGTTACCGTGATTTCGGTCGCGCGTTCGATATCGTACGATCGTGATTCTAAGCCGGTGTCACAGAATTCCCGAGCCAATTCCGCTCACCAGAATTAGGTGAGACACAATCACTTTTCCAAAATTGGATTAAAGGCGCAGTCGATGTGATAAATCATAATTCTGAAGTCGCGTTGAGTAAAGCATAAATTTCAAGAGTCTACACAATTTTTAACTAAAACGTGCAAGTAAATGTATGAATCACGGAAGGATTTTGGGTCTCGTGTCTATATGAATAAATTTAGTCTGGTATCGCGAACGGCCTAATCGAATCCGTCCAAAAGTGAATGAAAGTGAACAAGGGAGCGCGAGACGAGGTTGCTGTATCGGAGAGAACATCGTCACCAGAAATTGAAATTCTTGGCGGCTGGTTAATGGAAAAAATGGTCGAATTTACCATCGTCGTCGTGAGAATATCGTGACCCGGGCGTAACAATTTATTCAAGGATACTTCGGCCGATGAAGAGGCCCGCGGAGAATTTAGATAAACGGCACTCGAGAATAAAGAGTACAGGTTGCACGGTCTCACGGTTTCGGTTATGCGGAGCTTGTACTTAAAGCTCTCTCTCTCTCCCTTTTTCTCCATCGTCACATAAAACCGACGCTCTCTTTCGGTCATTGCCGTATGCCGGCGCTATTAAAAACCCTAGCACTGTGATTGTACTCGGGCCCGGTATGTACAGTGAGGCAATCGAACGAATAGTCACCGTTATCGGTAAACGATGCTGTAATCTCTACCGCGAAGAACGTAAAACAAATGGATTCCGAGGACGACGTCTTAATGGCGTATTTACGATATTGTTTTCGAGGGAAGCTGCTGCGCCACGCTTCGTATTTCAAACGATACCTTTATTTACCCGGTGAGCAACACGCCGGAAACAGCTTTTTAAAATATACAATGGTTCCGTAAGGTATTGGCACAGTAAATCTCCAATTTTAGAAATGTCTCGATATTTAAACTGCCATGATTTTATGTGAAACGACAATACTAATTGGCAAATCTCAACCAGTAGCGAAGAGTCAATTTATCATAGCTCAATCTGAATTGATCTACATCTTTTAATCATTATAGGTAACCGCCCCTTAACTGTACGGTAACGCTTGTGGCGTGCAAAGATAAGAAGTTGGAAAGTTAACACGTTAAAAAGTTAAGAAGATTTCTGCATGGAGTATTTGGTCACGACGAGTGTCTCGCAACGAGCACGTGTACCTTACGTAAGTTAATATAATTACATAGATGAAGAAAATGGATAAGTGGCCTGGCGTGCATCCAATTGGCTACCTGAGAAAGAAACGACATTTAGCGATGCTTTCACGAGCGCTCGTCGCCTCGTCGATAAACCAGATAAAACCCTTAACGTGATACTTAATCGCGAAACGATTGTATTTGTTAACACTGCACATTATGGGTAAACCGATTAAACTGCAATCTTTTGTTAAAGTTCGAAGTGTGATGTAATTTTATAGCTCCAAAATAAACTTATAGCTAAACAAAAATGGCACTTTAATCCGACAGAAGTAATAACTTCTTCCAAAAATAGTAGTAAAATAGTTTAGTTAAATTAATGATTTATTACAAAAATAATATTCAGGATTGTCACTTTAGTTCGCCAAAAATAATAATTCTCTTAAAAGCTGATACTTAAATGCATCAAGAGAGTAATACTATCTCTTTTATTTTACTAAAATATTAAAAAAAAAAACAATACAAAATTGTATTCAATTGTGTAAAATTGTGTATCATATATTTTCAGTATTAAATAGCAGTTGTGTATGGTAATAAAATTGCTTCGTTAAAAACTCGATGTTTTAATATCTTATGTATTTTACATTTTAATCGATAGCTCCATCGAATATTTTATTTAACCAAAGTAATACAAGAGGAAGGTAACATTGCGAAATGGGTATAAAATGGTAATACATTGTGAAACAGTATGAATTTATATAAAACTTTCCGAATCCAACGACAAGAAAACACGAACCACAATATCAATAGATACAGAATTCGCCCTTCGAGGGGACATTCAATGAATATTGAACATTTTCACGAAGCTTTTTCTTGCGAGAGGTACCACTTTGATCCAAAACCCTGCAATTTTCACCGAATTTTATTCCCGATCGATCGAGTTCTTCGTTCGTTTCCGCTATTTTATGTGTGCTGCACTCGAATGGAGGTCAGGGCCTCATTTACGATAATAATGTAGGACATTTTCGCCGCACGCCAATCACAGTGTGCCCGAGTGTGGTGACTGCGACATGTCGAAATGGTCGCCGTTTTGACTTTGTTGCGATCTTCCTGTCGATAGACATTTCTTACCAAGATGTATTTATTCTGATAAATTTTTAGTAAACAGTTGCAACACATGTACAAATATAAATTTGCGATAAAAGCATAAGATCCGCAATTTATATTATCCAACGATAGTGAAAAGCAAATGAAGCTCTTCCAAAAATGTCTATATTATATTTTAGAAGATCAAAAATACTATACACAAATTCTTACAGTCTTCCCAAATGTGATCATAGGAGAAATTGGGACGGTTCAAAAAATCCCACACAAGCACAGTGGCAGATACAACGAACGAAACCGTGATTGGGTCGAGAAAGACCCGGGAAAGCAGCAGGGTTAAGCGAGCAAGCAAGCCGCGGAGCGCTCGTTATAGGCGGAGAAAAGCCGCCGCGAGCGCTCGTTTGCGAAAATGCTCGGAAACTCTCGAGATGGACAATCATATTTTTCCTCGACGTTTCTCTGTTTCCCCGGGTTTCGTACTCCCTCCTACCCACTCCTTCTCTCCTTCTGTTTTCTGTTTTCGAAAGCGGCGCGGTCGCAGTAGCGCGAAGCACAGCAAAAAAACATCGCCCGAAGAGTCACTTTCCCGCGGGGAAAAGGAAAATACCATCGCGGATCAAGATTGCTCGTGTAATGCAGAGGAACGATACTTCCTTTTATCTCGAAACAAGTCACGCCGCTGTAAAGGAGAACCGTGGTCTCGGTTGATTTTTTTTTTGTTTTCGCGGACGCGTCCGCGAAACTTTCGCTGGGAACACGGCCTGATGATGCACCGCAACGAGCCACTTACGCGCGATTTTGAAGCTAGCTCTGCACAGCATGTTTCCGGGAAGTTGCCGAGAATGTTCAAGGTGAATGACCTCTCTCCCAACTGCGTGATAATAGGATTATTTGAAAGAAGTTGATTTTAATGGAGTTCGTGGATATTTGTGGAGTGAATAGATTACTTTCTGAAGTTGTCGCAGATTTGGTTCGAATAAAAGAGTACGCAGGAGGTTTTCGGCGCGGCCGGCGAGGTCAGAAAAATAGTAGAACTACACGATCTAAGAAACAGCACAGACCCGAGGGGTTTTCTTAGATCAAGGCTTTACTGTAATATTAGACAGGGAAATTAGGGGAGGTTTAAATTGTTTGTAAAGTACAGACCTTTGAATTGAATAAACTATGGACATTCATTTCTCAAGTCCTCAACTATTTGTTTGACAATCAGTATAGCCAACCTATGTCACCATGTAAGAATCATCATATAAGGAACATTGGAAGAGGTTCACGCGAGATCGCCAATACCACGGAAAGATTAGAGTCCGCACGAGCCTCGAAAAAGTTCGAGTAGGATCGACACGGGCTCACGGGGCGATTAGGTCACGATCTACTTTGAAAACTGCGGACTATTAGCGAACCGATTTACCGTCCAATCAGGATATCCATCACACGGCCCGGGGATTATAATATAATTTCGATCCATCAGGCCATCAGGCAGATAATATTGACGTGGAAGTTGCACCGCGGCTGATCAGTGATTCGATACTTCTTGCATGAGATGGCCCAGCCCCGGATCTCGCTCTCCGGAAACTTCTATCCCCGAATTTATGTCGTCGAGCGACGCTAGAATTAAGGGGCCGAGCTCGCGCAATCGCGAGCAAGCAAATTGCTTCCGTCTCCGCGTGGCCTCGATTCTTAAACCAATTTTTTCTTCACGCGAGAAAGAAGATCCTCCCCGAGATTCGCTTTCCGGAACTTACACGTTTCGCGCACTCGATCATATCATATCAACGACCTAGACGCGGTGGATTGCAATATTTTCTGGAAAGTAGAATTTCTACATTATTTTGCGTGATATTTACAGACAAATCTGGCATTGGTAATAGCAAATATTTGAACTAGTAAATTATTAAGTCGAGTCGTAAATCATTTCCCTTCTGATGTATCAATTTTATTTATCACTGAAACAAACAATTGTACATCAATCAATCGTATATTCATCATTATTTCCATTTTGTCAGGTAGCTTGAGAACGATGAGTTATTACAGTGACAAATGTACCATTACGATTTCTTCCTGGACACGAAAATTAAAAATTTTATTTTAATCACAGTTTTGTAAATATAGTAATGTATGCGATGTACAATAAATGAAACTGGAAACAACAGCGCTTTATCTTGTGATATTTTATTTTTGTTTGTCATTGAGTTAATGTCAATTGAAAGAAATTTTACTTCTAAACATAAATGTTGTAAATTCAAATTCTGCCTCGTTCCGTGTCGAAGTCTCCTTTAAATTAATGAATTGTATAATGGAACAGGAACAGCTAATTTAAACTTTTATTATTAATGCTACACATAGAAATGAAACAAAGAATAAAGTGCTCGTAATAAAGTAAAAGTATAACTACTATTATATTATTATTAATGATAATAATATTGTAATTATGAGGATACTTTCGCAGTCCCTGAAACGTTTTGAGCATGTTTGGATTTCGAAACAAGCGGAGCGTTCATTCACCGTATGTACATGTTTCATTGAAAATGTTGTTCAGGTGCAACAACGAAATCTAAAGTTAATTATTATTAAAAGTTAAAGTCATAATTGTAATCTCTTTATTATTGTAATTATAACCTGTGGAGTCGTAATCATATTTATGATATGTTAAATAAAATGTAGGGTGTCAACAAAATGGCGGACTGCCACAAATAGTGATGGGTGTCATTTCACACTCCACATTCATTCAATTATCTTTTGTTTTCTATGAAAAAAAAAGAATGCTTAAAATTTCACGAATATTAATAATGAAAGAAAATTATCTTACGCGAAATTCACGGGATATTCCCGCCGATCATCCGGCAACTTACATAATAAATAGCTCGAGCATTTCCCGTTCTAAAATTCCAGGTGAAACGCACACCTTGCGTGTCTCGCGACCAAAAGATGGAAACAGGAGAGAAGGTGGAGGGAAAAAGCGCGGCGCGGCGAGAATAAAAGGAGCTTTATCTTCGAGCCAGCTTGTAGGAAAACAATTTCGCGTGGGTAGTAGGTGCTCGACCCTAATTACGATACAAGCATAACACCGTACTTACATGAATGGCTCGTACGGGAAAACGGCGGCTGTCGGCCGTGGCTCGAATCGATAAGTCGATTTGAATATAACCGGCAATGTATAATGCGTCGCGCGGCTAACCGGCCGTGAACGCTCAACTATTTTCAAATCCGTTAATTTTCCGCTCGAAATGCTCGACCGTTCATTTTCTGTCTGTGCGCGACCGTGCGCCGCCTCGTTAAAGTTAAAGGCCGAAAGAATGAAACAAAAAAAAAAGAAAAATTTATTGTCTACGATGACCCCGACGTGTTCTTATTAAATCCGCCGATACATCGACATGAGTTTCAATACAAACCGAATCCCAAACGCCCGGAACGTCTGACCGACAGTTTTCTGTTTGGGCAGGAAATCGACTCGTGCTTTTCTCGTTTTCAGCGAATTTTCTACTGGCGATTGTTTCTTTCGAAATCAATAATTCATAGTTGAAGAATGACTTCGAATAGAGCTGGTTTTATAAAGGACAAAACGTATCCATTCTTGTATTAATATTTTCTGGATTTGTGCGTGTTCGTCGATTGATTCCTGTTTGCTATCATTCATGGAATTTCTATAATACGAGTCCTATATTAAACATTGCAGTACACCAAAAATATTATAAAACTATGGCACAGCAACTAGTGCTCCGAGAGTCATCTACGATTCTCGGAGCATCAGTTGCCCAGGCGAGAATTAAACAACGAAACAGATCAAGTTATATTGTGTTTAGTGTCATTTTAATAAAAAAAAGTGGCACAACTAAGTTGGTGAAAGTTCCATAAAACCATTGGTCGACGGTTAAACATACAAAAATCCATGTTCGATTGAAAAAATTGTTATCTCCTGTTAAGAGGATTGTTTACTCCCCAGAAGAGTTACCGACTGTTGTAACATCCGTAGAAAATACACCGTCCATTGTGGCCGGGGCAGTGGGACCAGATTAGCAGCGAGCACTTTTAATTAAATGTATGTAATTTAATCGGCCGTTTTTGGACGCGCCACGTGGCTGCAACGTCATTCCCACGTGCACACGGAACGTACACGATGAACTTTCGCACTATGAAACCTTTCGCGGGGCGGGGGGAAACATTTATAAATGACTGCGGCGATAACAGCGCAGGGCTTACGCTCGAGTCTCGTGTGAATGTCACGAGTCCAAAGAAATGAAAGGTGAAATGAAAATGTGTCCCAAACGAGTTGTGAATGGAGGGTATTCGTTATCAAACTTTTAAAATAATTGATATCCGAGACAATTAATTCTCAGCTGTGTTGCGCGTCCGGCTGGAAATAGATGTTAAAAATAATTAGGGGAACGCGCAACCTCCATTGTCTACGAAAATACGCACTGTGTTCAAAGTATACCTCGCGGAACAATCGGGGGTTGAATTGCGTATTCTTCCGCATGCGTTTATACATTTTTTCGTTATAATAAAAATACTCTCCTCGAAACGCAATACTGGGTTCGTCAATTTAATTATTTGGTACTTGGACGACTTTGTAATGTTACTTTTTAATTAACACTGCGCTCGAATTGTATCAAAATTGATTTGTTTCGCATTTCTATGTTCTCCGTTCGCTGCCAATTTACAATCTAATTATTATCTATAATGCAATAAACAGGTAAAAGCATCATGAAATAGAAATAACAATATCTCTAAAAAGTGTTTTTAATGTTTGATTACCTATAGGAGAATCATTTATTGCATTTCATTTATGGATTTTGATAATTACATTTAGTATAATTACGAGATGTGTTACAATAAATTTACAATATGCTTTTATCTTGAAATTATAGCACACCATAAATTTCTTTTAATTTCGAAGTGCGCGGCACACCATTTTGCCTTTGACATTTTCAATACATAATGAGGATAATTAATTAACAGATTATGCGCGAGCGTGCTAATTATAGTAGCCGGGAATTTCGTGCGGCAATATTTAAAATTGTTAGAAAATTGCTGCGATAAAAGAGTGGCGTGCGAGTTAATATTGTTTTAAATATTATGACTGGGCGGAGGCTCTTTTATTGCGATATTATATATGACACCTTCTTTCAACTCTTCAATTGTTTCAAATTGCGCACCTCTTTGGGGCGCACGGCTCTGGTTAATTGGGCGCAACAGTTTCTATTACATTAATGTTGGGGGCGAATATGCTCGCCAAGTTACGTATATTATTATTTGTTTATTTTGAATGCGCGTTGCTGCATGAATAGCCACATTAAACTTTCCGGAAAATGAAATGTTAGTCAGCGATTGTTGTTGCGAACTTGCTTATTTGTTTTCTGATAAATTGCTAATACCTTTGACTGTTGAACGTTCATTTATGAAAGTTATTACTTTCTTTTTTGTAATGCAGTAATCACGGGAACAATACCTCGCTTTTATTCGGGTTGTTTAAACTCTGTATCATATGATTACTCGCTAGTGAAAATAAGCTACTCTCTTTTGAAATTATTGCTTTCCATACAGTATTGTGCGGACCATGTGAAAATTATGTTAGCGTTTAAGTGGGTGAAAAGCAATTATTCGATATTAAAAATTAAGTTTGACAATGGTTACACACTTTACCTCTTTTATTGAGAACATTTTCCGGACACCTCGCTGGATACTACTTTATCATTACCAACTGCATTTTAAAGAATTCCATTCTAGGTTTCGGTGAAACTTCGAAATCCTTGTGCGCAGTCTGTTCAGCTCGAAATAAATGGTGTCCGTTCCTGAGATTGTTCCCTTTGAGAAAGGGTAAAAAGATCGTTTGTTTGCCGGCTAGCAATGGCTCGGAGGACATCGCAGGCTAACGTTTTCCTTCGGAAAAGCGTCGTGGTCAATCCTTTAAAGCGGACGTGCGGAAACAGCTTCCTCGGAACCGACTGCTCTTTTATTCCCCGATGCTCGCTTGCGGGGAGTGGCGAAATTAAATCTGCGAGTCTTGCCAGGTAGCGAAATGAATCCGCCGTTAATCGAATGACAGGTTCCCGATAGCTCGATATTTTTTTAATGAATCCAATCGTACTGGCTCTCGGCGTCGCATACTCGATGGATACCTGCCTCTGCTGCACCTAATGCCAATGACGATCGACTGACGCAGAATTGCCAGTAGAAAAAGAACGTCACGGAATGTTTCGAGAGAGTCTGGAACACTGTTAACAATAAACTCGCTTCGTTGCAGATTAATAAATCAGGTATACATATACGCTAGTCTACAGCGAACTAATTACAAAGTCGTGTTAACAGCGAGCTGCTTGTGAAGCTTTCGGCTGCTGTGCGTGCAGCATCTGGCGAAAGTAAGCCGAAATATTCGGCTGAGAATCGAGCGACATAATGGCGGAGCGTGGCTGTAGAAATTTTAATGAATCAGGAGCTCGAGCTGCTTAAGGAGTGATTTATTGACTGCGGATCCTGCAAACCCAAATTCTTAGACGGTGTCTTTGGAAATTCGAGGTAAACTCCTTCAATTAGAGAAATACTTGTAACTCAAGTGGAATAAAAATGTTCTAACAATTTGGGACCTCACGTAAAAATATTCTAATAATATGAAATATACTGGTAATTATAATATATATTAATTTTTGAGACTGCACTATGTTGAAGTCATTTAATTGGTTTTGGGAAAAGAATTCGATCAAGTAGAAGAATTTCGCCTAATTGAGGGTTGGAACTCGTTCATGTTCTCTAACGAATGTGACAGATTAGTCGTTTTTGTATGCAAATTGACCTTCCCCCACACAAATACAGGCTCGCAACGAATCGGAAAAAATGATCCTTGAAACCGGCACGTGATCGCTCGATCGCTCGAATCGTCGCGTGTTCTGCGTGGCGTTTTGCATAATGCGTATTTTATGCGAGCACGGACCAAGTAGACTCGCGCGGCTACACCGTTGTGGACGAAAACGATAATGATCGCCGGGCAGGTACTTTATGCTGGCGTCATCACGAGATCTTCTTCGAGATCTCATCATTATTTTCGCACGGGGTAGGATGAATAGGTAGAATTCCTCCTGACGTTGCAAAACCCTTTTTCTTCTGTTTGAAAATCGTTTGAAAAACTGTACGGCTGGCCAAAGAAAGGGTTAAGTACTAGAGCTTCCGAGATTATCTTGGCGCATAGTTTTTAACATTGAGTTCCAGTTTTATGATCATTGTGTAATATACAGTAGACTAATTTCCCTGAAGAAGCAGCGTTTAATCTGTTCGTTTCATTTCTCTCGTTTGTGTTACTTATTTAATTTGTTTCACTTTTCGTTGTAACTTATAGTTGTATTTTTAAGAGGTTTAAGTATTTTCTTGATGAGAATGTATTTCATCTTTCAATGATTTTAATGAGTCGATAATAAGGTAACAATATATTTTTTAATTCTTCTAGCATCGCTACAATTTCGCTTCTAATTCATCAATTGTTGTCACTAAACATGAAGTCTTTGAAAAGATGAAGAGGTAGAAGAAACACATATACATATCCTACCAAAAATCGCCTAAAATCGAAATAAAACCATGTCGCTCTCACGAACCAGTCACATTTAGGTTTAGCGCGAACCTCGATTGGCCTCTTTCTCCTAGCCAATGAGAAGCGGATCGTCCGGGCCTGCAGTGCTTAAAGCCGAAGCGGAAATCATTCTGGTCTCGTATTCCCTGTCATCTCGAAGGGCCAGCGAAGCAAGTGAAGCATTAAAGCTCAATAAAGTGACAACGAGATGAGCCGCGAGGTCGGGGAAAGGGGAGAGGGGAGGCTCAATAACGAGGAAAGAGCTCGGCAATAAAGTGTAACGATAGAAAGATATCTCTTCAGATGTTGCAGAGGCCGTCGGTCGTAAGAAACGTCGAGAGGGGAAGAGTCTGCGGGACGAGGAGAAAGAATTCCGAGCCAGGAGTCGGGCATAAAAGAGTACGAGCGGGACGAAGAGCAGGACGAAGAGGAGGATGAAGACAAAGATAGATGCTGTTGGTGGAGGGTGAACAAAGGAAGAAGGAAGAAGGAAGAAGGAAACCGGCGCCAGAACGGCGGCCGCGTCCTCGTGCGCCGTCGGTGAAACCCGGCGACCGAAAACCAAAGGTGCATTAAACTTTGGCAACCGTACCCGCGGCAGCGTTACCACCCTCTTCGTCGTGTAAAGACGACAACGAGTCGCTGTACCAACACCCACCCCCGCAGCACACCATCAGACTAGCGGGTCTTCTGGGGGCTGTGACCCTGCAGCCGCTTCTACTCGCTAGCAGAACGATCTTACCCCCTCGGCGATCGTTTCTCCGATACGACACGACGAGCAATTCTCCCATCCAACCACCTTTCCCCCTCTGCAGAGTCTTAGAGGACGACTGACCCATCCGATTAAACGGATCGTTGGTTTTTCATCGGCGAATCTCGAATTTGGTGAGCTGGTTCGTTAATCGGCGCGAGGACTCGGGATGAGGGTTCGTAAAAGGCTGAACCTTGTCCCATGGGTTGCTCTTCGGGGTGTTATGTATTTCAGGTTTAGAGCATTTCTCTTTGCAGAGGTTTGTTCTGTTGTGATTTCTTCATCTTGGAGTCGACTTCAGGAAAAATCATATTTCATTCGATGTAGAGGATGACGCTCTTCATACCCCGTGGTAGGGGCAAGATGGTTTTTCACTAATTTATCTAAACAGTGAAAAATCGTCTTTCATTTTCCGTTGAAAAAGCAAAATTACTTTCCGAACAACCAAGTATGACAAAAATCGCAAAAACTCTAAATAAATAGAATCGTGTCATTTTTATGGAGTAACAGGGACCAGCTATTTCTAATAGTTGGTGGGTTTAGTGTTCTGACCATGAGGACGCTGGTTTCGCCGTTCCCTCTTCATCGTCCGCTTTGTAATATTGTATTTACGAGAGAGTGTGCCGATTCACGGGTCGCAGAACGTCTTTGTGGCAGTCCCACGCGATGTGTAAAGTCTGCCAGGGAGAGTGGGCGAGGTACTCGTGTCGGGATACCACGGATACCCGCGTACTCGACGGCACGAACATTCGGCGGGTATGTCGGACCGAGTCAAGGCACGCGTGAACATCGATTCCTGATCGTTTCGGTGCCAGACACCAGAAGGTCCTGTCACGTGATCGTATATTGCGGAAGGGTGCGGGGGTGGACGGACAGGGCTGATTTCCATCGTTCTTGATAGGCGTTCGTAACTCAGAGTGCTCGATACGATATCAGATACGTATATCGCTCGGCTGCGAGAAATTTTCTCCTCTGTCGCGTTCGTCCAACGATTCGACCGCGAACGGAATTCAATTTCACCGGGAGATTTAATGGGTCATCCCATTAGCAACAAGACTTTCCCTGCGGCGGTCTCCGGACTGGCCGTAATTTGTCACCATTAATTCATCGACGCTGTTCTTCGGGTGTTCGCGGTTTTTGCGGAGAGAATTATTCGCTGAAGTCGATTGCTATTGGCGGATGAACGTGACTGTAAGTGGATGGAGGATTTTACATGTTTGTAATTTTGCTTGTCCTTTGAGGACCTAACAGATTATTTGGTACAGATTGCCGGTGACCTTTAATAAGTAATCAAAATAATTAAAGATAATTATGTAGAGGATCGATTGTTTTGAAGGTAAAATGCACATCACAAAGTAATATACCATGTAGAGTATCGTTAGCTCAACAAACGGACAAAGCGCAGCGAGCACAATCCGAGAGCAGCAATCACATCCACTTAATTCAGTCCAATTTCCATTTCATGAAATAACGTTCAGTGTCTGAACCGCTGCACCTGGACCGTAATGCAGCGTGTTGTTAACCTTATGGAGGTCAGAGGTAGACCCGTCCGGATCTATGGTACTCGAGGGACGTTTACTTACGGTCCAAACGGAAACGGGCGTATCCCTGGGGGCAGAAATATGTAGCTCTCACAGGTTCGACGGCTCCGGGTATCATAATAACCTATCACTCCGTGTTGGACATCCCAGCTGACTGAACAGTAACCATTGTCCCTCGTATTGTAAATTTGCGAAGCTTAAAATGATCCAGTTCCCACTCTCCACCTCTACAACTCCTGCTGCTCTCCTTTCCATTCTCTTTAATCCGCTTCATCGATGTTTGTTTCGTGTCAGATCGTCCCAAATTTCTGATTTCGAGTAAACATTTTACCAGTATTAAGTACTTTTACTAATAGCGTCCAGTAAGTGAACGTAAAACAAGTCCGCCGTTCGAGGATTAATGACCAAATGATTCGCAATGTTATGCCGACATTCGTGCAGAAAGGGTTGGAACCCTGAGACCTAGAAAGCTGACACAGTCTATTGTATGTAGACTCGGTGCCGTGGATCCGCAGTGATCAAAGTTCGGGGTATCGTTGTCACTGGCGCGCAGGGTTGGTATGGCGTTTCACGCAACGGGAACCGGCGCGAAACTTGCCGGGCAAGATAATTACGTGCAATCTTGGAAGTTCGACTGGATATCCATCCAGTCCCATCATCCTCGAGGAACACGTGGTTTTGTATAGCGCGCAAGTTTCCGGCGCGGCACGGAAGCCTGGCGAGCGGGTAACCAGAACCAGCAGCAGTAGCAGGCTCCGGGAGCGCATTATGGGGTCCGAGCACTGTCAGTCGCACCTTCCGGCTGCACGCGATTCGAGGACGTTTACAATTTCCGGCAGACGTCGTGCAGCTCCCCGTCGAACCACCCTCAACCTTCCCAACCCTCCGTATCGTCTCTCGTCCTGCACACCTCCCCTATCGTCCCCCCACGCCTCACAGTCCTGCCGACGGCAATCGCTTGCGCAACACGTTCCGGGTAAACGGGTTCTACGCAATCCTGCTGTAATAATCCGGAAAGCCGAATTGACAGAAGACGTCGGTTACCGTGTACGTGCTTGTTCCCATCGACGTCACTGTTAACCGTGACGTGAACGTTACCCGCCAGACACCGGAGGGTGCTCTACCTACCCCAATTATGGAATTTTGATACGCGTCTTTCCTCCTCGGACCTGTTCGCCCTCTCTGTTCCTTCATATCTTCAGAGGCACCACTGCACTTTCACAGACTTTATCATAGACTCTTAATTCAGATTTTTACCTTCAACCCTTTGCGCTACGATTTATTTTACAGTACCGATGCAACCGCCAGGTGCAATTTCACTTTATTCTTTAATGCAACCCAATTTTTTTTGTTAAACCAATCAATTATTATCCCACGTATAAAAGCACTATCCCAAGGTCATCGAAATTGTCAATATTTCACGAGATACTCTCGTATGCATCTTTACAATCTTAACAATCGTACATTAAAAATATTAGAACCTTAACTTGAGTAGATTACAAAGTTCGATTATGTATATGGTGGTCTCTGAAATATATGGTCCAGTGAACGTGGTAATGTTAATAGTTAAAGATCGGAAATTTCGTATGGCAACAACCTAATGCGCGGTCCAAAAGCCGCCAGCGACACGAACACTTACAGTGAGTGGTAGAACCGACGCCAATCAGTAGGGTTCATAGTGTTCGAATTAGCCAGCGTTACAGGAGAGGCACGAGATATCGTACAATATAATCTCGCACGAAAGATTACACACCGTGACGGTTGATTCTCATTTAGTTGGTCGGATATTGGTCGTATAGCGAGGACCTGTCAGACCACACTATCGCGCAGGTGGCTCATTTCGTCCGACTTGGCCTGGCATCGAGTGAGGATTATCAATTAAACAACGAACAAAGGTCTTGTCCGCGACAATCGAGCACGCGTCGCACGTTAATGATTCATCGATCGCTCTTGATACGCATTCCGCGGCATCGGCTTGGGAGCTCCTCTGTGTGCTTGGCAGCTGTCATCTTCTGTTAATTGGATCGTGCGCGTTCCGTATGATCGTCGGTTTGCATAAAGTTATTCCGTCTGTGACGATGCTCAAGCGTCTAGTATCGCTAAGACTAAGATTATACTATGAAGCATTAACGTCGGGGAATAATCTTTCCTAATACTAACGAACTCCCATTAATCCGTACACAATTGTTCCTCTAAGACGAGATTAATTTTACGCTATTTTTACGATGCTTACTATCAATGAAAATCACGAATTGGAATTAGAAAATCATGAATTTTGTAATGGCTTTTGTAATTGAATGAATGCATTCATTCATGAAAATTCAGCATTCTCACCGGTATCTGGGTAGAATAAATTGACCGACTATTACTGTAACATTATATCACACGAATAAAATAATTGCCAAGTAATACATATTAAAATATAGACGATAAATATTGTTCTATCCTCAGTTCACGAAAGTTCTAAGCAGACTGCAACGTGGTCAATCATCTTACTGGAAATTAGCTGATTCGACAAAATTCTTTTTCTTGAAAATTCTCAAATTACAAGTACAACTTAAGGAATGTTGAAAACTGAGGTTATGATTTAATTAAGAGACGGCCAAACTGGCGGTAGGGACTTAATTTCAGTAAAGAGTTTGCTTAAAGCAAAGTTCTGAAAAACTCGTAATGTAACTGTCGTGTAAAATAGAGTGGTAATGAACTCGTGTAAAGTAAAGTTACAAAAAGCCTGCAGATAAACGAGGAAATGGTATAAATCGGGAAAATTATTTACTTAGTGACGACGTTCAAATTATTCGATTCAACAACGTTTCTGTTATTCCATTCGGTAATAGTTCCTGGAAAATGTCTCGATAAAAATATTGGTTTGAAAAGGTCCACTCCATAAATTCTTCCTCGACTACTTTGCTTCGTGAAAATTTTATCGAGCACCTCATCTTCCGCGATCGTGCCTTGCACATGCGTTGTGTAAGTACGTCGATGTAATCGTAATGAAGTGACTACACCAGTTATCAACGCTGCTCTTTGAACGAGGCATCCAGCAAAAAGATGCACTCCCATTATCGCTCTACGTAGTTTATTCTACGAAGCATAATATTCTGTAAACGAGGTGCACGCGAGCCTCCCACCTATCCGGCCCGACACGCATTGCCGGTGAAATTAATTTTGTCCTCGCTCTAACCTCCTGCGCGTGCCAGAAATTCCTAGCTTTTACGGTTCACTATCGCGTGTTTTTAATTCCTATTTTCTAGCATCGCTCAAATCGCGATAACACTCTCCGCAAAAAATTCGCTAAACACCGTTCATAACGGTCTCCACGCTTTTTACGTTAAATATTTCTGCAATAATGCTTCCTTTAAGCTGTGACATTATTTCCATCGGTAAACGGATTAGCAAAATAAACTGACTAAACAAATTATCCCAATAAATAGACTATCCAAACCGATAACTCGGAAAAGTCGATTTTAAAATCTCGCAACGTTATAATTTATAAACGTTCGAGGGCGTAAATGGAAGGTAAGAAATCGTAGTTGATAATAGATTTGTTTAAAAATTGGAAAACACGCAGAAAAAAATTTTATGCAATTTTAAGGGATTACTCCAACTTAATTTGAAAATATCACAACGTTAAAATTATTAATGTCTGGCGATACAAATGGAAGCTAACAGATCGTAGTTTATAATATGTAGATCTATTTAGGTTTGCAAGAAAATTTGATACCACGTTAAAATGTTAAAATCAATTTTAATATATTTTTCGGAAAAATTACATGAAATTATATCATTGTAACCAACCACAAAAAGAAAAGAAATATTTTTGATTTATGGGTTCATTGTCCAGTGAATCATGCATCGTAAAGATGCACGCGTTATGCACTCGACGAGCTCATACATCGTTTAACTTCGCTGAAACTCCAAAAAAGAATTCTCCTCTTCGAATAAACGAGGCCGAAAGTTTCGAGCGGTGGCGTACACAGAAAGTTTCGGAAACATCCTCAATAATTTACACGAGAGGTGACGAATTTATTCGTCGGACAGAAAGTTCACGGTTTGTCTGTTCTGTGTGTGCATCCCGGCAAATTTTCCGAGGGTGTTCGAACGCGAGCAAACACCTCGCAGCGCCAATTGTGCTCATTAATCCTGACAGGAGAAGCAGGTGACGCTGCGTTTTCCAATTTCTCATCGAATCTTCCTCGCTCTCATGAATCTAATTAGCAGGAAGCAAATTGGCAAACGCAAAGACGTTTCTGGGGCCTGGCATTCGGTATTAATTCAATAGACAAAGAGAATTTTAATGAGCCTTTGTTGTCGCGAATTTACGAGAAATGCTACTCTACCCCTGTTGGTTCCTACGAAAATTTGCAATCTCTCTATTGGGAAATTCGTTCCATATATGCTCTTAAATAATGATGTAATACTGTATCTAGAAATTGACATTCTACGTATTTTTTTATACAATCTTTTAAACGACTTCTGCTGAAATTTGTTGCACTCTTAGATTAGATAAAATCGGAAATTATGTTGTCCATCCTGTACATTACAATCAAATTATAAAATAATTTTTCCTTTTAACCAAACGACTTTTATGATCTACATGAAACCAGAAAAAAATCCGAATTTCACAATTTGTTGAATATGTAAGAAGATCAAATAATAAAATTAGTTCACTTAAAGAACTAATCAAGTCAACCTAAAAATAAGCAAGGTTTCACGACAATAAATAATGACCTACACAAAAGGTCGCTCAACTAACCACTCGTCTGGTAACCAAACTTTCCGTGAACAAACAATTCCGCCCGCAGGAGCGTTAAAAATGACGCGAGATAAATTTCTAGGGGATGGGTCTTAAGTTCGAATTTGTCAGGAGAACTCGTATATCCCCCCGTTTTATTTCCGCATTGTCGCGCGTACGATCGCTGTAAATTCGTTGATATTTACGAGGTGGTGTCCACTCCGTAAACCAGGCATCGATTTTCGAAAATTATGCCCCGCCCAGCGAAGGGGACACGGTCTTCCAGTCAGCACTTCGAGGTCTCGCAAAGGATGGAAAAGGATGGGAAGGGGTGGCAGAGGGTGGATGGATGGTTGGTCGTGGGTATCGACGAGATTATTGTGAATCGTCGGGCGTCGAGTGGCGCGCGTGTATCTCGAGGACGATTCCTCCTGTCGGCGCTGCCGCGTTTATGGAATCCTCCCCCGCAAACACATAGACAATACAGATGAGTCCTGGCGCCACGGCGTCTACTCTCTGATGGTATTATTCTGTCAGACTGGGACGCCAGTCATCGGATGAGCGCGGCATTAATTGACCAGAATTTTGAATTTGATCGATCGAGCTTTGTTCGGTCACCGAAAAGGATCACGCCCTTTTAACACTAAACCTACCACCATCGGTCAAATGGTAGACTTTTTGCACTTTCGACTACAATTATCAAATTCGTAAAACTCTCTCCATGCGAAATGATTGAACACATTTGTTTTAAAATTTAAATACATATTCAACATTGTCATTTTTCTAATTTATTAACAACCTCAAATATTATTGTACTGTGACTGATTACTTGTATCGTACACCTACGTCAGAAACTTGTTCATATAATGAAGAATTCGGATAATCGCGACTCCTCTGGAATAGAAAATTAGGTTCCCAACACTTCTTGACTTAATTCTGAATTAGCTACTTGAAGTTCATTCAGCCACTTCAGTTTTATCCTTCGTTATGTCTAGCTTTCCTTTTATCTTTCGACAAGAAGTGGCTGCTGGAATATATTATGCAGCCACTTAGGTTACCTATGCTCGACGTCCCACGATAGGAATATGTAAACTGATTCTGTGATATAAAATAGTACAAGTCTTTTTAAAAGCATTGATACCAAACTTGAAGAATCGCTTCTTTTACAAGAGAAAAAATAAATACTTACCCCAATGAAAAATATTGCGGGAGCTCCTCTACATCCCTTGCAGCTTCCCTGAAACAAACAATCGTATTGTAAATAACTAGTTCCACATCTTCATTTTGTATAATAATGCTAAATTAATAACTTTGAATCGAAGAAATCCGAATGGCTACGGCAATAGTCATCGTGTTAATATTTTCCTTCTCCGTGAACAAACATCCGGCACCACGGTTTTCTTTGTCGGGCACGAGTAACTAGGTCACAGTAGCGCGAAAATCGCAGGACTCTTAAATTCTCCATTTTACGGTCAGCAACCAATTTTTCCGAAAACCCGATAAACACGCTGAAGCAGCAAACATCGGAGCGAGAAAGGGGCGTCTTTGCAGCCCTCCGGAGGGCAGAGGGCGGGAAAATTCTTGAAGATTAATGACGGAGGACATGGCACCTCCATGGTCGAGGGAATTTTGAGTCGAGAAGAGAGAGGAGAGGTTTGGAAAAGGCGAGGCTGCGCGGATAGGCATCGGCCTAAGGAGAGCTGCGCCCCCACCCTCATTTGAATAAGACGGCAGTTAGTTGTGTTTACGGTGTACAGCGGCTGACAAACGATTACAAATTGTCCCTCTGACAAATCGCCGGACATTACTCGTGCACTTTTGGCGCGGCCTGCTACCGCCCGCCTCGCTGACTCCGACGCCCACGCGACTCCGATGCCACCGAGCGATACTAATTGCGACGCTACGTGAACATTTTTGTCTACCGTCTGCCGCGGACAATTCAGAGATTGCTCAAAGTGCCGTGCAATTACGGTGGAGCATCCCCTGTCAAAGTTCTTCCTCATCTTTGAAGTAAAATGGTACTAATTTCAGATTTTAGGAATCCGAAACCCTTTGAAATGGTTACGTTTATAACTAACCATGAAGTTCCATTTTACACTAACATTGTCTTCTTATTACAGAAGACACTTCGAAAATTGCTACACATTTTATTTTCTTAGGGTAGAATATCTTCCAAGGAGGTTATTTCTTATCCCAGGAGAAAATTGGATATAGAAGTTCGAAACTTCCATGATCCAGGTATTAAAAAATAAAATTTCCATTCGTCTGAGATGTATGATACAGTAGTCCACAAAAGTCTTTGTCTAAGGAAAAAGAATTTCTAACTTGACTTTACCAGCAGCTCGAGGGTTGTTACTCGTCGGCAGCGTGCATAATTACCCGATTCTTCATGCGGAGCGTGACAGATTCGGTCGGTTCTGATTGGCCTTGATTGCGAGTGGTTGTATTACGTCTTTCGGGCGTATCTTTTCATCGTCGCGAGCACGGGAACGTGTTCTCGGTTTCGAATGCGCGACGAGTGCCACTCGACGGCACGAAAAGCGCGCGAGTAATGCCGGTCGCATGAATAGTCCGCGTCCCGGTATCGCAACGTATCTATCATGCTCCCGGCGGAACGTAAAAAGGGGATCCGACGGGGCCCCGCGGTGAATCGTTGCACGAAAATTTGTCTGCCTCACGTGGATTCCTATGTTAATGGAAGATAAATGGTATTGCGCGATGCACCGGAATGCAAACTAGCCGGAGACGGGGCCGCGAAACCCTCGGAGAAGATTGATATACTACTCCGTGAACTTTCATAAATATCCTGGAAATATTTGATATCCAGATTTAAGACATTTATGATTCCTCCGCAGACAGATACTCATATCGCTAATGAGACCGCGCGGAGATTTTAAACATTGATTATCGGTTCGCAATTTTTCATGTACGTAATTGCAGTTGTCTATGCACAATAAAAATTATCTGCATCTATTGCTAAACATATTCTCTCTTTAATAATTTCCACGTGTTGGAAATTTTTGCCAGAAATGCACACAATTCACTATTCTGATAACAGTTTTACAAATCATTTGAGCTAGATCTATGAAACAGTCTGATTATTTATCGACGCGTTACGTTTCCGTGTATCAGTTACCGCAATTCAATGCCGGGTTTGTTAACGACAGTCAGCAATCTAGATAACCGAAGTATCCCAACAATATTGCAGTATTGAATCGAATCGATGCAAATGGGAACGGGAACATGTTGCGATATGGTGGACATATCTGCACGAGAGAAAACATTACCTGTACCCGCGTGTACAGGTAATTAGAATCACAGATGCGTGGATCGCAAACATTGTCAGTCGAATGATATTTTATTAATCAACAGTAATTAACTATCGCTGCGTTCTAACTAATCATCGAGGTACATTCACGTCAACTGTCTAGCAGAAAATGATGTTCCGGTCAGGAAGCACTTTATTAATAGGCATAGAACCTGTATTCTGTAAACAGTTCGCTAACTGATCTGTGCATTCGCTTGCTATGACAGCAGAATCATAGTTTACATTCAGTCTAGGATTCTATGTTCAATACTTAATTAACAAGAATATGGTTTTGGTTGGAACAATGCCAAGACGTTCGTTACAAGTGATATCAGTTTTTAGAAATGGATTTAAAAAGTGTCCAATTTTCATTAGACTTGAGAAGGATTTCAATCCCAACCCAAAGTTAGCTGTCCCAGTTTCACTCGAACCAGAGATCTCCCAAGACTCTACGAAACATCGTCCTCATATTGCAGTCTAATCCCCTCTCCCCATAAATATGCACACAAACCTGTCCATTAAAAAACGCACACACGGACACATAGATTTGTCTAGCGAGAGAGAGCCTGTATTCATGGTTTTCATAGAGACTGACCGGATGGTTCTTCACAGGCCACGCCGTCTCGTCGGCATATAATAGAGCCTTCCCAACGATGGCTCCTTTAAAGAACACGCTTGCGGCCAGCATCATCGACTTTGCCCAAGCTCCGCCGCCTATCAGATGATGTAACCGAGCCAGCTTCCAGCAAACCGCCCCCCGCCCACGCGTCTCTGCGTCCGAGCGGTCTTTTAGGCGCCACAACGGCTACCCTCCGCTAGAGCCAGCCAGCGTCCTCCACGTGGGTCGATAACCACGCGTCTCGCTGCCGTGATACAGCAGTGCTCGCGGAAATTTCCAAAGTTTTCGATCCGGAAGTCACATTCTTGACTCATTCGAAAAGGTAAGATAAAAATCCTTGAATTAAAAATTTTGAAGTTTGTCTCTTTGAAGTACGTCTGTCTGCTTTGTTCTAGTAGCATTAGCCTCTTTCTATCTTTTTAGTGAAATTTAATGGAACACTACTGTCTACTGTATCATCCCCTGTATCTTGCTAAATTACGCGGACCCGTTCATCCGGCGACCAACTGAAAAGACCAGTTTTGCGTACTCTCGCCGGTCGGACGCTATTACCCGGCGAAAGTGGGTCGGCCGACGGTGAATGCACATTGCACGCTGCAGACCTGCACCGGAATCGATTAATGGGCCATAGTTTTTGCTCCCGGGAGCCGGTGATCATTCGTGGATCCCCACGATAGCCATCAGGATTGTTGCCTCGAGCTGGAGTTCCGGCCGTGAGGGTGCTGTTCCGAAAGTTTCGACGCCGGGGACACCCACGTTGGTTTATTGTCAGCGAAGGGCTCGAAATTTGACGCCACCGAGGATCCCTTTTTGCTCGCTGACTTTTCGCTGAATTACTCAGTCGACGCGAAGAATACTGTTCTCCAGCTGGACCAAGTTTTGGCCTAGTTCTCTTTCTGCTTGGAGTCTCTCGATGCTCTTTTTTGAGTCTTTGTAGCTGACTGTGTACGGACGATGACTGTTATGGAATTGTCGGAGGTGTGTTTGCTAGAAAATGTTCGACTATAATCACTGCAAAAATTGTCTGCGTTAATTGTGAGATACCGGAGAAAGAGGACTCTAGATTTCCATTTATTTCTATTTTTGTCGCAGCGAAACATTTGACGTTTCATTTTTTTGTAAGGACATTTTTCGAGATTTGCAAGCGCTGTGACCCGAGGGTTGTAGTTTTCTACTCGAAATGTGGCCGTGCGCGCAACTAGAGCATAAAAACGACCATAACTCTGTATCAATGTCCAGTGGGACACTGTATTTATATGAATTTTTGTTTCATTGTTTTTGCGTTCCACGTGCGCAGTTGATGTGTGTCGCGCATGTTGCGGAACATGCGTATAACATTCTTGATTGCAGTTTCCCTGCGAGATGCGCGTTTGTTATTTAAAACATTCCGAATTAACTCTAACCAGAATGTAGAGGAGCAAATAGAATCCATAATAAATTAATAGATACGTTAACTATTTATTCGCAAGTGTAATTAATAGACTGCGGATCTTTGTGGAAAATAAAAATGTTCTGCATGGATTGTGAGAGATCGGTTATAATGCCAAACGATTTGCTCTGTCTAGAAAATGTTGAATCGTCTGATAACGTGAAAAATAATTGCTCTGCCAGACTTCCGGGGCTGTCTTTGATTACCTCGAGGAATAAGCGATGCTGAAGAATGCGTTCCAAGGAGGGCCCTAAATTACAGAAATGCTTAATGCGCGCCACAGCTTATCTCCTGTCCCGAGTTCAACGATGTACGACCGAGCAAGTGAGCCGTGATTTACAGTTTAATTCAGCTAGGCACTGGATTAAACCAGCGTCTTTCAAGAGAGACCGAACAGTCGGATTTATTGCGTTTTTTTTCGACAGCTAGCTAAAAAGAGTACGCAGAGGGAGAGAGAGAGAAACTTGGACAAAGATCATTCCCTCGGCCTCTAACTCCTGATACGGCGAAACTGGAGCAAACTATGACGGGATCGAAGTGAGCTCCCGCAGAATATTGTCCATCAGTTATTTAAAGAATTTGTTCAAAGGTAAATACACCTGCTGGGTATGATATTACAAAATATTTGAAGTTCTTCGCCGAGGAAGAAATTCCGCCCGACAGGATATTTACATGCGACTCAATTACGCTCCCGAGGAATTCCGAACACGGATCTCATGCGATATTGTGCCCGAAATCTTTCGTGAAGGAGAGAGATCCAGGAAAAACAAGAGGAGCAAAGTCAATACTGTTCGCTGGAAACAATTTTTCATTAATATGAACGCTCTGGATGAAAATGGACACTGGGAAATACGAAGGACTAATATTTCCGAAGGTTAGAAGATCGATAAATAATCAACTTTGTGAGTATTTTTGTAAAAATTTGGACTCTTTGTCCACTGTTTATTCTATGTGTTGATATTGGAGAAATTGAAAATTTTACTTTAATATATGATGTCCATAATCTTCAAATTTACATAGTACTTAACTTGGGTTGAAAATAATTTTGCATTTTCTGTAAAGATGTTTGAACCTATCTTTGTTAGAAACGAACTATTTTCATTTTTGAATGATCAATGGATCCGTCAGGTGAAATCGATTTCTTTTTTCATTGAAGAATTACGAGGGTTCAAGCTGGACGACATTTCACGAGCTAATAATAAAGCGGACGAAAACATCGACGGGAAAATATTCCGCCGGTATTTTCCCTCTCGGCGAAGGGAAAATGGGCCACGGTTCTGCAACCGTTAATGGATTTCCTATCAAAATTTTGGAACTAATTCAATCGCCGATGCATACTCGGACGCGGAACAAAGCTCGCGTGGCCACGCGGATAATACACGTACGAGGGTCCGCGAAGATGGTAGCCGTTTTTCGCCCCCATTTCACACGGTTTGCCCAATTACTCGGAATTGAATTCATTCTGTAAATTCTGTTCCATTAAACTTTTTTTCGCCACGCTACGCCGCGCCGCCGCGCGCTCACTGAATTTCGAAGCTTACCTTGCCCCGCTAACTGGTCCAGCAATTTATATGTAATCATCTCGCCCGCTAACGAATTCGTTTAAAATCAATCGCAGTCGTGTGCGGATTTTATCGTTACTAAATATAAAACTAAAAACATCGGTGAACGAGATTTATTGGCAGATTAACTGCGTTTTTACAGCGAATCGTACGTGCACATTTTTTGACGAACACCACCAGAGCTTTTCTACGATTTACGTTCGTGGAGAAATGCATTTTTAACAAGAGAAAAATACGTCTTCTTTAAACAAGTTTTGGATCACTTGTTAATATCTTTGTCGTTCCATTTATTAAGAGCTTGTTAATTGTACTACATCCATTTTCTTTTGTAAATTTTAGGTAATTTATTAAGGATAGGAAAGGATACTTTACTAAACATACTATGAAATAGCTGAAGATTAACATGTCGTATACTTGGCTATTGTTTGTAAAGTATTAAATGCAAGACTAATGTATGTTATGTCAGGATATTAAATTCATGTTTACACTCGTACTCGTGTTAATCGTTGAACAATACTCATATTAATGCATCATTTTTGACGACTGAAAAATTACCCCCCTGAAATAAGTGATTTTTTGAAGATAAATGAAGGGAGATAGTGGCACAGTTGCATGCATTAAAAAGCTTTCATTGAAGTCTGGCAAATTGACAGTCCCCGTGCAATGGAACATTACCACCTCGTTTATTAATTTCTATGTTTGCCGAACATCGATGATATTTCAGCTGATTAATTACCGGACCGACGCGCAACGCACAGCCTAATTGACTCGCGTCGACAAGCAGCCCGGCGATCGCCGGAGGAAAGTGCGAATTTGTTGAAAAACATGATTAATCAATAGCGTGTTATTAATTACTCGTTGCGAGAGACGTGCACGCGAGCGAGACCGCGCGTGCGTCCTGTAGAATCGATTCGCGTGCACGCGGATTACGTGCTACTCGCCTAACAATAATAAGGAATTTCCCTGGAACATAGAAGCAACCCATAATCCCTCCAAAAAGTAATTAACAAGATGCTTTACGTAGAAGATTTCGCGAAATAAGAAGTAAGACATCCAAGGAGGTTTTCTTTATGAAAACCAGCGTGCTGCGATGAAACAATGCCAAACTTGTAAAATAGTTCATTTTATCGAAAAGCTTCATTATTATTGTTCTTCAAGAAAGAACAAGCTGTAGTGATTAGATAATTGAATTTAGTAAACGAACAGCCTGTGACAATTTAATAATATAATTTCCTGAAAGAACAACCTGTAATTATTCACTAATAAAATTTAGTAGAAGAACAGCCTGCAACAGTTTACTAATAAAATTTAGTAAAAGAATAATCTGTAACGATTTAGTAATAGAATTCAGTAATAGATATTTAGTAATAGTATTCACTAAAAGAACAATCTGTAATTACTTGGTAATAAAATTCAGTAAAAATAAATTTTAGCAATCAAATTTAGTGAAAGAACTACCTGTAACGATTTAGTAATAGTAATATAGTTGAGCGCCATATGTTCAATGGCTGCAGTCGCTTTTCATCGAAAGTTGCATCGCGAACTTCGAGGACCAAGATTAGACTGTATCGCGAATAGAAGGTCGCGGATCGATCGCGTGTAATCGACGCACAGGTCCGTATCCGTAATGATCCAGGTAATTGAGAGTCGTGCGTCCATCGGCTGATGAATGGGTTACAAGAAACGCCAAGCTAAATGTTTTCCAGCGGCGCGAGCATAATTACAAGTACGCCTGGTAGTATCGGTGGAACGCGGGTAGGCGATGATTACCGGTAATACCCGCGACCGTTCAATTGGATTCCCTTTAGTCACGCGGCAACGACGAGACGAGTCGAATAGAGAATTGTTCCGAAATATGATTGATGTTTCGCGATGTCTATCCTTGTTGTGACGGCGTACAATGTCGATGAATTATTTTAATGCCGGCAGAGGAGCCGAAGCTCGGGGAAAATGTAATTGAATGACGAGCGGATTTAGCGAGGGACAAGATTTCTCTCGTAACGACTGCCCTGGCCCTGCCATTGCCAATATTGCCAATTTAATTATACCGTTTCACTTAGCTTTCCCTACGATGAACGCTCTGCGCCGAATGCTCTGTGTCTGTGCTGAACGTTCTGTTCTTGATCTGTACATGTGAAAAATAGGTGTTTCATTTATTCTGAATAATTTAGGAGACCGCAAAATATTAGATCACGCACAGAATTACAGTACTATGAAGAATTCAAAAATTGAAAATCAAATCAATGATAAAGAATTAAAACAGAGACGTTCATTGTAAAATTATAAAATTGTGAAATTATGTCGCATCATTTTATGCTTCGTTCCCAGGAACTCGCAGTTCCAGCCACCTCCCATTCAGAGAAAAGCCGACGGTAACGACAACGCACGTGGGATTAATCGAGTGCTAATCTGCATGAAACGAATTCATTTCATTAGCAGGTCTAATTGACGAGCAGAAGGTCGCGCGTATCAGGACACGCTAGACACGCTCTTCCGACGCAATTACCGCGTGCGACACTTTTATCCGAGACTAATTACGCGTACAATACATATCTGCTACCACGCATTCATTCGCTTCGAACAACTGAAATACTCTCTTTTCAGTGAACCATTTGGAAAGAATCTCGAAAATGACGCATCTAAAAGCAGGCGATAAATAATTCGAGGATGAGTGTACTTTAGTACTAGCCCTTTGGTGAAGGGCTACTTTCACCTGTGGACCGAGAGCTTCTGGAATGGGATGCCATAAACTTTGGGAAACGATTATTGTCACTCTGGTTCGATAGTTATCGGCTGTAATATTAGATCGACTTTTGAGTGACGATTAAAGGATAAGAAACTGAAAGAATGTCCATTTTTATCGAAATTAGAAATTATGTTGTGAAATAAACTTGTTGTTCTGAGAATTGTATTATTTCATTACAAAATTGAACATTGTATCTGTTTGTCGACCGAGATTGAAACGTGAAGAAGAATGAAAAGCGACGAAGGTAGAAGGTAAATCGATTTTAGACAAACAAGTTTCGCCTCGATGGAGGATCGTTTCCAGCAGAACAGTTTAACTGGCGTGACTCGGTGGCAATGAATGTTCGACACAGGATGCGACGAAAAGTTGTAGTAGCGAGGACGAGCGAGAAAGAGATCGAGAGGTTGGCTCGATCTCTCGGGATGGCTTCATAACGAGCGAGGGTAAAGGTATCGAAAAAATCGAGTTAAAAGTTTGCAAAAGCTGGCGGAACAGAAGGGTAGCCCGGCTTTTAATAAAGACTTTACGGCGAAGAAATCCCAAAGAATAATATCGGTAAAGTAACCGTGAGAGGGATGGAAGAGGGTGAGCAAACGAGAGAGAACGAAGAGAGACGAAGAGAGGGAGAGAAAGAGAGAGAGAGAGAGAGAGAGAGAAATCGTCAGACTACCGCGGCATAGTCGACCACGCTCGATATCCTCTATTTTTCCTTTCCGGAATTATCGATCGTTTCGTCGGTCGGTCCGGTGCAGCGAAATCACGTTACCGGCGAGAAGCTTCGCCAGGTTACGAGATAAAAACCGTTTCGGACCGTTTAGCGGCCGTTTCGAGAGTGGAAAACGCTGTTTTTAGAAGGAAAGGATCGACACGAAGGCGATCGTGCGTTCGAGACCGCGCGGCTGACTATACCCACGCCCGTGAAAAGTCACGGCACGCTCGTAAAATTGTGTTTGAATTGTTTTAAGCCGAGCGACACGAACGTTCTCGTGTTTTCTTTTCCCGTGTTAGGAACGACGGCAATCCTCTCTGCGCGGCTCGATCATCAGACGCGACGGCTCTGGACACATCCCTCTTCACGCGTCTATTCTTGTTTTAACGCTTAAACTGTCTGCCGAGTCGGGAAAATTGGCTCTGTACCGCCGTATAAATCCAGACAAACAAGTTGTAAAAAGCAGCTATTACCACTTTCTCCACGATTTCAGAAAATTGCAACCGTTTATAAATTTCTTTCACGCGTCATCTAGTAAAACATTCTAACTCTTTATTAAGCTGCCTAAAGTTATTTTATTGATCTTGTATGAAGAGAAAATAGTTTTGTTCACCTTTGGCTGCGGCAGGGTCAATCTTTTTGTCTGAGACTACAAATATGGAGAACTCGTGCCAAGACAGGGTGCAAGGTGTCTGAAGAAACCGATAGAGGAAGGGAGAACGAGATAGAAGGGAAAGGGAGGAAGGGGGATGAAAAAGAAAGGAAGAACGAGGGAAAAGTTGGACGACCGGACGGCCGGCTTGCCAAATGGTGTTTAGTATTCCGTGGGACGATCGGACTTCGCGAGTACCTGCAGGCGGCCGTACTGTGACGGAAGTGCCAAATACTCTTCCGCGGCGGAAGCGACGTAAGAAGAGAAACGGCGGCGGTGTCTAACTTGAAAATAGGCAATGGGATGTGACCAGCAGTTTTAAAGCCGCGCTGAATTAAGCTTGCTAAACGAATGATTTAGGTGGGTGCCAGGCTCTGTGGAGCACCTCGCGAAACTCGGGATTAAATTAACTCATCCTCGGCCAACGGGCCATTCAGGGGGTGCGCGGGGGTGGAGAACAGGCTGGCCGAAGTGTCCGGAAACTTGGTTAACGGTCGAGGAACCGGTCCGCGATATCGATCCATACCTGCATGAGGAAAACCAATCTCCATATTCATACGCGCCGGATGACACACTTGTGAATCGTCGGATAAACTCGTCCTGGAACGTCCACACTCCGACAACTCCTCCGAATTAGCGGGGGTGGAGGTGCGTGTAATGAGATGGTAAGTGCTCGTGAAGTTACAGGTCCCTGTAATTCGACCCTGTGTTTTGTGTACGCCGCAACGATCATATCGAGGGCCTGCGCTTGTCAGAATTTAAGGGATGCTGTCTGTGAAGAGTTCATTCAACAATGTTGGGGTGACCTACCGAAATTGGAAGAGTCAAAGCTCCGAAGCCAAAATGATGGAGATCGTTTTGGAGAGTAAAATGCATTTACAAATTAATTTGTACATCTTTTGTAGGACATTGCAGATTCTTGCAAGTAGCTCGAGACACAGGGGTGGTTTTGCAAAAATTCTACGGAGTTGCAGATCGTGCACGTGGTTTACGAGAAGCTGTGCATCGGCGAGGAAATGGAGGGTTCAAGTTCGAAACAAACAGGGCAATGAATAAAGAAACGCAGAGCCCCGATGTTGGAAAAAGCAGGAGGAAGGATCGAAAGGAGTCGGGAGAAAGTTCGGAACACGGAGAAGAGTGGCATCGGTGTCTCTCAGGAGAGATCCTGTCCTACTTGGACTCCGTCTACTGACTCGCAGGTTAGCGAGCAAATCCCAGAACGGATCTCTCTGCTTTTAACTATGTCCCAACGCTGATTGCTTGCAAATTGGCTTCCTTTACTGGCGCACCATCTTTCCCGTAGACGACGAGGAGGACGACGGCGACGATCGTGCCGCGACGCCTTACGATCAAAGTCTGATCTCGATGGTAATTATAGGATCCAGGGTACTTACTTCGGCCAACGAAAGAATCGACAGCCTTTAGAATGAATGTCCGTCTCGGATTTCGATATAATTTATTCGTTTACCGACGTTTCACGATTTTCAGATCCTAAGTCATACTCTGGACAATTAGCGATTCGTTCCCTCCGCAGGATGAAATTATCAACAAAAAACGTGAGCCATGTTTAACAGAAAGTGTTAGGTCGGTCCAAATGTTTCTTTAGCAATGTGTATGTTTAATATTGTTAAAAAACACTTAAACTTGCTTAGCTTCCTTTTAAAAATGCATCACCTAACAAGCAGCTTTTTCTAGGTTCTTCTCGATCCACTCACTCACTCATTTTTATTTCTTTTATTACTATTACGCTGATGTAATTATTTTTTACTAAATTGCTTCCTTATTTGTTCAGAGATGGTATCATTCTTTGAGAGTGGAAATTATTGCTAATATGGAGCAGGATGAAGTTCGCACGAGGGTTTCAGCGGAGCAGGGATGGTAGAAGCTAAAGGGTTCTGCTTGGGGATGAAATTCGCAGGATTCCCACCGAAATTCACGGGACGAGGATTATCTGGTGGCTCATTAGCAATTGGCTTCACGGCGCGGATCGGAGCAAGATCGGCCAGTGAATTTTTAAGGAGTCCGCTTTAGCGACTGACTTCCATAATTATAACTTCCGTCACGTACCAAGGAGGCTGGCGTGCGCCGTATTCTTCGGCAAGTTGTAATTAAACGACGCCGCGGTGACAATCTGCGAGCGGAAGCGTTCTGAATGCAATTAACGTTCCGCTTTAACGAACTTTCGCTACGGGCCAACCGGAAGAACCCACCCGTTCGCCACATCGATTCGCTATCGACTTGTTTTCGCCCGCAAAAATCGAGTTACCCTGCTACCATCCTCCATGAAAATTCATTCTCTCGACAATTCCGAAACTGTAAAAATATTCTGTCAAACACTTGGCACCAGTTGACTTTTCATCAGTTTTGAGGAAAACAGGAATTTTCCATTTTTCTGTTCAAAAGACCGTTTCAATTTTGATTTTTCCAGTAGGTACGCAGAATATACAACTTGTTTTTGTTGGTCCGGGGTATACGGAACGGCGGCGAGTTGCATGGCACTTTTTCAAATTCGATTTCACGTTTACACAACGAGAAAAAAGTCTGTGGACTCGACTGTGCTCCTTGTTGTCCCCGCTTGATTGCAGAATTTATTTTATTGAAGGATTCTGTTGCTTTGTGTGGTTGATAGCCTCGGGTAGTTTTCGAATTCGATGTTACTTTTCGCAAAATAATCTTTACTGTACCTGTGCGTTTAAAATATCATTGAAAAATTGTAAAGAGATCAAAGAACGAAGGGGTTGAAAAATCGTTGGGTTATATGGATTCCGGACGTTTAGAAAATATGAAATAATGGCTGGCAGGAAATGTGTTAAGAGCTCGTCGTTCTTATTTAGGAGACGAATGCTGGGGTTGCACAATTTTCAGTAGAATCGTCCTTTAGTCAGCCAAAGAAAGCCTTTCAATAAGCCGACCGGGCCAAAGGGGATGAGGGACGCAGACCGTGGAGTCGGAGGGCCGTACAAATTTTGTAACCGAGCCAAACTCTTTTAACGGTTCAACGTCCTGTCCCTCCCTCGCACTTTCTCTCCCTTTCTCTCTCTCTCTCTCTATGTCTCTCTCTCTCCTTTCTTCTCACGTTGGGGACAACGGGGTCCAAGAAACGACAGATTCGAGGTTGCGCGAGGAACCGGAACTCTCCCCCTCCCTCCAAGGAAACTTCAGAGAACCCATGTACCCAGTAGACAAGTTCCTCTTCTCTCCTCTCTCTCTCTCTCTCTCTCTCTCTCTCTGATCCTCTTTATCCTTCCGAACTTGTAGAAGATCTTCGACACGGTTAACCACCGTTTTCATTGGCGAATGCGTTCGGATTCGGTAAGCATACACTTAGGCGAACTGCAGTTTTTCTCCGAGGGCGATCTCACCCACACCGCGGAAAAGTTCGATCCGTGGATTAGGGGGGCTGTGCTTCGAGAAGAGGATTCGGTTGACTTGCAATTTAGTTTGTTAGTTAGTTCGAAGATAATTAACCCTTCGTTCGAGGCTCTTGGAGATCCCCGAAGAAACAATGTTTTTGGTGGGAAGGATTGCCGGGGCTGCCGGTGGTAATTATCAATTAGTCGTCGCGCTGCGAAACAGGAATTTGTTTCTCCGGTTACACCTCCGCCATTAAGTATTTAGACGTCTCCTTTGTTTATCCGGCGCATTGTTTGGCTTCTGGCGGACTGCGGATTTTATGGATTGCGACGAAAGTAGGTAGATTTTCTTCGAATTGAAATGGTGGAAGTTCATATTCGACTTTCTTTAATAGTCTCATTCAGCATAGTGTTAGTAATTAAGGTGGGCTCCGTTCGAATCGCAGGGAGGGGAAATTGGTGTGCTTGGGGGAGGGAAAGATTGATATATCTATATAAATAAACTATAAATAAACTATACTCTTAAAGATGAAAAGTGTATATATATACGAGGTTTGAATGGGGTCAGGAAAACGCAATAAAAAATCGATTTTTCGCCGTCTGAAGAGAAGGCAGCGGGTTAAGGTTGGTTCCGCTCGCGAATCCGTTCCCCTAAATCTTCATAGCGGGAAACAAGGCCGCGAAAGGACCGCGATAGACTAGATTCTCGTTGGAATCCTCGTGGAGGGTAGAAAATACGAATCGTTGGCCCTCCGAGGCTCATGAAACACACTCCATGAGCTGCGGCACGGTTCCAGAGCGACGGCGGCCCATTCGAGCTCGTTCGAGCGTTAAGATCGCCCGCTCAATTACGAGCAGAACGAACGGTCGACGAGGAAAAGAGGACGAGAAAGAAAACCGAGGGAAAACGCGTCGGCTTTCCGTAAGGATCGTTGATCCTGAAGGGCAAGGAAGCCCGACATATTTCGTTTGACGTCCTCCTCGCAGGGGGCCGGAGACTCCAGGGGGGCGAAACTCCACAGAAGAAAATCAGAAGTTTCCTTTTTTCTTCCCAGGAATCACCGGGACTGGGTAACTAGTTCTGAACAAACGGTATTGCTCCCTTTTTATCTCCTCGGGATAACAAACGGCGATCCCGCAGACCTGCAACAGCTAGATCGTAGATCTTGATCGCTTTTATTATACTACATATTTATTTTAATCAGGAATTTTTCAATTGAAAGAACTTTTTCTCACCAGATCAATCTACGACTATCTTAATAATAAGTTAGATCAGCGTCTACGATGAACCATAGTGCATTTTAGGGAAAAAAAATGGTTCAGAGTGCTGTTAATCACATTAATTAGTTCTGCTGTAAGTATGTAACTTGAAGGAAAGAAATATTTACAGTGTCATTAATGGTGTTAATTGATTATGAATTGTAAGAAAGAATTGACCAGAAATTGTTACCTCTCATAGAACAGACACTGCAAGATTTTTCCACCGTCAAAATACAAAATACAAATGGTTATTCGTAATTGTATATATTTTGGATCCGGAGACGTTTATTAGCATCCTAAATGGCAGCTCGTGGCTCAATGGTCAATTATAGTTTCAAGTAAGAACATTCCACCCGTTCCAGACAACCGTCTCATACGTATGCACATCCGCGTAATTTCGTTAAAAGAAAAAGGAGTGCAAACGTGGAGTGCATTGAAATTCTTCGAGGAAGCAATTATATCCGCATCGGTTTCCGTTATCTGAAGTGGCACTCGAACCGGAACGCGCGTGGGCTCCGCCGATGATTGACGTTAAGACAATCTGATTTCCATCGATCTGACGATCTTATTCTTTCTTAACCGATATTATCGATCTTTATTCAACTGTCCCGACGACAAGATGCAGCAGATAGAGTGTGCATTATCGTAATGCTTGCTTCGAACGTTTGTTGGCGCTGTGCACGCGCCACGGTCCAACGTCGCATGGTAATTTACATGTTTTCCATATGCGAGTCTCTGCCTAATTGGACAGTGTTTAGCGTCTACTGGTTGCCAACTAGCTTATGCTAACTGGTCGCGCACAAACTAACATCTTCCTGAACATATTTTTTTTCAGGAGACTTCGGATCCGAGACTTCGTTTTAAATTTTTAGCATTTTATTGCTGTAACAGCAAGTTTGTAAACACAACTGTAGGATAAGATACGTCAGTTATGTCAAATACAATCAAACAAGCGCGCTGAATTAATGAAATCTCCGTCTGAGAAACACGTCTTTTTCATTCAACCGTCACATTCCAAATCGCAATTGATAAACAAAACGAAAACCGCAATCAATAAATAACAGTAACGATCGTCGCGTCGTTATCAAACGCTAATATCAAATATTCAGGGGAGATCACAACGGCACCACCATCGGCGTCACCACCCTACACAACTGACTTTCATACATTTGTTTCTGAGAAAATTTTTAACAATGTGGGAATTCATTTGAACAATCTTGAAGTGTCTAAAATTTAGATAGTGCTTAAAAGGGAGGACAAAGTCAACTTCTTTTGGAAGTAAGGGATTCTACAGTACTTGAGAAAATTCTAAGCAAAGTATGGTTTTCCACGTGTGGATCAACACTTTCAGCACTTTCCCCTGTTCTCTGTGGTTTCTCGGAAGCCGTTTAACCGGTAAAGTGCCCGAAGGATAATTGCACAGAAGACTGTGTAATTTGAGACTTTGAGTGGGGCCGAAGAGAGGACAAAGGATCACGCGGAAGTGGTCAATAAAGAAATTATGAGCCAAAAGAAAAGAAGAGAGGGGAAGAAAAAAGATACCCTTCTCTGAGGAGGGTTTTAGGCCACAGGATGTCTGTCGATACCCCAGCAGAAGGGTCAGGTTAGAATATTTCACCTCGCTCGACAATTTAACCATTAACCTTCCCGGTATGTAATAAATATTTCATGTCCAATAACTTTGGTGTCTTCAGAATATAAAACCTTCAATGAACCAAAAATATAATTTTTATCTACTATAATATACCATCAACTAAAAACTATTCGAACATTAATTCTTAACTGGACACAAAATGGACTTACAAGATAAAACAATTAGTTTCATTCAATTTATTATGAAGCTAGACTAAGTTGACAAATGGAAATCAATTTTACTTCGCAACATCGTACAAAAGTCTCTCTCCGTTTAAAGATTAATGGCTAAGCAATATTGTTAGTTAGAATTTTTAGTTAAACTTATTGTTCTTTCCCTATAGTTAATTCAACAGATTGAAAAAGATAATATTAGGAATTATAAAAATAATATATAACGTAAATGTGTGCTTAATATTTGCATTGCAATTCTCCTAACTTATGAAACTTAGAATTAAAATGTCGAGAACATTTTCGGTGATGATATGAAAAATGATGTACATTGAGTTCCCCGGAAAGGTAAGATATTTTTCGTTTGAATATTGCAGATGGTAAATTTTTGAAAGGTACAATATTTTCGCCTCTACTCCTCCTCGTTCCTCGTTTTCTTGTTTTCTTTGGCGATCTTTCACCGATGAAAGATCTCCACCAGGGCGTTCTACCCGCCTCCTCGTTCCTTTCCCTTTGATGCACAGCCGACATCTTGCTCTTGTGCTTCTTGCCTCTCTTATTTGCGCAGCATGCAGACCCTTTCGCGCATAGATTATGCGAGCTAAAGGTGTTAGTCTTGGTTCGACGGGGTGCGCCCGGGCACTCCCGCGCTCTGCAACCTTTGGGAATTATGTTTATTTAATACTGTGTTCCTGCAGCGCCAATAACGCGGGTCTCGGTAACTTTGGTTCAGTGAGCATTCAATTAAATTCCGTTTGCGTAAGTGGAATCCTACTATTCTCGCGAACTTTTTCTCCATTCTCCAGCAATATCCTTAACTTCGGAGCCTTTGCTGTCTGTTCTCGGTTCGCTATGCTTTATGATCGGTATCAATGCAGTTATTGCACTTTTGATTTCTTGCACTCCGAGCAGCAAAACATTAATATGTATTCAATGTGATCTTTATATTCTTTAGACTGTAATGAGATCTAATAGCCTCAAGTTTCAAATGTCAGTAATAGTAGTTTCTCGATTCCAGATTCTGTAAATTGGTTCGGGTCACAAAAATCTATCGGAATTAAACAAACGAAATTAAATTTAACGCTCAGTATCATCGTGCAACATACATGTTACACAAATTGGAAACATCGCTCACGTATTTTCACAGCCCTTTTACAAATTATAAAGCGTTGCATCGTTGTTAACAGCATGCAACAAATGGCCCTGGTGAAAAACGCATTCCATAGTGATTATTTTCACTTGGAATTTATCTTGCCGAAATAAAAAAGGCATTAAATTGACAAACATTTTCATTTCGTTTAAATGATGAGAGGGTGCAATTTAAAAGAGCAGTAAAAATTAAAACAATTTCAGAATATCGATGAATCTTTTCCAGCTTATTCAAGTTATTACAGTTGGAACTTTCTACTTGGTCTAATATTTTAGACATTCATCTCTTCCCTTAACAATTGTATGGAGTTGACGACAGTAGTATTTTAAAATTTTTTAGATGTTTTTACTATTTTATATTTGATCTACTGTGTGATTTTTCTCATAAATGCATAAAATCTTACATGGTAACGAACGTGATAAGTACACATATTTTCAATAATATTTTCGTGAAACCAAAATCGGTAATTTAGCAGCGATCTCGAACGCACAAGCGCTAATAAATAATCTTATTTACGTTTCCTCGACATTTTCCATCGGAAGCGCCCGTGCACGAGTCTTTCCCGAGTCGAACGGTTTATTTACGTCGCAGAGTTAGAAACATTGCCTGCGTGTTTACATGTCGAGCAGCACAAGCCTCGCGAAGTAAGATTACGCCGCGATTCTTTACCGGAGGCTCGCGTCGTTCAATTTCCAGGGGGTTGGCACACTTTTGAAACGCGCACTAGACGTTGCAGCGACATCAGCAGCAACACAAGAAGACGAAGGGGGGAGGAGAAGGGAAGAAAGGAAAAAGAAGCAACAGCAGAAGTAGCGTTGACGGTGAAAAGGCAGAAGACTCAAAGTGTCTGGTTCGCTTTTCAAAAAGTAATCGGCTCGTCGAAAGGAATTGCGCTAATCTCAGCCGGCAGCGGCGAGTCCTCTTTTTTAAACGGTCGGGGAGCTGAGAGTGCAACGGGTCGTGGATAGTCGCAGAGGCGGAGAAGCGAGACTCCGCGAAATCTTTCATCGACTCTCCCTTTTATGCGGCCATTCTTTGGCCACTCGGTGTTCCTCCTCGGCGATTCAAGGCGAGAAGCGTGCGGTCCAACGAGGCATCGAAGTGCCGCTCCAACGATTCGAGTGGTCGAATCAAAAGCCGTGTCGATTATCGAGTGAGAGGGGGACAGAGCGAAAGAGAGACAGACATGTAGAGAGAGAGAAGGGAGGGATGGAGAAAGAGAGAACGAGAGTTGACGTCTGACGCAAACGGATCGATCTCTAAACAAGCGCGAGTTGCAACGCGTTCGAAGCATGCTGGCCTCGGGCGCAACCTGCAATTACCTCAGGCGTCGTTTAATTTCATTAACGCCGGCCCGGCGCGGCACGGCCCGACCCGCGCCTGACCCAGGCCGAACCGTTCGTCGCGCGGACTGACCGCGTTTCCCCGAATTCTAATTGATTTTGCGCCGGCATGGTCAACATTAGGATTCAATTAGACACGCCGCGCCGCCCCGACGCTGTTTGCAAATTCGACGCGAAAAACCGTGTCCCCCGGCCACGTTTATTGACGCGCGGATAGAACCGGCTTTTCTACTGGTCGACCCCGAATCGCGATTTTACCGCGCAATCCTTTTATTGGCTTAACCCCTTAACCGACTCTAATAGGACGTACACGTATCGGTAATGTTCCTGATATTTTATGGGACAATGTGTGCCAAACGTTAGCGTACATACAAAAACATAATCGCAACCACTAATGTTACAAATATATTTTTAGTCATTATCTACAATCCGTAGAAACATATAAATTGTTTCCTTGTATTTCACCTTTCAACACTATAAAATAAAATTCTTATTACTACCAGGCCGATTACTAACACAATGTGGAAGATCATTTATACAAAGGTGTCACAGAAACTTCTACGGAAAAAGGAAAAAACAGAAAACTATGTGCATTTTCACCTTCAGAAAATATAAAATAAAATTCACATTACAGGATAATCGAACGGAGCATGGGAGATAATCTACCCGCAGAATGTATTAAGCACCGATTCCCAAGCCAAGGGAAAACCGGAAGACAATTCGCGCACGCCGCAAGAGCCGCCTCTCTGTAAAATCAGTTTAGGGTCCATAAATGAAAAATCCACGGAAAATCGGATTACCATATATTCACGGAGAAACGCCAGGGCGCGGTAAAACGAATCATCTCAAAGAAACCGCGAAATGTTTCCCAGTTGGAGAACGGTGGTCGCCCGAATGTAAAATGCAGGAGGCCTGGCGTGCGTTGTCACTGGTTTGATGCAGGAGCGGGTTGGATTGAAACAGAAATTTTCTAGCCGTTCTGCGTCGTAATCCAGATCTTGGGACTGGGGCAGCAAGTTTCCCGCGCCAAGACAAATGGAACTTTACAGGGGACCGCCATGCCAGGGGTAAAAACATTGGAGCGACATTCGCGGCGGATCGTGCAGATCTCGGCTCGCTGGCGAATAACGACGACCGACAACCAGGGGAGAATTAACTCTGGGGCCACCTCGGAGTTGACGGTACGCTAATCCGTGCCGGAGCGCAGGTAAATTTGCTTGACACAGGGAAAACAGAAACACGGTCGGCAATCCGAGTTTCAAAATTTCACAACTCCACGGGATAGGTTGTCTGCCTCCTCCGAGGATCCACGAGTATTCCGAGTGGGTCTCCCGCACGAGGACAGTGGTCTTATCGTTAGAGATCATCTGCGTGAGTCAGGAATTTTGAAAATGCCGAATAGCTGCTTCGTCAATCGTTCACGGGATGGGTTTCAAGAGAGAAGGTTTCATTCGTTCGCCATAGGATTAATTTATTTCATCGATTGTACTATTTTGTGTTTCAATTTTAAACACTTAAAATGATTACGTATACCTTTATCTTTCCTCGATCGAACATTTTCCACTGTTCATTGGCTTTATCAATACGCCGGGTTTAACCGAGCGCTTAAACAACCAAAATAAATGGAAGATATCTCGACAAAAGGGACACGCTATGAAAATCCCGTGACGGGACCACAGACGTAGCGCTTTTCCATTTTCCTCAGTCAGATCGGAATCGCAACGAGCCGGCTTTACTTTGTCTTATCCGTTTCCCTCGCTCTGCAACCCTCTCTGACCTGGAAACCTACATGCTGTGTCGCCCACACCCGCACAATTCCCCAAGCCCGCGCCCGGAGCATATTAAATTTCTAGGTGGATATTTTCGCGTTTCCTGGATTTCCATGCTCGATCAGATGAAAATCCGGCCAAGCGGAGAAGCAGCGCGTGGTTTAAACCGTTGACTAAACGACATCATCCTCCCCCGCATTCTTTCGACGTCTTTCTCCTAGAAGCCAGATAAGGCTGATGGCCGTCCCAAACGAGCCCACGTCGTCCTCCAAAGGGAAGGGGATCGAGATTCGTCATCGTGACGATTCGCGGAAACAGTTTCGCGGAATGGTCCCTACGGTGCTCACGGTCGACTTGATTCCAAACATGGTTCCATGCGAACACCGTTGTTTCCATTAAATAGAGCGCGAGCACCCTGCAGACCCTGAACAATCGTCTCTTATCCGAGCTACGATCGATACTCGCTAAACAACCCCTAGTCAGGGGGATTGCTAGACGATCCAGCCTCTTCTAGTTCTTCGATGCTGTTACGAGATAGGGCGATTTCGATTGGAAATTTCTAAGAAAATTGTTTGATGGTAAGGAAGATCGACGGTGAAGCAAATTGCATTTAGACTGAGAACTTGTTGAACTGCTGCATGTTGTTCCTATAATCCTTTTTCTTGTAATAAATTTTTTCTATTGAAAATGTTGTTTAACTGAGAAAAATTTTGCTACTGTACAGGAAACTTGATAAAATTGTTGAATTAGTAAAGGTATGGTAGTCGTTAAGGGGTTTTACGTTCTGTGTCTGACCACATACGAACCACTTCTACTGCGAACGAACTACTGTACTACGTACGTACTTTATGTTCAGTACCTCAAGTAATGCATTACATTACATTCTTGCAGACAAGACAAAATGTTGTTTTGTAGAATGTTACATTTTGTTTCCTTGGCGATTTCTTGATGTCCAAAAAATCGTCGATATAAACAATTCAAGATGACGAAGCACGTTGTTCTACTCTGACCGTAGATCCAACTGTCGTACAACTGACTTCGCGCTTGAAGTTATGCCAAAGGCGTGTCACGCGATGGCCGACTTTCAAGGTTCAGAGGGAGAAACAACTCTGTGTCCCTCGTCCCCGGGCACCTAACAGGAGATCTTTCGGCGGTGCACTCGCGGGCGAAAAGAAGACACAAAGTCCCGCAGAAAAGTGAACAATCAACGTGCCTCCGCAAACGACCAAACTTGATTACACTTCGTCGCATAAATTCACCCTCAAAGTTAACTTACATTTCCTGCGCCGGGGAACAGGACGAAGTAGAAGAAGAAATAATCACCGTACAAACTCCGACGAAACTTCAGGTTCATAGAGACTCCTTGGAAGTTGCGGGTACAAACCGTGAAGAAAGGAACAAGAATGTCTTACAAGCTAGCGTGCCGGAGATTATAATCGACGATTTTCGGACAAAAAATTCATTCATCCCTTATTGCTAAGGGTGAGGCATCGATTTCTTTTATTCGCATGAAAACTACTTCTTGAAGAATGTTTTAAATGGCGAAATTGTACTTCATGATAAGGAGCTTGTGGATTTTTATGCAAAATCAGAAAAGATGTATATCATTTGAAAGAAACAGGAGTAAAAATTAAAATGTATTTCTTCTTTAACTTTAATAAATTTCGAATAAAAATGTATAATGTCTCTACAATTTAGTATTTTATCTGGTAATTTTTATCATAAATGGATCAAAGTCCATTTGTTTAAAAGAACGTTAAAATAATATGCCTTCTTGTTGATTTTTCCGAACGTTAATCCATTTCCCAGTAGAAACATGATGAAATGGAATTTTTATTGCAAAGATTCAACATTGATGAGAGAATTTGATAACATTTGTACTTGCTAAGTCTTGTTTGAAATTTTCATCCACTGTCGTCTCTACATAGCTGAACCTTCTCAGTAAAAATATAAGGATTATTTAATAACGAAGTTTTGTATTAAATAATAACCGATTCTATGAATGAACTCGTTTAGTTATCGTATTATTTTGTATAATTTTGTAGAATAGTAGCACATAATATTTGCTATCTTGACCGAAAGGGTAAAAGTCTTTCGTGAGTATGTCGGCATCTAAGGCCAAGTCAATAAAGCGGATGCACGTAAAGTGAAAATTTCTTGACCTTGTGCACACGCGAAGGTCAAGGTAATCGCGGCCTGTCCCGCTTTTGTAAAGAAATATTTGCCCGAGAGGCGAATGGGAAGACGTAGGAAAGACAAGGGCTTAAGCCCAGTTTTCATTCTAGGCGAATCCTTTGAAGGTTACTCGGAGAGGAACGCGTCATGGTTTTATTTTAGCATCGACGTTTACCCTGGATCCGCTTGTTTGCGCGGCTCACCCTTTTGTGACCAGGGGAGCAAGGACGAATCGACTACAGTTCCTATAGTCCGCGACCCGGGTCCAGGGGCGCAGATCCAAGGCGATCCTTGCTGGAGCTGGAAGGACGTTCCAACAGCGTAAATAACCTCCGGCTGCTGGATTACTCACTCATGGTGGTCTATATAGGTCGAAACCGGCAAGAACTCCGGAAGAATAATAGCTGTCACCTTTATTTATACACTCTCGACGCCCTTGCATCTTTTACTAGCCGACAACTGGACCGAGAATATTATTCTATATTTTTACGGCCACCTTTCATACGTCCTTAATCATATTTTCAACCGCTATTCTCAATCGCAACCGCGAACGCCGGTTTTTCCTTTTTTTAGGGATTTCACTCTGGTGTGCGTGGTAACTTAAAATAACTCGGCTCTCCTTTAATGAGATATTCTTTTATACGGCTATTTTTCTTGTGGATTTCCAACGCGTTTTCTGCACTGCTGCACTGCTCTTGACAAGTTTTATTTGAGATTTCTCAGCTTTTAATACGTGTTTTTAAATTCAACGTTGTTTTCTCGGCATGCTCTATTTATTTTTACCATGTCCTTAACAAGTATAATTTTGTATTGTTTTCTCACCATGCTTTATTTATTTTAACACGGTTTTATTTACATGTATACAGTTTTTTTACACGATCTACTTTTAGGTGATTTTCTTCACGTATTTTATTTACGTTCACATGATTTTTGATTCCCTGCGTCTTCTTTTTTTTTCTTTCCCGGTTGATCACGCCAGCAAAACACAGCTACAGTTGTGCATACTGCTTTAACGATTTACAAGATTTTTATTCTGGAAGATTCACGAGCGACAAGAGGATATTGAACGGCCGAGTTTGATAAGTTGATTTACTGTCATGCTCTGAGAATAGTACCTGACGGGACCCGGGAGTTCGATAGTGACTAACTTTTGCAATATTAATCTCGTGCATCTAAAACTGAACATCGTCGCATTAGCGAAAAGCAGGATGACAATAGAAGCTGTGTTCGGGATTAAGAGTGTTTCATTTTAATATTAAATTCGTATTAAATAATCCAATTTTCGTGGTGCATTAAACGGTCATACAGCAAGTATTTTAATCGAGGTATTTGGCAACCTATGAACTGGACACGTTAAAAATCATTTGAACGTTTTACTTTTAAAAAATTATCAAAACGTTACTAAAGAAAGATATTAATATGTATAAACCACAGGATCAATTAAGGGTTGAATGGATAATGCGAGAATCTGCGTCATGATTTATCCGTTTACAATTTTATACATTTTGTCCTTTAGTATTTTTTACTAAAACGTTGTTCCATGTAGAGAATGAATTTTTTTTGCGAGGAACGTAGCGAATTCACTTATTTTGCGGAGGTTTGCTCGCAGTCGAAGGACACAATGCGACCAACCGAAGTAAATATTATAGAATCGGTCCGCGTCCGCGTTTTCAATCGTCGCGCCGCTGGCGTGCCGGCCATAAACATTTTTATTGTTCAGCTTGGAAATATTTTATGACGCGTATCCTTCAGCAGCGCGGTGTCTAACGATCGACTTCAATTGCCGCGGATGAAATGGTCGAAATCAAAGAAACAGTGTTGTGTACCGGAAACACCTACTTGCAGCGATACGACCTCATAACCCGCTGGATGGTCATGCTACGTTTGAGCGGTGCTGCGAAATACAAGCTCAAAAGAAATTGTACTCGGACGATATCGTCCAATTTTTCTTTAGCGGCAAGCTTCCGAGAAACATTTGTTATAAATTTCTCTCGCACTCGCGAAAACAATTCACGTTATGGTTACACGTCCACTCGAATTCTGCTGTTCGAGTTACGAAACGTTCACAGCATTGATAGCTGGTCAGTCTTATCTTAGAATTTTCATTATTGTTTAATATGGACAAATAAATTGGACGAAACACTAAAAGTGACAATTTTATAATACTTGTACTGTACGATTATACTATATGTACTGTACTTATACTGCACTATACGGACACTATGCATATATACTTATATTATATTATGTATGAACAACTAAATTCATTATCAAATCTAAACAATTGCATTCAATTGTAAATCTGTGCAAATAAATTAATTTTTAAATCTGAATAAATACATTAATCTTTCAGTCCATTCACTTTTAATTCCGCAGAAATAAAAATCATTCTTAAATCTGGACAACCAAATTTAATTAAAATCTCGGCAAATAAATTCATTTTAAATGCGATCAACTTAATTTATTTTTAAATCTGTACAAATACATTCATTTTGAAATCGGATCAAGTGAAATCATTTTTAGATCTTCGCAAATTAAATTATCGAGTCAACACAATAGTACATTGATATTGAACTCTGCACGATCACATAGGATCGTTATGCGAAGTCAGTATCGAACTACTAGTCAATGCTTCAAACACGCGATAAAAGTCGGAAGCATTCTGCTCGCACCTTAATTAGCAATTTCGTTGAAACTCTGCGGGTCATAGTTGATCCGGGTGATTCTCCGCGAGTAATTCGAGGCGCGCGATCGCCGCGCGTTACAATCGCGAGTTTAATTATGATATGTACACTCGCAAATGCGAGTCGTGTACACACCTGGCCGTGGCGCAATCACCGTGCAGAGTCCACATCGATCGATTTTATTTACTGGGAACGCGCGCGTCAACGAACCTACAGAGAGAAAGCGAGGGATAGGGAATGCGAATAGGATCCGAGAGCCGAGGCCCGAAGCAGATAAATCTTATAGCTGTTTGAACCCGCCGATGCCCGATTACCGTCACTCTGTTCGAAACGCCGCGCCGCGCCGGGGGAAAAAAATAACTTGTTGCGCGTGCCACCGTTAAAAAGCCCGAGGAACATCTGGGCGTGGAAACGTTTATATTTGTTGCGGTCGGCCGCGTTCGAGTCTCCTGAGCCCCGCGTTCATTCGGAACCATTCAATAGCAAATTCGCGGATCACCGAGGACAATCTGCCTCGATGGATTATTTATTGTTTGGCCCGTTAAGTCTGCGGCTTTGTCGAATAGTAAAAAGAAACCGTTCCTCTTTGAAATATTTCTTTCACTTCAATCTAGCACACGACACGATCTCCACGCAGTAAAAAGAACTGTCTCGTATCGATATTTTATCAATGAACATTGCTTTTTAAATGTCCATGGACCTCGGAATTGACCACTGATATTGAACATTTTAAAAATACCTGTTCTAGATCTGCCTCAATTATACGCACTGTGAAAATTCTATCGAATTTTCCAAAAAATTTTTTTCTCATGTAGCGAACTAATTGCTCTAACTTCTCAAAAATGTTTAAGTCGTATGCTCCAATATTTAAAAAGTTATCGTTTCTTAAGAATGTTTGAGTATTGATGGGAGTCGTAGGATTTTCTGTGCAAAAATGAGAACGAAGTACAGAATAAAATTAGTTTGTTCGCAGTTAAATTTTCAAGATAATCATGTTTGAGTAGAAAAGTCTATTCTCCAAATGTTATACTAATTTTCGTTGATTTAAATGAATGAATGAAATTTTTGAGTACACAATTTTAAGTTTTATATTTTACCTCGACTAATTGTATGGTAATTATAATGTTATGTTGGGAACAATTGGGATGCAAACATGTTAAATTGCAGTTACAACCGAAAGTTAATATCGGAAGTATGCTTCATTAACGGAGCTACCTAAAATTTGTGAACCCGGTGTATCGCGGCGAATGTAGCAGAACATGATACATGTACTCGTTGCCTCTTGACCCTTTTTGACATATACGTGGTGCCGCTTAATTAGTACGCTGCATCGTATAGATCCTCCCTTAAACACGCACGAATACGCAGGCTGGCGAAGTTTCGGGAATTAGAGATAGGCAAACATGGCGACAGCGTGTACGTGGTTCTGAACTAATAGCGAATGGAACGTAATATGCAGAGTTTCGATTCAACTATCTGAATCTATGTATTTGTAAGAACAATTAACTATCACCATTCTGATCCTAACACTCTGTGAATTAGAACACAGGCGATTCTTTCTTGTTCGATTTCTCATAGAAGAAATCTTTTGAAATTAATCCAAAATTTATGGAGTACACCTGATTTAATTTTATTTGACAGAACTAACCCGAGTATTATTAAAAAACAATTTATAGAAAATATACTCTATTAAATTTTAGTGTCATTAAAACTCTGTAGATTCGGTTGAACTTGTATTTGTAAGAGATCTTGAAATTCTCGAACTGCTAAAGAGCTACATACAGTTCAATAAATTTACTCGTTTTTCTTGGATCTTACAATACCCGTTTTCCTAGGTTGAATATTTATTGTACATAACATCTATGCAGATATTACAATTGTATAAATATTACAACATCAAGAAAGTATTGTGCCGTACAGGGTCGTGTTTAGAAATTAGGTTAACGAGAAGACCGGGTTAAACCCTTAGAAATTAGGGGATGAAAATTTGAACATCGGAAAGGTGGTTTCCCCGTTGTAGGGCCGATTTTAGCTGACCATTGAGCTCATTGCGCAATTACACGCCTCAGTTTATTCAAGCACATCGGTGACTGCTGATCACCGAGTAATCAGGACCGCGCTAATGACAACTGCACTTTATTAAATAACGAGGGTTCGAAGCGCGCGGGTCGAAGCGACGACGGTAGACGCTGCCAGTCGACGGACACAGCTCACTAGGAAATATTTAACGGCAAATATTTGCGCCGAAAATCGAGCTGAATATATTCGACAGTAATCAGACAGACCATGTTAATTGCGTGATGGTGCAAATAATGGCAACGAGACGTGTCTACCAGAGCAAACGCTCGGTCGCGGGACTATCACGGAAATTCTGTCCTACTTCTATCATTCGCCGACTTAAAGAGATAAAATATAATTAAATGTAACCGCATTTGTAGCCACAAAATAAAATAGAAAGGGGTTAAAAACAAATGAATAATTTAGAAATTCTTGCATTCAACGGTCTACAATGATTTTATCGATATTATTCGACAAAATAACCGAACGAAAGGGAAGTACTATCCTCGATTTCCAGTTAGTGATCAAATCTGCGTTGAATAATCACGCGTCGCCCTTGACTTAATTGTACTTTAAGCTCTCCGCGGCATTATTAAACGGTTTTTATGCGCCGACGTTCGCCAGATCCGGTCCTGCCCATACATTACCAATTCTCCGGCTTTTTTCAACGAGGTTAAGCTCATTTCAGATTTACGATACGGTCGCTAATACCACTTTGAATGTCTGATAGGTAGCAACGCCGGAAACTCGACGCTGCAGGCTCCCGCTTCCGCTTGGTCGTTTGGAACTTGGCCGATAACACTATGTTGCGAAGCGACCTGCCGGACCAACCCCTCGCGCTACAGTTAATTTATGTTTAATCTCTTGATGCCGACTAATTTTTCCCTCCACAAACTTCTCTCCCCACCCCATTGTTTCGACGTTGTTTCGCGCGACATTTCGACGCTCGTGAAAACAGCATCGACACTTTATCTGTCTGCTGGAGAACTTGTGAATCAGGTACAATAGTAAATCAGTTTATTCTAGTGCACAATGAATATTTTAATCAGTATTTAATTATGTCAATTATATTTGTAAAAATATCAAATGAATAAAACTATATAGTATATCAAAATGTCTTAAAATGTTTGTTTGTCAAAAACATACGTTTAAATATTAATATTACTTATAAGTGAACAATGAAAATGTGTCTAAAACGTTCTAAACAATTTTTGGAAACCCAAAATTCCTTTTACGATCTTCTCTATGATATCAAGTGCATCATGTTGATTAAACGATTTAAAGTCTTCTTTTGTGTACAAAGGAGATTCACTACAAGAATTAACCCAGAAGTAGCTCTTTGATAGATGCAAAATTAATTAACAAAAATGCCGAGACCGCAGTAGCCGATATACAAAGAAAATGGAACAATGAAAGACGTCCGGAAATAAAAGAGAAAGAATAAACAAAACATAAAGGGAAAGTTTCTTAATAAGATTTAATACCCACAGTACTGGGTCGTAGGTTCCACAAAGAAACTTGTTAGCCTTCTGTTCTCGTTTCATCCCTTCTTCTTAAATTCCTACATTGCTTGAATAATTTTTTGCTTCTACATTAATTATTTTTATGCGATAAGGAAACGCATGTTTAATGCGAGTGTGGACAAAAGATCGCATTCCTCTGTACTACATGACGATTTAAGTCGGTAGAAAATATTAAAACCAAGCCGTTGAAATTGTTTTTAATTACGTGATTATTATTTCTAAAAAAAGAGCCGACACGTGGCCATTTTCACACCATTTTTGCTCCCCCTTCAGAGTACATTATACTCCCACGAATTCTTATCAAACTAATCCTCTTCTACCGCAACACCGAAGAACTTCCAAAACTTTAATTTTTGGTAAGTAAGTTGCTTAACTAGTTTGATAATTCTTAACGGAATAATATACTCTCGAGGCAGCAAAAAACTTTAATGTTTGGCGAGCTAGTTATTTGATAATGTTGGCGCAGTAGAAATTCCAAATAAATTACTCAAACTAATAAATACAAACTGAACTCCTGATATTCGAGAAATCGTGATCAAAAATTTTTGATAAAATTCACAATTCCAATTACTTTTCCAGATACATCCAAGTGTCTTGTATACTAAAATCTTGTTAACATATGAATTTAAATATAGAACGATACACAAAATAATTAAAGAATAATATAATGATGATAAACTTTCAGAAGACTTGTAAAATGCATCAAATAAACACGAGAGACGCAATAATTGAACAATGACAACGATCCTCAAACAGATCTCGAGCGTGGTGTAAATTAATGATAGAAACAGGAAGAATTTATGTTGTCGAGGGGTTTCATCGAAAGAGACTCGCTTGCGGTGAATTATCGCGAGGTAGCTCCGATGATCTTCACCGAATAATTGAGCTCGCTGACACGAATTTCAAGAGAGCGCGAATAACTTTTCGAGGAAGTTTACTGGCTTCGGTGCACACCTCGTAGATTCCGAGTCCACGGTGATATCCGGACGATATTAAACTCAATCTTAAAGGCGCTGTGAGTGTTCTTGCGCCCCTACTCCGATAACTCCGCTGGCCTCCGACGTCTGACGTTCAACTTCAATAATTACTTCGCATCGGAATTTACAATGTTGACGTTCACCAACAGGGTGCTCTCACCCTCTCTCTCTCTCTCTCTCTCTCATCCTTGCTCCTTATTCCCGGCTGTCCGGTCATCGTGAATTAAACATTTATTAAACTTGCCGATCGCAATAATAAATACGGGCCGCGCGCATTAACTTCCGCCCCTTCCCCTCCGCTGCCTCTCGTGAAACTTTAATTACTTCCGAGAATGCTAATAAGGGAGCGTTATTGCGCGCCGGGTGAAAACCTTCTTGAATATACTGACCAATCGGGTTGCGAAATCGACACGCGAATGCGATACTTGCTCGTGAGAAAAGTTTCTTTTCTAAACATCTGCGGACTTGATGATTGTTCAGGTAGTCGGTCAACTTAAGGGTTGTTGTTATTAACGATGGATAATGAGCCGCGAGAAATGTTTCAATCTGTTAAATAAAATTAGTTCGGTTATACTCAAAAGTGGCTACAAATTAGTGGTCACATAATGGTGTAATCCAGTAAATAAAAAAAATTACATATCTTATACCATCATTATTATTATTTCAACTAAAACTGTTACTTGATAACCCTTTACATACATATCTTCTTTTTTGGATCGTGTAAAAAAGTAGTTGGGTGTATCTACATTTTCTCGAACTAAAAATAAATTCTACAGTCACAGTGAGGATAATTTTTGACCAGCTCTCGCACGATATTGAGAATAAACGGTTTTTATCGGCAGGAAAAGACACGGGCGAGATTTCGGTGCCGGCCGATTTGCCTTCTGTGCGCGTGCACGTGCATCGCCGCAAAGAGAAATCCGGGCTCCTCGGTAATTTTGAATCTGTATGCAGCTGAAGAGGAATCCACGGGCCAATAACGCCCGCGTATTATTATGCAGATTACACCGTAACCCGTATTAGTTCGTTATCACGCCTACATCTTGAGCAGCCAGCGAGAGCGAACCCCATACAGATTGCGCCTGGTATAAAAAAAAAGAAGGAACCGAACCCCCTGCGGGGGTGGAAGCTGATGAAGACACCGGCATGGAACGCGATCAGCATTTCAACCTCGGCTTCGAATTGAACGTTTACCGAAACGATTCCTCGCGGTGCGAGTCGCTGCTCCCTCGACGAAGCTCTCTCTCTCCTTCTCGGCGAGTTAAATGGCCCGGAGTCTTTGGTCAACGAAACTGATGCACCGATGCACCGGCCCTTGCCGAACGATTGCTCTTTTAAACGACGCGCGACTCACGCGAATCTGGGTCACCTGTGATTAGCACGGGAACCGACAGCGGTTTCTTGTTGACCAATTCCGCGAGCCTGAAGACGAACGTAAATTTTCTTTGCCCTATATTCCACGATTTGGAACGTTTTCTGAATCATTTCTAAATCCGTAATAATTTTTAAATCCCTATGTTAACAAGATTTTACTATAGACACTTAGATCTGTAAAAGTAATGGGAATTGTGAATTTTATCAAAAATTTTTAATCATGAATTTTCCAATATTTTTGTCGAGAGTAATACGTACACACATCTTAAGGGTAACAAAGAATTAAAAATGCCCAGGTTAGATTTCTTTAGAAGAAATCAACGATTGCAAAACAAAAAATCTGAAACCGGTGGTTTAGTGTTAATTGAAGCAGAGAAATTAACCGTTTATAAACTCGTCGATCGGAGCGAAGCGTTGAATACCCAAAAAACTTTCACTGTTCCAGGGGATCCTATTATATCGTCCGAGGCTCCGTCCGAGTTCGTCGTGCTTAAAGCCCCCGAACTACTTGATAATTGTGTTTCGATTAAAAGTACTTTCGCCCGGTTTTTCGTCCCGATTAAACTGCCAGGAGCATTCTTCTAGCGCCGCGGCTACGTAACGAAGGGAACTTTTAAATTAGTTTGATATTTCTGGCCGAGACTACGCGCCGCAGTGTACACAGACAGAAGTGGGTTAATAGAGTTCGGTGTTTTTTGAAAAAGCCTGGACCCGACGCCGCGCCGTCGCCGCGTCGCAGAGTGCACGGTGAATGGGCGTGTTAATGAACGACACTTCCATTCCTATTAGCAACTTTTAATGACGACGAGCGGTTGACACGTATTAACAAACATCAATCTGTCTGGTCCGACTCCGCGAGGGTTATGGGACGCTTCATTCAAGGTTCCACGGGAGCATGAGTTCACGAGCTTCTGAGGTACTTAGAAGGTTCCGAAAATTCCGAAACATCTTGAGAGTTTCTCAAATTTTAAGATACAAGAAATCATTTTGAAAAGAGCCCACAAAAATAGTAATGACTAGACTGTGGATCTTTACGCAAAATAAAAACTGTTTAAATCAATTGTAAGAAATCAAAATTAAATAAAATTATATTTTTTTTTTCGATGATCTTAAAACGTTCGAAAATATAATATAAACCATGCTACATAAATGCATGAAAAGCATGACAAAAAATGAAAGAATTACTTTCCAACGTTCTCTGCAAACGATTCCTCTCCCCAGTCTCTGGATCCTCCGTCACGCAAGGCAAAGCACGATAAGTGGAGGAACCGTTCCATTAATAGTGGGGAATAGGTTCACCACTATATAGTGGGAGTCGTGAAGCGACAGTGGGGAAGAAGTTGTGCAGTCACTCAAAACTGGAGTTGCCTTATTGCAGCAGCCTTTTAACGAATGCAACTTGCGCGCTTCAATTGCATCGAGCATATCGGGTATTTATAACGATCATAGGTAAGTCAGAGAGATAATGAACAAATAGGATCTGTCGCGCATTTAGCAGACCAATCCTTTTAGCGTAGGACGTCGAAAATTTTCAATTAAAACGAACAAGGAGGCTAGAGGCTATCGCAGTAGTCAGACAAAGGCCTCCGGTGCGCCATCAAGTCGAACATTATCGATAATAGAACGTGCCGTGTGCAGACTGACACAAAGGCTTCGTTTACCCACGCGTTCACGAGAATCAATCAGTGCCTCGTGATCGATGACATCGTCGCGGCAACAAGATCGACCGATTTTTCACCGCAAAAAAAAAACAGACACCTGTCCGCGAGCATCACAGGAGTATACACAGGTGAGAGAGAGGAAAGTGGCAACGGAAAGGACAGGACACACCGGTCTGCCCCTCGGGTGGTGATCGTTGCAGTTGTTTCCATTTGATGTTTGCTCTCGGCCTGCGTCGATTACGCTGTTGCGTGTTTTTCGATAATGAGACAAGGCCGAACGTGCGTCCGACAAGCGATTCCGCATATTTGTACGGAGATAACGCGTCAAACGGGAGCAATTCTGCTGTGCAAATCTGCCCTGTGCAAACGCGCAAATAAATGATCGTCGAACGACAGTCTAAATAATGGGCATTACTACGGATCGGCTCTCTCGAGTCCCTGGAACTATCGAATCCGCTTCTCTGTCGTCTAATCTTTCGGTCTTAGCACCACTTCCATTTGTTTAATCCTTCGCTATATGATCTTTTTCGTTTTATAGATATGAAATTATAATACCTCATACAATACTTAAATTTGTAGAAATGGTACTTAGATTCCCATCAACTTGTATTAGGTATATAAATTAATTCGTAATCCTTGTAATTAGTCATTTGAACTTTATCGAATAAATTATTTACAAGCTGTTTTTTTTCAAAGTAATGAAGACATCCACTTCGTTTACTTAAATTGAATGAGCCAGAGGTTTTTTTGGAAATCTTTTAGTATGTAATAATAAATTGTTTTGAGACAACTGCTCAGTTGAAGATTAAAGTGAAAGTAGGGCATCTCTAACATTTGTTTAAATGAGAGGGTAGTATCTTTTGCTATTGTGATAGCTATTATCGAACTGCATAATATTTACTTGATCCATTTTGATAGTCCTCATATGAACTCCTTGTCGTAACATTTTCTTTACAGTTACAGTGATTAAAAGAGAGAACTCGAAGAGAAAAGAAAATTCATTTCTTTTGTATGGCCACATTCATTTTAATGCTTAAATATTGGTTACAAACGAATCAAATTTTATTTAAGCACATATCGAAATGTCCTCTTAAAGAGGATTGAAATGATTAAAATCTTTTCAATTATTAAAAAGTCGTTCCAGATTTAGACTAACCGTCTTAAGCAGTAATGGAAAGCTATCTTATCTTCTGTTAAGAATCTCAGCCCTGCATGGCTATAAAAGGCTCGTTTACACCAGGTAATGTCGGTACTGCCGTATCGCATCCTGGCATCATTTATGGGCACTGTTCATTCATGGTCGGACGTGCACGGTGAATTTTTCAGGAGAATCAGATGCAAAATATCTGTTCCGAAGGGAACTTTATGGAACCGTATCGAACGGTTTTTTAAACTCTCTACGAATTTCTTACGTCCGTCGAGTGTGCGTTTCATCGTTTTCAATTGGTCGGCCCGGCGCGGCGGCGCGGTGCGGTGGTGGCAAGAGAAATTTCTTCGGTCGCTTTTCCCCATGGCGCCCCTAAAAACTGGCTGTGTATCCGACACGCAAATTTATTCATGTTCGGAGCGTGGCCCCATCGAGCGCGAATAGCATCGAAAAACTGCTCGATAAAACGGAATATAAATTTCCCCGCGACGAACCCATTATATTCCGAAACGGGCCGTTCAATCATGATTTAGATACTATCCGTGTATCACTGGCCGGCCGGATAAAAAATTCAAATTACAATTTCGTAGACACTGCTCCGCGTCGTGCGGCCTCTCCATTTCCCCGTGAAACTGAAAAATACTGCTCGAAATATTTGCTCGAATTCGCCCCTGTCGACCTATTTAAATTTTTATGAGTTACAATTCCGGAGCTGAGCGCCATTTTACTACTTTTTTTTCACTCGGTTGTGCACAGTGTTTTTCGTGAATACAGACCGTAAGCAAAGTAACCGTGCGATTTTAAGGTTAAATGATTTTTTAAGCAGTTGTTACAAAAATAATTGTTTGTTCAGTGAAACAGAAATAGGAAGTTAATTAACAATATTTTCCGTATATTATCTAAAACAATGCAACTTCAGATGCCATTACAGCATCGATTTACGCAAAAGGAAAAATCAATTTTTCGGACATCTGCCATCAGGCTGGCCTTTAATCAATCAACAGCCAGCATCGGCGCAACCCCGTCTCCGAGGCAATTCTGTTTCAAATCAGAAACAAGATCGAACAACGGGGTGTTCTGGAGCAGACGTTTCGTCAAACTATCGCAGCCTGTGCCGTTCTACGAGCAAGTCGGGTTCTTCATTTTACAGTAACTTTTGAACAGCGTTCCGCGTATACAGGCTTGTGCAGGATGTACAACGGTCGCTCCTGGGACTCGTATAGCCCGGTATACTTTGTATTCCGTGTGCGCGCGAGAAAACGCTGTTATGATGGTGGTCCATCCCGTGGGAGAATGGAGAGAAGCTGGATGAAATGTCGGGGAGGATTCTGGAGCGAAGGGAGACACGGGGAAAGAAGAACGCGAAAGAGCGAAGGTGCACGGTTTTATTAACGTTCCCCGAGTTAAAAAGCGCACCGGCTCCCCGGCCCGTGGACCGGCTTCCGAGTATAATTAAATGTTTCCAGGCCGGCGTAACAATAATTTCAACGCCGCAGGTCCCGTTTTTCTTCGCGCGTCGCGAAATTTAATTGCGTCCGCTTGAAAGATACTAAAAGATAAGGATAAATTATACCGAGGAACTCACGGGCTGGGACAAAGTGGCCCAGGACTCCTATCCCAATGGAAACGATGCGGCGCCGCGGTGTGTTCAGAGAGGGGCTGATGTAACCTGAAATAAAGACTCTTTTGTTGCGGATGCAATCGCCTCGGCAAGTTCACCGAAATTCTGCGAGCGGCAATGCATCGCGAAACTTCTGCTCGACTGCATATTGATTATTCGAGAGCTCCTTTGTGGGAGAAGCACAGTCATTCCAGCTTCGTACTTGGATATTCTGTTTGCCGGATAATTCAGTTAGCCGAGCTGACGGTGTTCTTTTGCCTTTTTACTTTCTTCGGGCCGCGCTGCAGGGCCGCTCTTTTGCATACTTCCCGAATGATAATGAATTTTCAACGTTGTCACGTGACGCATGTCTCGATTATTTTCTGTTCTACAGTTCACTTGTGCAGTTACTTCTTTCAATTTGTATTATTACATATTTCTTTTTTTCTTATTTACAGTTTTACAGTTTACAATTTTTATTTTGTTCTACAAAAATAAAGGCAACAGCTTCCTTTGAGTGATTGTGGGTCTGTATTTTTTACCAGCGAATTTTTATAGGAAATAAAAATTGCTCTAATTTCAAGATACAAAGACTTGACATTCAGTTCTTCTCTGACACTAAACAATTATTCTCAGATTATATAAACCAAGAGATATACTTCCATTAGAGAGAGAGTATAGCAAACATAATGCCTCCAAATTATGAATCTTTACAGAAATACCCACTTCTTTAAATTATCTATTAATACTCACAGTACAATAAGAAATACGTCCATTTTTTCTTCCAAATAAAAATTCACAACAGTAATAAACTGAAAACACTAAATATCATCTTGTGTACACATTGCTCAATATTTCGTTCAGCAGAACGTTTCAACGGTAAATTTTTGTTGAACTTCTAATATACGACTGAAAATTCCATTTGCCCGGGGTTCCATTAAAAAACAATTTATTAGTAGAACGGCGCGACCAGAAACGTAGACGACCGGTCGATAGACACGATTCTCGTTGAAACTAACGTCCCGGTTACCTTGTTAACTTTATTGGAACAATACTTTAATGCGAGGCTCGTAAAATACAAACTCCCTTGGCTCGCGAAGAACCGCAGCCGAGGTTCTATTAGGAAGTTCGTGCTAAACGACGATTATTCGGAATTTCGCGCTCTCTCCTCTCCTACCCCCTGTGAACTTCCCTTAATTTTGCGAGATCCCAACCGAACGACATCGACGCATATTACAAGATTCAATTGTCGAAATTCGCGCGAGGATCCATTTGCCGGGCAATTCCCAGCGAGAAGTATTTATGATCGAAATTCAGGTGTCGGACGATCTTGTGGTTGCCCAAACTCTGTATGGGTTCAGTCAATAACTTTAGTGGCTAATAACGCTGATAATGAGCACTCATTCATTATTACGTTTCGTCGGACACTGTATTCACCTAGACGTTGCTTCTAGCACAACTTATTTCAATCTGCCCTGAGTATTCAAGACACATTTGTATCATATATTATACTATTTTTGAAATATTTAAAACAATTTGATTTATATGAATAATAATAAAATTTGATCTTCAACATTTCATTATACCCGTTATTTCCGGAACGTGTGAGGTACCCAGGAAAGGTTTCATCGATTTTGTTAGTCATTATTAGTCTGCGGATTTTATGCATTTATGGTGAAAAGATTAAAATAATTCAAGAACGTCGTTATAATATCAGCAACTTATAAAGATTATTAAATGAAGGGATAGAAGAACCAGAGTCTATAATTATTTAGACTGTGATTCTTTATGCAAATATTGAAATGATTATTTTTTATGGGCTAATTTGTATAAAACAGGATTGAAAAAGCAGCTCATATATTCTTTAATCCAGAGAGACCATAATTCTAGGAAGCTCTACGATAAAACAATGAAATGTAAAAATAAATAAAAGTGTTAAGAATGCTGAAAGAGGTTCGTAAAACTTTTATATTCTAATATAACAGAACCTCCGCCAGGGAGAGCGTATTTTCCTCGAATAGCAGGTTTTATAAAGTGCATAAAAATCTATGAAATGCATCAATCACCACTTACATGCACACAGTACGCATTACTGTCTCTAGAAACTGCTAATACGGTCGATATGCAAAACAGCCATAAAGATGACACACAGACATAAAATGCTCATGTGGAGCAGCGTTACCATGATCAAATGAAACAATAACGCGTCCTGGTGCAGTACAGACTGCATTTGCTCGTAAAATGTTCTAATAAAGCGTCTCGAACGTGTGGCAACCGGAGATTACTCGGAATTCCCGTGGACCTCTATTATCAAAGTTCGGAGATCCTCTACGAGCGGAACCGATGTCTCCCACGCGTAACTACCAAATTCTGAATCGATTACTCGAATGATCCCTAGACCACGATACGAGAACCGTTGGTCTATAAATTTTCTATCGAACGAAACAGTCTGTTTCTATCACCACCATAACTCTAGAGACATCTGATCGCAATGATCGCTAATGTCGCGATCAAACGCAATTAACAGAGAATAGCCGTTCATGATAGCTGTAGAAAGAGCCCTGAGGATCGTTGACAGAGAAGTTCCATCGCATATTAAGTCGAGGATGGTCACAGAGCTGCGATCCTAGCCGTATCCTGCTGCATCGCCGGTCGCAGCCGCAATGCAACACGCGCAGGACTCGACGATGAATCTGCATCAAGTGAACAGGTGGAGGGAGGATCGGACCACCTCTCCATACTACATGAAAGAGGATCTGATCAAAGTATTATTCGTCAAATTGCATTATTTCATTTGTACAATTGTTACCGGATTTTTCCATCGAAATCCTTTGCTCTCCGCAATTTCACAAATCCACCATTTTTCCCGTATTTTAATGTGGATTTCACGGCGCGAAGATTCTTTGTTTTTGGAATTAATGTATTGTATTTGTTGATCGATTGTACAACGAAATAATTTATATGTAAAAATATAATTTATGTATAAAAAACATTTTTCAGACTCTCCTAGTTAGATGAAATAATCGACTAGCCTGTTTTCAAGCGAGACACCCGGTGTACAATAAATAACAGCATTCACGTCTTGCGGGAATTGAAAATGCCTGAAAAACTTCTATATACTCGACGAAAGAGCAGGTTTAATGTCCTTTGAGCACTCCGTTCGCTGCAACGTAAATACACTGCGCTTTATAACAGTCTCCTTATCAAGATTATTTAAATTGCTTTAATAAAAAGGTAAAAATCCCGCAGCTTTGTAATCCAAAGCTTCTCCGAGGCTGTGCAGCTCTCCGACGTCGATGCTGGTATCCAGAAATTGGTTTTTCCCTTCGTTATACACAGCAAGAAAAACCCGACGGAATAATAGAAGAACACAGTAGATAACGTCAGAGACGAAAAACAAATGGGTGGAACGATAAGAATCGGCATTGTCGATTTCACATTCGAATAAGCGAGCGTTTATTCGAGTCTCGGAAACAGAGCAGTCGAGTGCAGTATTTTGCGATTCAATGGCGGGTGATTGACTTGAAAATCGAAAGCTCCTGGAGTCGTTGGTTTTCTCTATTCCCCTCTTCGGCCGCGCGATTAAGCTTCCTTTTCCCTGGGAGGAGGAGAGGTCCTTGAGACTCACGTAATCCTGAACGTATACGCCGCGTACGTACAGTAAAAATGATAGTTTAATGATAGTTGAAGCGATTGCAAAAACCTGTTTGCATTTTAAAAGGGTCTTTAAAAGTGGCGCGTACGGCCTCAGGTGTGCCCTCCTCCGAACGGGATATCGAGTTTTGTGATTTTAATTTAGAGGGGATTCATTGTGACGTACGAGATATCGACAGACCATACTTTTTTCTTTTAGATCTTTTTATTGTCGAAATCTAGACTTTTCCTTAACGTAACGAGCAATCTGAAAAATAATATCCATGTTACAATCCTCAGAAAAAATTGTTATTTTGCAGTTGAAACGTGCGTGACGGATAAAGAAGCGTGACGGATCAGACTCATTCACTGCCCATCAACTGTGAACGCGGTGCGCCTAAAATCATCTTTAAACTGTACAGAAGAACCTGAAATCGAAAATCTGTGGTAAAATTGAAAGCGCTGGACTATAATTCTTGCCGGGCACGTGGATAGAAAATCAGTTTCGAGATCTCGGATTTGAAGATCGACGCGGCGATCCAGAAAGCAGAGGGGTAAGTAGATATGGTCTATCCAGCAGTCACGAGCGGATTTACCAGAATATACGGCGACAGTGGCCAAAGAGTCGCTTCGTGATCAGACTCTGTACAACCTGGGATTCTGTTTGCCGCGGGATGACGGCGGACGATGGTCGACACATGGCATCGGAAGCTCTGGACATTTTTGTGAAGCGCTTTCTCTCTCTTCTCGTCCCGTGGACCTCGATTTTCTTGTCGACGGGAGGACGGGGCTCGTGGACGCAAACGCGTTGATGCAGCGGTGCGTTCCGAGCGACAAAAGCGAACGGACGGGAGTACATACGCAGACGTGAATTTGCCTTGGCACAATGGCCCAATCAGAACGCAAACAACGCCCGTTTTGGCCTGCCTCGGAATCGGTACTGTAAACTGCCGGGACATTTTGGTTTTTGCTACGTTTCGTCCCATAACACGATTATTAAAATGCTCATGTGCGGTTCCGGCTCTAGGAAGCTTCGACGCTAGAACTATCGAGCCCTCAATATATACAAATATATACAATATATTCCTCTATAATAATAACAGGATTGAATTGTGTGTGTGATTCGTTAAAAACCTAAAACTTCCAAATTCTTGCCCTTTTCACCATAAATGCATAAAATCTCTAATCTAGTAATATTTGTAAGGATTTTTATTTAAATAGAGAACTAATACGGAATGTTTTAAATGTTTCAGATACATATGCATCAATTTATTGCCAGCCGTGACAACTTCGGTGGACGTCGATGCAGTCGATCGTCGCGAATGTTCCAACAAGTTAAGAGTGGAAATTTTAAACGGCGTTAGCTGCCATGATCGCGTCAATGATTAGCTTTCCACCGCGAATCGGATGGGATCGCCGACATCTCGGCAGGTTAAAGAAGATTTACGGAACCGCTGCGCTGCCCTCCCGGGCATCGGAACCCGGGACAGCTCGAGTTTTTACGGAATTGGATTGTAGCGAGATTTATGCGCGGGCTTCCTTGCCCCGTGTCGAGCCGAGGATTAATTAAGGGGCGTTAATTAAAATTCACCGGGAAATGCAAATCAGATCGATCGCGGGCATCGATGTTGCGGGACGCTGTTCATCAGGCATCGATTTTATTAATTCCGGAATTGTTTCCGGCCTCCCGATGGAATATTTTCCATCGTGCGACGGCTTAAGATACCACCAGCTATTTTTATCCTTTCCCAAGTCAACATTTCCTCGGCGCAAACTCTGGCCACTTTGCGACCATTTTCTAGACTAGTTCGTTTCATGTACTGTCTAAATTATAGCACGTCAATGTGCTTGTTGCTGACGTACAGTAGAATCCCATGGAATCTAACCAGTTTCCGATAGGAGAATAAAATGATCAAAATCAATTTTTTTGATCGTACGGTTTCCGTTTCTTAGATCGAATATTTATTGTACTTCAATTTATTCTATCCCTGGAGCACGTATTTCATTTGAGATTCAATAAAATTAGTCTTTATTTTATCTACTACATGATGTAAACTTATTTTCGAGAAAATTCAACCCGAGGATGTGAAACTAGACGTTACATAAAAAACAACCCAGAGTAATAATGTTAAAGGCTCCACGCTTAAAAAAATCGAAAAACATTAACGTACGATTTTCTATCGCGAAGCTATAACAGTTTAAGTACTGACAATCACTCACCGAAGATTTTTCTCAATTTTTCGCCTAATTCTTGAAATTATGTTAAAACGCCGCCACCTCATTTCAATTTAAAATTCGGGAATCATATTAAATTGGTTAAAAAGTTCTCTCGTTTCTCTCTCTCTCTCTCTTTCAGCTGTGGAGTTTGCATTTCAATGCATGAATAAATAAATAAATTATTCTTTGGTTTGTTACATCGGCTGCAATACGAGCGAACACGTAATTCCATAAATTGCATGAAAAACATTATTTGTTTCACCGCAACCGAACACAACTAATGATTTATTCGCCGATTTTCTGAACGTTCCATAAATTCCATAAAAATCATTATTTGTTTCACCTCGATTGAATACAACTAATAATTCGTCTGGTAATTCGTCTTTGGAGCATATTGACCAAATCGAATTAGTCCGCGTGAACGCCGGCAATTACCCAACAAAACTTTTCACAATGATTAAATTTCGAAAATCCTATGGATCGACCACTTCATTCCATTATCCCATTCCATTGGATTCCCCGTGTAATCGGGAACGATCGAATAACGGGCTTAAGACGGCGAAATTGTAATTCGCAGTGTATCGGAGCTTCTCCCATCCCCGTTCTTTTTTTTTAACTATTCTTCGGACTGCTTTAACGTAATTGCGAAAAGCTTCGCGAATGTCTTTAAGCGAGACAAAGGAGAGAGAGAGAGGGGGGGTGGGAGTGAGAGTTCCTTCGAATCCTATCCGCGAATAAATGTCGGCTAAATCGGCCGGCTGCATTGTCGACCGAGAAAAGCGCATTTCCCAACTGTACACCTTTATGTTTCCCTTTTACGGGTTGTCACGACGAATCTAAGAGCGGTTAGGCGGTTAATTCGATCAGACCCGTCTCGTTTCTTCCAATCAACTTGGCCGGGCCTCGTGAATCAGTTATCGATTAAGGAGATGAGAGAAGAAAGAAAAACAAAGAAAAAAGTAATCGAGGCTCGAGGAAGGCGGATCCAAGTTATGGAATTTGAGACGGGATTGGCCCCCGATAATATTAACGTTCCTGGCTTGTTCGGCGGTTTTACGGGCATCCGAAAAAGCCGGGCCGATGAATAACCGAGATATATCCAGAACAAACTCTATATTAAGTAGATACCGTTCCACGAAATTCAGGAAAAATAACTTCCACGTCATAGCCGTGCTCCAAATAATTAAATCCTCCGATCAATAAAACAGCATTTTACAGAGATGAAAATAGACAAATATTGTTGCACCGCTCTGGCAGTATATCGGGATATCTCTTTGATATTCGAAGTTATGGTAGTGTAATAATAATTTTAGAACGTGCCAGGTGCCAAAAGAATTTTGCGATTTTTACAAGAGAAGGGGACGGGGTATCGCGAAAATCGATTCGAGGAGCGAATCGTGGTTCTCCCGGCTAGTCGCGTAATCATACTCGGGGAAAATCAATAGGGGCCAATTCGGGGGAGGTTCTTAAACCGTCGGGAAAACAGTTAGTGGGCGATATTTCTCCGAGGGTCTCTCGATGGCCCGACCCGGCCCGAATCGGCCCGAGGAGGAGACCTGGAAGATCTTATGCTCATTGAGTCGCCAATCCCCTCCGGGGACAGGGTAACAAAGGGTTTCCTGATTCGATTCTGGTTATTAGCGGGCGACAGAGTTTGTTTAACTGGCTTTATTACGCTGTTTCACAATTACTTCTCTTATTACGACAGTTTGCCCGCGACAAATGCGGCAGGGTGCTCCGCCACGCCGCGCCGCGTCGCACCGCGCCGCACCGGCGAGCTCTTCTGATCGATTCAGCGACTGTGAACCTTCCCGGTCGTGTGAACGGTGAACTTGAGGGGTCTTACTACTTCGATATGGCTTCCGAAAAGCGATCTTTCTTTTCCAGTTTCTTGTTGCGTCGCGTTTAAAGACGGCGAGATATAAAATGTCCTGAAGGCACTTGGGGAAACGATCATTCTAGATTAAATTGTTAACTGCACTTGTGTGCTTAATCTAAGCTGGCATTATTTTGTGCTTTTTTCTTTCTGCACCGCGCCCTCTGTAACTTCATTTAATATGAAATTCCAATTTCTTACGACATGACGAGTATATTTATACCGAACTATATGTATACTTTCTCTATAGTTTCAAATTTTTATAAGGCTCAATCCACAATCGACACACGCATTAATAACAATTAGGCTGGAGTACATTATCCGAACTGGTTCTAAAGAACATTTCGAACATTACGATTCTTATCAGTGTAAAATCGATTTGCGAAGAACAGATCTTTCTATTGGAAGGAATTAATACGTTTAATCTTCCACTGCGAACGCTTCAGCAGGGCTGTCACGTCACTTTTTAATTCAGGCCGTCAGCTCGTTGCTCGCCTTTCTTTTTTCCGCCCCCTTCCCTTGCATCTCTCTCCTTTTTTTGATTTTATTTGCTCTCACAACATTGATTTTACCGATTCGTCGTATCGAAAAACGCCGACCCGGTATTAATGCCGTGCGGCAATAAAGAATATTTTTTATTTCCCCGACGGAAGTGGCTGCGCCCGTTAAATAACTACCTGGCGGCCATCACCAATCGCGTGGGTTGGTTTCACCGACAAATTTTCCCTGGCCGAGAGGAAAAAAGACCAATCGCACCGGCGCGGCGCGGCGCGGCGCCCGCACGAAAATAAACATTCCAATTGATTTTATCATATCTGCTATCTCTGGTCGCTCGCTACCGAACCTTTTCGATTCCTTTGTACGAGAGTCGGTCAAATATTGATGAAATTTTGTACTGTACAACGGCATAGTTGTTCTTATTTAGGCGAGACCAAATGGAGGTTCCGATACACTTATCATGTAAAAAATTGAAATTTTATATATGTATAGGTAGGACATTTTTATCCGGAGGATCTACATAAATCAAATCGACGAACGCAGCCAGGTTCATGCGACTTACTCCAGGGTTGAAGAAAGCTTTGCAATTTTCCTGACAATCGAATATACTGCTCGAAATCAGCGGGACTCGTGTCAGTTGGATTGAAAAATTACAAGAAAGGAAAATCGTGCGGTCCTCGGTGGAACATCGAGCACGTTCGATCAACAATGGTAATCGTCGGTCCCGGGGAACTCGCGTTCTCCTCGAGAAGCAAATTCGCCGGAATCGAGAAAGAATCGCCCCAGATGTCAGCCTAATCGGCAGCGATTTACCTTCCTGGGAGCGAGAGCTTGCGTTGTTCCACGCGGGTCGGGACCGTGTATAAATTCTCCTTGTTTCCCTCCTCCGCTGTTTTATCGTCGGGCTTCGCGAAACAATGATCGGGGCTTCGCCGTTTTAAAAGCTCCGCTGCTTCCTTACAATACCTCGACGCATCGGAAACCGAAAATCTCATTCTCGAGCACAAAAAATCAACAAACAGGCACGGACATTATCACCACAAAATAAAAAAAAAAAAATATTTCTCGAATATTTTGTTCAATTACATCAAGAAGAATGAGGCGGTAATTATATTTTTTTTCTTTGTATTATTTCAGTCTTTGGCTATTACTGAACATTATGTTAATTTTTTTAGACATTATTTCAGGTCTCGACTGTCACTGACCACTTTGTGCTGACTTTTCTATAAGTTCGACTTTCTATAAGTACTTTTTCTATAAGTACTTTCTGTTATTTTTTTCCACATTTAGCTTTTTGCTATAGCCGATCATTCCGGATTCAACAAACGGTTGGTTAATGCTGAACACAAAGTGTTCATTTCCCTAAAATAATTTAATTAACTGGTTATCGCTGACCACATTCTATTGATATTCCTCCGAATAATTAAATTCGATCGCTATTGTTGACCACTTTCTATTGATGTTTCTGCAGATTATTTAATTCATCGGTCATTGTTGACCACATTCTGTTTATGTTTCTCCAGTTATATTTAATTCATCGGCTACTGTTGACCACAACCTGTTCATGTTCCTCCAAATTATTTTATTCGTCCACTCCAGTTGACCACTTACAATGTTTCCTAATTAGATCTCGTATCATTGCTAATCCGAATACGCTCTTCATTCAAAATCAAAGAAAGTTTAGTTTAGATTGACTCGCTCGCGTTTAAAACTTATAAATAATTTTTGGTCACTTAATCTTCTATTTTTCCTTATATACAGTGTTTTGTTTGGATCACCGCGCCGCGCCGTCAGGAAAACACGGGGAGCCTTCCCAGAATATATCACCATCAAGAACAACGTTTTCACGGAAAACAAGGTATGTACTGGTAACTGCAGATTGCTTAGAACCACTCACGAGTTTACGAGTTTGAGATTCTTTACATCATTGACCAAAATGTTTATCGTATGTCAATAATTCTCTTTACAAAGTTGATATTTTTCACTGTGTTCTACAATCGATCATAGTACTCAATATAACAATAACAGAGTATATTAAAATGTAAGAGTGTGTTGTAAGGTTTCATCCTACAAATCTATAATAACTGAAAAAATCCATACACTCAAAATATTATTTCGTCGGGGCAATTTTCTCGTGGTACACTTCAATTTATTCTATCGTGCTGGAAGCACATCTTTTATTTGATGTTTAAGACATCACCTTTAAGAGGGTTGTTGTAAAAGGGAGGTTTCATTTTTCAAATCTATACTGATTAAAAAATCCACACACACGAATTGTAGTTCAGCGAGGTAATCTTCTCGTGGTATACTTCAATTTATTCCATCGCTGATAGCACGTATTTTATTTGAAGTTTAATAAAATGGTAATAGCACAGCTTTTCATTTAAAGTTTTATAAATCGACGGTAAAAGATCGTATATCAAAATTTAAGGGTTCGTTGTAAAGGGGAGGCTTCATTCTCCAATCCATAGTAATTAAAAAAATCACGAGGTAAACACAGAGAGTTTTCCCAGAATGTTGCCATCAAGAACAATATTTTCCAGGAAAACAAGGTAACTGCGAGGACCGCTCACGAACGAGTTCAGGAGTTTGAGAATCGTGATTTACGAAAATGTTGATCATACGTCGATACTTTTTCTGTTCAACCACTTTCTGTGTCGTGCAATCGATGTTATCGCAGAGGTCCGCGAGGAGCTACGTACTTTTCTGCCGGTTGATGGAGTCGATTCCTTCGTAAGGAAAAACCTTAGGAAAATGAGTGATGATTACCGAATCGGATGGCAGGAGGGGGGATACGTCGAACGAACCAATCAGAGTTTCCCGAAGATGAGCGCATCGGAAAGTTCCCCGATTCCCGTCGGAAAAGAGGCGGCGCGTTTCCATCGAGCGCCGCTGCTGCTGCGCGCTCTGCTACAAATGAGATCGATTCCGCTCGAACGATCTTTCGTTGCAATGCGATTGCGTTCCGCGCTGCATGAGTCATTCCGCGACGAACCGCGCGCTCGCTACGGGAAGCCTCGTATTTTCCAACTTTTGTCAAACTCCCGGCAATTTGATAGTCTCCGGGAGCCAGTTCCGCTGAAATTACAACTTCCCCTGTCCAAACTATTCCGGAGATGCACGGTCGCCCGCTTTTCTGTATACGTATCAGGCGCAAATACGAAAAGCATATCGCCCCGAGCCGGAAAAATAAGGAATCCTCGATGCCACGCGATGGGAACATGCCTCGTCAAATCAACGCACACTGCGTTCTCGAAGTCGATAATTTCAATCTGATGGGTCAGTGAAAAAATCCCGATATGATTTTCTTCCATCTGCTATTTAATACAAAAAAAGTTGCATTAAAATTATCTGGAATTAATTTGTACTATTTTTATACATAACGTGCGCATGCAAAGAATAATATTATTCAACTAATAATATTTTTAACAAATATAATTCGCATTATTTTAGTGATGTTTATAATCTTGAAACACACTGTTTTACCTCGAGTCGTTAATTTTACATTTTTCCGTAGACACGTTTAAATAATGGGAAAAAATGGAAGGCAATCGACTTAGAGAATGTTTATTTTGCATAAAGATCCACAGCCTACACAGGAGAGAGAGAGTCGAGTTAAAAATAATGTAACAGTATTTCTAAATTCTTCAAGCATTTCTACAGTTTTACAACCGACCCAGCCAATCCGTCGCGAACATATAAAATCCACTTATAACGTATTTGTTAGCGTTTGGGTAAATTGTGCCAGGCACGCTACATTTTCTTATCAAAAACATATAGAGCGCAAAGCGTGGAACGTAGCTCGCAAAGAAACGGCACCCAGCGTCAAGAGTTAATTATTTCATCAATTTCTTTGGACACGAAGGTGTCTCTAACACCTTGCAATAACAGTTTCGCGAGTAACGTTCCCAGCGACTCGTTAACCGAGACAAAAGAGCTTACGCTCGTCGCGTCGCGGGTGAAACGGAAGTCCCATGTCTGGGGCGTTAATCCCCGCTCGTCGGGTATGCTGGCAAGAAGCAACCCGGGCAGAGTATAGTGAAACGACTCCGTTGTAAACTGCATTCGCGCGTATTTGCGACACGAGTTCGGAACGCATTCGACAGAGCGTTCCAGGAGGGAGCCAGTCGGTTGACATCGGGACACCGCTTCTCAAGGTGCCTTGCACACCTAAGAACGTGACACGAGCAGGTGAGTGCTCCGTCAACATCGATAAATTCGACGCGGTTTAGCATCCAGACTGCTCTTGATCCGCGGACGACCCGTGTCCTCGACGCAGCTCTAGAAGACAAGCTCAAAATGCGCTTGCGAATTGCGCTCAAGAAGTTTCCCGTGCAAACTGCGCGCCTCCGAAAACATCCCAGTTTTCGCGATCCAGCCTCGCACATCTACTCAAACACACACTCTCGAACACGTCCTGACTTTCCGAGAATCCGACTTCCGAGCATTTTCACCATTTGTCCCTTCTGTGTTAACCTCTAATTTATTTTCTGCACATGTTTTTCTTGCAGATAAAAAAATTTGAAAAAGATATGAAACAAGAAACAGGAAATATTTTTGCTCTATTTTTTAGAATTGAAGGTGACTTCCAATTTTTTTTATGGAATATATTTTGTTTATATCATATGAAAGCGTGTGTCAAAATTCACTCGTATACGACACAATGACCCTCAAGGTCGCGCAAGATTGAAAGTGAGAGAAACATGTAAGGATTCGCAGTATTTATAGATAAATGACGAATATGGTGCTATAAAAGCTTTTAACTTTTTCTCTTTCAGTCATCCGATATTTAATCAAATGTAAATCGAGTTGCATATTCGAAAGCATTGTTCTACACGTGAGCGTGGTTACGTGTAAATATGTCAAGATCTGAAGTATTCGATACGCTCCAATTTGTGTTGATTTAATTTACGCTGAAAAGGTTGTTTTTAACTGACAAAAACAATTGTAAAATAAAGAATCTGAAATCCGCTATTTTGACGGGTTCGGTTTTGTTCTAGTGTTAATCCACTGTACCTCTCCTCTCCTCTTAGAAATTAGAGGGAGGTGAGTAACATATTAACCTCGTAGGTTACGATCAATTGAATCGTTCTTCATTTTATCGGACTCTTTCTTCCCGCTTCGAGTTCCTTCGCTCAGCGAACTATCGTGCATCCACCCAAAAGGAAACGGAGGCTGTAGAATCGATTTCTCCCCGATAAAAAATTACCCTCGCATCCCTGGCCATCTGGCCTTGTTTTCTACTCGCTTAAGCAAGCCCCGGGGTCGCTAGAAAGTGTTCCGCGGTAGTCGAGGTCATCGTCGTCTCTCGTCTCGCTTTTCCATCGAGCGGTTTTCTCCTCTCGGTCCCTCGGAAAAATGTCCGCCCCATCGCGATAGATGAATCGTCTCGCGGTGTCAGCAAGTGTTGCGTTACCGTTCGAATTAGCCCCGATTAAGATTGCCCTGCCGATAATTAATCTCCCTGGACGGTAACGAGCCCCGCTAATCTGATATCGCTTATGCATCGAGTGCGCGCGAAGAAAGCTGCTTTCGATACCTCCTTTCATACGAGCCCGGGGAAGAAGTCCTTGAAGATTCTTTTCTGGATTATTTCCAGCCCAGAAAAGTCCTTAGACCGAGCCCCGGTCTTAAAGTATGATTAATCTTTCCCTTACAAGGGCTCGAAGCTTCTCGGCAGACTGTTAATCTTTATCAATACCGCCAGGACCGTGCAATAGCCTCCCAACGAACTATAATCTAGTTGCAGACTGCGCCGAGTTTCGCGATCCTCCGCATTATAGTAAATACCTTTTTGCGCTCTTTTGACTGCAAATTTTATGCGTTCGCCGCGAAAACTAATTGGCCGAACACGAACCTGTGGAGACATTAGAAGAATTGAAAGATGCTTTCATATGTATAATACAAGAATTTCAATTTCATTTAATAAGAATATTTGAAAGCATTGCCAATTGCATAGTTACAAAAATGAACTGCCAGCCAAGGGATCTTTGAATTCTGGATATCCGCGGGAATTAACGGGAGTAGTTTCCAAGGATTTCCCAAGATCGTGAAAAAATCGACTGCCGGGAGGACGGCTCGTTCCCAACAGGGATTCTGCGACAACGACGCCCGTCGCGACGGTAAATCTCCCCCGAAAAAAAGTCCTGTCCCGGTCGAGGGATGTCCGGGCGTCGCAGTTGGACAAAAGTTTGCCGGTCGCGGCACGGCGGCTCTCAGAGCACGTTTCGCCGCATTTATCTAGATGTATCTTCTAGTTCGGCACGGGACAGAAATATGGGAATGGGAATTGAGTTTGGGCGTGGATGGACAACCTACACTCGTCGCGACTCAACCTCTCCCCCTTTGACACGCAATCAGTATCCCCGGGAACGACGCCACGCGATAACGCTTACGCAATTCCAGTTGTTCACCGAGCAAACTGCTGCGTCTGTCAAACCGGGTGCGTCGCGGTCATTTCGGCGACCATCTTGGCCGTAATACAATGCGTTCTCAAAAGTTCGCGGATCAACTTAGTGAACGTAGCACTAAAAGTCGGGGCTGAACTTTTACTCAGGGGACCAAAGATTTTCGACTTTTCTGAATGTCATATAATATTATACAATTCGAAAAAATGATAAAACTTTAAATTCTAGTGCGCGAGCAATGACAATGATAATCGACTATTTCCAGTAGGAGCTGCTGGTCGAGGAAGTGGAGCTTGCGCGGCGGCGCGGCGCATTTATAACGACAAGCATACATTGACATAAAAATGCCGAAGGAACGGTTGGTACCGGACTGTTTTCATGTAGTTCACGCGACCCCGGACAAATTCTCTGGCGGGTTTGCTCGAGTTATGCATTGGTATTTCTATTCGTGTAGGTGGAAGCGATTTCGAGAAGTTCTCTCCGGGTAAACAGGGTCGATGCGACGCGACGCGGCGCAGCGACTGGGGAGAAATTGCAAATAAAAGACGGATCCGCGGCGGCGTTTTATTGCAACTTTCCATCCCCCTTCTAAACGGGAGCCGCGCGAGGGATGCAAGGTTCTCGAATATAAAGGAGATATCACCTCGCCGAGTGAAACGGAAGCGTTACCAGTACTGTTCGCGCCGGAATAAAACGAAAAAAACAAGCGGAAGGAACTCTCGTCTCATCGCTTCGTTGATTAAAAATGGAGATCGCCGCGCGAAAGGGAAACGTATCTGCCGAAGTAAAACGTACGACTCACTTGGAAGACTGATACGCGAGCCTTGTTAGAGTTCGTGTAAACATCTGCTGGACGATTATTATAAGACTGCTAATTTTTATGTATTTCATGCATATAAATGATATTGAATATTCATCTAATATCGGAATGGTAAATAGAAATGTAGTGAGATAATAAAATCTCATCTATATCCACACGTGGTTATTAATGATTACACATTAATTGTAAGTAATTATTTTGATAAATTCTTAGGGTTAACAGGCTACGGAGTTGCAGTTGTGGCATTGTTAAATTTGTGAAATGGAAGACAGTGATCTATTGATCGAAACTAATGGAATTAAACTGGACGATAAACTTACTCTCTTCCTATATTCTGGCACCTATAATATAATTTATTCAATGCTCCAATATTTATACGAGAGCAACCTAATAAATAATTCAGCATCGAAGCGAGATCTAAAAGAGCTGTACCCCAAAAATGAAAGAACAACGCCACCGAGCGGTCAATCTGATCGGTGGTTGCATCCAATATTCGAGTGCAATGCTTAACCGATAAGATGGCCGGAGAATCGTTAACAATTTTTTCGCGTTAGAAGCATGATTCAGAGGGCCGTGCGGCGCATTCAGTTTGTTCGCATTGTTCCGCGCCAAATCCGAAATCGTGGACACCGCCGGAATATGGGATGAGGACTGCCGATTCGGGGAACGGCAAACAAATGGAGGAAAGCGTAGACAGAGAGACGCCGATTAAACAGGGGGCGAAAGGGGGTTGCTGGTGGAATAGCGAGGTAGAGAAACACAGAAAAGGAACCTCAGGAAAAATTGGAGGGCGGAAGAATCGGGCCAGCAGTGGACTCCGCGGAGAGCCTTTTAAACGAGACAGACCGGCCCACCGGGAAAACATTGAAATGAAATCCGGTCTGGTCATCCCGACGAAAGATGTCATTCATTTTTATTCCTCGTTCCTTGTCCTTTCTCTCTCGCTCTCTCTCTCTCTCTCTCTCTCTCTCTCTCTCTCTCTCTCTCTCTTTCTCTCTGGCCACGGACGTTCCCCCTAGGGAAACGCGGTCCAGGAAACTTCCCTGGAAAACGAACCCTGCCCTGGAAAATATTCGACGGCGAGACGCGGCGACGCGTTATGGAAAAACCGATCGAGCCAACAACGAGGAAACAACGTGACGAGAGAACGAGCAGCAAACTATGCAGTTTCGTTGATTTCTCGGACAGACGGCATGCCAGGGCATCGAGCTGGTCGAGGTAACTCTAGCAATTGAATCGACCAACATTCGTTCCGTGGACCCGACCGCTCCAGAGAATATTCCTTTCGAGCGCGAACGACGAACAGTTTCGCCGTGCTAGCCTGTTCCTCGAGCTTAATCCGAGCATATCATATTCTTGATTTACGGACGGCCGTTCCTCATGGTCGCGGGAGACTCTATGGCAAATCGGAGGCGGGATTCGAGAAGGCGAGGTCTATATTTCCCTCGTAATGTTTCATTATTAGACTGCGAATTGTATGAATAGGTGAAATTTGAAAGAACAGGAAGATAAAAATAATTTTAAAATATGGATGTATTATTTCTAGGTCGTTCGGCGAAATCTGAAATTGTTCCATCGGCATATAACAGTTCGATCACCCGTAGTGTTCCGCTCGAAAAAGAGGCTGCGTGCCAAAAACGTTCCTGGAATCAACGGTTCAGCTCCGCAGGATCTCGGACAAGTGCGGAATCTCGAGACATCACGTAATTTCCGGCGCAATCTCTATTCAGGCTGTGCGATTGCGGGTCTCGTAGACAATTTATTCTAATCCGCGGACCTGTTCGCGCCTCTATTGGGGAAGCAAAAAGACATCAAAGTGACGTCAGTTCGTCTGCATCTTGGTCGCCACGACGTCGCCAATCAATGAATGAAATTGCATTTGCATTTCCCCGACGTCATCCGCCTCTCCTGGTATCACCTTTATATAAACCTGGGGACAATTTATCGGATGAGGCAATCTGAGATCTCGCTGGTGAGGAGAACGTGACGTGGGTCCGTTCCATGGTGTTCTATCGTGAAATTATAGCCGGTCCTCGACGATTTCGGGATGAGAAACAACGGCAAACAACGGTCCGACCACTGCGAGCAAGGATTTTCGGTAGGCGGCGAAGATTGATGGACTTGCTCTCCCTGTTGCAACCCGTTGCAACGGTTTGCATGATGCAGCGAGAAAACTGGCTGCACGGGATAAGCTGCCGGGAATGAACCGTTTGGTATCGTGCGCGTTGCTATCGACACTTCGCGAAAACTGAAACGCGTCATGCAACACGAAGGAGCTACCGCTATAGTACTCAATTGATGGTTCGACGTTTTTCAATGTTTCACCTGGCGGAGCTAACTCGTCGAACCATACCGTTTTGCTGTTTCTCGCCTTCCCGGAAACGGTGGCGATTCCAGCAATCCAGTGCTCCAGTGTGTGTGTGTGCGTGCGCGCGCGTGTGTGTGCGTGTAGACTCAATTGCACCATTAACAACGACTTAACACTTGCAATAATTGGGGTTTTGCTTGTTCTGTTCTGCAGGCATTGAACGATGACTAGACTGCGGATTGTTATGCATTCATGAAGAAATTAACTGGATGACATATAAAACAGTGAAACATACATGTTCAACGTAAAAAGACAATTAAGGAGTGAAATGAATTTTCATTTAACTGCTGCTTTCTACAATCGATGCGGAATATTTTTATTTCACATAAATCTAATGATGACTGCGGATCTTCATGTCGAATAAAAATGTTCGATATTAATTAAGAGACCCAAAAAAAATTTGTTTGATCATCTTGTGATGATACGCAGGGAACTCGACTAAAGAGTGAGAGACATAAATGTTTACTATACTCTCCAATGAATTTGACAAGGAATTACCTGCAAAAATAGTATGCGCCTTTTTTTTAGTTATCGAGGAATTTTCGCAACGCCTGCCACGAAAGGGAAGCATGTGTATGCCCCGATGCTGACGTCGCAAATTCCTCTCGCGAAGCGTGCAGCCAGCTCTTAATGAGATTCGTGAGATACGAGACACCCGGAGACGCGTCCCTTTTTTCCCAGGTTTCGCCCATTGCGGCGAGTATTTCGCGCAGGCAATTCGCGAGCGACGTAAATCATGCGCGCGTTCGGCTGTCGTCTCCGGCTAAATAGAATTTACGCGCTGGAACGGGTCTCTTTTAGAGGGTTTCCACCCTCCCCCCACCTCCTCCGCGGCAGGAAATAGTATTAGGGCTGGCACGCGTTCGATACTTGTCAAACTTCATCGGAAGCGGTCCGATAGAGCGAAACCGAATTTCAGACGTCTACATAGCCTGCAGCCATGGAAACGTCTGCAGGGCTTCAGAAAATGATTCCCTGCGGAAGAAGCTCTAGAGCCGATTTGAAATTTCTGCACTGGAATATAGAGAGATTTGGATCCCAAAGGTTGCAGTTCTGATTATCCGCGTCTTGCGGATCTTGGAGAAGATCATCTGGGATCTATGGGAGCCGGTACACACGGCGCGACGACGCCGGTATCCAAAGGATTTCAAAGATGGGGCGTTTTGAAATGGTAAATTAAATAAATTTCGAGTGCTCTGTTTTTACTTACTTAATTACTTACTTAATTACAGTGTTAAACTAGCAAAATGTTTGGAATAAGTAAATAATAAATGTTGGTAAAAGTTGCACAAAAAAATGATTATATTGCATCCATTGATTCTCATTACTTCCGGAGCAACCTGGTATCTAAGCCAGCGATTCTTGTCGGCGCAGCCCGTATACTCGAAAACGCGGAAACATTTCGACTAACGGATTCCGCAAAATAAGTATACAAGGAACACAGGTAAGCTTCCCTGTGGAGGCAGAGCGTCTCTCGTCGCAGTTTCCGGGAAGCAGCGGAGAAATTTAACGCGGTTCCGCGTCGCCGCGTTATTTTACTGCGGGATGTGTATTTTCCAGGAGGGAACCACTTTTGCGTACGCGAATATTCTTGCTCGGCTTCCCAGTTTCGTTCTAAACTCCGTCTTAACTTTCCCTGTTCCTCTCTGTAGCCGGCATGTCGGAAAGAAGCAAAGATCTCCGATGTAGAGAGAAAGAGAAAGCACGCGTTTAATGATCGGCTCGTACAAGCTCGAACATTCTGACGCGGCAGGGGTTTACGAACCAGGACTAGGAACGGTTCGGTTCGGTTCGTTCGTTGAATTTCACGCAAATAACGTTACGCAGCCTTGGACTACGGCATCTTGAATTACACGTGTACCGCGGCGAACAGCCGCAGGTCTATGCGCTCCGCGAAATTATTAATCCGCGTTTATTCGGAACTCGCGTGCCTCCAGTCACGCGACACGACCTCTCTCTCCCGCAGCGTTACCCGGCGTGTTTCTTGCCGAGAACCTGCTTTTCTTCGCAAATCATACTTTATCCAGTTTATCGGCTCATTAGCCGCGAGAAAGTGCGATTTGTCGACGCTTGGCACTTTGTACCCGATTCGGGACAGACCTCTTTAGCGATTATTCTGAAGTAGTCGATTATTTATAGTCGCTAGCCGTCGGGGTAGATCTGCATGCAAACATTTCATTTTTCTAGGCATTACGCCGTGTGATAAATAGCTGTGTTCGGTATTTCGAGCCTACTTCTCTTGTTCAAACCTTCCTCATCCGGTTTATTGACTCCTTGGCTTCGGGGAAGGCCATTTGGCAATGTTGGGGACTACATGCAAACATTTCATTTCTGCATTACTTCTAACTAATCTTTATTATTTCGTTACAATGCTAACCCTCAAATGGTATACTATTTCCTCAGGCCGAAAGGAGCGATTTCTGAAGTCACTTCAAGTAGCTTTCGCGGACCAATCAGAGCGCAGACCCCACTGAGCGTGGCGTTGGAAATGGCCGAGCCGGAACCCGTCCGCAGTAGCCGCGCTCTGATTGGTCCCTGGTTTTCGTTCGTAACTCCTTAACAAAGCCGGAAGCAAGGAAGTACATTTTTAGGGCATCCTACACTCTAGGGCAGCCAAGTATTCAACAAGCCAATGTCGAGATATAAAACAATCGTAGAAGAATTTTCCAATAAAAGGCGCAATTAAAAGAGGGACAATTCCAGAGCATCCCCGATCACTTCGGGGCTTTTTAATTTCTTGCACCGTCCAAGTTTTCCGCGCAACTTCCGGCGAAACAACGAACTCCCGACGAATGACGGTCCGCAAATATTTTCGCGGTTCTCGCTCCAAAGCGTCGACTGGATAAATGTTATTGAATGTAACTCGAGTTTCGAATAACGGTATCGGGGAGCTCGATTCTGTTCGGAAGAGGCGGTAAATAGACGAATGAAGAAGCGCGGAGACAGGGGTGGTCAGACTTTCGCTCGTCTTCGCAGTTCGTCACGTGAAAACGACGACTCGGGATAGTTCGAACGGAACCTGGGAGAGAGCCCGGATACGTTTCGGTACGCTTGACAAATTGACGAGAAACTCTCGCAAGTCTTTCCTTCTCTTTTTTTCCCCTCTCTCGACGTTGCTCTCTCCGCCCTCGCCGGTGACGCTAACTTAGCGCATTACTTTGCGCAACTTCACGAGGTTGCACACCAACGTTTCACCCCGAGTCCCAGTTATTTCTCCCTCCCCCCCGGGGGTGGCAGACCATTTTCGGCTCTTATCCGATAAAATATGAGAACCCTGGAAAACTTGTTACTTCATATTGTCAAAAGTTGCGTGCCACGCGGAATGCCGAATGCCCTCAAAATGATCATAAATGTCACATCGAGTTGTTATTCTTCGATTATTCTTTTAATTATTCGAATGGGACACCACCGGCCTGTTAATATCAAGCGAGTCTAATAATATCAAGTGTGAACATTGCAAGAAGAACCTTTGGAACATGCAAATGGAAATGGAAATGCAAGTGGAAATCAAACGTAAATAGCAAACAGCCTTCTCGAAGAAATGACTGTATGAAATCCTTGATCTAGGACAATAAGGTGCGACTGTTACGCTACGAAGTAGATTCAGTTCGTGTTTCAAGAATTTCGAAAATCCTCTAGGGACTCGGGATATTTTCTGTCGGTTTGTCGGGTTCAAAAGCTATTCCAGGATATGAAAAGCTTTGCGGGTATGGAAATAAGGCGATTGTACGATCCCAGCAACGACGAAGAGCCGACCACCTTGTCGCTTCGAACAGAAACGCCGAGCGCTCAAAGCCAACCTAATCAACACTTGGAGTGCAAAGGGTTAAACGTATCCTACACTGGCTGGTCCGCAGCCTTTGCAGCATAATCGGTGAATATTTAGGTGAAGCGTTTACAGTCCAATAACGCCGAATCCTCGAGCGTAAACTTTATATCTGCTCATCTTTACGGTGCACTAAAGCGAAACAAGAACAAGGCAGCGCTAGGTGCCATTCTCGAAGTTGAATAAAAATATACAATCACGAGTTGGGAGGAATCCACTGTGATACTTTCGTAAATTTTATCGAGGAACCTGCTGTTAATCTGCGACCAAATTGATCGTTTATAATTATTTGGAAGTTCAACGAATGCGAAAGAGTTCCAAAAAAGGCGATACGGCTGGAAATATTATAATACTTTTGTTTAAAAATTGCCAGGTCCTTTTCGGCCGACCGGGCGATTATTCTCGAAGACACAGAGCGAGATAAGAGACGGCAGAAACGTCGGTAGTCCCGGCGATCGAAGAGTCATCAATAGTCCCGAGAGGCGGCTGCAGTTGCGCGCTGCGCCAATGCGAAGTCATTTGCGTAAAGGTAATTAAGGTCGGGCGAACGAGGAGGATCGACCGCGAAATTCGACTCGTCTCGACGTTCTGAAGGAGGGAATTGCGGCTAGGTGCAGTCGCTAATAAGCCCCGAAACGAAACGTTTAACTAATTAAGAATTTCGCGACCTGCCTTCTTTCCCCAGCTAATTGAACGATTCCCTTCTTTCTTTTTCTCCCTTTTTCTTTCGGGAATGGGCGTGCTCGTGCTCACGGTCGTTACAACTGTCGCTCCATGATCGGTCTACTGCACACGTTTGTTTGTTTTACGATACAAGTTTGCGCGGAAACGCGTGAAATTTTTAACGAGCACCGTTCACCGGACTTCCGACGTCGACGGTTGTTACGGCGAGAAGGCGGTCGATTTGACTGTCTGAAAGAACTTTGTTTTACAAGAGTTCGCCGAACTTCGATCCCCGTTCGACTCCTCTGTAAAAGAGTCGGGAACGATGAGCGCAATTACAGGTTGCCCCCGGTTTTACACCGGAAATCGTGATCTTAAAACTACCGATGACTACTCGGAACTTGGAAATTGCTTTAAAATAATTTTCCAGTTATTCGAAGTCCTGATAAAATGACGAATTAAGAATTGAAAAAGACTGCCAATAAATCATTGCATATTAGCATAGTGGAGCTTAATTATTAACTAATATAAGATTGCTGAATATAGAAGACCGGAAGAGCTCGCAAAAAATCGATGCAGCCTAAATCAGCCATCTCGAATCAGGGAAAGTTTCGCTCTGCGAGATACGCTCCGCGGAGAGGTTCGACGGAACAAGATATTCAAGATAATGAATCAAAGCGGCCGGTAATTAATCTCTTCAGAAGTTCCCTGTTGGCTCACTGCCGAACAACGGCTCGAAGATCGCGGATCGGCCCGAAGAAATTTCCGCGTTGCGCCCAGTTGAAATTATATCGACGAAAGAGAATCGCTCAGGAACTACGTAATGGGGAATCTCTTCGCGCAAAGATTGCCCGATCGAACAGATCTCCGGGCAATTTCGTCGTCGTTTCCACACTGGCCAGCTCTATTTCGACCGAAATCGGCCGATCGAAGACCAATCGACTCTGCAATGCCTTTTCCTTTGCGTGCACCAACAAAAAACCTACTTCCGAATCGCAGTACAATCAGACTACAAAGATGCCCTTTTAATCAAATCCTTTGACCCAAGAAGGTTTGTTCGAAAAGGTTTGATCTTCGTAGAGACCATATCCATGTTAGAAAATTACAAATGTACATTAAACAGCATTTGAAAATGAATTTTTCATCACGTATGTCCCACTTTCAGAAATTAACATACAAGTTTCAGATTTGATATTCACTCACTCTCACGATATCGATTTTTAACAGCAAAATCTAAAAGAAAAAATTTTGATCGAAAGGATTAGGATAACAGGACAGATTTTTCAAAAAGGTTTGACGATATAAGCATACGCGAAATTTTTTGCAGTTTTCACACATCGATATCGAGGAAACGATTACTCTCGTGTTTCTGCGTCGTCGTCTCCGGTCGTGCGACACGAACGATTCTCGGAACCCTCGTGTCCGAGTAATTACTCGAGCGACGCTCTTGTGTCGAGAGATCGGCAACAAGGCGGGAAACTTCCTAATAACTATATACTTAAGTAGCCGCTAATGGTACCTCGCGGTCAACCAGTTGAACAACTCAATCGATCGGACCTGCTCCAGTAGCTTGATCCTGTTTACGCGGTAATTGTTTTTGCGGATTAACGAGCACAGCTAAGCGAAATCGCTAATGGGAGAAAAACTGGCTTGTTATTAATCCTCGGCCCGCCGGTTGTTCTACTGCTGACAGGTTCCACCTGTTTAACCTGTAGTCAAACACAATTTTCCCATAATTTCGGTACTTAGAATTTCTATAAAAATCGTATTGATTCTTAACTGTTGGTGTAATTTCAAACAATAAGATTACAAAAATTTATAAGAGTCTCAATACATCCATACAAACTTAATAAACAACAGAATAAAGAACAGACTCTATCCAATAAACAATTGATTCAGGATATTATTATTTTATATAAATTTGACTATCCTGTATTAAAACTTGCAGAATAAACTGTACTCGTAATTTCGATTTATTTAATGTTTTTTGCGAATATCTTGAAAACTAAATCCGAGCGACGGGTATCTTTAGGATGTTAATACATTCTAACCTTCGATTGCTAAGGTACAAACATTATCGAAATTCCTTGCATTGTTCCTTTATCGACGACGCGTTTCCCATCAGTCACGTATCGAGTAGGACTTTCGTCGAGGTGCTGCGAGAGCGTATTAAACGTCGTAAAATGGTCGTTCAATCAGAAATTCTCTATAAAAATTTTTATACCGGGTCGTCACGCATTTGCCCGAGCTTATACCTCTGCTGCGTCATGTAATCAGTCCGTAGAAGCAGCAATTGCCTAAGCCCGTTATGGATCACGAAATAACAGACAGGAGAACGTATCGCTGGTCGAGGGACGAAATTTTTACACGATTTTCCGGCGTGTTCGCGTGGACCATCGTTCGAGGAAAAGGAAAAGAAGAGAGACCACGAGTAATTGGAAGTAGCGGCCAGCAGTTAGCAACGATTATCACGATCGAAATATCTCAAGCAGTAATCCTAAGATTTAAATCGAGTCGAAAGGATTTGCATAATCCCTCAAAGACAAGGCGGAAACTTGGACTCGCTAAATTATTCTTTCCATGATTAAGGCGGTATAATCCCGTGAAATACTTGCTCATAGGAGGGGCTGTAATTCGACGCGTCCGAAGTCGCCGGAGATGAAAAAAATCGTTTTTTGTTTCGTGTTCACTGTTACGTGGTCGATGCTCGTTGCACGATTTTTTTCAGATATTGTTCCTTTTAACGAGACAGAAATTTTCTTGCGAATTTTATGATGTTGATCATTTGCTAAAATATAAAAAGCTTCAAAACTTATGAAAAAGTTAAAACCGTTCTCCAAAAATATTTCTCGTCAAAACCACGAAAATTTTACGAAGATGGTATTACAAAAACTCGTGGAACGGTGAGAGAAAATAACAGAGACTAATGGAAACGATGTCCTCTATAAAAACAACAGAGTAGAATTTATTTAGAATAGAAACGCACGAACTTTCCGGGGAACCCAACATATTACGAAATATGCTGTCTGAATTTGGTGAGCATCGGTGTGGCTGACAACGTGTTAGCCGATCTCGAGGAAGAAAAATACCGGTGAAAAATAAGGGTGAGATATAGGGGAGATAGGGATGAGTCTTGGGAAGGGTTAAACGTTTCGCGGAGCGTGTTTTCTCCATCTGAAGATAGGTGTAATAGTCTAGAACTCGGAATTGAATGAAGCTTTGACGAGAGGTTTGCAGTTTGCACACAACGCGAACGAGGGCAATCTTTACGGTGAATTCAGAGAGCCGCGAGAGCAGGAGGACAACGCCGATGAAAGCTTTCGGTGCACATCGAGGAGCGGTTTCGCGATAATAATGAACAGAGCCCGTTGTAATCGCGGACCAGCGTGTTATGGTTGCCGGATTGTCGACGGCACGAACCGTACAGCCGACGAGCGTTAATAAAGTGCACGGAGAGCCTTACAAACGCGGCTCGAACACTCCCATAAGCGAGTACAATACGAAAGCACCGCGCCGCTCCGCACTGGTTTCCGCGCACAGCACACAGCACACCGTGGCGGACGAGTTTGTGAAAGCGAGGGCTCGCGGTAAAATTCGATGCAATTACGAGCGTAATCATGGAACTCGTCTCGCGCTCTGATTTCCCTCGGTCGATGGATTAACGCCGTCCTAGGAGATTAGTACAATAACAACAACCGATGCACACGAGACTGTTCCGCAAAAACAGCTGCAAAGAGTTGCAAAAATGAAAGCACAAAAATATTGCAAATATGCGCAGTAATCGGGACTGAAATGTTACTTAAATCGTGTATTATTCCTTGGTCTTCTGAAATTCAACACGAGACAGCCTGGATAATACATGTACCAGTCCAACTCTGAAATTGTGTCAGTCTACAGATAACACAAATGATGTATTGTCGTACGGCAAACATAGTTTAGAAACATCGTTGGTAGTTCCTATTGGAAAACCTTGTATTTACCGTGAATCGAAAGCCTCGTGATTGACGAACAGACTATACGAATTTTTAATATAATTCTAGACATTGATGGACTGATTTACACGAAATAAATGCCCTCATCTTTTTAGGGTAGAATCTCTCTAGAAGATAAAAGTCTAGCGATAAATTTGAAAAATTAGGCTCGAAACAATATAAAGATCGAAGGTATTCATGTTCCGAAAGGACATGAAGGGCTCGTTATCTGTCGACAGTACCTTTATCAATTCTTTCGACTATCTACATACAAAGATAAACATGACCAATTGACGATAGTATTATCAGTTTAGTTAGAAAATATAGTTTTAATCATACTATTTTCAGGAAACAGCACGGTCGATCAGTGTAACAAAGAAGTAGCTTTGTCACGCGACTTCGCAACTCGCGAAGTCGTATTTCCACGGTTCGCGCAACCAATTGACGCGAGCAGACGCGAATAACAATCGACAGACCCGTTAAATACACAGCTTGATATCGCCTCTCGATTTTCCGGCATGATCCCTTCGCTGCACTCTGCCCGCGGAAACACCTACCGGGAATGCAATTAATATGCATCCGCCGTCGATGAAAAAAAAACACCGGCGTGAAATTATCGAGAGAATATACACACCGCTTGTGCGTTGGCTTCGCAAGAGCCCGTTGCCGAGCCATGAATATATACATGTAAATCCCGTACACAGACAGGCCGAGTTACAAGCGAGATCGCGACTTTTACGAGGCCATAACCGAGGAATTAAAATTTTTACACGGACCACGCCATTTTGGACGCGATTGCCCGTGAAACGGAGTAAATTGGTTTTGTAATGGCCGCGCGCTGCTTCGAATTACCGCGGATTTGATTTTATCGATGGGACACCGAGAAATGATCGCGTCGTTTATAATATGGAGCAAAATCTCCTTTATTGGGGCCGTTGTGCAAGCGTAGATACACAGTCTGGTGCCTATCGTTGCTCAGAAACTTTGAAATTTAACGCAACATTTATTTGATCGTGGGAGCTCGAATGACGACTCTGAAACGCCACTAAAAATTATGGGTAACACAATCAGAAACAATTTTGACTAAATTTGTACGTATTCAATCCAGTAAGATAAAATATCAGATTTTAAAAATATACGTTACAAATTTAAGTATATTCAATTTCGCACACATCAAGATCGGCTAAAAAAGACGAAAATATTTCAGGTCAGATGAAATGGCTGAAATAGATTCTGCGGCTGAAATAGCTTCATTAATTTCACAGCAGTGAGAAGATTATTAGAATATTAATTGTTATATTAATATCCACTCGTCAAAATCTTAAAAACTTGCCACCGCTGAAATTATAAAGACACGGAATGAAATATATTCAGAATAGTCTTCTAATTTTTACAAAAAACATTTCTGGATATCATAAATGCACAAAGATCCGCAGTCCAGTTGAGGCTTGTGAATACACATGTCTTCTTGTATATAAAAAAACATAGTGTACGCCATAACTGCATAAAGATCCGCTGGGGCTAATGACGATGTATGTACAACAGAACAGTATCGCCTCGGAATTAGCAAAGAACTCTCGTGAAAGATATCGAGAAACGATTCCCTAACGAGGGAACAGAAATGGTCGAGCAGATAGAAGGAAGAACGGGCGCTGGTCCTGCGAAACAATCGAAGTAACGACCCTGTCGATAGATAAGAATGGTTTGTCCCGTCGATAAAGGTGTGGTATATTAACCATCGAACCAACACGAACAAGCGTAGAGACACGCTCACATGCAGACATGCCGCGCCGATCGGAACTCGTAGAAATCATTTCCTCGAACTTCCACAATAGTCGAGCTGCTCCGGAATACTTGTGTACACGCGTCTTATCGGCCGTATCGGTCCGCATAATATGACACCCTCGATGAATCCTACTTGAGATTAGGTCTACGAGGCCTGGCTGTAAGGTTGCGTTCTCACGAACAGACTCCTATCAGGGAGCGCTACTTTCTGGATACTTGCAATCACGTCTGTGAGTCACTGAACACCTGGTTATGCTCCTGGTTATTATTGCATTGCTCTTCTAATTGGAAATATTACTAATATTTAATATGTGATCATAAAAAGACTGCAAATCTTCATGGAAAATAAAAATCATTTTAGTTTTACAATTCATTCTTTCTTTAATCATGTTAATCAGCTCAAACCAGCACATTCATATTTTTAAATTATTTCAATCTGTGGAATGCATTTACACAGGTTACAATGTAATGTAATCGAGCAAGTTACACTGCATTACATTGCACTTACAAGCAGTGTAAATTGCTCGGGACATTGAGAATCCAATTACAATTAGTATTTTCAGTTATATCTTAGTAGGAAATCTCTTCCTTAATAGTCTAGTGGAAATACGTGAAACGTTTTCGTGATGTCAATTAAATCTATGTAATGTAATAATGGGAATCGTGTTTTAAGCGGAAAAGCAATCTGAAGGGAACGTTTCTCTTAATTTTCAAAGCAAAAATGCTCGGCACAATTGAATAAGACGCGTTGGATCAAGAACCTCGATCGGAATCAGAAAGATCATCGCTGCTTTTAGCGATTTGGGGATCTGCAAAAAAAAAGCATTTTGAAACTGCACAAAAATTTTGTTTGAAATAGCCCGGGACATATTTGTAAAAGTATGAATAATTCTCTAATCAGCATTTCACCAATGTGCATACCTAGGTAACGCTTAAGTTATTCGATTCGCGACTATATTCGTGCTATGTTTTTCTGTTTCCGCAAAAAATATTTGTCGTTCATAAAAAAAGCTCTTCAAACGATTTCCACTTCTCCTGCATTCTTAAACAACGTTCTTCCTAAAGTTAAAAGCATCGGAATGCATTTATTCACATATTCGAAATCAAGAGTGCTGAACTTCTATCGATGACGAATTGGGAAATTATTGAACACATTGCAAACCATGATTTATTCAATCGATGGACACTTCGATTAAGCATTGTTAACACGTTGACCGCTACACCAATTTTGCGCGTTGCGTTCTGGGCATTACACAATCGAATTTCCATAATTCAAGACCACGATGACGACATATTAAATAGAATCATTAAATACAACCGCATCCTTAGCGATGATGCATTTTTCACAATGATGAAAGTACAAGTTTCAAGCTGACCACGCGTGTTTTTCTACATACAAATTAAAAATTCTTTAGTCACTGATATTCATCTTGTTTTGGGGAACAGCCTGTATGTGAAACTAACATGTTACATAAAATTGCCAAATGTGTCTCTGGCCACTATAGCCGCAAAATCCAGCCCTATAAAGGTTGAAGGTATAATCATTTGACGAAACGTTGATACGCGGGCGGAGGATGGCCAACATGTCTCAATGATTAGTCTGGTGAACGCGTGTAAATCGCACAATATTAGCAAATAATTTCCGAGCAAGAAGAAGATCGCGATAGTTAGAGAGGTCAATCGATAATCGATGAAAGAATAAAGAAAAATCCATCGAGCCGAGGATCGTGACTTCGTAGGAATGTCGACCACGCTCGGAAGCACAGTGAGCGTCTTGGTGGTGGTAGTTTCACTTTTTACGATCCGCTAGCAACGAGAATCCCCGAGGACTGCAAGATTTTCGTGATCTCCGGGGCTTTCGCTGTGCAACCAAGGAGTCCGGGAGGCGTGGGCGAGAAAGTCGCGAGCGAAGTTGAAAGGGTGAATCGATTCGGAGAACTCTCGTACGAGGGAGAAAATTCCATTTTCATAATATCTGACCGGGGATTTCCCGCGGCCGCTGGACAAACATTTGCCCCGGCGAACGCGCGGAAAATTCGCCGTTTGTAAACACGTCGCCGTTGCGAAACTGCCGTCGCGTCCGATCGTTACGCGTGCGCGCGTCCCTTATTTATAGACGTCCTTAGGAGGACGGTGCGTGGGCGTAGGTGAAACACTCGGCAAGAGTCTGTAGAAAGCTGAGTAAGACTATCAATCACGAAGAAGCTGCCCAAGCAGGGGTGGCGCTAGCTCCAGGCTGCTTTGCGAGCTGCCCCCGCTGACGTTTACGCGGGTAATTGCTTTTCCGACACGTGTGCACCGAAGAGGAGACGCAACGTTAACGTCGACGTCGTTCTAGACGGCGTCCTAGTCGTCAGGCTGGACCATCTTCTGAATACCTGACGAGGGAAACGATATTTAATCGCGCGCGATAAATCGGCCCCTGTATGTATGCAACAGCTGTTTACGCGTTAACAGCGTATCATGCGCCGTCCGGCGCATTCCGATGCAGTTGCTGCTGCAGTGTGCCTTCGAGATGATGCACGGTGTGTTAGTAATAGACAAAAATTTTAAATTAACTTTAAATCAACCCAAAAGTAAAAACTTTCCACGTAGGGTGTTTTACTGGTGATATATACTTGTTATTTTGATGTTGGTTCGTTTGTTATTTTACTACTGGAACGTGTATGTCGCACGAGGAAGCCCCGACTACTGTTTTATCAGTCACATTTCAGCAGTCACCTCGAAGAAAATCAAGAAAAATTTACGGGACCTTGAAGATGTAGAACAGTGGTAGAATCCAAGAAGCATCGAAGTTCCATTGTATAATATATCCAGTACGAGCTCTTATGCTATCAATAACAGTGATCGGGAAAAAGACAATTCGGGCGCGTTCCATTTGAGTGAAGAATCCGTTGCCAAATTACCAGCACTAGTCGGCGAGGAATCGAGAATACAATGCACGGAGTATCTCGATGGTGCTGGTCCATTACCAGCTCAGAATGATGAAAGGAGCCTAGGCACAACCACTGTCTCGATGTTCGGTCGAACGATGCTTGTTCCGCGTCATCTGAAACGTCTTGCCCATATCGATTGGCGCTAGAGGATCCATAAAACGCGAGAGTGGCTATTACCGAGGGGGAGCATTGTGCTTCTTTGGCGCGTAAACCAGTCACGAAGTTACCCACGTCTACATTCCGGCTCGTCGTTACGTTAATCGTCACCGGTGTCTCTGCTCCGACGTCGATTCGCGATCTCTCGTCTTCTTTTGACGCTGCACGTCATTTTACTAAACAGCGAATCGTCTACCTTCGTCGTTGAAATATTAAAATTATCATGCTACGCTGAATATTATATAATGTTCTGTAATCTTAAATAACAGTGTGTATAAGATTAATTTTCACAGTTTCACGTGAGCTACAAGGTTTGTGGACGTCACAATGGTAGCAAACATATTAATAATGCTAAGTAGGAGTCAGGAGAGGTGTAATGAAGATTTCAAGGATCGGTATGATGGGTTTCCGTGATTCATAGAACATTCCGTAATCTGCGGATCCCCGATGCATCCGAGGACGGTACTCGTCGATTGGCAGACGACAGAATCCGTAAAACGTGAGAGCGGTCGTTAGAGAGATAAGCTCTCCAGGGAGCTTCCACAGTTAAATGCTCTCTCGCGCGTGGTCACGCCGATCGGCCGTAATCCTTTTAGGCCGGCAGCCCTACCTTCGGTTCTTAAAACATTTTCTGTACAGCACGGGGCTTAACGGCTTACTACTTGAGGGCAATCTGTAAAGTGCCCGCTAGGACCAGCCGAGTCGCTCCTCGACCCATTAACAGGCCACTTACCGCCGGCCCGAATACAGACTGATCGAACGGACCGGCGAACGATCACTGCTGCCTCGAGAATCGGCACGGCGCACAGTGGGGTATTTGATCAATCTAGCTGGCCAAAATTATTTTTTATATATAATATAATGTAACCTAACCCCCCACTATTCAACTTTTCGAGGTAACAATTCATTTTTACCTCGGATGAGTTTGACGAAATCGACTTTTAACCAGCCAGATCGGCCAAATACCCCACAGTGCGGTATAACGAACCTGCAGCTTCTCTTTTTGCACAGATTTCCGCGAATCTGCATCCTCCCCCTTCCCCGTTTTCGATTCGACACCGAGGATATAATTGCATAGTTGCATAGTTATTTATTGAACTCAATTGTAATTATGTCTACTACAATCGTCGACTCACGAACAGCCTTGCAAAAATTCCGCAATCTCAAATGTATCAAAGAAAAGTACAAAAAGGTTTAACCTCATATCTGCAAACACAGCCCATAAATCCCACTCTAACTGCATCGAAGATCTCCAAGAAGACCGTGATCGAACGGAGATATCAGTCAGAAAGATCAAGCTATTGCATCCAGCTAGATCTCCAGAGACGATACCGAGTAGACGTATATCCTGTAGAACAATACAACTAGATTTTCGCCGTCAGTGTCCTAACATCGGCATCCGTCGAACCTCTAATTACGATGTTCGGAGAGCCGGCGTAGCACTTCGACCGCCGGAAGACAACAGGTTGCGAAAGGTACGGGGCGGGTCTGCGAACGGGGACAAACGCTTGTGCATGTCTTTCCGCGGGATCGGACGCTTGTAATTCCGCTCGCGAGCCCGACGGTCATTCCGGCTCGTTAGAAAACGAACGTGGACGAATTTCGTCGGACAAAGCGTGATCACGCTTGGCCAGACAACCTTTGCCGGTTCTGCCAGAAGCCGTGAACAAGCACCACCTGACAGAACTACGTGAACAAGCCGTGCTACAAGCCGCAACAAGCTGTCTCAAAACCCTGCCCGAGAAATTGGCACGTACCGTCGCGACCTGTGCTAGAGGGTTTGCAAACTCCCCGAGAAAATAGCCACGCGCACTGTCACCACCCGCACATCACCTCCTAGGAAACGACGGTTCCTTGAAAACACAGATGGAACTGACGTCACGGATGTCCAGGATGACTGTCCTAGTATGATAGCTGCAGCCGTGAATCATCTCTGATGACGCAAACAATTGCTTCTGCTGCCCTAAGAATGGCAACCAGAGAGCAAGAATTGGGTCCCATAGATATCCCGTTTAGTCAAAGAACGCCGATGATTCACTTTCGTATAATAACGGATGAATCCAATAAAATTAACGTTAATCTTAAAGCAGTAAAAAAAGTTAAAGAAAATCGGCAAATGAAACAGCGAATGATATCAACAGTCACTAGTCGAAGTATGATAATAAACAATTCGACCGCGATTAGCATTGTCTAATTGAAGGCTCGTGTTCCAGAATTGAAATCGGTATTCCAGCAGATACGCGGCCGATTCTATGTAAAGTAGCGCGTCAAAGGCCTACAGATCAAGTTGTTCCGTGAGTCCCAGTTACATGGCTACCCATGGGAAATCTCAGCGAGTATCTCCGACGGCGCAACCCCTGAGTCACTCGAAAGGCATAAGGAAACATTCTATAGATACGTCTACGAGTGACTGGTGCACCGAGATCGGTAATGGTCGCGAGAATTTCCAGAGGTCTCCTCGGACTACGGTGGCTTTCTCGGCGCCGCGATGGTATTCCGATCCGGCGACCTGGGTCGATTCAGTCTTTTGATTAAATTTTCTCGAAGACCACAGGTAATCTCCTGCAGCCACTATCGTCACGATAATCAGCCGGGCCTTTGTGAATAATCTATCGAGCCCCGACATAATAGGATTTCGGAGACAATAGCCTCCGGTGTTGTCCCCCGATTTACTGTGGATTACTCCAATTTTTCATTGCGTCTTCGATTAAGTAAAAGGAAAAAGACTTTTCACATGATACGACTACTTGACTCGATCATTATATACGTCTATCGACTTCTAATTTTTAAAATTTCTTTGCTAGGTTTCGAAATCTATTTTTAGGAAATTCTCATGTTTTGTCCAAGCAGTGGATGGAATTGTCAATGTTTAACGAACCATATATTTAACAAAACAAAACGCTCCCTCATGCACACTCATTTCTGTATCTTGTTTAATCGAATTCATTTCATACATTTTGCCTCTGACTCATTATGTTTCTTTCTCATTCTCACCACACATATTCACATGTTTATAATTTAAATATTTCTAATGGATTCTTCAACAGCAATTTCAACTGTGAACCTATAAATGAACTGCAATAACATCGTGTAATAATTTCGTTTGGAATTATAATGTAAAAAAAAAATATTTCTGAGCTTTCCTTTGGTACAGCACAATTATTGAAAGTCCTATTAAAAGAAAAAAGAAATTTCTGTTTGGCTCCTGTTTTGCGCAATGGATGCAGACAATTTTTACTCTGCACAGATGAGTCTACTCATCACTGGACTGCAGGCCTTTATGCAAATCCTCGTTTTCAAAGACTATTTATTCTAATTGGTTCTTAAATGAAGAAATTCATATTTTATCAAAAATGATTGAAGTCTTTTCAAACACAACGCAGTCATTTGGGCAATGCCTCTAACGATTTCGGTCAAACATTTTCTGGCAGAAGTTTCAAGAATTAGAATCAAAGAAACCGGACTGCAAACAGTGGCAAAAGGTTCAGAAAGTATCCTTTGACATCGAGGTCCAGCAGCAACCCTTTCGCTTCTCGGCCTGATTCCGGTAAAGTGATGCTCGTGCATAATGACGCCGCGCGGATATTTGCATACGCGTGATCAATACGAGGGAAAGAATAATTGTGTGTAAAGCGTCGCCACGTTCTCCAAGAACCTTCGAGCCACTCGTGATCCCGCCCGGTGTCGTCATTAACACGGCAAGCACTTCACGGGTTCTTTTAGCAGACTTGCCACATCACCCCCCCTCCTAACACCCTTTTCCAACCTTTGACTTATCTGTTTTCACGCTCCCGTTATCTGTTCATTTCTTGCCTGGACTTTTATTTGTTGGCTTTTCACTGCCGGTTTGGCTCGTGCTGATTCCCGAACCTATTGTCCGAGAAGACACCCACCCCGAGAGTTCTTTAGGCCAGGTATTATACATGGTGGTCCGTAACTGGTAGCACAATCGAGTCCAAGGCGTTTCTACGAGAAAATCATTCTCGTTTTTGAGGAAATCAACTCTAAATCGCTTTTTTTTAAATTTACCGAGATAGTTGTGGGTGTATAAAGTATAAAAGAGTTCAAAACACTTCCCATTTGCTAGAAATTTTGTCAGGGTCGTGAGAGATCCCTTGGTAAACATGATGGGAAATATTTACAATAATTGCTGACGTAATACAATCTCAATTCTGATCATGAGAAATGCTGAACACAAACATTTACAGCAATTACCACAATTAATTTATTTACGTTGGCTGAATAATATACATAGAGTTAATTTTCCTGAAAACGAAGCGTTGGATGAACAAATTTCATTATTTCCTCTCGTGGAATTGCACTGTGCCCGATTGTACCACCAGTTACGAACCACCTTGTATGTAGGCGAGGGTGCGAGGGTAGCGATAGGTCCACCTACAGTGAAGAAGAAGAGGCCTTACAATGGCCCGTCGACTGGGGCTATGTCTACCGGGGTGGTCACGCAAAATCGCCGGCTCATAAAGCAGACTTTTGTCCAGGACCTGGCTTCCCGACCCCTCTCGAAAGGTGAGAAAAGTTCGTGACACAGGTAACCGAGATCCTGCCATTGTCCTGCGAGATTAGGGGCCCATCGCCGCCGTTTGTTTACCGACGGACCGAAAACAGGGTCAGATTTATCGGAACGGACGACAGGTAATTCGCTTCTAAACACTTAAAAAAATATCCCGTAATATAACAAAAATTTTCGAGGTCAATGAAAATGAATTTCATCTTTTGATGAATTCGATAAGTCAGAAATAATGTAATATTATTCTTAAATTCTTGTAATGTATTCAAAGTATTGTATTTGATTTAAAAAAATCCGCAGTGATCACATCAGAACCATTGTTAAATTGTTGCTAAAATAACAACAATTCGTGGCTAACATTCTACAACTTATTTACGCTCATCAGTCCCTCCAATTCGAGCTCGAACAGAACCGAAAGTCAGAGGGTGAGGTTCCCGAAGAAAATTGCAAAGAAGAAGACCAAAGTGGTCCGACGTTTTACGGTACAAGAAAAGCCTGCACAGCTCAACGAAGCTACTGCTATAGTCGATCAATAAAACAAGAAACTTACGAATTAAACTTTGTAAGACTCCTTCGACTTTCGTTTGGAAAGGCGAGGCTTTCGTTTGTCCCAAGCATCGAGCAAGCTCTTGGCTTTCGGTTTCGTTAATAAATCACGGTATTTAGAATATCAGCATGCATTGCACACGAAGATTTCGGAGCCGAAACGGTGCGGCTGTTGTCGACGAAATTCCTCGTTCGCGACACCGTATTCAAATCCCTTTCAAGTGTATAATCTCGTTATCGCGAACGTCCTATTGTAGTTAATAATCGCGCGTACGGATTGTGTCTGCGGCGTAAATCGCACAGTGGTCGTAGCCGTCGATTTTTGGAGTAAGTAAGCGTACCTCGCAAAGCACTAGAGACCTTCGTTTAATGTATTATTAAAAGTAATTATCGTTCACGCATATGATCGATCGCGTATGAAACGCGTATGAAAAATCTAAAAATTATTTGAAATCTAACGTAACCTGGATTTATTGAAGAACTAAGATCAGGATTTTCGGACTTTATGAATTTATGACAAAAATGAATAGAGCGAATAATAAACTGTGGAGACATTAGAAGAATTTGAGGATGTTGTTATATTATTTTTGACTTATTAAAGTTGTTAAAAGAGAAAATATACATTTTTATTTCGTACAAAGATCCAGAGTTGAATTATGAAGATAGAAATGAGGATGAACAAAAATCATTTCTGGCACTCGTGGGAAATTTTTATGGGCGAAGTTAACGTTTATAGAAAGATGGATGAAGTAAGAAGTTGATGGATCATTTTCATATCGATAGATTTCTAAAGCAGGCATGGAAATAAACAGCTCTCTTTTCTTTCTAACAAAAATTCCGTTCGAACTTGTACGGTTCATCGGCAAAAATATTTGTTGCTGAGGAATTTTCATGAAAAGAAATGCTACTCTTAGGAACTTCTTTTGAAAGCGTTCTCGTGGAGCAGATAGTTTATGATCTGTAAGAAAACTTCCATGGAAACAAGTTATGTTGAAATGTTCGTTAAACGTGGTTCCATAAAAAGGAACATAAAAGGGCTTTTAACCGTGAGGTATCTACGCAGATGTTATAAATAAATAACATATTCAGAATGTTGTGATTGACGAAGAGGTACTGATACTGTTCAGTGGACTATCAGTACGAAACATATTAATGGAAACGTTCAATAAATAAAATAACTCGGAGCGTTCGGTTCAGAACAGAAATGATGCTTTATTTTACGAAATGGCTTATGCTGACCTGGGAATTCACCAGATTTGAAGCGAATCAAAAATGTATAGAGTATCTGCAAGGCCAGAGTAGTCAAAATGGGTTGCATCACCACAAATACATTGATCGAAGCAATTACGCGTGGTATCGGGACAAAAACATTTTGACAGATTGCCAAACATTAATTGATTCTACGCCGAAGCGAGTGCAGGATCTCAATGGTACCAAAGTAGGACATATTTTTTATTAACAAACCCATGTGCAAATGACCAAAAGCGTCAGCCAATCAGTAGAGTCTAATTCCACGATCGCATCTAACATTTTTCAAGAAAAATGTGTTTCCAATAAAACAGCCTGTATTCGCATTAATTCGAAGAGTGCCGTATCTCGTTGGAGGAGAAAGAAAAAAGAACGGAGAGACGGGCTTTTCTCTCGAGGCTCCGAAGTTCCGTGGAAGTCGGAATCATCGCGAAACAGGTCCAAACGGCATGCATTAGATGTTTGCACATTCACGAGTTCTTTCGTAGACCTGCCGGCAAACGGTGCAGCTTTGGAAGCTCCGGGAACTCTCCCCAACCGGTATTGTATGTAGCGAAGCTCGTAAGTTTCGGCCAAGTTTCAGAAGCGTCAAAGAGCAATGGCCCGAAATTCGCACAATACGACTCCGAAAGGCATTCAACTTTCTTCGCGGAAATCGGGACGCCAGTCGCGATTGCGTCAAAACGGCTCTATCAACTTCCTCGAACGCTAAACATTAATTAGTGCGCGCTCGAAGCTCTCTCTCGCTCTCTATCGCGGAGAGAGGGAGAGAGGCTCGACACATACAGTTTCATTGCGCTGGAACCGGAAAATCTGTTTGTCAATCACGATATTAATCGACGAGATTTGGCGACGGTAGCTTCGGGAAAGGGAAAAATTTTCGAATTACAGGTCACGAAAATTGAAATTGATTAATATGCAGCTACGTACTGACACAGGGAGTGAGAGGGAGAAAGAGAGAAAACGTCGAGCGCACGCGGCGGATAACGGCCTCGAATCGATAATAATTTTCCCCGCGTTTAATGGGACCGTAATCAACGGCCGGTCTCGCGAAACCGCGCTTTGTCCACGGATTTAACTGGCATTTTTCCCTTATTATTTTCGTGTGACGATTCTAGGTGTAGCCTGTTCCGCGCGCCGCGCGACCTAAATATCGCACGAGCTCGGAAAATTGATCATTCATCCTGAGCCGCTAACGCAGCCAGACCCGCTTTCAAATTTTAGCATTCGCCAGCCCGAATTTCTCAACGGAAATGTCTGCCGCAAAACCATCCCCTGACGTATCAGCCAACCAAGAAAGTTCCTGCCATTCCAATCAATAGAAATAAATGATAATCGGGATACTCTCTTGGCTTATAAGCTGCCACATGTGTCTGGTCGTTGAGCCTCGTCAATCATCAGCATCAATTCAACACACTTCTCCATTGATTCTGAATAATATGGTCTACACTTTGCGGGTATGCCCCGCAGTGGAGGGGATATTCGTGTTTCTTAGATCGTACAGTTCCCGGGTTTGTATTTACTGCAATGATGACAGTATTGAATTTAGTCAGATTTCATAGCATTTTTATGGTAACATGTACTTGAATGAAGAAGTGTGCTAAAAAAATTTCCAATATAATTCTATAACTTTAGAAATTGTGAAAGAAAATATCCGAAGTCTAGGTAGTTCATCCATAAAGCTAAATATAAGTAGACTGTGAATTCAATGCATTTTTGACAAAAATGATTTAAAAAACTTAAGAATATCAACACATTTCGTTTGACGGAGATTTATAAATAATCATTAGCACACGAATGTGCAACAATTAAAGAATTTGCAATTGTGGAAGGTAGGAACAGAATTGATGAAAACATAATAAAAAATCTCGTTACACGCTTGGAAAATCGTATTTATTATCCGACCCGTCACGGCGAAAACGTAATATAAAACGTAATATTTTTATTCCTGCAAATAAAATGATTTTTGTTGGTATATTTATAGAACTCGGATTAAACAGTAGTTTTGCCTTTCAGCTGGCTATTACAATAAACTAACAGTACAAACTATTTATAACAATATTATACTGTAATCTATTCCGAAATAGTTGAAATTTCAATGGGTTGATACACGTATAACAAATATTATATTCCCGAAGGGGGTTAGAAAAGGTTAACAACATCAATCCCAACAAACGCCCCAAACTCTTAGCAATCCACTTTTCTCGCTGCCATTTTCACCCTCGGCGAAAAAGTCCAAATCCGCAGGTGGATAATGGATCCGCCTTCGTCAGCGCATTTATATTAATTAAATCCGGGCGATATTACACGAAACTGGGGAAGGTCATATTTAAGAGATCCAGCTCCTCAAAACTCCATCTGGAGAGTCGAGCGCGTCGGTGTCCAAGGATCTCAGGTGTCCTAGTCGGGTGGAACCCGCTCGTTGAGCTTCCAGGCGGATATCTGTCTCCGAAAAGTCTCGGAATCGACATAGAACGGGTCGCGTGCACCAACTGACCTCGTTCGCTGAAGAGAGTCACGTGGTTTGTCCGTTAATTTTTCCATCCGCGAGCTTAGAGGGTACCTAAGCTAGGTTTAGAACGTTGAAAGACGAGGAAAGACTACATATTCGCAGCCGGGTCTCATGGGACCCAGGTATCTCAAGCCTACATGGGTACCAGAAGAGGAAAATGTGCCACGTCGTTGGCAGATTAAAGCGACGACGGTGGTCTTTGATCCCCGGCAAGGCGGTAGGCAAGAAAGAGGGAAGGCGAGCGTAAAACACGAGTGTTCCCTGGGACAGCGGACGCTCTCCGGAGACTCGCTTTTGCCGTGCGAATAACGACAATCAACTGGAAGGGAGAGCGCAAAGAGGTCTCCAAGAAGAAGAACATCGCGCAGGATACTTCAATCAGAGATAGGAAGAATCCGTTCCGATACTCACGAGAACGAAGTAGGACTTCCTCATGGTGGCGATTCCCAATGGTGATCACCTCCTACGTGATTTCCAGAGCGAGTCCCTAGTTGTTCCTGCGACACCGAAAACGCTCGACACTGTGTCCCTTTCGTCAGAGATCCTCGACTTGCCGGCGCGTACACACTGCACCGTCCGAGGTAGGGCGCATCGAGGACTAAGTCGCCGCGAGCCTACTGCAACGCGATCACCTGAATACGTACGGTCTCACACTTTAACACTTATCACCCTTGCTCGAGCATCGCCACTCTCCTCCGCCACCCCAAGCCACGTGTCGGCGGGAAGACCTGCTCCGTCAGCTGTGATTTCGAAAGATAGATATTCGGAGAACACGAGATATATCGTCACCGAAGAAACGCAGGTGATCACGGCACGCGGTAGTGATCTATCGATCCGCTGATCAAACGCCAAGGATTGCGCGATCGCAGCACACGACATCCGATGAGAATCCGCACGTGATCACGAGGCTCGCCGATGTCGTCGGGCCGAAGTGCGCCGCACGAGTGTCGGCCTTAACGTCTCGAAAGCGCTTGACGTTGGCGCCCGTGCGGCTAAGGTGGGGGCTGGAGGGGTTCGCGGAGAAACAGTCTGCCCTTCCCCCCACCCCCACCTCCACCTCCGCCACATCTAACCAACGCCAACCCTCCCACACCCCCCACCCTACCTCTGTTTCTCTTTTCTCTCCCACCCCCGCGTTCTCTATTGCCCCCTTTCGCTCGCTCTGTCTTCCTCTCTCGCTCTCTTTCGCTTGCACCCCCTTGGTGTACCGCCGACCCCACGTCCACCCACTTCGCGTTGGTGCCGAGGTTGGAATAAAGTGCTGCCGTAGGGGTGGTTTGGCCGCACGACCGAGGAGGGGTTGGCAGCGGGGAAAAGAACCGAGAAGCGAGACCAGAGAGAAGGAGACCGCACGATATATAGCTCGTGGCGATCGCAGGAACATCGTCGAGACTCGTTTCACGGGCAGGTGAGAGGGATGAAGGGGTGTTTCTTGTTTATTTTCAAGGAAGCGCCGCGCAGCTAGTCTTCGAATTTTAGAGAGGGACCGGTTGCTGCTCCTGCGGGAAACGCAGACTCGAGGAACGTCGTGTGTGCATCGTTAACAAAAATCTACACATGCGAGATTAACCCTTCGCCAATGACGGCTGTGTTTTTCACGACGATTCTTAAACGCGGTGAGTGACGCTTCAGGAGATTCGAGGAAAATACGATAATCTTCGCGGGATTGACAGGGGTGGCGCGGTTGCGTTACAAGGGAGGAGGAGCACAGGTCGAGATAAGGTAGTGTATTATGCTCTCGGGGGTTGTGTTTCTGGAACAAAGGGGAGAATTTCGTTCTGAGAAACTTTTCAGTTTCGCGCGCGTCGCTTAAGTCTAGTCCTCGGTCCTGGAACTTTCTGGTAATTATTATCCGTTGTACCAGGCGTTACAAAAGGGCGCGAGAACTTTGTTGCGAGAAAGTGGCAACGAAGAATAATCCTCGTCTCTGCTCCATGGAAAAAATTAAGAGGACCGGACGGACCAAATTCAATTCCGACTCTGGACACTTGTAAACGAATGACGCATATCAAAGTAAAAAAAGTAAGTTTGTCCCCAACTTGCAGATAATATAAAATTCGAACGGTTCCTGAACTATACTGAGAGGAATTAAGTTTCCACTCTTTTCCGAAATCAACAGAATGTTCCTTGTATAAAGACCCTATTTCCACATATTGCAATAATTAGGTATCAAAAGACGCGCAGTGTAGCGCTATTATATTCGCGTGTTGGCCAAGCCAATGGGAGCAAATGAAACAGCGGTGCCCGTAAAATTACAAAGCAAACAGCATTTTAACGCGTGACAGGCAATTCGTCGTGACGCAAATTGTTATTCTAACTGTTAAAATATTTTATTAACAGTTTGTTTAACGGATCGATCGGCAGAATTGTCGAACATATCGGCGCATTTATGAAGGCTCGATGAACCGCGAACAATTCCGAATGTTCACCGTTTAATCGAGTAAAAATGGTGACCCGAACTGCCGGGGCCGTTCTCGTCGCCGGAGTGAAGGTAACGCGTTTTTCCAATTGAAATTTTTATCGTACGGGAAGGGAGGGGGGTATATTTTCTAGAAAAAAAAGATGAAATAAAAACGATGCCTCTCCCTCCCACTCCAAAAAAGGACCGTTTAACAATTTGCCCGGATCCGCTGGTGGCTCCAGGTCGCACGCACCATTTCTCATCTGCGCGCCGCGCACGCAGAACAAATAGACGTTCGATTCGGCGCTCGCGAGAGCGCACACTTGCGCACACGTGCGCACACTAGCGGGCGGACGTACACAGGTACACAGTAGGAGAACCGGGTCAACGTTTCGATTAACGTTCATCAAACAACGAACGTACCGCGGGTACACGACAGTAATCATTTCTCCGCTGACCGATTTTTTGACGCATTGACAAGCTTTCAAATAATGCTCCCGGATACCGATGCTACCCGTTGGATTTTCAACGTCGATAAATCTCCATCGGGCCGCTTCAATCTCCGTCACCGGAATCCATCTTCCCCGGCCGTTTCACAAAAGAGATCTCCTTGGTAAATCAGGATATTCACCGAGCTATAAAATTCTGTTCATGTGTCCGCTTCCGCGTCCAACCTCCTCATCCCCCCCCCCCCCCCTCTCTCTCTCTCTCTCTCTTCCGCGATATTTACTGCCGCGGGTATCATACACGGGTCCTTGAACGACTTGTTTAATCCTGCGTTCGGTTGCCGAAAAAAATAATTAATTGGGAACCACGAATTAATTCGGCATTCCAGATCGCTATCACCTTTCAGAAACTGCCATTTCCTTCTGCACTCTTACGTTGCTCAAGTGGGAAATCTGAATTTACGAGGAAATTATAAATTATTTAAGTTAAACTTATAGATTAAATAAAGAAAAAGTAAACACAATTCAGAACGCAAAAAATGTTATACCTTATTATATGATTTTTTATTATAATACCGATTAATTCAATAGTCAACAAAGCAACAGCCGCAGGACGTAGCGAGACGTGAGTATACAATAAGATGGTGCAATAACTGATGAAATGTTATAATATTTTAGTTACTTTGAAGATCAAAGTGCTCTTGTCCAAATGAATTTGGAAATATAGCATTCCATAAAAAAATTGAAGGTCACCATCAATTCTAAAAAAATTACATGTATATTACCACGTAGCGTCCAAAATATTTTTCTAGGTCAGCATATTTTAATTTCGATCGGTTTCTCGATTTGTTGCTTGCCATAATCTTGGGACGAAAGTTCCCCGTGGGAACAAGGATCGACCTCACGTGTCGACGATGACCAGTCGCGAAGATGTGTCCAGCAATAAGAGAAAGTCAGGGGAAAAACGTGACGCGACGAGAAACGCACCTCGAGTGCAGCTCGATTTCGAATGCAGGGGGATCCAGTTTATCCGGATACCGTTTATCTAAAACGGCGATCGTCCGAAGACGGTTTATCCCGAGTGGTATACTGATCCCGTCGTCGTCCACGGGTATGTCGTATGCGACCTTGTCCCGTATCGAGCACACGTCCTACGGAAACTCGAGCATGCGTTACACCTATCGATTCGATGCGGTTCTAAACAGGAACGTGATCGAGGAATTCCATCTTTCCTTTTTTCCACGGAAAATTGATTCTCCAGTTGCACCGCGAAAGTTTCGAACCGTCAAAATTTGTGAAGATTAAAAAGTCTTTCGCCTTTTCCGCATCCAATCTTGGCCATCCGATGATTTTGGACGTGGACCAACTATCAGAAGTTGCGGAGGAAACAGCGCATTTAATGTAGTCGCGTCTTCCGAACAGTTTGTTGCAATTGGTGCGCACTTTGCACAAGCGATCAACTTCCCTCGCTGATGTTCGAGTCTTTATTACATTGCAGCGCTTCGTGCTAAATTTTCTTCGTAGATTTCAGTTTTGCGGGAAGACTCTACGTATTATTTCTGCAGGACGATGAGTTAGAAAAACATTCGCGGCCCCTTTGCCTTTCAACAATTATACATATAACTTCAGTTCGGTCGGATTGAAATATTATTTCATCAAAACTAATATTCCGTTTTCGATTCGATAAATATTGGATGTCATGTAATTTTTGTTTCTGTTCAAGTTTCGCCGATATCTGCCGGAGCAAAGGATCTGCGAGCGCAAAGATGAGCTCCGGGAAACTGAAACAATTACTTTTGCAGAACCGGATGTCGAGATTTCCCACGAGAATTATTAGAATAAGGATTTTATACATTTATGGCAACTGAATTTATAAAATACGAGAAAATACATGCATTAACTACCGGCTAATAATGTTTTGCTTTTAACGTTTGCCGGGTGGAACTCTCCATTCGGAATAACTACCAAGATAAAATAATTCATTGGATAAGATGTGAAGGTTTTTCGCATTACTTGCTACACTGCTAACTTTTAAGAATTTGTAGCATCTGGAAATTTGTAAGATACGAGAGACTGCGTGCATTAAAGTTATTTAATAGCATTTTGTTTAGAGTCTTCGCTAATTGAAGAAACTGAGACAAAACTATGAGGTCAAAAAGAAATTCAGGTCAAGTTAATGTAAAGAAAAGTTTTAATGATTATTTATGTAGAATAAGATGGATAATAAAATTTTATTTGTGTTCAGAAGAAAACCCTTGATCGAAAGCACAAGTTACCAGTTAATTTCAATCGCTACAGCCTTGACAAAACTCATTTGCATGATTCGTAGTTTGCAAATATTCAGTCTACCGATGATGAGGGAAGTTTGACAAGAAACTATGTCAGCAGACCAATCTAAATCAATGTTCAGAGCTGTAGAGAACGATACATCGAATACCAAACACTCCCCGAATCTCGACAGCGAGATCAACGAAGGGAATCTTGTTTTATCCGAGTGGCATTAACATTTAGGGATCAGAGACCTGGGAAACCGAACTGTCTTAAAGTCTCCGACGTCTCCAAAGCTGCGAGATCCCAGTTCCCTTCTTCAGGGTGGGATAATCGGAGAAGGGTCGGCCAATTTCGAATAAAATCTTCCTCCATCTCGCGCCATATTTATTTCAATGAAAAGCGCAGCTCGTGTATCTCAGAATAGAGGGGGGAGGGGTACAAAATCGACTGAACGGAGAGACGAATATTCAAGAACGCTCGTCGAGCACCGAACAACAGCCCCAAGTTTATTATTTCAGGCTGAAAAGTTTCCTATTAATTTTTGAAGAGAAAAAGAGAAAAAAAATAGAGACGGGGGGGGGGGGAAGTTGCGCGCAACGAAAAGCAGCGGCAGGGGGAGAAGAAATCAGAAACTTTGAAGCAGTACCAATTAACGAATGAAAACAAAAATCTCATTATACCGACTCCGAGCCTGCGGAAGTTTAATATCGGAAGTCCGGCCAGCCACTTTTCAGTCGGAAATAGTTGTGGGGTTATGGGAATCGCGTTATTATTGTCACTGTGAACTATTCTACTCTCGATCGGTGATTTGTTCTGTTTTGCGGTTGATGCGATATTCGATGCAAATTGACTTGAACGTTATTAGTACCGAGCACGAAAAATAACTAACAATGGCTCATAAAAGTAAATTAAATTTGATTGAAATCAGTGAGATATAGATTTTTATGCAAAATACTTTCTTCTCTCAATGAACATCTTCTTTTTGTGTAACACATAGCGTTTTACATTTCACTATTTTTATCACAATTTCATGCAATCTCCGCTCTATGTGCAGCGTTATTCTAATCGACAGATTAATTAGACTCTGAGTTAGTTTTCCAACGAGTTACAATAAACATTCGTTTCAATTAGCATCGTGCTCGATATTCGACGCGATGAATGGTTCCATCGTGCTAAAATGAATTGCAGCGATATCGAAAAATATCCAAAAAAGAAAAAAACGATAGAAGAATCGGTTGGAACGATGAACGAGCAAACAATGGATGATATCGCTTAGCCTGGATCGCGGTTGAACAAGGAATTTGTTTATCCGCGGCGGTCAAAGATCCGGCGAATTAAAATTCTGCAATCTTGGACGGTATCGCGAGCCAACCGATTCGCTTTTGGACCGGGTTCAAAGAATAAATGAAAAATTGCCCGATGAAAAATTCCGAATAAAACGAAGGTGGGAAAAGGAGGAAAAAAGGTGAACGGGACCAAAAAAAAAAACGCAAATGCAGATTCTCTTCGTTGCAAATGATCCGCGTCGCGGGAGAACATGAATACACCGCGGTGATAAAAGTGTCCGCCATGCCGAGGCCCGTGAAATCGATTTTCATCCGAACGAGAAGCGCACTTCGGCCAAAAAATGCTACAGCAAATTTTACTTCGACTACGAGCTTACACGCTGGTAACCATACGCGTATGATCGTGCCGTGCATTTTCACGCCCGCTGTTTCGCGATGGATGAAAGACCGCCACGGCGCGGCGTGTTGGTGTCCCGTCCATTCTGAACCACGGTTTATTTTATCCCGGCCAAGTGTACGGACCGTCACTCTCTTTTTTCACCTGCTTTATTTATCCGCGTACAGGTAGTTGCCGCGCGCACGCGGATAACTCTATTACGAGAGGATAAAAGATGGAACGCGCTGGCCCGTGAATTCGCAAGCGAACGCGGACAGCTGAGATATTATGCCAATGTCTGTCGTCGAATACGGAACCCTCGTTCGTGCAGTTTTATTCATTTTTGGGACGTCCGCAAAAGAATTTTCTGTTTCATGCATTCTGTCCGCGATAAACTCGAGTAACTCTAACGAGCTTCCTCCTTTTTAGTTGCTGCAGGATACGAAACTCTAGAGGTGAGACTACTTCGAAATGTACTCGCTGATCATATCTCTTTTGTGAGTGCAATGACGCAGGCGGATTTTGTAGTTGGTCTTGATCTATCTAGCCTTCAGGAGAAGTAGAAATGGTCGGACATGATCAGACGCGTCAACTGATTCGAATTTCGATTTTCTCGTACGCAAAGCATCAACAGCAAAAATGCCATTCCTCTTTTTTTAGCCCATCCGTCGGTTTGACTCGAGTATCGCCAGGCATTAGACTCAATCTGGGACAGGTTACAAACCGTCTGCGTCGGAGACAGCACTTCCCGTTCATCCGGAGGGGAAGTATCTCTCCATCTTTATAGCCGGCAGAAACGCCGAAAGAAATCACCTGAGAGGAAATTCGGTTAGGCAAAGGTGCGATAAAGAGAGCAGGCGTTTACGGGGCGCCTGAAGTGCGCTGCCAGCGCAGCACAATGAACAATAGGCCTCATCTTCTTGTATCCACAGGCGCGCGTGGGTGGTCACACGCGAGGCACACCTGTGCGAGGTGTGTATTCGCGAGGTGAGAGGATGTCACGGGGCCCGACTCCCCCGCATAATGTCGCCGTTCATGCGGCGCACGTGTGCGAACAGCTGCATTTTAAAATCACGGATTCCGGCGTGCAATTTGTCAGAAAATTCGAGCGTTCGCGCGCGCGCGCGCGAGACTCCCTTGTCGCGTCGTCTACCAAAAACGTTCAACCATACCGGGCCCAGAATCACGAATTTCCTCAGATTCAACCCCATCTCCAGTCAGCTTCAACGACATCAACTTTTTTTGTCGTGCAAAGACAATCGATTCTTGTGCCCGACGAAGACTTCAGCCGGCAGCGGATTTTTCTCTGACGGAAATACGATGTCAGGCGCGGAACGTTTTATTATTGACGACTGGAGAATTTTATATCCGTCACGGGGGAGGAATTCGTATCCATCGTTCCCCCGACTTTGCCTCGCGCACGTTCCATGACGAACGCGATGACATTTTCAACGTGGCCGGGGAACCGCGGTTTTCTGATGGACTCCTGCTTGCGGGTTTTTAACGCTTGTGGCAGCTGCATGTCGTTTATTAAATAAAGTTGTTCAAAAGTATGTGGGCGATTGTGATTTCTAATCAGAACTTTCTTGTCTTTAAAATTAGTATGTTGCTTTGTACAATTTGTAAAGAAAAATATTTCTGATGAAAATGGTTTCATAATTTCAATAATTGTGCAAGACGAAGTTAGTATTTGAGATCTTAAAGCAATGGTATAAAAAGAATTTTCTTTTCGTAATAATTTTCTTTCTAAGCTCTGAATTGACAACGTACAAAGGCATTAACGACGTATTCAGAGCTCGGGAGCATCAGGAAGGAGCTCGTTGAATCAGAACGCGTTAAAGTGTGCTTGTAAATTTTTTAACTCTATGCCTTTAATCACACCGGGCGGCTACGCAAATGAATGAAACCAGATAAGAAAAAAACGAGCATAAATATGAAACTGCGGAGGAGGAAGGTTTTAAAACGATCTCCAGACGGTTTTCACGGAAACGTTAGTGCTCTTAGTTCCCGCCGGCTTTGCGGACGTTTATTTTCTTCGAGAAAAATGATGGAAACGTGGCGGCGAAGAAGACCGCGGGGTCGTAACGTGACCGCGAAGGTTCCCCCGCCCTTTAAAATCTACTTCGCAATGAAAGGATTTCCAGAATTTGTTTTTACCCACGACAAAATTAATTTTACCCGGGAATAAACCGTTAGAGATGAGATCAGGCCTTTACCGGGCGAGAAGAAATTCGTTTGAACGATCCGGAACATCGAGTGCCGCCTCGAGAGATCTGACCAATCAGGAATTTAATATATTTTACATACACAAAGTTTTGATGTTCCTCTCGTTTTCAAAACGGTTTCTCTGAGGTCTAAACCGCCATTGAAATTTGTAAAAAATCGAGAATATCCAACTGTAACCGAACGAAATGCGATCCCCGAATGTTCGAAATGGATGAAATGTAAATGATCGAGCAACATGTGAAAGGAGTGAAGTGTGTTTCGTTTCCCCAGAATAAATGGAAGATCATGTTTCGTTTTGACGAACTCGACGCGTATGTTCGTGTCGATGTAGAATCATTCATTTCGAATAATTCGATCAGAAGCGGAGTCACTTGGGTGGATAACACACAGCCACTTCAGCTGGCATAATCATGAATTTCAGATTAGACTTGTTGTCTGCCTCTGGGTGAGGAGTAGGAGGAGGAGGAAGAGGCGCAGTTTCCGGGTTCGAGCGGCGCGGCGCGGCGCGGTTCTTTCGAATCTCGAACGATAAGGTTGATAATTAAAGTCGACCGATCGGCTGGCGATGCTAGTTTGCGGGACGAAATGTAATCGAATTTAAAGATCCGCGGCGATAGGTACCCGGGGTAGGAAAGGCATCGATTCGATGCTAATATCCCGGGTTGTAATTGAATTTCAATGGAAACTTTCCATTTGCTTTGCATCGAAAACTGTTTAAACGTTTGAGATGAACCCCAGTGGCGGTGGCGCGCGGTCGGAAAAACCTGGAAAGAAATGAAAAAATAAAATAAGAAGGAAAGCTTGACGGGGACACGAAGAATAATACGAATAACCTGGCGCACCGATTACTTTCCGGGGTTAAAGACCCGGGGGCCGCGGTCTCAAACGTTCCCTTCGTTAGCGGTGCCGGTGATAAAGGACGTCTTTTTTGCATTGAAAGCGTTTACTGTTGCCTCAGCTAGTCTATCTGAAAAGAGAGCCCGGAGACCCACTTACGTGGCGGGACCCTTGAATTCGCTAATTAACGCGGCTGAGTCATGATGTCACTCGTCAGGTATACATATACACACGCCTCTCTTGTAAAGGTCACGTCCAGTAGCGTGAAACACTTGACCGACACACGGCCGAGTCTCGCGTTATATTCGCGCCACGATTTTCCACGTACCCGTACACACTCTCGCGTGCCCGTTGCACCCGCCGCGACAACGAAAACACGGTCCTGCTATCGTAAAACAAGCTACGAAACGCGTCGAGGAACGCGCGCGGGGCCCTTCGTCATTTTACCGGCTGCGAAACCTTTTACGCTCCAAGGCAGAAACACATTAGTATCATGTCACACGAATCACGTACGAGCTGTTCCTCAAGCACCGAAAACAGTTTTTTAAAATATAGGAAATTATACGTATCTTTTACATCTTCGCTTTCTATTAAATTGCCTCAATCGGATTGAGTTAACGAAATAATCAAAAGATACGTATCTACATAAATCTTCTTCAAACTTCGACTTACGATTTTACAGAAACACAATTATGGGATTTATTTTGCAATATTTCGAATTGATTCACTGAACCTAAGGTTCACCATTAAACAGATTTTCTCTGAACGACGTTTCAAGATTTTAAATTAAACGATCAATCGGAGACGATGACTCATCGCTTTGCGAAGATGAGTTTACACACAGCTTGTTAGCGGAAGTCAACATTACACAGGACATCACTGTTACTCCGAGACTTGATTTGATTATTCCTGTGATTGCTTCGTGCTTATTTCGATTACTTCCTCTGGACATACGCGTTTGCCTGGCAAGAGTTTTGCGGAGTTTCTTCACCCTTCTTTTTTTAGAAAAAGATAGCAAAACTTTTTAATACCCGCATAATTCTGCGATAGCGAATTCATGCAGTAGAGATGACCCGGAAAGGATATTTTTGTTGAACTATTCTAGTTCTAATGGTCTCCTTCAGAACGCCAATTTCAGAACGACATTTTCAAAATTGTCACATCTTACTATACTCGTTCCGATTGGGGCAAACAAGTTGCTGCTAAACGAGAATACTCTCTCGCAGGAAGCCTCTCCACTTCCTAGTTTTGAACATTAAAAATAGCAGAAGAGATAGGTAACTAGTTTAATTATTCACGGATTATCGTCACCGAATAGTTCCCGCTAATAAAGTGGCGTCTTCTTACCAACCGTTTGGCGCGCATAAAAAAACCAACGGAACTCGAAGTTGCCAGTTGTATAATTAATGTTATAGCTAATGTCGGCGATACTTGGTAAAAGTTCCCTGACGAATTACTTGACGCTCTGCCAACCAAGTTGGTTACACAATATCTCGAAATTTGCATATTTATACTAAAATTAATTTTACTTCGGAACTACTTGCCAAGATTTCGACTATTTGTGTTGCGAGCCTGTTAAATGTTATTTCAGGATGTAATCGGGTTTCTGTTCCACGGATTACTACAAAATAGCGAATTATTCCGGGACTAGGTAACGGAAAATATTAAAAAAAATCATTCTCCGCGTTTTCTGTTTCGAATATAAAATAAAAAGAGATTCATTGCCCGGATCAGCAAATTATTAAGGGAGCAGCTCATGTAACACTCTGAAAATATAGCGATCTTTGGAAATTTTTTTCGGGAAAACTTTACGCCGGATTTTCTTTCAATTTCTAGCCTGTGTTACCACACATCTTTCAAAGTAGAAAATGTTTTTTTATCTCATTAAAAATTCCTACAGTTGTCAAAACGATAATGATTTATGCAAAAAATGATAATGATTGAAGCAACAAAAAAAAGGACTTATCAATCTGCCATCCGAGTGCCTATTTAATTAGAGGGAGAGCGTTGTAACGGGAGACATTAATTTGCGTTCGATGCGAAAATATTTTTCGCGCGTTTCCATGACGTAAAAACTGGTGCGGAAGTAACGATGTTTGCGAGCGACATTATTGACCGTTACGTTGCCGCAAATTCATTTGCACGTTAGAACCATGTTTCCGTGTGTCGTCGTTAAAGCTTTCATTTTTCACCGGGCCGCGGCGAGCTGTGCGCAGCACACGCTGCTCGAACGTGTAGGAGGATTCTTACGAGTGTAACGCAATAAAATTCCTCGTTGAATCTCAAGCAGCACTCCATTTTCGCCAGGGATAATTTGTCACCGGAAACTTCTGGGAAAAGTTCAAATTAGTCTTGGCCGATGCAGCCAGCCTGGAGCTTTCTGAACTTTCCTGCAGGCATTCCCGACGGTGAACAGCCACCGCGGCTCGGAATTTGCAACAGGCTTGCGTTGAAAATACAAATCGAACCGTTCGCTAATATTCCTGCTGGAAACACATCACTTGGCCCTTACTTAACATATTAATGTATGGTTCATGGCTGCGGATTTTTCAGTAGATCCTTCAACAGCAACTTTAATCATAACTTAAATCCTAGACCCATTCCTGTCCAAATCCTTGTCTTGCCTGTCCTCCAGACTCTTTCCTAGTCTCTTTCCTTCCCGAATCCCTAGTCGTTTCTTCACTCGCGCATTTCTCTTGTACACCCTACTGTTCCTTGTCTTCTCTTGCCTACTTCCTTTCCTAATCGCATCCCTTCCAAACAGGACCAGGTTATAACGTCAACATTTTCAGAAATGCTCATCGTTAACTGATGTCCAGCAAAGGTCGACGGGGATGTCCATGCGAGGCGGTGTAAAGGGAATGCAGATCGCGATGAAATCACTTGGTTTAGCTGAAACGAGAGCTGGTCGTGCTGCAGAGCAGTTTTCGGGTTAAAGATATCGTTGGAACGGTGGCAAAAAGTCGTGGCGAGTGGAGGATCGATGCCACAGCAGCGACAGCGTGGCTCCAGAGCCAGCAGACGTCGTCGTCCCGTTGCCGTCGTCGCATGTATACACCCGTGCACACACCCCCATGACCCCTATCCGGCCCATTGCCATTCCCATTCCAACGATCTCCTCATCTCCATCGCCATCTATGTTCATCCCTCCTCCTTCACCCTTCTCGCGTTCCGCTCCTTTATCCCCGGGGGCTCTGAGGGCATCCTTGTCGCTCGTTCCACCCTTCGCCATCGTCTTCTTCCTTTACGATCCCCTCTGTACACCCCCGCAACCCCCGTTCAACCCTCCAGCACCCTCATCGCTCGCCCAGGGCGCTCTAATACGGCTACGAAGCGACGCGACTGTACTTATGAGAATGTAACCCACATTTCGTCCTAACGTTACTTCCGGTTTGCTCGGGAAACGTATTGTGAGTTACGCTCAATGCCGTTTCCATATCTGTCACCGTTAATGGCGTCAGACGGGGGACATCGGCTGAAAGTTTTCGGTCGTTCCGATGCGAATTCGCCACGCAGCATCCTGCGAAATTTTCTAGACTCGAGGAGCTGTCATGCGAACCTGTGCTTCCAAACGAACACCGTCGACATATGTCGTTCAATGCGTAAACACTGTTCAGAAAAATTCGCTACGTTTGTTATCTCTTACACAAGATACATTCACGTAAATGCTGAACGACTTTTTCCAAGAAGAACTTTCTTAACGAAACGCAAACGGTTCCCATGGGACACGAGCATGAAGATTTGAAAGAACAGGATTCATGTCCATCAAGATTGTGTCGGGATGAAACGAACCAACATTAAGTAAACAAGTGTCTGTATATTATACATTGGAATCACAATGAAACACGAACATTATTTTATGGTATGATGTGTACTTTCTGGAACAGATCACAAAGGTGTGGAGGCTTCATGTCAGCGATGATAATGTTAGGAAGTTGCAAACGAGGCTGTGGGTTAGTCCAAATTTTCCGACAACGTGTCAGCTACGTAATCCGATGTACATTAGGCCAATATCTACGTTGTTGTTGCTTAATTTCGGGGTACGTAAACGTGCTTCCACGGAGTGATGGTTCCGAATACTATTCGAAGTTTCATCCGTTCCTGGCTACTCTATTACGTCTGTACATATCGTACACCATCAAGGAGCATTGGGAATAGTAGAATCCACGCTCTAAGATGTTACATCCTCATCTCGGCACCGTCGCGTCATCGCGAGTATGGTTGTCTTATGCGATGCGCTATCTCGCCGACTGCTCTCGGGGAAAACTTACGGTGCTGATTAGAAGCGAAAAGTGCCGAACGTTTACAACTGGTGAGCGAGTTTAAAGCCTTCGCAGGACGCGATAACTTCGGTTCGAAGTTAGAGTTTTGAATATTCGAATTCAATAATTGTCGTGACTACAGAGCCTTTATTATGAGGGCCTGGGAACTAATTTTTACTTCATTTCTTTCAGTAACTAAAAAATTGGAAAGAGTCTTATGAACGTGTTTTACAAATGTATGAAAATCGGCACTGCCTCTTTCGACTACCTCGTTGATCATGTATGAGTGACACCTTGTCCAGCTTTGAAAAGCCATTTTTATTGCTATACATTGAAGTGAACCGAAATTCATTAGGATTTATGGTCCATAGGAACAGCTTCCATTCCAGGTCGACTGGTCCTGATATTACACTTTCTTGGACATTCAATTTTTCAATGATTTAACTTTTTATTCTACTTGAACATTTTCTAACGTTCCACTACAATTTCAACCCATTAGTAATTTTGTAGATTATTTAGAATACACAGTTCATAAGAATCTTGAATATTCAGTGTTCACGCGAACGTTAAAGCCAGGAGATCGACGGACAAGAATTACAAGAACGTTGGAATCTGATGCAACACCCTGCAGTTGCATTGGTACACGAAGTAAAACGAGATCGGGGGGACCGGTGCGGTGCGGCAATAAATCGGCCTCGCCTGCCCCCTATTTCTTGAATCTACGTGATTCGTTTCGCGAAAGAATACAACCTAATAGCGGGGGCATTTATCGAAGAATGTAGCTCGTTCTCAGAAGCTGGTCTCGTTTTCTACACGTCCCATTCACATCTCCTCGCTCCACCCACGATTCCGCATCCTTGTCAGGCCAACCCCCTACGTAATGCGGTCATAGTACGTGCTAGAAAGTACCCCGTGGAGAAAAATGTAACCCACATTCCAACGGAATGTTATTTCAGAGACGCTCGATAACGACCGCCACGGTCCTGAGGATAATTCTGAATTCAAACACGCGAAACGTAATGGAAAGAAAATGCCAGTTGAATATGAGATACACCGTTTCAGAATTAAACCGGTCGCGTAACGTTCTGCAATATGTTACCGGGGCGGAGTAATTCTACTCGGGTACGCTTGACGAATATTTAACAGCCCTACCCTCCTCAAAAATCCCGATAAAAGATTCCCTTATGGTTTTCCACCAGTTTCCATTCACGTTTTAATTCCACCGGTTCTGTTTCATTCTTAATCGCGTATTTTAAACAGTAAAGTTGCGAAGCGCTCGAAATACTTTACAAAAACCGAAACTAGATGAATTGTCACTATAGAATTGCATAAGTACCAGGAAGGACCCATTGCTTGCCTTAATTTCTACCACATATTTCTCAACAAAAATAATTAGTACATATTGCATTTTCATTCCAAGTTCATTTTGCTCAGCGTTTGAAATTACGCGCGTGCACGCGTCGCGTAGCGAACAGATTTTAATTAGTACAATTTTAAATCAACCGTGGTTCTTGATCTTGAATCGGTCACGAGGCATTTCCTTAGGGAAAGTATTTAATTAAACTAAGAACAGGGAATGAAAAGGACTAGAGAACGGGCGAATGAAGAAGAAAAAACCTTGGAACTCGTTCCCGCAGGTTCGTTTTAAAGTTGAGCGAAGTTTCGGCCCCGTTTACACTGCGACCCGCAAACCTGAAGTGCACGTCCCCGCGAATCTACCCTTCTTTTTTTCATCATATTATTTCGAGTGAAGAAAGAATAGGGGGAGGGGAAGGGTTGGGGTTGTTACAGTAGCTTCAACGAGCCGGAAATTACCGGGGCAATGGAAGAACTGCTTCAAACGAAGTGGAGTTTGTGGCACTTCACCCTAACGACGATGGGAGTCTCTAATGTTATTTCAATCGTAATAATTGCGCCCTGGAACGACCTTCCCATTAACACTGATTGCCATTTACGGGACTGCGTGATCGACCTCGATACAAGTTCCGTTCTCAAAATATTTCATCTGTTCGAAACAGATGGCTCGGGGTTTTCAAAACGAAGATGTGGTACATACGTCTTCACAGATAATGTATACGTTGATTAACTTGTAAAATATTATTGAATATTAAAATATTACAATACTACATGTAATTGCACGCTTTATTACGTTTTTCGTATTCATATCTCATGTAAATGCACAATCATCTGCAGTACATATTTATTACTATCACGGTGAAACCATAATAACGTAGATTTTTATGCGAACTCATTTCCCGACGCATTAATTCACAGGAACTCTATTCAAATAAAAATTTCGGTTGCATTAAGGCCAACAGCAAATAAAAATCCAATTAAAATGTATCAACTTTTTAAGGTCATATAAAATCCGAAATCCCTTCCAATCCAATGATTTACGTTTCTCTTACTGACCGAAAGACATGACAACGGGATGCTAAAAAACAGACAACCCTTAAAAAGGATCAGAACGACCTTCACACGGACTCACAAACTGTACACCCACACCACGAAGAGATTGCGAACAGGAAATATTCAGAAGGAGCGATAAAGGCTCCGTCTTTTACACCCTGCTACCCCATAAATATAAACTTCACAGTGCAACCGTGTCCTTCCGTGGATTCGTAGATGTAAAAACCTCCCTTAGCGTAATAATCCTTTTCCCCCCGACCGTGTCCTAACGGTCGTCTAGTTTCCGCGTGTCGTTTCACGGAGGGGAACCGTTGGAGTTTGTAATTAATTTTCACGGGCCGTGTGCAGCGTAATATCAACCTCGCTCGCTACACCGTTCTCTGTTAATCTCCCGGCAAGAGAGAAATTTTGACCTTCATGGTTATCATGCTGGCCGGCGTTCGCGTCGGTCTTTGTCCCGAACACGCTTTATTAACGTAAGACTTTCCTAGTTCCCCAAGAGAATTTACGAGCGGCGCCTAGGATCCCTTAATCTTTCGATTTGCGGCAGATTTGTCCGCCGAAAGTGCCTTCTGCGGACTATCCCACCGAATGCAGCGAAACAAGAACTCAAATCTATCTCCATTGTTCACCGATTGGTCAGGTGATCTTTAATCAACGCCGCAAGAACTGTATAATGATGAAGAACGAAGGTTTTCTATATTTTTTGAAATATTCAGCATCGTTTATCAGAATTGAGAGGAAAGAAAGCAAACGATTATTAACTATAGAATGATATCTCTATACGTCTTGAAAAAAGTCATTCGAATTTTAATCTACATTCTCAATCGAATCTCTGTAAGTAATTGCGAGAATAGTCTCACAGGTTGATCGATAGCCGAACTATTTTCAAAGATACATATTCCACGTTTAATCGTGAACGGTTGTAAATTTCAATTCAATGAGACGGAGATAGGGGATAGATGCCCTTATCGACAATGCTTCCCTGAAATAATGAATGGAGGAGAGATTTAAAGAAGCGGAGGTAGCGAACAAGGAGGAAGGAGGACGAGCAGCAAATAGAAATCCTATGGTAATCTTAGCATGTTCTAGCTCGCTGACGTTATCTGCTCGGATCGCTATTTCGCGCCTCGCAGACGGATAATTTATTATTGCACCGTTCGTTGTGTGTGTTATCGATCGACGACGCCGCTTTTAACGTTCTGCTACCGAGCTGTGCAATTCTGGCGAGCCCGTTTCGCCCCGATCCAAGGTCGTCATATATCGATCCTCATTCCATTTCATTCGTCATCTCCAGTTCACTTTAACACTCAATCCGTTGATTCGCGTTCCAATCTTTCACCTTTCACCTCTATCTTTCTATGTTTCTATGAAAGCGAAAATAGTATTTCACGCCGATTCTCGAAGCGAACAACGAACTAAAGGACCTTGAGATCCGTGAAATTAATCATTCAACGCGAGCCTCAAACTGAGATGCTGAACTTTCCTTCCACTTCGTTTTTTTTAATCCGACCGACGAGCTTGTAGCATCATGATCGCAAAAGTTTGTCTTCTGTTTTGCAAGCTTGCTTTCATCATTTATGTAGAAATACATTCGCGAATCTAAACTGCCGATTTTATGCATTCATCACAAAAATGGATGGATCAAATGCAAAATAGTAAAAACACTTAAAGACTTTAAAGAATCATTAAGAAAATACATATACACGTAGAAAGGGACAGTGCGTGTAAACACGGACTTGCCTCGCGCTGGCCGGCCGAGTGATAGTAGCCGATTCTACGTTATCGACTCTCGTAGCTCTACCGATTCATTTCGAGCACTCCAAGAGAGTCTCGAAGCATCGTAATTTGCACAGAAATCTGGAATCGCTTCGAGTCAAAGCGGATCCTACATTTTCAATGGTTGAGAAGAAGAACTCGCGATTGTCTGAATGAAACCAATTCATACCTAAGCCGGAATTCCGTATAAAATTAGGAAGCAGCTCGATTCTTCCGCGGAGCAGAAGAGTTCAACCCATTAGCTCACAATTTCCGACTCGCGAGACTCGGCCACGGTTTCCCGCGAGCGCGGAACTCGTCGTTCTCTATTATCATCCCCGAGTACTTTTGCTTCTTTCCCCATTCCCAGCCTTCTTCTTTTTTACGCGGTTACTCCGCAACGTTCGCGAAAGCGTTAAATCATTTCGCCGTTCTGTACCGTCGCAATCAGAGGCACAAATGCCTAGAGTTCTTTTACATGAATATTTTAATGAATGCGGGCTCCTCTGATGCACGGAGTTGTGTACTCCTCTCCCGTACAATGCTTTCTCTTTTAACCGACCACCCCCCTTCCCCCCTGTGCCGCCCATCAACCAACCCTCGCCCATTGCTCTAGCCCATTGGCCGTGCTTATTTTTACATTTCGCGAAAGGAAGAAGCTAGAGCATACTGGATTCGCGTGGCAGAGCCGGTGGTAAAGCATCGACGGTCCTTTCAACATCCGCGGCCAAAAGGTTAAAAAGCACAAAACCGAAACTCGATAGTCGGCCGGGTGTCTCTGTGTGAACATCTGTCACAGATACCGCGCGGACAACCAACGAGATTAAAGAATATCGCTGCATCGTTTCCCCTTTTGCTCTCTGTGCCACGCAATTTTTCCCCTTTGCGAAAATTTCTGTTTTTCGTTGCACTTCGCAATGATCGATTAAGATGAAACTTGACGGGAATTACGGCGCAGAAGCGTACTAATTAAATTTTAAAAAATACAGGTCCTTGAAGATACTAAAAATTTCAACTCTTCTAAACACTGAGTTTGAATAACTACAACTGGACTGTGATTTTTATGCAAACCTTTTTACTGCAATTGGCCGAAGAGTAGAAAATATTTCGTTATCGATTGTCGAAGGTGCAATGGTTACTGCACCGTCTCCGCATCGAAACGCATCGTTTCGCGAAATGCGGAAGGACCGTGGCCGCCATTTGTCACACACAGGACCATCATGACAGAATTCCGAGTTCCATGCGGCGGCGGCGGTGGCGGCGAGCAATGCAAGCGGGAATCGCGCGCTCCGGAAAAATTATCGCCGACGTTTCACTTCATTTCATAAAACTCGAAATTCTGCCGGATACAAATTCGTTTTTCGCCTAGCGCGAACACGCGTGATACTGTCGCCGAGATTTACGCTTGCTGTTAGCTGTTAGCAACTCGTCGTTCTCGATTGGAAGGCTTGAAATGACCTAAATCAAAATTGCGCCCCTCTGACCGCACCATTGAAGTCGAATTTATAATGCCGAAAGTTGAGGCGCGCGAAGAAACGAAGACACTCGGTGTGACCCGTTTCTGTGCAGAAACTGTCCGCACGAGCGATTAATTTATTTAATGTATTCTGACGCTATTGATTAATACAGAATACAGAATTGGATCGTATTTATTTAGATTATTTCATGTACTCAATTTCATAAGTATTGTTAGATGTATTCTAGATGAACAGAAACAATTGGACTGCAGATGTTTGCGCGAACATTAATTTTAAGATCTGGAGCCAAGATTTAGATCTAGATACCTATTTAATGTATATTCATATATCAAGTAAAAATTAGTTACGATATTTATGTGTATTACGTACATTTATGAATAAAAAAATTAGACCTTTATATTGAACATAAATGTCCAAATAAAATAACTGTGACATTAAATATTGTTAAACCTGCACAATGCGAATTATAAATTGAAATCTGCAGTCTGGTAATAATTAGACTATGGATATTTAATTACATTTTCAGATGATTGAATTTGATGAACCATTGAGCGTCAGCAAAAATTCGTTCTTTTCATTTATTAACAAAACTGCCGAATTACAACCAATCAATCATAAAATCGTTCAATACAAATGGTTCATATTTAATCGCAGCTACTGCATATGCAGTGAGTCAAAATTAAACCCTTAAAATTGAATCACGTTAATACTTGATATAGAATGAATTTGTGTTACGACCTAATACGATAAAATTGGTGGGTAAAGATTTGAATGGATCCAGTCATGAAATTGTGAAAAGCATCCGCGAGTTTTAATAGCCGTCGAATGACTTGGGATTCTCTTAACGACAAACAGCATCCTCTTCGTCAACGAGAATAAGTCACGGTACTCCACCAAGTGGTTGTTAACGGTACCAGCCAGCCCGAAGAGGGCTTGGCACCGTCGGACATGAAGTAGTCCGGGACTCGTACGGAACAACACCGACGGCGTCCGGTTTCGTTTATTTTCGACTCGGCAATTGTGCCCGGCACAACAATACAGAAATCACTGTCGTCTGCAGCGTAAGATGAGAACGAGAGCACCGGTGGAGGCTTGTCGATTAGAACAAAATCGAACACGCAACCCTTCTCCCAATCGCGCGAAGGGATAAGGGCCTATTGTCGGCCCTAGACAGGGCACTTCCCCCGAGTCTTGTCCGCGCCGGATATAACGACAGAAGTGTCAAAATTCAAGGCTTCCGAACAATGAGCATAATAGTATAATGGTGGAAAGTGGGCGGCGCCTTTGTTCGGAATATCTAGAAACGATCAATTTCTGTCAGCCTGCTGAAAAACATCGAATTCTTTCGAATTGCACACCTATGGGGACGCTTCAGATGCGTGTTTATTGTTTTATGGTGGATGCCGCGAGATTAGAAGACTTTTCTAATGAAGGCAGAATTTGAGAATATTACTTGCATTCGGTCCAATCATAATTTATTCTCGTTTTAATGCATATCGATTTGATTCACCGAAAAATGAATCTTTATCTACATTTTGATCAATTACATTTAATCAGTTATAATTAAGTTCAGTATTTATTAGTTAGCCTCGGGTAGAGTGAATCTTTAGAGGAACAAATTATTTATTACCTGATCGGATGCTTTCGAATATCTCAACGGATCTAATGTACATATCTATATTCTATATGAAACGAAATTATGTTCGGAATAATTGACTTCAAAACATGGAAGTAAATTTAGTAATCAGTATAATAAACTGCATTAAGGGAAAAATGTTTAATTTGCTTGACATAATGGAAAAGAAAATAAATACTTTACTGCTATAAAGAAAGAAATCGTTCGCGAATGGTTAAAGAAATGCAGGAATATCGATACATTATTTTGAACTTGTCAAAATTATTAGATGAAAGAATAGATTTCTATTAGTCTCCACTGCTTCTTGCAACTGACGTAGAAAATTTGTATTATATATAAAGATCGACAAACTAATCGTAAGGATTTGAAGAGAGAGAATCTGCGAGAGACTTTCTAAATAACGACGCAAAATTCCAACATTATGATGCACCGAAGAATCGTCGAAGATCATTATCTGATCATTTGGGTAACTAGCTCATTTCTCTCCAAGGAAAATCCATTAGACGAGGCCAATGATTCACAGGTTCCAGACAATTAGAGTTTACCGAGCCTTTTTGGTCAGTGGGCGCTTAGAAGTTTAATCGCGAGATTAGCCCCATATGTATTATGAAAATGGCCCTCCTATGGGCACGCAATATGTCTATGTCCAACGCAACAATGTGGCCGGAGCCATCAAGAGCTTCTCCTATTCGTATCAAATTCTTTAAAGCGAAGCGACGTGAATGGTCGACTGAAGAATATTGACGATACATTACGACCGTGGACACATAGTGACGAATTTCGAGCTGGAAAAATTTTCTGCATCCGTGGTATGTAGAAAAATCTATTTCATGTTGATCCCTTGCCTTGCGAATATTTTCAATGGTTGGATAACTTAATCGGAATATTCAATGCCCAAAATGTAAACATATTTTAACATACAAGATAGAGTTTATTTGAAAACTATTAAGTGGTTAACGATCTTATTACTCGGGCACGAACTACAGTATTTTATCCATAAATGTCCCAAAAGTCTGGCCTGTAAATGTCCCATATCTATCCCCACTATTGCGGGGTATACCCCCTTGAGAGGCCATGAAACTCGAGAGGCCTCGGTCGCCGAGAAGTATGATATCATGCGGCTCGAGTATATCGGTGAGATCACACTAATCCGAATTTCTAACTTCTTTATTTTTCATTATTTTTTATGGGACTTCGAAAAACGTATTCGTGGCATTTTTCTAAATGATATTTACCTTAATCGCCTATTACAAGTAAATATCATCGGAATTATATCATATTTGGTATGATTTTGCATTAGAAAAATGCCACGAATACGTTTTTCGAAGTCCCATAAAAAAATAATGAAAAATAAAGAAGTTAGAAATTCAGATTAGTTATGTTTACACTTCTCAGCGACCGAGCTTCTCGAGCTCGGCTGTCCTTATCTACGTTCGGCAAAAGTCAAAGAATACTATCCCTGGCGCATAAATGTCCCTCGGCAGACCCGTGCTGGGGACTTATATCGATAAAACACTGTACTTCGGCTTGATTCGGAAACTTTCAGGTTACATCGGCATCCCTGTCATACGTACAGAGTTTACTTTCTTTACAAATAATGCATTTAACATACAATTACAATGATCTATTACTGTATCTAATGAACAAGCAAGTTATTAATCGAAATATTCAATGCCCAAAATGTGAACATATATATTTGAACGTATAAAAACGTATTCGCAAATTTTACGATGCATTGCTCAAGTAAATATTATGACACTGTACCTGGACGAAAAAGACGACGAACGAAAGACATGTTGACAGAAGGGTACCGAGCTCCGATGACCATCTTCGTGATGGAATTATTACTTGAACGCGAACCGCTTCGGCTTGATTCGGAAACTCTCGGGTTGCTTCGGAATCCTAATCATATATACACAGACTACTTTCCTTACAAATATAATATAATGCATCTGTACGAATTTCTGCATGTATCTAATGAAAAAGCAAGTTATTAATCGAAATATTAATGGGCATTGAAATGCCCAAAATGTAAACATATTTTAACGTATAGAATAGAGTTTGCTATAAGAACTATTAAGTGATTAAAACTTTACATGCGCGGGACACAGCACACGTGTACACACTTTCGTACACTCATAGGTACTTATAGAGAGATTAGTTTCTTTTCACTACCTATCGTTCAAAAATCTTACTAATCAGCTTCGTCTACTGACCGTTCGCAAAAACTACAACGTGACGATCAACTCCGTATAGATCAAATCTATACTCGGTTCGTCTTAAATTCTAAAATCTACAAACAGAGATCCCTCGTGGTAAAACGCTCAAACTAGTCGACAAATATCATCGGCAGATAATACAAATTTTTCGGTCTTCCGTTCCGAATTGCCAACTCTGTTACCTACTGTAGTTAATATTCCAGTACGATACCACCGACGAGATACTGTTATCTCTGTTGTAAAGGAGAGCTATCGGTAAACTACCTTTACCTAAAGGAGTTGTGGAGCCCATAGAAACATTTTTTTTGTGCCGCGCACAGCAGGGAGCCGTCAAGCCGCTCAAGATACATATATGGAGGCCAGCCGTGGACTGCCATGGCCTCCTAAGCTAAACCAACCTTGAAGCACCAAATATAATCTATCTGTACATCCTGGAATATATCAATCCTTACTATCATCTTGATTTTTGTCTTCGCATTAATATTGTATAATATAATATATGAAAATGTATGTTTTCGCAGCTGAAAATAATTAATTAATCTCCATTGTCTTTCCGTCTGTATTCAAGCGCGATCAATAACGTGCAACTCGTTGAACATTCGTATCGAAATTCTGTTTATAAAAAAATCCTTTACAATTCGCCATGTGTGTTACAATTCTGTTTCAATTTCTGCTTAAATTGCCTGAATAAAAAGGATATAAAGATATAAAACGATCATATAAATACCATTTTCCAATCCATCGATTAAACTAAAAGGCAATGCTCACAAAGATAAACCGATACGATTACGAAAAATATTACAAAGTCCATACAAGTTCATGCTTGACCTAAAACTGAGTTTTAAAAGGAAACTCCAAACCAAAGGTATAGAGTATTGAATAAACATTTCTATAAAACTGCTGTATGATCAGATTAAGTTGTTTTCTGGTTGCGATGGGCAGTCAACTTTTTGTGCTTGAATCACGCAGCATTCTTCCGTTCGTATTATCGGCTCGCCGTCCAATTTTTCCAACGTTGGTAAGCGTCGAGCGACCTCTGACCTCCACTGCTCCATCTAAAAGAACAAATATTATAAATTCATCAAATTATACAATTTTGAAATGTAGAAGGTAGCTGTAAAGTACCTCGACGCTTTCATACAGCGGATTGCCAACGAAAACGAGGTCCTGGAGGTTTACGAGGTCCTGTAGCCTGTTGAACTCGTTCCAATCTCTAACTAAGTTGTTGGACATGTAAAGAACACGAAGATTTCTCATCGCGTTTATTCCCTTCATTTTCTCGATCAGGTTATAAGAAATCCAAAGCTCCTCCAGCGTGTCTCCTAAAGGCTCCAAGCCAGAGAATCCTTTGATTATGTTACGACCTAACGATAGGATCCTCAGGTTCTTCAAAGTTCCGATCCCTGTATCCAATAAGAGAAATTCGATAAGACGGGATATTTTAACGGAATTTATACAGGCTGCGCCAAGTGAAGTATTACAAGCCGTTTTCTGAGGACCTACTGAAGATATTGATTTCGTTCATTCATTAAATTAAATGGTCTGAGGAGATTAATCTTTAGTGTGTAATCAATCGTGACGCAAATGTAGGGTCTTTAAACATTTTTTAAAAAATGGGAACTGATATTAATTTTTCATTATTCTGATAGATCTCACTAAATTGAATTGCATTTACTCCGATTTTGAAAAATCATTGTCTAGGATTTATCAATACAAGTAAAGCAAAGATAAAATGATCCTGTAAAAAGGATATTAAAATTTTTCTAAAGGTAGAGGGAATATTCACCTGCAATCTTCTCGATCATGTTCGTCGATAAAGAAAGTTTCTCGCAGTTAGTCAAACTCGCTAAAGCATTGTCCATCTTTTCTATGGGAGGCCACTGAAAGCTCAGACTGACTTCTGTCGACGTGGACGCTTCTTGTTCGTTGTCTTCTTCCCATCGTCGAATAGATTCTTTGCAAGTGGATGGTTTGACGGTGGCCATGCTGCGTCTCGATCATCATCGATTATTTCAGAACTTTTCGAAACTACAGGAAACATTGGTTCAAAATCATTGAAAATATCGAATCATCGCAATTTGTGAAGTTTGAACGGAAGAGATGAATTTTAATGAACTTTTTAGATACTTTTCAGTAATTTAGTGATCGTGTGTATCTAATCTATGATGGATAAACTCGAATTTCTTCATCCTTCTCGATCCGGAATGTTGAAACGCGACGAAGCGGTCATCTGTCACTTGCCAACATTTCGTTGCGCCTTCTTGTCCAATAAAATACGTTCCGCGTGCACCACAATATCGTTTATTATCGTTTATATTCTATTCGAGGTTAAAAGAAAACGACATTCGTTTTGCTTCGTGGCAAACGGCCACGACTGGAGCTTGGCAATATCTGGTACCAATCAAAATAATCGATGCCCAGGACGCATGCGTCTGGCGTCGGTTATTTACCAACGAAACGTCGCGATAAGATTTACGAGGGACGTTAACATTGAAAAATTACAAGTCTTCGAAATTCGTTGCCTGTAAACGAAAAATGTCATTGTTAACCACAATCCATTTACGCTTTACTCGACTCGAGTGAATTTAGTAGCTTTAGTGGATTTCAATATTACTGTGGTATTTAATACTAATTAGTGGATTAAAATGGGCAGTGAAATAATCCAATTCGTAATGCGTATTAAATTAATTTCAATTTGAAATGCTGGTTATGTGAGTAAGCACAGGATTTCAATTACGCTATTTTAAAAACATAAATCATAATCCTCTCACGATTTAATCTATTAGTAGAATTAAGATTCTCTGAAGGGTGTTAAAACATCCTTTTATAATTTATAAATTATAAATCCATTTATAATTTAAAGGGAGTTTCATAATTAGTTAAACTAGATTTTTGGGAAAGATCTTTTTGTTCATAAAATTGTTCGGATTATTTATTACAAAAGTCAGTATTATCTGGAAGTAAAAAAGTTTTTGCAAAATTGTTGTTTAGTAATTGATCGAAACGGTAGCGCCGAATACATCTATAAGTTTGATATTCAACATTTACGATCGATAATAAGAATTATTTTATTATCTGGAAGCATTTCTTTAAAATCATTCATTCAAAATCATATCAAGGGAAAATTTCAACTACTTACAGTGGATTTAAAATAAATTATAAACCTATACATGCTCTACGTATACCCAAAGAGTTCCATAATTTATTAGATTTCCAAGTTGGGCATCCAAATTCAGAAAATTGTACGGACTTCCCAATTTCCAAATTCTAATTTCATCAGATGCGCAGGTACATTTTCTATCTTTCTATTAAACACGTTATTAAAAAATACAAACAGAGAGAAGGGAGGCTGGGTTCCGTTATCATTCATTTTATTTCCTTTCATAAATCGCGAGTATTATAATTGATCCCAAACTTTTGAGCGGTATTGTACATATGTACGTATACGTTCATGTATATGTGTATGTATATTGTATGTATACATAATTTGGATATTACAGGCATAGAGATCGCAGAAAATAGACGGAGAATAGTGTATATATATATTTTCTTTATCATCTTCCATACTTATACTCTGAAAACTTCGAAAAGAATATATTCTTTTTGAGGGACATTGCGGCCAGATGTCCCGTCGTATATTACTCGTTCATCGAAGGAAAACACGCAATACAGTAAACACATCAATCCATAACATACATCTACACAAACTAACCATTTATTTGATCATGGGATATCAGGAATATGTCGCGTTTATGTATTTTTGACGCGAGACTGTCTATCCGAATGAAATTGCGCGCGCGCGCGCACTATTAAATTGACACAATTTTGAATTTGTTTCTAGACTAGATTCGAAAAATTATTTGATCGATCAAAGACGTTTTTCCGACGAAAACAAGCCTACAACAAGACGGTTCTCGCGCGCGCGCATGTGTCACACGATTGGCAACCTGTCATCGATACACATATCTCGCGTTTACAGTAGGTACACAGATCCGCATCGTTAAACTTATTCTATATACAGCATCGAATGAAAACATTAAATTGGTCTTATTGTACAGCATAGCGCCGCCGTATAGGTTTAGTGGCCGCAAACTCTCGCCGTGGTCCAATGAAATTCCTTCGTGCCTAATCTGAAGTCGATTTCTCCAGGTTGCTTCGATAAGGGAGAACTCGCTCTTATCACTATCTAGCTCTTTTAGCTACGCCTTCGCCTTTTTTGATTAGTCTCGCGGGAACTGGATATTGCAGCAAGGCAATAGGTCTTTGTACCGGTGAATTTTGTATGAAAAATTGAAAATCGATGCAGTGCTTCGGGAGCTCTCGGTGTACATACAAACTTATGCTTATGTCGGTTGTTAGATTCGCTCGAGCAGCCTCTCGATAAAGTCTCGAGAGTCCCAACGAAGAGTTAGTGACGTTCATTTTGATTGGTTGGCACTTCGATCGTACCCCGATTTCTCGCGAACCTTCCTTACAAAAAATCTACCGTAAAGTTTCGACCTAAGAAAAACCGCGACAAAAAACTTACTGCATGCCGTAAATTAAACCAGACCTGGGCGACTAGTACTCCGAGAGTCGATGACGTAGAATCACTATCACGTGATTGACTCTCGGCCGGCCAGCGCGAGGCTTATCCCCTTGTCATTGACTCTAGGAGCATTGCCCAGGCCAGGATTAAACCACTAAATAAAGTTAAGATTATATCGTGTTTAGTGTCATTTTAATCAGAAAAATGCCACAAATAAGTTGGTCAATTAGATCGTACAGTTCTTTTTTCTTAGATCGAATATTTACTGTATTTCGTTCGCGTTCAAACAGCACTAAACGTGCGAAACAGAATACTGGACCGCGTTCATCCGTTCTCGTTTATTTTCTATCGGTACACGATCTGTAATCGTATAAAATCTTCTCGTTTTTAGCGTACCGCTCTGTACCATTCGGAAGAACAACGAAAAGGTCAGAGTCCATGAAACGAAATTGGCCACCGCTGCAAGAATTTCGAGACAAAGCGGTCGCTTTGTAATCTAATTGGTCGCACTCGTATTACTCCAACTTCTGTATTCTCCACCGATGCATGTCGAAAACTTTTGGCCAAACTTTAGTATTTTACCAATCAACGATGCTCACACGAACAGCACATCACTCTGTACAAAACTTTTCAATTGTAACGCGACGTTCACGCAAACTCTCACAGACCAATTTCAAACAAAAATTTGCTTCTTAACAATCATTTTAATTTAAAAAAGTATCAAAAGTATAATAGTAATTGAATAGCACTACATAAGATCTGTAGTATAATGATAGATACACGAACAATGCCGCCCAAATTGAATTACTTTGAAAAAATATCGTCTTGATGATATCTTTCGATCCTGGCGAGAATCGATAGGCGAGAATGAATACGATTTGGTGATCAACTGCGGATCTTTATGCAAATTAAAATGACATCTCTTGTTCAGATTTCTAGACTGCGGATTTTATGCATTTGTAATAAGAACGAATAAACTAAATATAGAATTGTAAAGACATTAGAAGAACTTGAGAATATTATTATTAAGAAGAAATACATTTTCACTCGTCTCTCTCTCTCTCTCTTCTGCTTCTTACAATTAACTTGGAAGCTTCCTACTTTGCATAAAGATCCGCAGTATGGTAACAATAAATAACAATTGTAAAACCAGGAGTCATTTTTATCCCATTCTACTGTTAACACATATCCGACCGGAACTTTTTTTCTTTTCATCCTTTTGTTCTTTTCTAATCAATAGACTGGATTTTGTGGATTTTAAAAATATTTAACAAATTTATAAATGCTGTTATGCTGTATTAATCTGACTATAAGCAATATATATATAAGAAAAGAAATTACCATCGATTAGATATGTGTCGTATTTTCGTTCACGCAATTTCTCGAATTTTAGAAAATCGCAAACGATATTAACACTAGGTTTACGGGACCCGTCAAAATGACGGCTTCTAATATTCTTAATGTGCGATTATTGAGATTGTAAAGATGTTTCCCTGAGGAATTATTTACCAAATTTATTTCTTTTGGAATACATTATTGGAGAAATGGCCAAAAATTTGGATAGACACATTCTTGTTATGTTTATACAATAATGTGAAATAGTTATTTCTAGAGCTCCGTAAACCTAGTGTTAACGCATAAAGATCCGCAGATTGGTGGTAAAGTTTGGCCGAAAAGTCGCGGGAACAACGAGGGCCCGTTTTGCGATCCGATGATTCGTCAGAAGATGAGAATTTCCTGGAAAAGAATCGCGCCGGTTCCATCCCTATACAATCCGTCTTCAGGTACCACACTGACAGATCCGCTCGGCCGGTTTAAAGCACGTGAAGATTCTCGCAATTCTTGAACTTACTGTCCTCCTTGCCGAACAACCAGGTCAACATTTGTCTAGCCTTCATGCTGGCACGTACCACGCCTCTGGACTTGTACCAATGGCCGCCGCCTTCGGTCCCGTTCGCGGCTCGGTTCTCCGCGTTCCCCTGCACGTTCTTCAGTCGAATCTGATTCAGTATGCCGACCAGAAGATCGTCCACGTTGTGGTTGATGGCGACCGAGATCTCGATGAACTTCACCCGGTAGGTGCACGCCATGCACTTGCCGTCTAATACGATGGAAAATTAAATCAGCGACCGCTTCACGTACAGAGATTCGCGTAATTGTTCGGACGCCCTTTGAATTCGAAGAACTTTTTTAAAAGTGGACCAAACGACATCAGATTTCTGCTACGAGAACTAGTCTAGCAGGTTCATGCTATTGAATAGGATGAGCATCTGATCACGACCAACCTGGTCCACTTTTAAAAAAGTCATTCCCATTTGGAGGGAATACTCCTTTTTCTTTTGTGAACGTAAATTCTTAATGTAAATTCTAATTGTCTACAGACCTTGAGAAGACACCACCCTGGACCGGACCAGGTCCACCTTGTTCCCGACTAGGATCGCTGATTTTCCACGCAGAAAATCTTGATCGTGAAGGCGCTCTAGGTACTCCTCGGCTCTTTGGAAGGATGCTTTATCAATCACGGAATACATCACGACGAAAGCGTCCGGATGTATATTCTCCATCTCCGACTTCTCATAACAAAAACACAGAGTCTAGTTGAAACACCATTACTTGGCAGTCACAAAAGTTTTCGAGGCTGCAAAGGATGCAGATTCGTATGAAATGCTGTACAAAGATGCAACAAATCCACATGCAATTGTAAATTCATAAAATAATGCAATAAAGATAATGCAAATCTGTGTAAGGATGATATGAATTTTGCTCACCTTCGGGTTCGAAATATTCAGAAATCTCAGCTCGCTCTCCTCACCGTTCAGCATAACGAAGACGGATTGCTCGCTGGGTACGTCTGTAAATAAAAATGAAAAAGGATGAATATGGCGCCAGGATTCGTTGTTCCGCAAAAAAAGGATGTGCAATTTGGTGTCCGGTTTATTTATCTTGGTCTACCAAATTTTTGCAGCTCGCATTTGTTTGTGGATAAAGATACAAGATGACGAATTATACGATATCTGAAAAATGTGGAAAAAAATCGGGACGATAATAAATGTTTAAAACATTATGTCTTCATTCGCGATTTTGAGTAGCTTGACATTTTACGGACATATACGTCCTATTAGGTATTCTCTCTATTATGTCACTGATGGATAATGTCCAAAGGAGTGAGCGATATAAGTATAATTCATAAATAAACCTTTCCAAGAAGGGAAGAAGGATTAGTAGAGAAAAACGCGAAAATTATTAAGTACACGAACAATGTAGGAGAGCATCTACCTAAAGAAGGTATTACAGATTCTCACAGGAAAAACAAAGGAAAAAAGAGGAAAGCCCTTTGCATGAGATGCAAGATGTCTCTATGTAAAATGTGCTTTACAAAATATCACGTACGTAGAATAAGGAAACATATTCTGTGAATAAGTCCATAAAGGTTCTCATAATAAAAAATGCATAGTATAGCGCACTGAAAAGAATGGAAATGATTCAATCATCTTCCCGCACACGTAGTTCGAACCTCAGCTGATCACTATGGCGAGCTTCTCTAGAAGTGGATTTCGACGAGATCCGAATATCGCTAAGGACATCCGCGACGGATGAGAAAAAAACGCGACCGAAGGGGAAGTAATCGGGCCACCGTAAATAAACCCGGGGACTCGACCGAAGGGAAAATGAATTCGTTGCCCGTTACATTGACGGCCACATGACGTCGTCGAGTTCCACGTAATCGGGAGTCTAAATGCGTCCGCGTCGACGTTCGCCCGTCAACGTCTGTTCCGAAGCGTCGACGGCTTCCACGGTTCATGCCGATACGTAATTCGATGATGTCAGATTGCAACGGTCTGTCCCCGGTTTGACGGTGTTCGACACATGCTCTCAAGTCACGTTTCCCAGTCACTGCTGCCTTGACTCTTCTCTTTCTACGAATTGTACCCTATTTTCATAATTCATAGCAGATGTCTGAAATTCGAAAAAGAAAGAAAACGGGGTGATGTGAAAAATTGCTTCGAAATCTATCACAAGATCACTTAATCAGCTCTGCTTCCGAGGTAAACTATGATTTTTAACTAGGATTTGATCATGTCAAAATATTTTATGCAATAAAAATAGTATTAAAGAAGTGAGAACAAAGCAGTGTTGGAGACGCTCGTCCCCAGGGTAGGTTCGGGAAACGCGCGATATATCCTGCAGCCCTAGGAGATAAACGTAACGCAATGCTCGCGGATATTGCTTCAGGTGATCTTTTAACAAGCGCGCGAACGAAACCCGCTTATTTCAAGCAAGCAGCTTTATTTTTCTTTCCCCTCCGTATAAAACGCTCCGCGGTGGGAATAGACGAGCCGAGTTTACCTCGGGTTTGCATACGTATAGTTCAAAGACTGCGTTCGATTTGGGAAGCAATATGCGGGAAGTTTCTCGAGGGGGCGATTTTTTCCCAGGGTATTTTCGATCGACGAAAGGAGTCGAACGTTCTGAGAAAAGCGAGACACGTTAACGACGATTATTAGACGCGGGGGAGAAGGAGAACGGAGCGAGAAAGCGCGAAAAAGTAAAGGAGGGCAGACGATGAACAGACACGGAGCCTGTATGATGTACGTTTATAGCACGGACCGATGCAAAATTAACCAGCTATTTCTGCCCCGGTTGTTCCTGCAGTTTTCTTTTTTACACCTTCCTGGAAACGGCCGTGCCCGTTTCGCTCGGCTCGCACGCATTCTCCATGCGTTTCTCCTCATGCGAATTTTCACTGATTTTCACGACGACAACCCACCCGCGACCGCCATCTTCTTTTGTTCTGTTTGCGGAATCGCATCCTCCGACGCGCTTGTCGCTCGCCGTGGCCTCGATCTCGATTTCGCCGCTGAATTATGGGATGAAACACAACTTCAGCCCAGATCTTCGTTTACAAGATCTTGTTTGCCTTCGGTTAATGCGCGCGATTCTTTCTTTCGGGAAACGAGCACCGACCATAGCGGGTTTACCTTCTGCATTCGCTATTTCATTGTTTTATTTCAGCGAATAGGATGAAGTTATTAGATGGACAAATTAATTCGTAGCCGTTCTTCTCGAATTTATTGATTATTTACTAACAATTAAAATGCATTCTACTGTCCAAAATAATATGCATTTACTTCATCTTGCAAAATGACATATTATTCGAATATTTTATTTCAAGCCGGGAAATCTGTCGGAATAAAATGTTTCGCTGTCATTTCAACAGCAAACACGTTACCGCAATACTCCGCCGTTTATTTATCACTTGCCTCGATGCAAACATGCTAATGGAGTTTGTTGATGTGCTTTGCCTTTACCAGCGAGTATGCCTCCTATTCAACGCACGTTATGCCCTCGACATGCTACGCTTGTGGCACAATATCCTATTGCAGACACACACTTGAATCAAGTTGCGAATCCACACGTAAATCGAATTCGAACTTATGCAACATATATGTATCGATAGTAAGACGATCGTGTTCCGGAAACGATATCGCTCGGTCTGCTCGCGAAAGGCACGGAGGAGGCGCGTCGCAAGTAGGCTAAATCGGTTAAATCGGCGATCCTCGTGGCGAATATTATGTATAGTGTGCTCGCGAAATTTTTGGACACCTGTTACTTTCACATAAAATAGGGCATAGTCCGAACGAAATTATTGTATATTATTAGTTTATCGTTTTAATTCACTTTTTAGTTGTGGACAATTGTTTCATTCACGATAAATGCAAACTTGTCATAATAAAAAATTCTATTTCGAAAAACATTACGAAGTTCGCAACTCGGCAATGTTTTCGCAGGGATCCCCAAGCAATTCCAAAGCCCCCGGCGCTATCGATTAGCAAACGATTTTACGGTCTCGTCGCACCATTAGGCTCGATTAAACTGTCCCCGGGTAGTTAGCGAACAATTAGGAAACAGCAGGTCGTCCGGCAGCTCCATCAAAATTTCTTCACCTTTTACTGAAAAGTTCCATCGCCGTTGTGACCATTCGACGGTAACAGACAACGCGTCGTTATCTGTCGTCAGCGCATAAACGCGTTTTCTCATTCGAAGCTGAAGTTGCTCATTTGCTTAACAAAGTTTTGTCAACTTTCCGCACAAACTTACCACTCGTCCATGTTGTCGTGTACAGAGAGCGGCATGTTTCCAGGCAACATGCTGAAACCTAGTTAGACGATCGACGAACTCATTGCTGACGCCCCCGTCCAAAAACGTCCAAGCCGATCATCGTGCCGTGAATTTTCGAGAAAGTCCCCAGTGACTCGGTTTGGACCTCGCGGGCGTGGGCGTCGCTCTAAAGCCATTTCCACGCCGCAACAACATCGAGCAACTTTTTATCGCCTCGTGTTGCCTTCTTCTTTTACTGAAGAAAGTAAGGCGACAAAAAGTTGCTCGATGTCGCTCCAGTGTGGACGTAGCTTGAAGGATGATTTCTCACGATAGCAGAGGCTGGTCGAGAACACCAAATCTTTTCTTATACAAAATAATTACTACCGAGTCAATATGAAATAAATGCAAAACCAAATCGACGTTGTCAGATGTTTTATTTCTAACGCGGTACTTTACAAGTGAACAATTGTGGCGATACCCGTCAGTTTGGTAACACTCAAAATCAGAAACAATTTGCGGAAGTGCAAGCTCGGAGGATGTTGCAGAATTTCGTTATCCGTTGTTCTTTTTCGGAGCAGCTGCTGTTTGCACTTAACGGCGTTGGCGTTGGCGCAAGCACTTTTATCACTGCCATTATTCGAACGCGCAATGCAAATGCATTTTCGAACTCTTAAAAACGATGGTGGGACATAAATCGGTTTATTTAAGATGCCCGGGCGACGCGCGACGCGCGGACGCCAGAGAGGAGTTTCCGTCGAAATCGTTGTTCCGTTCGTACTTGGCAAGCGTAGTCACGCTGAAGGCAGTTATGGTCTCTGGCGGTGCCATTTTTGAAAATAATTTATAGCCAGAAGGAAATTTATTGTTTCCCCTCTGCGAATAATCCCCCGTTCGAGGAAAATGTTCGACCATGCGAGCGCGGCGACCGGTTAATGAATAACGCAACACGATTCGCTAATGTCAAGCATAATGTCGTCTGAACGGTGGAGAACTAGCTCGCAGCAAGCGTCGCAAGATTCAAAACAGTATCTGACCTAGATCCTTTAAAAAGCTCCCAGGAATTGTTTGCTCCTGTAAACTCCTAAACTGAATGGAGAAGAGAAAAGCCGGGAGAACACTGTCGCGCCCGGCAATTCGACGATAACGCCATTCTGGTTCGATAGTTCGAGTAGGTTCTCTTCTCGATTCCAGCGGGAGCCTGATCTCTGTTTTAACAGAGAAACTCGCCTCGGCTCGATTGACAGCGTCTTGACAATATTTCACGTCACCGAGACACGTTCAGGTCCTCGACCCACATACTCTTGCGAGCGTTTTATTATTCGGGAGATTGCGTCCTCGGAAAAGCGAAAAATTTCACCCGCCTCACAAAAACGATTAAATCTTCTGAAACGTTAGATTGAAAATCTGTGGACAAAATTTACATTTTTGCCAGTTATATTCTACTCGCGAGCTGTTTCCTTGCGACACACGGGTATTTCCGTGATACAAACTCTTCATGGAAACACTGATGCAGCTATGAAATAGAGCAGAAGAGAGTGTCCATCATGACGAGTGCATCGACAACGTTGCCAACAAAATTCTCGCGCAAAATAAATTCGATGATTCATCGTATTCGCTGCTATTCGACACGATGATTCGCTCTTTTCACTTGATTGCACGCTGTTTTAGGACCACAAGTCATCGTTGTCGGAAACACGCCGCAACTTGTTCAAGCTTGCTCTCTTTCTGTCTCGCATTTCAAACAGTGGGTAGATTAAAGAAATTAAAATATGAATGTCTCAGACTAAATCATTCTGACTAAATCATCTGACTAAAATCATTAAGGAAAGAATATAACGTCTCACTTCTAACATCAACAACATCGAACACAACTAACATCGAAGAGAATTCGATCGAAATCATAAATGCATATGTCGCCGGAATCGAACGTGCCGAATCCGTCTACACGGATCCGTCTTCACGGATTGTTAACACGTTTCACATGCCACGTGCACCCGTGAAATAGAATTACACGGGTATTAAAAATTACACAGATTGACATCCGCATTCGTTTACAACACGTGTACACATGTATTTAGATACGAGTGAAATAGGGATCTCTGCTGTTTATCATTCTAATTGATAGCATTGCTTCGAAACGTTTTTGGATAAAGAGCCGCAGCCTGGTGATAGGAATTAGGAAATAGGAGTGGCAAGAGGGGGTGAGTGACGCAAATGAAAAAGTAAAGAGTTCGAGAATCGGATATTGTATTAGCGAACAAATAGGCTAGAGAACGCGGCTGGCTATCTCGCCGGTTGCATCCGTTCCGGCGTTTTAATCCCGCAATGAAAGCACACACTAGCGCACTAAAAGCCAACAACTATTTCATTCTGTGGCTTTGAGATTCCTCCAAGAGTACCGGGTGAATCGAGGGGAAAAGATCGCGCAGCAGCGAGCCAACAATGCGATACAATTCGCTGGATGCAGGAAAGTAGCGCAACTCGCGTCTCTACGCCCAACAGGATTGACTTGTCGGGTCGTCCGACGATTTATGCGTGACCTTTCGCTTTATCGAGCGACCTATGTCGCAAATCTTGGAAATTCTGCCTGCCAATACGAAACCCCGAACTATTAGCCTAATCGCCTAGCCTAGCCTAATTTCACGGTACGGTTCTTTCCTTTCCCACTTACAGCAAGGATCGTGACGTCTCTAAGTACTGCCACTATTGATGGGGCAATTCTAGGAACGTCATATAATCTATCAAGGAACTGTTTGCGGCAATATAGCTGACATGTGAATTATGGGAGAAGAGCGGAGCTGACTCGTGTAAATTTAACCGAGCACTACTATAGTTTGAATTCTTGTTGGATGCACTCACCTCTCTGCCTGTCGTAAGCGTTTATGCACTCGCTGGTCATGAACTGGCTAATCAGGGCGGTTTTTCCGACACCCCTTCCTCCCAGCATGGCGACAGCGTACGAGCAAATTTCTTTTGGAGGCGCCGCATTCTTCGTTTCGGACTCGGAATTAGCCGGTGCCAAGGAGTTCGATCTTGATCTTCTTCTTCTGAACGAGTCGCCTCTGTTAACGATACCTGGAACCCAGAACGAGGATCCATTAATTCGGAGATCGAAATGAATATCTTTCGTTTCTATCTCTGTGGTCAAATGCATGCTAAGGTCTCAAAACATACAAGGTGGCTCAAAAGACTCTTTTGTTTTTTCAAAATTCACATTCTTTTATGAACAAATCCGAATTTTAAATGGTATTTTTAAATGGACCTTTCGACCACCCTGTGCTATTTCATTTTTTCTGACTCTCTTAATACGCATCGATGGAAAATAAACTGATTTATGTTGCTTTAAAATCAATGTAAAATTTTTTAGTATTTTGACGTTAGTCTGCCAGGAACCTCAGTACCTCTGCCCCTCTTCTACTGTCACGTCTCTCCTAGATTCTCGAAGCACGCGCGAGATCGTCCATGACCCAAAATCCGCACCCGAAAGCTCGTATTCTAATCAGCTTATTTATTTACAATTGTACGAATGCAGGAAGGAACGAATCCTACGCTGCTCGGCGAAGCGATAACCTCATGCATACTTAACGTAGCTTTAAATCGGGAACATAAACGAGAAGCTCTGCTGCGTTTGCTCGCGTCGCCAACATCTCTTCCTTCTTTGTGTTGCGAACTATAATGGAACATGCGCGTTATCTACCACGGCAGCATCGGCAGGACCAATATTCGCATTGGATTTGTCGGGGAACTTTTAAGCATGTACCTTATCCGAGACCGGCTGAAATGGTAATCGATCCCGGAAGGATTCTCCAAAATGTTAGGCAGCGGAAAAACTTCATAAAGACTTTACGTACACACTTCGGCACATACAAACTCTTTTGAAGCGTCATTTTATACAACAAATTTTTCTCTCTATTTTCATTAAAAACAAACTCTGTACTCTCTATTTTGTACGTACATGACACTGGTAGATTAGCAACAAATTATTAGATTATTCTATAAGCTGTTTTCGATTAAGTTAGATCATTGTGAAGATAGAAAACTTTATTTTTAAATTTGAAAAGTTAGTTCCGTCAGTTCTTTGCACTAAAAAATGTTCTCCATATATACGTCCGAAAAATTTTTAACAAGGCCACAAAAATGAATTTTTTTAACACTTGATCATTGACTTTTTTTAAATACGAAATACCGAATAAAATATCTAAAACCGGGAGGCAAGGTGATATAATAAATAAAATAATAATAATATCAGAAATCTTAACATCTCAGTTCTTGTTCTATCGATTAGATTTCCTTTTGTATAATTTTATGGTAGCTGAGTGGACCGCAGTCACCGCGTTAATTCCAATTACGAAGAGGGTGTGTCTTTGAAGGAATTCGGGACGCTGGATGCTCGACGAGGTTGCCAGATCCATTTAGAAAATTGTTAGAGGACCTGTTGAGACTGACAGTTTAACGACGAGGAAATAGCTTCTTTAAACCGCGATTCGACGAAGGTAAAAGAACATCAGCCCGGTGAGCAGATTGGTATTTATGCGGGCGAAACGTCAGATTCGTGCAATTAGAATTTTAACCTGGCAACGATCGATCGATACGCATAGTCAGGAATACGCGCAGTCGTTAATAATATTGGGACGCCATCTAACGGCAGGTGCAACGTTAACGCGTGTCTGAGAATTACGGGGAATTCGTTGGGGCGAAATAAATCAGGGTGGATCGCGTACCGTAATCGGTAATCCAATTACTGGTAGATTATGCGACCAGTCCCGTGGACCTCGACCGTGTTGCCCATTTCGTCGAGAATTCGCTCGGCTACGCCCGGAAACGATATAATTTCGTACACCCGTCCCGTCGTCCCATCTTTCGGATGATTAAAGTTCTTCGAATAATTGCGCAACGGTACCCATCCTGTGATTTCGCTCGATTTAACCGTACCACGGCCGCAAACGACTTCCGACCTAACTGTTGCACGTCGGAGATAATGAGAATCCGCGTTGGCACTTTTCGGCAGCCGGCGGACAATATCCATATTTCAGAAGTTAAACAATGTCACGGACAAACAAACAGTTGCCAGCACAAAATTAATTTCAGTTACCAGACGAAGGAATTCGCAATGGCGCAGTCGTTGACTGACACGGCTCGTATGCGCATCGAATACGTATTCCTGTTAACATTGACAAATATGCGCAATCGAGAGTGACGAGTTGATTCGAGGCTGATTCCAAAGCAGAGGCACCAGATCAGGGGAAAAGTTCCCCCTCTCTTTCTGCCAGTATCGGATTAGCGTCACGTGACTGGGCCGTGGCGGAAGTGTGGGGGAATAGCGGCGTAGAGTGGGGAGACAAGTCTCAATCTGGTGACTTCGCTCCAAAGAGCAAAATAATTGAAATTATAATAGTTTCCTTATGGACAGAGAGCATTTTTCGTTGAGATGTTAAAAAGATCGAAGCTACAATGCCGGATCGGCTACCGACCCCTCGCTGGTCGTAAATATAGTCTTTTTCGACTTAGAAACGAGCGGTGCCGTTAATGCTCGACTAACAAGCACGCCTCGTGCTCCACTTAAGCTCGAAGCACGCCTCGAATGCAGGCCTCTTATGTATCTCGGCGCGGGTACAAAGATCCTCGGTGCTTCGGGAAATATTTGCAAAGGAATCATCCTCTAAATGGCGGCGGCTAAGCGTTAATGGATTCTTGAAACTGACGGTGTCGGCATTGGGCCGTGATCAACGGCGGAAATAACTGATCCAGAATGCCGGAAAGTAAACCAGTCGATCGCCGATTGATCTCGCGTCTAATGCGTTTACGTGGCTCCGCGAGATGTGGGCGTTCGATACGGACCGTCGAGCGCGAAGAATGGCAAGAAAGTTCCATGGAATTCTGTCTACGAGGTTGTGCAAGCCCACCCGACCCATTCCGTGCCAAATCGAACGGAATTTTACACGTTGTTCACCGATTTTCTTCAATATCGTAGAACTGGTGGACTGCGGATCTTTATGTAAAATAAAAATTTCTTACCTGAATTGCAACAAACTGGAATAGAATCGAAATTTATTTTCTTCCCTATTATGTCCAGTAGGTTGAAAATAATATAATAGTATGTTAAACTTCTCTAATATTTTTGCTATAAAATGATAAAATAACAATTTGATGAATCGTACCTAATGAGCGGATTAACAAGTGACCTACATGAGCGGAACAAATAATCGTAATCGATAAATTTTTTTCTTAATTAAACCCGAGCAAACTTATTGCGATCATACCAGCAGCGTCATTTTTGAAGAAAATCGGATAGCCTCTTTGAGAACAAGGATTAGCCGACACAAGAAATTACAAAGCGCCGACGAGACAAACGTGTTTCACGGATGGTGGAAAATGTGAAAAACACCAGAGAGGAAATCGCTTTTCCAGAAAGCGAGCGCCTCGGCGAACATGCTCGTGAATCGCCCGTTTAGACTGCGCCGGGCTATTGCATTAATGCAAACGCGATAAATCTGATGTGCTCCGCGGCGCGAGCCTCGCCTGTTGGTGTCTGGGACATGTCCAGGACATGTTTAGATGATGAAAACTCCGATATCCGTCCGTCCCTCCGTCCGACTATACGCCGGCTTTGTCCCCTTGACTTCTTTCGCGAGAAACACAAATGAACGCGCGCGCTACTTGCTTTCGCTCCGGCGAGAATTAAACTTGCTGCATCGAGCCAACAAAGACGATCATTGACGAGGCGCTGACACCAGGATAATCTGACTTCTGGCCTGGTTTAACAACGAATCTCAGGACAACTCGTGACTCAGTGTCACCTAACCCTTTCGGCCCTAATGTCACACACTGGGTGGTCCATTTAAAGATGGTCGCCTAAATGTCTCATTCATTGTGACGATGAAAAAAGTATTTTCTATGCAATTTTGAATTGCAAATATTTTTATTCTTTTTCTCAGAAAAGTGGTATTTGCGCGACAAGTAAAAACGCTTAAAAAATTAATTCAAAGTCTCTCCTCTACAATAACGCGATAAGAGATCCAGTTGAAAGCAGCGGGCAATGAGTATGACTTTTTATTCGCCGAAGCCACTGCACTGGATTATACTGACCGCCATTTCCCGCGAAACTCGATTTGCAAAATAAAAGGGGAGCAAAACGTATGCAGTGGCTCGATATCTTTTAATCGATTATCGGAACCCGAAGTCTTTCTCATCGGAAACTAAATTCTCCTCGGGATCGAAATTGAATCTCTCGCGATTCAATCCGCGCATGAAAATTGCGGTTCCATAAACAAAGCACAGGTGCACGATTTTGACCATTAAATAGGTGAGGCGGCGTCTATTAATAAAAGTTTAAACGTTCGAACGATCCGCGGTGCATGCCAAATCGCTCTGACCGAGCATGGCAGCTCTTAGCTCTAATACGAATATCGCACTGTGCGGAGAATGTTCCGATGATGCCTAAACTCGTTCATCGAGTTTTTACGAATCAATCACTTTCCCTCTCTGCGATTTTATTCGAATCGAAGTATTAGGTGTTCGATTTTTCACTGCCAGCTTGAGCAGACAATGGAATCGACGCATGTTATTGTTTTCTCTCAATCAATCTGCACGAGGCAAATGTTGTTCGCTTTGCTGTCAATCATGTCTAACTAGATTGCATGTTTTCGTGGAAGATACAAATTTTCTGTATATATATTTACATCCATATATTATTATTATAAACTTTAAAAATGTGAGATAACGTAATCTAAGTCAATATCTTAATATTACCACAGGAACACATAGAAATTGGTAAAGGAAATTTTAGAAATGGATACTCGTTTGTCGGTATAAGGGTTGAATGGTACTGCGCCATATCGAATGATCGGTTTTTTAGTAAAAGCTCCAATCTCGTTCTCGCGCGTTTTCGAACAATTTTCCTGTGGTAGGGTCAGTAGTATTTGAAATAAATGAAAAGCAACCGAACTGCAGGCTGCAGCGAAACGACTTCGTTGGCGACCGCTGCCTACACTCTGTCCACCTACATAGTTGTTAATTGCATTCGGCTCGCAGGTGCCTGTTTTTTGTGCATACAAAGCCCCCCGGAACCGATATACCATCGAACAGGAACGACGTCATCGGTGCACTCCGCGAATCAAAGGTTGCGGAACATAGGACATAGGGTAAATTATGTAATGATAAAACGCTTTGCTGCGGCGCGCGACGTGATACTTCGCGCGACACTTTCGCCAACAAGACGATGCGTCGGCATTTTCCTTGAAGGTAACGCGGATAAGATTCCCAGTTGAATTTCAAAGTAAATATATCCCCTATAGAGTCGATACAGCCGATGAAGACAAAGGGCAAAGGGTTCTTTGAACAACGCTTAATACTCGATATCGACCCGTTGCTTTTCTCTCTTCTTCGCGCATGCAAATATCGCCTGTAGTCCGATCGGTTTGTGAAAAAGAAAATTCGGCGACAATCTCCATGCTCCCCAACACTAATCAACATGGTGTTTTCAACACTTTGAAAGATAAAATGTTTGAGTTTCAACGCTGAAGCGGCTCCGAGGAATTAAATCACCATTATTTTAATTGTTAATCCTTTTCTAGCGAACACATTTTGTTTCCGAACTTTTTGCATCAGACTTGAAAGCTTTCTATGTAGATCCTCGAGAGCTCTTTATCCGAACAAACGCTTCACAGGAGACAGTGTAAGGCTGTTTTCACAACGGTATACAAACCATCAGCAGTGAATACGAAATTCTGCGAACAGACTGTGGATCTGTAACTAAAATAAATATTTTCGTTGGCCACATCATGCATAATTTTAATAAGCATGAAATAATGTAGTAAATTTTACACTTTGAGAACATTAAATTCATCTAATTCCTAAAGCTGCAAACAAGCAATTTAGCCATTTTTTTTTTTCTCAACACTTAAGACTTTCATATATGATCCAGTTCTCCGAGGAAAATGATTCTAATACTAAACAAATTCTCGTCTACTAAGCGTTAAATTCTCCTATCGTTTTCACTGTTTCATACTTCATCTACCCGTATTTGCCATAATTGTTGGCTCTAAAACACGATATTAGAGCAATGGTTCATTTTCCGAAAGAGAAGGTTCGAAATGTAATGACAGTTCGTGTAGACCTTCTTCAATAGTCAATCAAAAAGTGAGTGCAAACAGAAAAGGAAGTAAATATTTGAAAGCGGGATTGCATTCTATGAAAGCAGCCTAAGCGTGACTGAGACCGTTATTGGATAACGTTCAACTATAGAATAGCTTTCACACTAGTGCACGAGATTTAATCCATCAAGACGTTAATGGAGACATTAGAACGTAAAATAAATGATGTAATAAAAGATGGAAATAAATGTGAAATAAAAGATGAAATAAAAGTCCAGAGCAGGTGACCGTAGGAAAAATCGTGTCGCACTGATTCGTACTGGCATCGAAGCGCGAAGGCACTTTCGAAATCGAAAATGTAGAATATTTCAGAGAAACGAGAATTGTTCGAGCAATAAATTTGAAAGACAAGCAAGATAGATTAAACCATATGTGTGGAATCGTGTATTTTTCCAAATCACCACGAAATCTGGAGAAAGAGATATATGTAACCCGCACGTCTGACTCTAACAATAAACGCGATGCACATGATCTATGCTCGACTATTATGTAAATAGCATGTCCAATAATAACTCTGCTTTGAAACATGTGACGAGACGAGCGACTGTATAAAGTTCTCTGTGGTCATTTACCTGTCACAACGACCGAGCCATAAGGCGCCATTAATTATGTAAGCAAAGCACACATATTGCTGAAAGATTTGAACGAAGTGAGTCAAGTGCACGGTGCGCTATGCGTAATGCACGCTAAATCAAAACCACGTGTGTCGCACAGTTCGCTTTCATTCTTTACATGGAACACAAATATTTCGTTGTTGAATTCGTCCATTTTTGCGGAAAATATATTTCACCCTGTTTCAGTTAAAATGGAAGAATGTTGCTTTATTTCTTTTTTATAATGCTCGTTTCACTGATTACAATAGTATGGTATTTGAACGATAAAAATTAATCAAACCCATTCGCAGCTCACTTAAATAACGGAGTGTATAAAATGAATTTCACTATCTCCAAGTAAAAAATGGTGAACGTCACTTGTAGTCGATGGTAGCGAACGTGTTAAATGCAAAACTCCAAAGTAGAGTTCGGAGTTTCTTGTATTAACTGATTCATTGCAAATAAAATTTTAATGGGGTTTCCAACGAATTGAAGTTGTGTATGGCAATATTTGACGAAAGTTTTTACACACATAATTGGCGATGAAAATATTTTAAATGCGAAACTTTAAAGGATAGAGTTTCTTATATCGACTGTATTCACTGGTAATAAAATTTTAATTGGGCTCCCAACAAACAAAGAACTACATACGTCAAACTGCAAAAGTTCGTGGCGCAAATTACTGTCGACTGAATTGCATACAGTTTGAAGTGTCTTAGTTAGTCTGTGCTCATTGCACATGAAATTTTAATGAGTTTGCTGACGTATGAAAATACTGCGTACTCATTGGCGAAATCACTATACATTCGCGCGAAACTTATAAGCGGATGGACATGAATTTAGCTTCGATCGGTGTATGCGAAAGTTTTTCAACGAGTCACGTGAAAGGTCAGCCGCGATACTTTCCGTCGTCGTCGTCGTCATCGTCGTAACGGCAATTTCGATTCCGGAAAGCAAGGCGACGATATTTACAATTCACTATTCATGTGAAGCGAGTCAACAACGCGGCCGGCACGTTCCTTTTGAAAACACCGAGCCTAACACGTGTCTCGCGTTGCGCGGAATTAGCAAATTAACTGATCGATTTACCCCCTGAAAAATATTTAGAACGGGGAGCTTGCGATAAACAACCGCGAACTTGTGCGACGACAAACTTTATAACCAGGAACGTTGAAACAGGCGAAGGCGATCGCTGCAAGTTCACTGAGGATTTTTTTATACATTTATAGCTCTCGCCGACTAGTAAAATGAAAAATGTTATTACCGACAAACGCTGAAGTTTCCATTTTATTTTTGCTACGAAATCTGTTTTTCTCCCTGGCCTCTCTGCGTGAGAGCAATAATTAAAATGCGGATTTCATGCACTCTTTTTATCATAATACAGGGAACACATTTTTCTCAGATTCAATTACTATAAATCAACTAATTTGTAATCTGCACGATACCCAGTCTAGCAATGATAAGACATTTCAAGTAATAGTTCTCAATATTAATATTTGAGTTTGTCCGCGTTCTAACGTTTCGACCGACGCACCGGGATATTGTAGTTTGTTTTTTGAAGGAAGAGCCTTGAGGTCGCCACAATGTGGATGTCCACCCACACATGAGTGATACGGTTAAATTGGTTGAATTGCTTCACAGAGTTAAAAATAACGTGAGAACTCGCCTAAACGTTTTGCTATCGAAAATCACGGTACTCGCGGGAAAGCATTTTCGAAGACGCACACCTGTGACACATTCGATTGTTTATACGTAGAATTTGCAATTTTAATGAAATCATTTAAAACAGTTTTTATGAATCGACATAACTTCACGCCGAGTAATTTCTTTTTAATTTGTCTCGTTAAAACTGAGATGCTCGAACGTTGTGTCCCAATTATGACGTAATGAATGGGTCGGCGACGGAAGATGGAAAAAGTAGGATCCCTAATGACCCCTGCTGTCATTCAAATAATTGCTCGATGCGCTGTTCACCTACAATGATTGGAAGAACGACCATTCGCGTACGACTTCTGATGAACGATTTCAACCGGAAGTAATTTTCTCGATTTAGAGGTCACTGTCTCGTATTGATCGCACAATTTCCCACGAACCTCTGTCGATCCGTGACGAATTATAGAAATATACCAGTTTTTATTTCACTCAGTACGGGTTTAATATCATGCAAATTTATATTCTTTAAATAATTGAAAAAATACTGGACAGCGTAGGACGTCAATTTTTCTGGCATTGAAATCGGTTCATCAGTTTGGTAAAAGCGAAATTTTAATCAAACATTTTCTTGATTAAAGGCTGCATCAATAATAAAATAACAAAGAAATATAAATATATAGCTATGTTATAGAGATGGAGAGAGAGAGGTATTTGTGAAATCATCTTGTTTTTTCTATACAAAATATTGCTCGGCTTGAAAAACAGTTTTCCGAGAATATTTCCATTTCACGAACGTCTAGGAATATTTCACTAAAACACGAAGTTAATTTCACGGGAGAATTGGAGTCCCTTTTTGTTACGATTCGATTCTGCACACGTTTCGCAAACAAGATCCTATATAAACTTCCCTTATACTGCCATGCTGTGGCGGTGTATAAAGCGCGCTATAAAACAGTGCTAGACCTTTATGAACATCCATTATAGAGTGCTTCACTTGTATTGAACTCCTAAGTTATTACCGGTGCTATTAAAAACAGAGGGAGATAAATAACAATCTCCTAAATCAGAGAGAGAGAGAGACAGAGATCATGTAAATTGTTTCTACAATCAAACATGATTCCTCGACGAGCGATTGAATTATTTGTTTAGAAAAATGTATTGTATGTTCAATGTTGTATAAAATAATCGAATAGTTTAATTTAAACCTTAGCAGTCGAGGGGTGACTCAGAGTCACCACTAAAAATTGCTGTACCATTATTCACAATATTGTTCACATTATTAAATATGTATACATATTTAATAATTATTACACATTTAAGTATTGTATCATAAAATAAAAAAAATCATATACAAGGGAATTATTCTAGGTCGGAAAAAATGTTTAATTTTCAAGTTAAAATAGCTCCGACTGCAAAGATTTAAGTGAAACACTCTGTATAAATGGTTGAACTAATAGTCATTGAGCGTTCTATTAAATAATGACACTGTCTCGAGAAGGGAAGTTTATTTTCGAGACACAAATTGAAATTTTCGTGGAACAGCGACAATGCAACATTTTGAGCTTGGGAAATGCGCTTTAGAGGTCATCAAAACTGATCGGAACAACGAGTCAGATATTCGCGGAGCTTCTCCATCGCTAAAGTCGGCAATGCATTGTCAGTGATACGCGTTTACGCATGGGTGGACAGCCGCATTGTGGTCGCACTCGCATTCACAGAAACTTGAACGTGTCTACTGTGGAAACAAATATAAAGTGATCCCCTGCGTGCATGGACTGATACGCGGCGAAATTTTTCAATGCATATTTCGTCGGGCAGCGCGATCATTCGATCGACAATACGAAAAAATAACGCAACACAGCGTATATAATAATAACTAAATTTCGATTTGAAGTTACAAACATTCCAAATCGAACTTTCACTCCGCTTTACCCGTACTTTTCTATTTGCTTACTCGCGAGTTAATAAACCGGAGTTTTGAAATGCAAAATATCTTCCCGAACGCCATAATATTTTAGCTGATAAGTTAAGTGGAACGCTGCTCCCATTGAAATTCAAATACGCCGCGAAAAAGTTTGCCCGCGTTACGTTCCCCCGGGCACGTACTCTGATTTCGCATTGGGAAGGCAGTTTCCAACACTTACCGACTATAGTGGCTATAGTGACTGCGTGTTACACAAGGAATTTACATAATCGATTACTTTAATCGGTTACTTTAATCGAAAAATTTCGGAACATTGTTAACATATGAATGCATCTAGGAAGCCATCGCGGAAGCCAGAGAAACTAAAAAAGAAAGAATGAGGACTATAAAGAAAGAAATTGGCAGGGTTTCAAACGATTTTCTACAATTTTTGTAGAAGAAAGACGGCTTTGTTATCCGCGAAATTGTGATTTTGGGTATGTTGACCAAATCTTAGCTCGTAAGATGAAAAGACACCTGCCGAATATAAAAATAAATTGTACAGAAGAAAGAAAGAATTTGGATAGCTAATTTTTGAGTTATCAGTGGCTATTATTCTCATAAATATTTAATAAATGATTTTCTTTGTGGGTTTAATGTGAGACGAGAGCCGTCGCTTGATGAAAATTCCTGTTATTTTAGAAGAGACCATTTTTTGGAGCCGTGGATTTCCAACAGAATTTACTGACAGCTATATCATGGGCCTGGCTTTATAACGAAGCACAAGTGATGCGAATTAATTGAATCGATACACGAATACCAGCTCCATCAAGAATACGATTCGCCGCGTTGCACGATCGGCGCGCAACAGACTGCGAATTATTGTTCAGTTAAGAACGGCTCTATGGAGAATCACTTTCGGAGAAAATGAAAGAAAACATCGCTTTTTAAACGCTATAGATCCAGAGCAGAGACACAGGTTGTCGCTTTTCCCCGACGGTTAAATGAACTCGCACACGGACGAACCACATACGAACGGGACGCGGGCGAGCGATGACGTTCAAGAAAATGCTCGGTGAACCCTGAAAGAAATTTTCATTTTATTTCACTCGGCTAACCAACCTTGTAATTAATAATTTTCCGTACAGCAAGGTGCCGGTCATTCGTTATTGGTCAACACGGATATTCCTTTAACGAACGCCGCAGGGTCCGTCATTTATTTTTAAAAGAGAATCTATTTTAAACGACGCGCTAATCCCTTTTATTTAAATTTCATTGCCATGGGACTTGAGGCTGCTCTTTTCTTTTTCTTTTCAAGGACAGACTTGAGAGCGCGCCTAAATTTAACAGCGAGTCTAAAATTGTAAATTTTATAGAAAAAGCATCATGATTGCAAGTTAATAACACTGTTCCGTTTTAGCGAAGAAAATTTATTTTTGCCTTCCCGAAAACCTTAACACCCAATTACATTCCCAGCATTACGAAACAATTTCGGAAAAAGCACAATTAATTAATGCACAGACTGAAATATGGGGATGTTATTTATACATACGAGAGTCATATTCACAGCGCTTATAAATAGAAAGCATGACGCATTGTTCCAACATTCAGCACGTTGTTTACATCGGAAAGCGCACTTCCAGACACTAGGTACATATTTTATACAGAACTCTGACACGAACAAGTGAAAATACAGAGGTCAACCATTTGCGAAGTTTAATTGCAATTGTGTTGCAGCCTCAATCACGTTAGAACGTAATTGCATCTGTCAACTAAAAGCTCTGACATCAATCTGTTATGCAAAAGTACTGATATCAGAAAACGCAATTACCGAGCCATTTTATGGCTTGCGCAAATGGCAAGGCACAAATAACCAACGTTAATAGACACTTTGGGATACAATCGCTTAAAATTCTAGTTATAATTCTAGTATAAAATCGCTAATTGTTAAATTGAATAACTGTATAATTCGATCAGGATATTACAGAACTCATGATGCGATTACTGTAACTCTGTTCAATCTCATACAAGTGTTTCTGATCCGATTCACGTCACTAGAAGATTCCCGATTTTATGCATTTATGAGAAAAATGGATTGATCAAATACAAAATTGTGTCGTTTGGAGAATTGACTTCTGTTATCCAAACAAGCGTTATGCATGCAATATTTGTGTAAAATAACGAAGATATTTCAGATATGCAGAGTCTTCAGGATATATTGCGTAAACATTTGAATAAGATTTCGATCGAATATGTTCTGCCCAGGGTCAATAATGCGAAAAAATCGAGAGTTTGTCGGACAGTACGGTGAAACATATCTCGGCGGGCATTGTCCACGAGAATCAAGACTACAATCGATACGCTCGGGAGATTGCGCGCCGTGCGAGAGGGTGACATTTAATGAAAAAATTCTCGTCTGCTATTATAGTCTCGGGGAGTAAAGAAAGGGAAACCTATTTCCTCAGGGTTGCCGAAGTAATCAATGCGTTCTCGCGCAGAACGGCCGGCGAAAATCAACGACCGGATTAAATAAAATAAACGGACAGTGCAAAGGTAAACGACGACCGAAGGGATCGCGTATACGCCGATACCACCGGGCATGGGTCGACGATGTTCAGCGACTTATGGTCGGCCCGTTTTATGAAGGGTGTGCGGAGATGAGTAGAGTCGAGTTGGGCGCGGACTATAATAAGCCTGGGGCGAAATGAAATACTAAAGACTACATCACGAGTCTAATTCTGATCTGTTCTGTTTTGCCGCGTGGAAGACTATGAATATTTACTGGAATATGCATTTTCGTAGATTTTATCCAATTTGGATGGTCACTCATTCGACTCATTATTATCATTTCATTCGAAGGCTATGGGATGGAGAGTAAAATAAAAATTTTGTTCATTTTTATGGAATATCATACTTAAATTGCAGATTTGATGCAGTCATGAGAAAAATGGGTAGATCAAATGCAAAACATTTTAAAATACTGTGTTTTCAACGTTCATTTTGCACAAAAATTCACATCGTAGTATATTGGCGCATGAAATGCGCGACCTACTAATATTAATGAAACTTGGACGTGTCGAATACCGCAGGAAATGTATCAGTTTATCAATATCGGCCGTTGGCAGTAGATAATTACGAGCTGAAAGTATTTTCTGGTCGGCCGAGGAACAATGCTTGACTGGCAGGAGGGGAAAGGGGAGGCGAGTGTCGGAGACAGAACAACGGGAATCGATATTATTTACCTAGTTTATGATAACGAAACAGTTAACGGGGTGGTTATGTTTACCCACATCGACACTGAACTCCCTTTCCTGTTCGTTGACCCCGCGAATATCCGGCCAGAGTCTAGTTAGGCTGTAGTTAGTGCCACGAGGCGAACGCTCGATACTCGGCTTCGACGCTGTGGGAGAAGTTTTCTCTCGCATATTCATCTCGTGATCGAAGCAACAGTTTTAATAATCGGATGATCCCGTCGAGACGTGAAAAACTCGGCAACTTTCCCGGGGGAAACGTTAATGGCGCCGGCCATTTCCCGTTTGGTAATTAATTACCGCGAATTCAGGATACTGCTGTCCACCATGCACGAGAGATTAACTTTGCGATGGTATGCCATTTTTTTGAATAACTGAAATTGATTAAAGGTCTACGAAAATGACCGAGACAGCGGATTTCTATGCAGAATAAAAATTTTCTTACTACTTGCAATGAGTTACATATAATACAGCAGTGTTGTAAATTTTTTTTACTGTATAATAGCATTTGAACATTTCATTTTCGTTACAAATGCAAGGCATCTGCAGTCTAGTAATCACATTTAGTCTGGTTCTGTTCCAGTTTTCTTGAGTGTGTGCATAAAACTTTGTAAAAAACGACTGCATAGCTAACATTGTTAAAGCACAACTTTTTCTAAAATCATACGGCTAATAATTTGGAAAATTCGCTACAATACTGGGAAATATGTATGTAATTGTAAAAGGATTAGCAATTCATAAAAATTCATTAAGATTCGTACACGCGGGAATACCGTTTAAGAATTGAAATGCTCAATGGTATTTTCTAAAATAATTATTTCGCGAATGAAGTGGCAGATAACAGCAGGGAATAATTAATTAATTCGCATTAGGGAAACATGGATCAATTAATTCGAGCACGAGGTTAATGGAAATGATCTGTTGATTTTCGCATATGGGATTTATCTATCTCTAAAAGACATAAATATTGATAAGACAGCATGAGGGACGCGTCGAAAACAACTGTTCTCTTTCACTTAGACTATTCACTTGTACTTGTTCATATTAATAGCGAATCATTTTAATTACACAAACAGTTTATAAATAATCTCAATGACAAACAGATCGAAACCAATCGATAGATGATGTGACAGGCACATGATGAATACAAGGAACTGGCTATAAATCAAGTCTACGAATTACCTATTTCAACAGGTGGTCGAATTTAATTTCATCTCGACGTATTAGCGTTGCAACAAGGAGAAACTTCGATTGTTCTGTTTTTTTTTTTACAGCGATACACAAGTCGCGAAGTGACTCTCGAAATTAGTCGATACTGTTATTCACGTGCCTCGGTTTATTTTATAATAAAATGTCAGGTCTTGCGGAATACAACGTTTTGGTTCTTGCAATTTGTTATTGGATTGTGAGTGTATTGTATGCATTCGTCACTTTATATATGACACGATCATTATATTTATAAATGAATCGATCTATTTGTTTTGAAATGATAGACCCGATTCTCTCGTGTCCCTCTTTAACACCTAATTTTAACACACTTCAGCTCCCAATTTATTTCTGTCGAAATTATTGAAACTATTAACAATTGTTTGATATACTCCGTCAATCGAGTATACATATTACCATACAAAATTGAAATTCGAAACCTGGATATATGTATTCTTATCGTACAACCGTGGGCGGGGTAATGCTACATAAGAAAATAAGTCTAAAATATACAAAAAATTTTTTCATCCGAAGCTTCGTTGTCGAGAAAATCGAGTTGGAGAATGCATCGACTGTGACGCGTCTGATCATGACCAACCAATTCTACTTCCTGCATACATTCAAGCACGCGAGCTCGATAGATCTGTAAACTCGATTTTCTCGGAAGCAAAGCCGGAAACGAAAAAAATTTATTCCACATTTTCGACTTATTTTCGAATCGCCCCCTCCACGGTTCTACCATCAATATTGGAACATCCTGTATATGTAAGTCAAGTTTGGGGGTCGATAGTTCTACTGTTACGTATCAAAGAGCAGTTACTAAATAATTATTATTGAAACAGTCAAACCGAATTGGAATAGTTGAACACAACAAGCACTTGCACACCTGGCAAAATGTCAATCACGCCACTGCTTCAGAAAGACCAGGTCTTTCGCAGAACCGATTCATGCGCGTCTCAAGATCCGACAGGTGCAACGTTCACGGAACAACTGAACTTAGATTGCATTATTATTTGGATGGTGGCCCGTTTACCAGGTGGAGCCATGGATACAGTCTTCAGCTTCTACCTATTGTTCACGTACAACTATGACTGACAATATTGCTATAACAACATTTCGAACGTCACAAAGATCTATTCGTTTCCAATGCAGTAAGCAGATCGAATTGTATTAGCCGCAAAGCTTCGATCGAATTCCCAGTTTCAGGTGCAAGACGATTCAAGCGATTTCACAGACAGTTTCATTGACATTGATTGTAAGATTTGGCCGAAGTTAGTGGCCGGTACGCCGAAGCTGTGAGTATTACATGATGCATCTGGCAGCGGTGCCAACTTGATCAACTATTGCCGGACAATGTGAAAATTCTTGTTTACATTCGCGAAAAACAAACGTCTACTGGGAAACGTACTCACTCGCGAAAAGGCGATGTACTTAACCGTGTAACCATTCTTCTAAATAAAATCTGCAATTATCTTATTTATGACTGACACAGTTGAGGACACGGCGAGACATTAATAGCAAAACGTTGCGCTGGTCAGAAATACTCGAGGCGATTGACTGATACGTTTTGAATTGCTTTAACGAAATAATGATTTAGAGTTCGAAACGAGCGCTTTCTTTGAACTGAATTGATTCAGAATTTTAAAGCTGCTCGAAAAAATTGTCTACAAAAATTGTACATGATAAAATTAAACTAAATTTATGTGTATAGTACAGCCATCTCTCAGCAGCTTATTTTTTGAGCATCGTATAAATTAATATTCCTGTAATAGAGATAAATAAGAACTGAAGCCTGGACTCATTTTAAAGATTCTACTGTCGCGCACCATTAATCAGTTTCCTCCAAACTATTTTTAAATAATGTAGCAGAGAAACAGAAGACCTGTTTTTCTTCAAACATGCCGTGTACGCTGAAACCTCTGTAAAAACATTTAAAAACTTATTTCGTCAAGTGAATCATTTTACATATCTGCTTCCGAAAGATCATATTCGTAACACAGGTTCTCGACGAATAATATTGTAGTTCATTTATGCAGGTTACACAGAACAAAAATGATTAATCACCGACGAAACTAAAGCTTTGACATTCGGCCAACTCTGCGGTGGAAATCCGCTGCAGTGCAATGCAGCGAGATGTTTAGTTAATTGCATTAAGACGCGTATTCAAGGTTGTGAACAGAGATCGTCTTTCAGGCTGTGATATACGATATACGAAATTGTATTTGGTTTCGTGCAGATTATAATTTCATATAGTGCATTATACGGGCACCGTCGGCGGTTTAATGAACGTCGCCAGTGGGTGTAATGGTTGCATAATGAACGTTTTCACACAAGAAAGATCGACGAAGTCACATTTCGCGAAGCCAAGCAGAACACCGGCGAGAAATATTAATTTCACGAGGCTACGCGCTCGATAAGTTTAGCGGTGGCTGCCACGCCGTGGAGAGTTCGCCAATGATATTCTGCAATCTAAACCGTCGCGTAACCGGAAGGGAAACGTGCTCCTTAAACGGTCATTTCCGGGAAATTGTTTAATGGGAAATCACCGGGCAAATCCAATTTTCACAGAATCCCACGGAGCTTTGCTTGACCTTTCACCGACGCAAACATATGCTGCCCAAGGCGCGTTTATCGGAAATACAGAAACAGAATCTGCAGATTATACGAGGGAACGGAACGCTTTGGGCGTGTGTCTGTCATTAAAACACACGATTACAATTTGTTTATGCACGTTTTTTTCTCGTCCATTGCGTCACGATAGCCGACAATTAATTTCGGCTTCCGCAAGCTGATCAGCGACGACTAGCATACTCTTGGCCAATAAGGTAACACGTGTGCGCAATCTTTAATTCATCAGTTGTAAATAGACTTATGTAGGAATGAAATTTTCTTTCGCCTTTTTTTTAAATTTAGTTTTATTTCGCATTTCTGTTTTTTTTTTTAGTTTTATGTCGCATTTCTGTTTTTTTTTTAGTTTTATGTCGCATCAACATCAAATAAGTGAGGATAAATTACATCATTTGTTTGACGAGTCTGCTTGCCTTGATGAAGTCAAGTAGGTCATTTATTTTTCTATCATTCTTGGCTGAAATTAGGCTTGGCTTTTTCAATTCTTATTTTTGGATAGTTTATTGTGTGCTTATGTGTGTAAACGATTCGTACAAGCTGGCTCCAACAAATTTTAATATTGATGTTCAGACGTGCTTTATTTTTGGCCTTTTAATAGAGTTGCATAACTGCAACATACGGCGAGCACATGTCCAGGACTGAATTCATATTTCAGGAGGTCATTGCAGCAGTGCACACTGCAAAACATGTCCATACTTACTTTAATAATGAAAATATGCCTGGTTTGGCACGGCCTGCATGCTTACCTGATATTAATATTATCGAAAATTGTTGGAATATTCTCGACCTAACCCACACCTTAAAAGCATCATACATTGAAATGAACAAAATAAAAATAATTGAGAATTATATCAACCTTTTGTCAAATGACAGAAATATTAGAAAATTCAGGACAATGTATTTCTTATTAATTAATACCGAGTATATGTTTGTGACAGTATACTATTCTAAGATTTTCCTTATTCTACAATCCGAAGATACTGCAAGCTCTTTTCAGTGATCCGCATTTTCTGAGCTCGTAATCTCACCGGATTACACGTGACATATACAGAATCGTGCATGTGTCACTGAAAAGCTAAAGATTTCTTTGTCATCGAGCGTAAACAGTAACAGCGGGCACTCTACAGACGCATTATCCCTCGCTCGAGAGCTTACGTGCAAAGATATATATCGCCCAAGTTTCTGAAGGCGGAGTTCCGTACGATAAAATTTCACTGTACATTTTCAACCCACTTTTACACGTGAGAGCAGCCCTCTTTCGATTACACCGCGAATTACAGCGTGGGCCCGTGCATCAAAAGCGAAACCGCATTAATAATACGAAACTTTCTCTCTCTCTCTTTTTCTCCCGTGCCACGGCGAAATAAATCATGGATCAAGTCGGAAGAAACTAGGAAAACACGAAGTAAGTGCTACTTTTCCATAATTGAACGTCGCGCGTCGCCTTTTCTCGATCAGCCTCGAAAACCGTGCGCTTCGGGTTTCGAGCAGAGTACAAGCTAGATCCTCAAGCGGAAATAACCAAGTTTATGGTTGCATTTTGCATCAGAGTTCGGTCAAATTCCCGAGAACTATGAATAACCATTACCTGGAATGATGAAATCCTATTTAATTCTCTGCGAATTAGAAGGTGGATTATTTTGGATTTAACTACTTCGTTCAGATTTTTAATCGACTCGGTTTGATATCACTGATAAACCTGAAAATTGATATTCACAGAGAATTTGTATTTTTCATATCTTTTTACGGTTATCACTTTAACACTAGATCTATCGAGCCATAAAAGTAAGTGGTGCATATTCCCTTATAAAAATGACAAGATTGAGCTTATTTAGTCTTTGTGCGGCGCGGCGCCCATTGTAATGCGTGCTCTACTAAAGATAAACATACAATCCTTTCTTATGAGATCATTTTTATTATTTCAATATGTGTTAAAACAATTTAGTGTTAAATGACCTTGAATGACTTTGAATGAGWATATCGTTGAAATTGTCTCGAGAAGGGCTGCAATCGTAGGAGTTCAAAAATATGTGGTTCCAGAACGCCAGTCTGATGTTTCGAAACATCGCTTTCTTGTTTGGTATCGTCGAAAGAAGAGCATGTTCGTGATTTTCCGTCGTTTGCGGCGACTTCGTTCGGGGAAACAGCTGTTCCATATCATGTCCGCGAATAAAGGGATCCCCGAAATCTCGAGAACCAAGCAGGAATTAACGAGTAAACGACTTTCACGCGCGTTCGTTCTCGAGAGAGAGAGCTCGCATGTGCGAGCAAACCGCTTCGGGGAAGTCGTACGACGTCACAACTATAGATACTCTATTTTCGCTTATCTCACCTCTACTGGCCCTCCACTCTAAACTCTCTCGTTCTCTCTGCGTCCCTCCTGCTCGTTTTCTGTTTCCCTCTCCGGATTCGCTGCGCACCGCGCCGAGCAGCGCGGAGCCGCGCCGCACCGCGAGAAATGTGTATTTCTGGCTCGGATTCTCGACGGGCGCGCAGGGCAGAGCTCCGAAGACAAATTCGAACCGGAATCCGTTCCGACCACGAATCACGATAAAGCTGATAGAAATCGCTCGTCGATGATCCCCCGAGAATTCGAGAGGAAAACGATCCCCCAGACTCGCACGAGAAACAATCGCCAGCCACGCGAGAAATTGCACGCGGAACGGCCCCAGCAACGAAGCCATCCGATGTGTTCGAGGACGTTTACGGCCAATGAGATTCCTCCACGTCGAGCTTTACGTGGTTCCCATCCATTTTCGAGAACAGTCGTTCCTTTCCCTTCATCCGGCCCTTTCTCAACGGTAAACCTTTCGAGTTTACCCTACTACGTCTCTCGGAATTTCATTTCAACCATTTCCGCTTCTTCTAACCGTTTCAATTATAATCAGGGGATGAAACCAGGGATGGACAACAGGTTCCAGGGTTTCAAGTTTTTACAATTGTACCTTAACACTTTTTTTATTCGAAACTGGACGAGAAATCGATTTGTGCAAAATATCATAGAACTTCATTTAAAAAAACAAGCGCAATTTCCTGATACAGCTTGTTAAACCATGCAAAGCTCCTCTACAATTTTTGTTCGATGAAATAAAAAGATGAATAGAATATTCAGTAGAAATATTCATTGATATTCATAAATATTCATTGAAGGTATTAAATAACAAGCCAGATACTAGATACGCCCTGCACAGTACTGTGTCGTAGCATCCCAGTTTATAGTGCAAGGTAAGTATCATGATTATGGTAGAGTTGCGAACGTTCGTTCAGAATAATGTCAGTTTATCACAACCTACCTTTACTGGTGAGACTGAAGCTTCTGAGCCTGTAACTGTCCTCGTCCTCGCCGTCTTCCCTTCCCGACGACATCTGCGATGAGGTGTCAGGAACATCTAAAAATGCATTGCTCTTCCTGTGATGAGTGTGATGCATGCTTTGGCCTCTTCGGCTTCCTCTTCTCCTGAGACCGGGGCTGATGTCATTGTCAGTCAATCTGGGCTCGCTGCTGCAGTGAGCTGACTTGACTGTACCTTGGTGATGTTGCGCGGCTGAAATCGAAAATCAACCGAATACATCATGTGTCAATAATTACGAACTATCCTAAGACTTGTTTATCTTATAATCTAGTTCGCTTCTTTGAAATAGAAACGAAACAAATCATACAACAAGGTGTTGAAAATGATAAATACATATCAATCCTTTCAACATGTCAATCCTGTGTTGCGATCGGAGAATATTGGTTTATCCAACAGTTTGCAAGATGTCAAAATTATCGCAGAATTTCCAGCGGATAGCCGTTGCGCAACCATATGTTTACGCCGGTCTATTATTGCGCAACACCTACACGGTGCTTGGAAGCTTTTAAATCTCTTGAGAAGCGTGCGTGCAATAAAGCTTTTAAGGTGGGTCATTCTGAACCAAACCCGCCCACCTTGTTGAACAGCCTGTACCTCGCCCTTCGTCGAGCGAATTTAAAAACGGCTGGTTAGGCAGGGGGTCAAAAGCACTGAACAGCGCGGAGCAGCGTGCTCTTTCACATATTCACGTGGCGTCGAAACGCGGGTAAGTATATCCCCCACGCACGATGGGGATTGATCACGTGAATATGCTAATGCGTTCAAAGACCTGGTAAAGAAAATTCTCCGGGGGGGCTGTAAATCCATGCATCCTTCGATATAAATATAATCGCGGAGGTTCCTCAACAAATTAGCCAAAATGCAGGAGCGGTGCAAGTGGAAAAAGTTACTATACGATGATAATAAAAACGGAGCTATGATTCCTCGGACAGAAAGCATCCTTGTCAGCATACTCATACTTGTTTTTCATTATCTAAAAATCGATTTGCACCACAATTTATACCAATGTTACAGAAATTATAATTTCTTTGTCGTGCATAATTTCATAGAAGAAAAAGAAAGATTATATTTATTTTATCAACAACTCAAATATGCGACTCCCGCAACGTGTAAAAATATTCATCTCGTTTGTAATTGGTTATTAATTTCATCGAATTCTTTTAATTATCCCGTTAACTAACCAGTTTCGAAACACGAAGCTGACTGCCGATATCGAAGTTAATCGGCGTCCGACGAACCGCTAATTACAATTAAACGTATATCAACAATGTCAAACAGGATCAGCTCGGACAAATAAAGGCGATCGATGGTGTTTAACACACGAGTCGATTTTTCAACGAGAACGTCATGTTGACCGATCAATTTGCATGCTAGCAGCCGTAACGAGCAACCATGTCAATCAGACTTAGTTCAATCCTTTATCACTGGCTGCGAGAGTTTATAAAATTTTCAGTGGAAAACAGCTGTTTTTTTTGGAAACGGTACGTGGTGAAGTAAAAGCGCTGGCTCAAAGTTGAAAGTTCAAATACTGCAATATGCGAAGCATAATAACACATATTGCAATTCTCACGACTGAAATTTTTTTGGATCAGTGCCATAATGTTCAGTTTACTGATTGGTCTAATTAGTCTAATTAGTTTAATAATGATAAAATTATTCTAATAATAATAATATCGATTTCTGTGAAATTATTTCTTCTTGTTGCACTTCTTTTAGCCTCAGGTTACTCGCAAAAATCTACGTGATCTGTCTAATCTAAAATGTAAAAAACAAGGGAACGAAGACTTTAAATATGTTATAAACATACATTCCTTTGTGGGTTTACTTTAGACAGATTCTGAATAAATAACGATCATTTTACATTTATTTACAAGAAGACATAAAATAAAAAGAATTTAGGGACATACCAAATTAATTTTTTGAATATGTCTTCTCTGGATGTTATGGCTTTGTATTTTTAATTTCCTTTTGCATACATAGATCTAAGAAACTCGTTCTTTCAGAATGGATTCAGTGTTCCTATCACATTCATCGACGTGCACAAATTGTGCTATAGCGGCACCTTCCGCCACATTAAGAGGGTTAATTACGCGACGACACCTGTCCCGCAACTACTCGACACATCGTCGATGTGTCTATGGGGTGAATTAATAAGAATTGACATCTAGAACAGCTTGTAACTTGTCGGTTGTAAAACTTTGATATCTCTGAAAATGTGAGGTCTAAATAAATCTAAATTTTACCATCCACGTATAACCAACGCGACAATCAATGTGTTAACCGGTTTGACCCGTGAACGGTTCAGTTGTCGTCGAAGGTATGAGAGGAACATCAATCCTAGTAGTCGTCCTTGTAGGACCTCGTAGAGTCTCTAGGAGGGACTCGTCGAGGTGATCATTCTTCCCTAAAGATTAAAAGCTCTTAAGTTATCGTTGCATTACCTTGGGCAGCTGCTCGGCGTCGAATGCTCTTATTTGCACCGGAAACACGAGCACTCTGGGACCTGGTGGCAGGTCTGCGTCTTCTGGTGGGTGTGCTGCTGTCGGGTGTACCGCTCCCACTGTCCTTCTCCCTGTCGATCCTATCTCGTTCCCTAGCGCCCGAGGGAGGCATCGCCTCCAACATTTGTTCCATGCTGGAGAACCCGGGAGCACAAATCGAGGCTGACCTGGTCTTCCTCCGTAGCGAGTTTTCGGCCATCTTGCCCTCACGTTCCTCGACGCAATCCCTGCAATACTGTCGACCGGCAATTTCCGACTCAGAAGGGCGTCCTCAACGAGAGTGTCCGCCTCCCTCTCTCTCGATACTCGCCGCACTATCCAGCAACGTTCACCGTCCGCTATTGATATTTCAAAGTCAATTTCCTCTTTGTAACCGTCTCCTATTGCTCGTTGAATTTTTTATTGGTTCCCAAGGTTTTTTTGAACTCGCGCTCGAACGTTTTCGTTGTACTTAGGCGACACGAGGGCCAAAAGTAGGGTGCTGCTTGTTCCCGTGACGCACACACGCATACGTAGACCTTCTATCCCGCACTTTTGCCCTTTCGAACAATCAAGATTCTCGGGGCGTGCTCGGAAATTGCCCCCGGTGGGTTTATGAGCTCCCGGAAGAGTAATCTTCCGACTGGAGAACCACTAAGCTTCCGGTCGCTTTGATTATCCACGGAACAGACGGTTCACGCACCCACACTCTCACGCACGGGCACATGTACACCGCAGGGAACCTTTGCTACCTTTTTCGGATCCAGTCTCCTGTTGAAAGTTTTTCACGCGATTTGTATACACACACAGCCGCCGACACTTATCGATCGAGTGTGGGAAAACAAAGGCTGTGGCCTTCTGTCCTCGTGCTACGGGGCTCGAGTGCCTCCCGCTGACGAAACTTGAATTCTGAAGCAACACGTGGTATCGCAGACGTTAATTGTAACGGAACGGGACGGATTCGGTGAACCGTTTAAACCTCGGCCGCCTCGCCCGGGGCTCGGCTATCTCGCCGGAAATTAAGGGCTCTCTCTAGCTTCGTGATTCCAATTCTAGCCGATTTTTTCGAATTTTTGACCACCAAGTTATCGGATGTTGTATTCAGTCGTATATCATGAAATAACGGATGCTAAATTGTTTGCCATTTTACGATTCTTTATTGAATGTTTAGACGTTGTATCTAGGAAAGTACTCGACCAAGAATTCCTGAAATACAATTGCGCAAGATAAGTTTGAACCTCTACAACTTCCGATCAAGCAATCTAACGATCCCTATCGATTTACAACTTCGAGCAGAGTCTAAGCCGGTTTTTTCGAATTGTTTGCCAACAAGCTACCGCATATTGTATTGGGTCGTGTAATATGAAATAATTGGTGCTAAGAACTATGTACATGTTTTTATCACTGCAATATAGCAGCTAAGGTCAAGGTGAGTTCAATTACCTGTAACACTATGACCTTCAGATGACCTTGAGTACAGAAGATTCAAAGTATAATTCAATGTTTATGAGATATATTTTTAAAATGTTAAAATGTAGAAAAAATTTTAAAAACGATTTTACGGACCAGGAAGATTTCTTGAAAAATTGTCTCATGGATCTTCGATTTTCAGATTCTGATTTCAGATTTTGTTCGAATGCATGAATTATCTAGGAAATAAATTGTACAGAGGTCGTTGGCAATATATTCACGAGAATCGGTAGCAGTAAATATTCAAGATATTATTTTTCCGGGATGAAGAACATCCGAGAGAAGTTACGAAGAATTCGTTTACCCAGTGAGGAAGACCTGCTCGTAATTGTTTTTTTTTTGAGGCTTCAAAATTGTTTCTGTGTCATATATTTCTTCTTCTAGCACGCACGTGCAGCGTTTATTTCTTCGTATAAGAATAACTGGCGACCAAGCTTGCCGATAATTAACATCAAACTTTCCGAGTAAATAATGTAACAGAATTTTACATTTTTTATAGCATTTTGTCTCGCAGAGCAATGCAGTAACTGTGGGGCTCGGTTTTCACAAAAATTTTAATCCGAGTAGCTGGTGATAATTATTTGTTCGACTTCAGTAATAATACAAATTTGAAGCGAATCATTTTGGCTGTCGCAGTTCATTCTGTAATTTCAAAAAGTTCGCGACAAAAATGCAGCTACTGTAAAGATATTATGGACGTAGAAAATAATCTTGAGATAATCACAATGAAATGTAATTTGATGATAGTGTAGACAATATGAAATGTCTTCAGTTACTGCATCGTAAAACCCTGCTGGAACCGTCATTCCTCACGCGTCAAGCTGATAGACGCTAATGGAACCCCATGAGCGTACCGCAAAGCCTCTATAAGGACAAAACAGTCTATTGATCTGTTTTCTTTGAAAGCGAATGACGCATTTTATTACGCTTGAGGTGCAACGTTAAGTGGAAGAGATCAACCTATGCGCGGCCCTCGCTGTTTACGAGCTACGGCCGCCAATAGCGATCAGAAATTTTGCAAATTCAGAATTCATGCTCACGCGACCACTACAATCTCTCATATAGCACTCAATCAAAAATTAATTAAAATTTGTTAAAATTATGAAGATACTTCAACGAAAAATTACTTCTTTACCCAAGCATATATTGTGATAAACAGCACACAAAATCTATAAAAATTCACTATTCTTATTAGATATAAAGATATAAAAAACATTTTATGAATTTTATGAACGCATTTTCTCGTACCATAATTAAATCCGTAAGAATTTATTAAATGCAGTCAGCTATAGTAAATATCGATTAAATTAGCTACAGCAGAAATAAAAATTGTGTAATTAAAAGACTAGTACCGAAGTATTCCTTGATATTTAAACCCCACTAATTAAAACTTATCGTAATATTAAATGCAGTGCACTCATTAAAATTTTCTGAATGTAGATATACGCTGTCCCAGTCAAAGGGTGGAAGGAAGACCAACGAATTTAATTGTTCTCATTATTCAAGAAACGAAAACGAAACATACGCCAATTTAACAACCATGGTCAATGAGTAAAATAGTTCTCTCTGCAATTCCATCCAACCTGATCCTCCACCAAGAGGTAAACTCACGTAACTCATTCCCCGATGTATCAAATATCTCTCAACTTTATCACACGCGACTGTGAATCTCTAAACAGCAGGAAGATTGAAATGTTGTTTTACGTGTTCGTAAAACAAATTTTAAATATCAGAGAAAAAATTATTTGAGCTTCAGGGGTTGAAATTTAGGGAGGTACCCGAATTTTTCGCTCGAAATCAACGCGGGAAAATCAGCACTGCGGAATGGAAAAATTAAATTCGTTTTGTGTATTCGAAACGCTGTCCTACATAAATAATTATTATTGTAGAACATAGATAGTTACAATGCACTTAATTGATGTACATCGGTCGAATTAAAAAATTATTTTATTCTCTACAATCAGATTCAAAAACTTTAATCTAAACTTAAATAACATTTCTTATTAAGTAAACTCTGTTTCAGAGCCACTACTAATCCCTAACTAAACATTCGTACAGCTTCAAAACCGAAAACTCTTCTTTCAATAAGAAAGATCTACTTCTCTTACTCTTCTTTCTAACGAGACAATCGTGCAGCTCCAAAACTGAAAGCTCTAACCAGAAAATCGACTAGCAGTCACGCTAATCGTCCAGACCACTATCTACTTATCGAGTCGATTCGTGAATGATCGAAGGAACCCTATCAACTCCTAACGAAGTATTAATACGACACCGAAACTGATGGCTAAAAAATCGATTACCCATATCCGGTCGTAAAAACCACTATCAACCCCTACGAGATATCTATAGAACTTGAAAACTGAAAGCTCTAGCGTGAAAATGACTGAAAATCGGCCGGAGACCTCGAATGAAAACAGGCCAACAACATGAAGCTTCGCGGGTGTGTGTACATACAATCCAGCATCCGTTCGTTCCTTTCGAGTGAAACCGTGGACACAATAGACGGTCGGTTTTCGGCAAGAGAGAATTGTTTTTCTCGCTTACTACTTCCGGTGGCCGGGGACCTTGCCGATTCCGTTCGTCATCTTCCGAGCTGTTCCGTCACATGTCTCGATACCACACGCGGCGCGGCCAGGTCCGAAACGGATGGTTCTCACACCGAACAAAAAGGAACACAACACGGCGACGCACGTCCGACGTAGCGCGGTACACTGAGGCCGCGGGGCAGCGGCGTCGCGACGCTACGTCAGGCGTCGCGGAGCCTCGGCACGCCTCGTCGGGACGCTCGGCGAACCTCGTGCTGGCCGGAGTCCAATCGTGTAGGTTTTCGACGGCGTCGTTCCACTGTGTAGCGTCGTTTCGAAGCCGCAATCGAATCGGCAAAACGCGGCCCATGCTAGCTCGAGGGAGGATCGTTCATTACCAATGATTAGGGCGTCCCCACGGGTCGTGTCGTTCCTTATCGCATGCCGTGTCTGACAGGCTGCGCCAAATATAATAGTTGGTTTAAAAAAACCAACTATTACCATAATTTTATTTACTCTTGTGTCATTTGGTAATTTTTTTAAATATTGAGGCATTCACTTAAATTGATAGGGATAGCGAAGCGACGTCTTTGAAAGGAAAGGCGGGGGCAGTGCAGAATAATGTGTTCAACCAAGAGTGAGATATTACATCGAGTGCACAGGGGAGTCTTTTAATATTTTGTATAAGTTTGTTAGGTTAAAACAGAATAAAGAGAAAATGATTTCGGCGCAACGGTTCGATCAAATAAATCAATTTGTTAGGTTAGTATGGCCAATACTTAATACTAGTCATTCTTAAGTAGGAAAGATAGATTAGAAGGAGGGGAGCTAGTCCATCTTACATTACATCCAGCTCTAATTTCCCTTTTGATTTGTTTAATCAAAACCGGCGCTATATTTTGCGGGGCCCTGTGCAAAATAATGAAGCGGGGCCTTCTCTCATATAAAAGATACTTAGAAAAATTACTCAACTCAACTCTCCGAATGTGCAGGACCCTGTGCCGTTGCACAGTTCGCACACCCATCACGCCGGCCCTGTGATTAATCACGTCTCTGTGGGTAATAAAACTGTCGTTTACAATGTTACGAATCGGCCATTGACAACGATTAGGGTAGTATTAATCAACAAGATTTCAACGAAAAATCACTTTTGAGAGAGATCGTCTCTTGAATTCAAAAGTGGGCGGATCACTCTCACCGTCTCTGCAACACTAAAGGTTTTAGAGTCATAGGATTGGTCTATAAAGGAGAAGGTTGGGAGTCTTCCTCGGACGCTGATCTTTTTGTTTAGTTGGCTGCTGAAACTTCTCCTTTGTTTGCGTGGTTAATGGATCCTTTTGGCTTAACGCTGCTCTAGACGCGCTAATTTTACTGCCATAGATAAGCGCACGGATGACACGTGTCTCGCAATTAAAGCATAGCAGATTTTTATGGTTTTAAGGCGTGTTAACCCCGTGACGCAGAATTCAAATAGAATTTTCTAAACATGAATATCATTAATTTTTAATAAAAATAACAACAAAATGTAAGCCTTAAAATAGATATAAACTTGTACGATGTTATTAAAAACAAAGAAACTAATCATTATGGCTGTGGAAAGAATTATAGGAGTTGAACTGTGAAAGTTCAATTTCATTTCTGGTTCGAATTTCAAGCGCTGATTTTGGTCGCTCATGCATGGAATCCCTAGTGCAGGTTTTGTCGATCGTTTTACTCGCTGAAACTTTGGCTCTAATCCCCTTCATTCAGTTACCGTCATCCCTGTGACTCCTCATCGACAAGACTGAAGGCTTACCTATTGCGACCAAACCCCATGATACGATGGGGATGGCAATGCAATTATGCCACACTCAATCTGGAAACGCGGCTCTTAGTTCCAGCAGTCTGCTTATACGTAGATAGAGTGATGTCAAAATTGATTAATTAGTTCAGTTCATGTAGGAGTTAAGAACGAGAATATTCAAATTCGTTGAGACAGCGGAAAATAGAATCGAGAAGAATAATTATTATTTTTCTTCTGCACATTGATATTAACTCTTAGCAGTCGAGGGGTGAGTCAGACTCATCACCAAAAATTGCTGTACCATTCTTCACAATATTCTTTATATTATTAAATATGTTGATATTTAATAAATTACTTCACATTTAAGTATTGTATGAGGTATTATATCAATTTCATATTCATAATTTTCGAGTTGAAATACCTCCGACTGCAAAGAGTTAACTCATTGTCACAAAACCTCGCGTAAATGTTATTTAACTGTTTCAAATCGAAATAAAATTCTATTCCTCTGATATTAGAATTTAAGCATTAAATGTCGAATATAAAAAGAATATAACAAATTTTTTTTCTAGGAGATTAGTTAGGACAAAGAACTTCAGTTGTGGAGAAGATCACAGAGCAATGGGTTAATTTGATTACAAGATAATGGTTTTAAGAACGGTCTAAGAAAGATAATTGCAGATATAACATGATAAAAGCAGTTCCAGGATTAAAATGAACTGTAACTAGTGTGAAACACGCGTCTCAAAAATGATAGCATTAGTTGCCTGACCGCGTACTGGACACAGCTCTTTTTCCTCAATTACCGTCGAGCCTCGCTGACAAAGAAAAAGTAAGAACGAGCAGCAGTAGCTTTGTACGAAACTCAACGTTTTCCACGGAACACGATCGTCATGCACGGAACTAAATGAAAGGCGAGTGTAAGATAACCCTGTGCACGCGAATTGCCGGGTTAACACTCGGCGCATGACTGCCGCTGACAATATCTGGTTGTCCGTGGAAAAGGATTTCTTTTCGCGATTATGTTCAACAATAAACTCCGAGGCACGAATGGAACTTTCGAATCCCAAGTCGATTTTATGCTTTCGATATGATTCATGTTAACCCTTCGATACACTCAATTCCCAGCAATTAAATCAAATAAATAAGTTATATTAGAAACAACAAAGAGATTAACGGACCTACAAGAAGTATCATCAAACTTATGTTTTAAAAACGGCTAAATAAATCAGTCTTCAACATAATCGATTATACAGTTACATTGTTCCGCTGATCACAAGTCAAACACAAAACAAGCAACAATATTTTATAGGTCGATGTTCCTCTTTTGTTAATTCAATGTAGTGGGTTAATGACTAATTAGGGAAAGATAGCGTGTGGTAGTCATCTGACTAGCGCGCTTCCTGACGAGTACTTTCGAGCATGGAAAGAAAAATATTTATCGTGGAGGGAAACAAAGAGCAATAGAGGGTGGTCGCAAGGAACCGAGGTGCGAGTCGTAGGAGTTGACGCTTGGTTACTGAAATAGCGTTAAACTGCCACAAGTCAAAAATACACGTGCCACATCGCTTAACCCTAGAACTCCTGGGGCGGTTCGTCGAACTCATAAGTCGAAAAATTTTAAATTAGAATCGTGTTCCTTTGTACTAATCGTTTCCGGAAAATTATTCATTTTTATGGGGCCCTTCAGTCCAAAGTTCTGTTTTCCTGGGGCAGTCAATCGATATCTTCATATTTTTAGTATATTTGCGTGCTCACTTTGATATTGCAATTAATCTATCATGGAGGCTCTAGCTTCGATTTTCACCCCGAAAAATGAAAGTGCTGTGGGAAGGCGTCGAGAAACATTATAACATCTATGAATTCGGTTTTATTATTTCGGAAAATTACTTAAAATTATTTTTATAATAAACTGCGATAGAAAAATGGTTTGAATATAAAGAATTGTTCGTTAGACTCTCCTGCATTCGCGCGTCCGTAAAAGATCAGATTAGAATCGCGTGATAATTACACATTTAATAGAATAGGAAAATAGGAAAGTAGAAAATTAATAACATTCTGGAAACTGGAGACACAAAATCAATGTTATTGAATTTCGAAAGTTTGAATCTTTCTTCATATCTAGTCTATATTACAGATACCTATAATCAGGGATTCATACCGGTATAATACCGATATAATACCGGTATATAAAATAACGGTATTATACCGGTATTACCCCAATAACCTTTATAGAAACCGAAATACCGGTATGACGTCATACCGGTAAATGGAAATACCGGTATATTTCAAGAACTTATACCGGYATTATACCGGTATTTTCGGTTGTACGTTGTACCGAAATACCGGTATGATACTATTTGGAAGTACCGATATATTTTCTGATATTTGCCRGTAATTTTTTAAATTTTCTTATTTTATTTAACAACAACAGTGACGRCGCACGGAGACCGCTGCGGAGCGCGGAAGRCGGAAATAATTGAATACGCGGCAAGGCCAAAGGCACGCAGAATTTTTGYTTTTTTGCAAACTTGTTTRTTTTATTAAMRTMKGGASWKCAATAAAKCMAWKRACGTYMWTKGMTTTATTGMWSTCMYGAYKTTMATAAAATAAACAAGTTTGCAAAAAAACAAAAATTCTGCGTGCCTTTGGCCTTGCCGCGTATTCAATTATTTCCGTCTTCCGCGCTCCGCAGCGGTCTCCGTGCGTCGTCACTGTTGTTGTTAAATAAAATAAGAAAATTTAAAAAATTACCGGCAAATATCAGAAAATATATCGGTACTTCCAAATAGTATCATACCGGTATTTCGGCACAACGTACAACCGAAAATACCGGTACAATACCGGTATAAGTTCTTGAAATATACCGGTATTTCCATTTACCGGTATGACGTCTTACCGGTATTTCGGTTTCTATAAAGGTTATTGGGGTAATACCGGTATAATAACGTTATTTTGTATACCGGTATTATACCGGTATGAATCCTTGCCTATAATTATGGTAAATTATGATTTTTTTAAAAATATGTCTCCAACAGTTACTGAAACGGGATAAGCATCAGCGGTAAAATGTTCGATCTTATACATGCAGTCGGAAAATATCAAGTTGGTAAAACTGTCAGACCAGGGATACTGGACCGCACTGACGAGGTATAGGAGTATACCCGTAGAAGGTAAACTTCCGAATGTCGGTCAAATCGGATAAAGCTAAAATTTTGCACATATGCACCGACCGTCGGTGCCCTCATCTAGTTTGAGCATTTACCTTCTGTTGAGAACGTTTGTCTACCAGTTTCAGCGTTTTACCACTATGCGGAATGACGTTATTTCCACATTTTATGTATAGGAAAGTGCTCACCCGAGGTTTCGCTGTTCCCGGTACAGTGCTGCCCCTAGTCTAATTTTTAGCCTGGATCAGAACCTACATCATCTTATATTTTTTTATAAAACTCCTTGGGCAAACAAACTAATATTTCAATGTCTTTCTTCACTTACTCTGACATTGATAAGTTTGCTCGATATGTACATACATATCTCGCAATCGAAACAAACGCTTCGCGATTTCTTGTGTGCTCAAGATAAATACACCTTGGGAATCCTAGCTCCGATATGACTTCCGATTGATAAAATGCGGCTATAACAGTAAATGCGCAAAGCAAACATTACAGTAGTCTTCTAAATATTAGTTTGAAATTTTACTGTTTACCATTTTACGAGACAATAGACATATTTAGCCTCTTGAGGAAGAGTCGCTGATAAGAGCAACAAGTAGCGCCACATAGACATAACAGCAACATGCGATGTGACAACAGAAACGTGCGATATGACAGCCTAGGATTGCAAACCACGCATGACTCGACACACGAATACGTTTCACCTCCAGCGGAAAGTTTTCGATAATTGTTTCTCCTTTCTTCAAAAAACATACAGACCCCTTGTGCTGTTTATATTCCATGCAGAATAATTTTCTCGAAATTTCAACAAAAGACTTGGTATCCGAAAAACATAATACTTTCGTTTACCATAATATAATTCTCCATATTGCTATAATAGCGCAAAGCATCAGTTGAAACAATTACAAAACTATGTATATAATAATTAAAAACCTCATTATCGGTTGGCAGGGCTGATGTAAAGGTGAACGTGAACAAAGAAAGCAGTTTGGTTTATAAATTGTGAGGTATATTTAAAAAATTGGGTAATAAATTATTAAATATCATCAGTTACAAATACGTGTTCTTACGTCTACGATATAAATATTAGCTCCGTAATACTGTACAGTAGAAAAGTTCTTTTACAATTATTGTCTTTTATAAATACCTATTCGCTAATAGTGATCGCTAGTCAGGGAAATTCCCTCAGCGGACAATGTTTATCACATATGATGCGTCACCTTTATCGCAAGGCGGGCTGAGAAAGGTACCACGTCGTTCAATAAATAATCATCTGGTCTAAATAAATAACGTTCGATGCTCCGTGAATAAATAATGAATACTAAACGGCTAAATGATTAGCGATCGTAATAAATAAAAAGATTCGGCGAATAAATAAGCGAAAATCAGCCAGGATTGTAGACCGGGCTCGTTTCGCAATGATTCGATTATCTTGAGCGATTATCGCGAGTGACTTCAAAGCAGTCGACTGTTGTCTAGTCATGCGTATTGTAACACGGCTCCGTGGCCAGATCGTCAGCGATAGGTGCTAAGTTAATTTACATCGTGCATTCGTAATCGATTCGCACGGTTTTCGTCGATGGTGTCACGCGTTACTGCGGACAATCTCCGTTTCTCGTTTCTCGTTTTTCGCGCTTCGACATCTCGTTTCCTCCGACGTCCCCCAAGTTCGATGCTTCGTTTCTCGTCATTCTAGTAGTTAAAAACGTGCCTCCAAGCATGCAGGTAGTCCCTGTACTTGAGAAGCACGCCCCAATCGCGAACGAGCCTCCTCGTGTCATCGACGGGTTCACGATCGGCGCTCTTCATGATGCTTCTTTCCACTCGTGTTGGTACTTGAAGGGACGGCAGGAAGGCGATATTAGTCTCAACCTCGCAAAGCATCATTATCAAATAGCTCTGTGTCGTTGCCAGCGCGTCGTGGATCTTCGAGTTCGTCTCGTCCTCCACCAACTCCTCAAATGCCACCGCGAACTTCTGCAGATCCGTGTGCATCTTCGGGAAGTGATTCACGATCTGCAACAAGAAACATGTGCACTTACTAACATGCCCGTGATCCTCGCGTTAAACGACCGCGAAACTCGTTAATCGACATTGCTAATTCTCCTAAAGACAGATCGTTGAACCATACGGCTTCTGCTGGGCGTTTTCCAATAGAAAGACAGAAGGCTAGACGCGACTCTATAGTCTACAGTAATGCCTCATTTTAAAGAGATTGGCTGGAAGCATATAATGAGGAACGTATGGAGGTTGTGACTTCTTCGACAACCTGGGTTATCGATTAAGAAAGAAATAGCGAAAATCGTTGCATTATTAACCCTCGCAAGACAGATTGACCATGGAACTCCGTTAAAATTCGCGTCATGATTTAATCGTTCTTCTACAATTTACATAAAATATGTATATGTAAACTACTGTAAGAACTCTAGTGACTCTAATGTTAATGAACATAGTAGAAAGTTCCGAGGGTTCAAAATCTACACTGGATTCAGTAAACTTTCGGGACAACGAAATATTTCGAATGTGTTAATCCGGGGATCCGGTGAGTGAGCATCGGTAGCAGAGTCATTGACAGTACAATGGTCCTGAAAAGGGAGAATAGATTTGCAAAGGGAAGGGGCTGAAGGAATGCCAGTGCAATATGTCAAGGACCGCGTGGTCGCAGGAATGTGCTGATGCAGAGTGATCTCGCGGCCGGCGAGAGGGAGAGAGGAAGCGGCAGAAATATCAGGGAGCACCGTGGAGTGTTATCACGGGTGCGTTATCAGAGTGCACGCATCGCGGCGGACGACAAGCGTGATTACGCAGTCGCGCGACCCGGCTAACATGAGCGGGATGTACCCTGGACCTGAATTGCGCGCGCAAACTTCCGAACAGCCGCGCGTGCTTCTGCTCGCCTACTACTTTATAATAATTACCGTCTCATTAAAATTTGTTATTTAACGTTGCGTTAATTAATTGCAACGACGAATGGTCAACCGATCAGGACGGAAAATTGCGCGCGACTCTTGCCCGCTGACCTCACCTGTCCCGGGCTTCGACGAGAGGTTGCATATTCGAACTCTTCCGTTTCGACAATCGACACGATGAATATTTATGGGAGGGGCGTTCTTAATCGCCGGCCGCCGGCCACACAAAGAACGTTCATTCAGATAATCCGCGGATATACTCTCGGTCGGAGGGAGATTCGAAAGTCTTCTTATCCACCTTTAACCGTCAGGCGTTCCTCAGAAACAGAGATCCTGAAGAGTCTTCGAAAAATATTTCGACTTTTATTCGATGAACAATTTATAACGCAATCAGATTGGGACCGAATAGTTTAGAGTATCTGGAAACGTAAGATGCACTCTCGCCTCTATACTCAATCAAATTTGATTAATGTCCATCTTAACCCAGGGTTACTAAAAAACTCATTCAATTCAATTATCTAGCTGCTAATAGAAATTGTCATTCTATTTATACTGGATTCGATAAGGGGATCAACATTAAATTTACATATATAAGTGGAAATAAGTGAAAGTTTAAAACACTCATATGTTGTAAATAACTTTCAACAAGGATCATCATTAATCTTCAATTAATAAGTAGGACAGGCTTCTATGGTACAGCAAGCTCTCTTCTAGCTTCTGATCGAAAAATGGTAAAACTACACCTTAGAAAATTCCCAAAATGGGCTTACGGCGAAACCGTGGAACAAGGAAGACCCTAAGAGCCGTATGGTTTTCGAAGTGCGTCTACAGCAGCCTCGGGAAACGCAGAACCGTCGACCGCGAGAGTCTCTAGAGTTACAGTCGAGAGATAGGCTTACCATTTGTGGTTTGGCGTTGACCAGCCTCTTGATTATGTTCACATCTTTCTTGCCGGGCACCCAGTTGGGGATGTATTGATGGTCGTGGACACCGATCCGAACCCTCTCGTACAGGTACTCGTAGTCGCGGTTCAAGTAATCGCCCATGGCCTGCCGGTGCTGGAGCTGGAGGCTCTCCAGGATGGTCTTGACATCCTCCTCGACGTTCTCGATTGCGTCCATGTCCATCGTCCCGTCGCCGCAAGGACGGTGCCAGCTCGGCACATCGATAGATCGACTCGGAGCCGCGGAAACAATCGTCAGGGACGATAACAACAGACAACAGCCACGGACAAACATGTTGCGATTCTGATCGAGATTTGCACCGGGACACTTGAGCAAAGACGGGAGAAAACGATGCACTTGTTACACGGTTGGATCGGATCGTACGAGTGTCGATGCTGACGATAAGCCCGAGATCGTGAACTGAGATTGTCAAACTCTCATGCCTCCAGCTTATATATGGCATTGTGTAAACAATCGAGCGTACGCACGCATGATCGACGGTGGGGTAGCAGCTTACGTTTTGTCCAGCTTTTTCAGCGTGACGCGACGACGCGCACTGTGCGTCGACGATCCAGATTTTGGATCGGACGTCAAGTTCAACATATGCTACATTCGCTTACTACATGTTTCATTCGTGTGTATGCTTCGACATGTTTTAACAAATTCGGCAATTTAATTTTTTCGAACCAACCTGGATCCAACTTCACTAAACATGTTCATACGATTATTAACTCTTAGCAGTCGAGAGGTCACTCAAAGTCACCAAGAGAAAAAAAAATTTATATTTTTTAAATTAAATATTCATTACAAACGAATTAAATTTTATTTCATTTACAAAGAAAGGCATAACATTCGTATTTGTTAGATTTCATTTAAAATCCTCATCGCGAGTGCGACTCGTTAAAATATGGCAAGGGGTTAAATATGTTGGTCTCTAATCAATTACATACTACAGATTTAAGTATTGTATGAGGTATTATATCAATTTCATATCCATGAAATGAACAAAATCAACAAGGAAGAAATGTTTAATACTCAAGTTAAAATAGCTCCGACTGTAAAGGGTTAAAAAGAATCTTACTTCTTAATAAATATCTTAATGAACGACATTCTTAGTCATCGTTCCTTATCAGACTATAAGCGTCTATTATAAGCATCATAGACAAGCCAGCAAAGTTTAGAAAGGCCAACAAGAAACATGGGTTTTCCCCATTGAGCTCTTCCTACGGAATTTTCGGAGAATATCCGCACCGGATGTCTTAAAGACTTGACGTGCATCATCGCTCCGACAATGTTCGCTAATTGTGCAAAAGGCCGACACGCCTAACTCAATAAACGCCGCGTTATTTACGACCCGCAATCGATGCGGTGTCGCCACTGATTAGCCGTGTCGTATCTCGCAGACTGTAACGATCACGTTGTAATCAAATTCCTGTTCTAACGTTAAGCGCTACTATGAGCGCATTCTAATCGATTGGAACATGCTTTTTATCGGGCATCCGATCTGCAAAATGCATTTGCAAAGATTAAGTGGCATACTTTTTCCTGCTCTGCGGGGCGAGTGCGTTTCCATAAACCATATATCGTTGGTCGAATTAATTAGCGGGAATAAATATGCGGAAACGTTAGGAAACGCGTGTTTCGATAGAAATTAACCCTTATTAGTCGAGGGGTGAAGTCACCACTAAAGATGGCGGTACTTTATTATCATACATTATTATCCTGGTATCTAATCAATACATATCTACTACATACTTACAACTACATACAATACGTATCTATTACACATATTATATCAATTTATCTATTGTCTAGGTCGGAAGAAATGTTTAATTTTCAAGTTAAAATACCTCCGACTGGATAAGGTTAACAATTTACCAAAAAGCTGTCAAAGTATAGCTTACGAACCTTCTTGTCGATAATAATTTAAAAATTTCTTGAATTTTGTCATTAAAAGTGTCCACGAAAGAAGTGTTCCTCTTTTCTGATAAAAAATAGCAATTCAAAAGAACGAAGGAAATCGATGTGCCCCGCGACGAAAAAATTGCAATATGAGCATTTTGTGTTTCAGGGATGCTTTCGGAAACTGCGGCGCGACTGTACCGACATCCAAATTTATCTGAATGACGTGGTGTTCGCGTAAACGCGAATAATACTTATTGGTTGGGCATCGGAAATTTTGCGAAACGTTTGTATTCCCACGTTTCGATGTTCCCCGAAAAACCGACTATACCTGCTGCCTGCCAGTTCCGTAAGCTCGTCGGAAGCGAAGATCTCGGTTCCGACAGAAGTATTACGGAGGCTTTGAACATACAGACACATGCGCGCGCGGACTTCGCTCTATTTGCATTATGATTCAGTGGGAATGCCGCATCGCGAATTGTCATAACCTGTATAACCGCGATTTGATCGCGCGCCAATGTCAATAATCTAATCAAACCGGTAGGATTAACGGTAACGTCCGCGAATCATCATCAATATACTTACTGCAACTCCATTCAGGTTAACACTGTGACAGTGCTCTTCGTCGTGACCGCATAACATTTTCATTCACGCCAGAACTGGTTTCTATTGTTCTGTTAATTTACTGTGATATCAGGTCTGCATTTCTAAATACAACCATTTAGTTATGTAACGTAATTTAGTATGTAAAATTAATTAATTTAATTATACAATGTGCTCTAAATTATTAAACGAATCAATCGAATTGTACGATGTGCTCTCAGTTTGTAAATAAATCAATTTAATTATACAACGTTCTCTCAATTATTAAATGAATCAATCGAATTGTACGATGTGGTCTCAGCTTGTGAATAAATTATTTTGTTATACGACATGCTGATGAATTGGTTCTACATTTTTTTAATGAATTTGATTCTACAAAGTGCTCTAAATGATTAAAAAAATAAATCATTTCATTTTACAATTTTAATTTCTTTTTTCTAAATTATTATAATTTTACGATTTTAGTTGTACAATATTGTTTTAAGTCTTGTGTAAATCATATTATACATACTGACACAAGAATTCATCCACATTGTTTTTTACAAACAAGACTGTATCCATTCAGATTTTACATAAAATAAAAATCAATGAAAAATTCAAGAGACCCGATACAAGTTTGACTAGTCCAGTACAGTTTTGCCGTATAATAACATTTTAAAATAATGTTACACATAAAAAAATAAATCAACAACGGTAAACGGGTTTGGCTTGAGGAAGAGCACTTTCGGGGTGTTGGAAAACATGTGAAAATTTTGGGAATCCTTGAGTTTTTTATTGAGGACCGTAGACAGTTTTGATTATTGACTTTGTGCTCTGCGAATGCATTTGTTTTGATAAAATGACGATCGAAAGTGTTCAGTGGCCAGCGATAGGTATTTTTGAAAGGCCGTCTTTCCGAAGAGAAACGGAAAGCGGAGGCTGCAGGAAAATCTGACGTCACACGGTCAATAGTTTCGCGTTTATGGTCGGGCTACGATGAAAGCGCAAAAAACTAGTGATTGAAGTCAGCGTAAGGTACGCGTTCTACGTCTACGCAAGTCCTACGTAATACTTAATACGTACGTGTACCATATAAGGAGATACTATAATTAGATGCGCGGGGAATTCGCCGAACTAAGATTAGATTTCTCACACCAGATTAGGATGCGACAAAATTCCCGCTACGACAGCCTCTCTGTATATAATAAAATCCGAGAGACGTAAACCGTGTTTTATTCTCCATACTTGCGCGCAAAACGCTGTTATAGAAACTGTTCAATACTAATTTTCCATTTTTAATCTTTTGTAAAAGCCGTAACATATGTACTATCTATATATTTTTCTTTTTATTAACACTAGGTTTACGGGACCCGTCAAAATGACGGCTTCTAATATTCTTAATGTGCGATTATTGAGATTGTAAAGATGTTTCCCTGAGGAATTATTTACCAAATTTATTTCTTTTGGAATACATTATTAGAGAAATGGCCGAAAATTTGGATAGACACATTCTTGTTATGTTTATACAATAATGTGAAATAGTTATTTCTAGAGCTCCGTAAACCTAGTGTTAATGTTCATAAAATACGGTGGGTGTCTTTATACTAAAATGTCTTTTGACTAAAATTATTTATATTTTCGAAGACTGTTAATTTCCTTATGGAGATAAAATTTGCGAATATCATAAATGTATAAAGATATACATTTTACTAGACTGAGGTCACTCTCGTTTCCATAGGTTATTTTATAAAAATCAGAAAGGACAAAATTTCTTTCTTGCGACTCGATAGAAATGCTATTAATTTTTCTCGAATGTGGAAGTTGGCAGATGCAATAAATGCATAAACATCCGCAGTACAGTGGCTAAAATATACATGTATTTACATGTTAGTGTAGGTAGTAATGAATATTGACTACAACCTTCCAACCCTTCGTGAACTCCTGATACTGGAGGCAGCCGTTCAAGAGACCCTTTGAGCCGATCGATACAGCCACGAATTTATTTCGCAATTAATTATTTGCACACCGAACGGTTGGCAACATTAAATTGACAAAAGCTCTTTGAATAGAAAAGTTACTGATCGACTGAAACAATAAAATCCGAAATGCTAAATATCTTTCCCTCGTAAAACTGTTTCATTTGTTCGCAAAAATGAAGATTATTAACAAAGATACACAATTCAAGTAAGTACTTGATATTTTACATTCAAAATGAAATGGTGGAAAAGCATTCAAACAATTGGACACGTAAAATTAACATTTTATTATTCGAATAAGATCTCGTTTGCACGAGTCAGTGAAAAATTATGCCGCTCACAAATTAATTCACATTTTTCAGTATCGCGTTACCAGCCACCACCGCCGCAAGTTTAGTGAACCTGATACCAGATACGCCATTATCTTGCAGCGCACCTATACATTTTTCGCAAGCCATCATCGATAACGATCGTCAGCTCGCGAGAACACATCGACTGCTTATTAAACCCTGGTCGAATTGATTAAATCGTGGCATTATAAACAGAGAAACAATCATTTCATTTAAATTATAAACATAATTATAAACAACAGGAGTTTACGTAATTGTTCTTCGACGAAAAGAAACGATCCTTCTCAGATCAATATAACAGCTAATGAAACCATTACAACGAACAAATCAATTGTTGAACAGTTTTCCACCATTGGTGGTTTTGTTTAATTGGTCATCAAGGGGAAAAAGTGATAGTTACCAGCTCAATTCAATATAAAAACATTGAATTTATTCGAGTCGATTATACAAGTACAGAAATGACAATAAATAATAAATGCGATGGTAACGTGATACAATAAATAAAACCGTAACGCTACGTACGTTTACGTGTAAGCCACAATAAATATACTACGTATACTTGATAAAATGCAAATGGGAGTCCTTACAGTCTAAAGTGCGCGTGTATAAAAACGTTTCAGTATCACGTCACGTGTGAATACCAAGTACAAAAATATCTAACTTTAAAATACGCATACGTATGCCTAAGTACCGGTTCAATACGAAACACTGATTGTCTTTAAATCGACGATACGCATATTTCCCATAGAAAAATCATTCTTAACTCGTAATGGTCCCTCGATATACGCGTCTTAACTAGAACAGATATCTTTTTTCGAAGTACATACTCTGATCGAAACTACGACAATGAACGAAAGAAAAAATGTCTCGAGAACGACAGCTGATTCGTCCTTTACGGTTTCCACGTTCGAAACACTCGAAGGCAACTATAACAAGCAAAACTATACGCAAAATCAGAATTTCCTGCATCGAAACAGACATCTTGTTTCTTCTCGCAATTTTCAATTATGACTCGCATCATTTTCACTGAAAAGCTGTTTGCGCTTATTTGTTCGAATTGTACAGAATAGTTCGATACTAGAATGGAGGAAAGTAAAAGTGAATTTTAGAACAAAAGATAAGGTGAATAAGAATAATATGTAATAAAAAATTTGTACATAGACGTGCGAGTCACTGTGAATACATTAATGCACATTAAATAATGAACAACATAAATTTTGAACTTTTCTTATGTCCACTGAAGAGTTAAGTTTTCTTGATATTTTAATATATTTGGAATATGAAGAGCCATTTTTGTGTGCGATAACCGCGCAAAATCCGTAACAAGATAACCGCGGAAAGAGAAAACGAGATTCTACGGAATCGGAGAGAGGGAAGCTCAAATAGAAATAAAACAAAAAGTGGAAATCTGATTACACCTAAATACGTATAGTACGCGTGGACGTAGCCACTTACGATAAGTAACGCGCCTATGTATAAAACGTAGGAACTCTGTACGTACGCGTACGCTGGAGATATCACAGCTAAACAACATTAAGCTAGAGCCTACCAATGTTAAAGCTACAATAAATAAGTTTGACAAACCGTCCTGCCCAACGATTCAATCGATAACTCTTCCCGCGTGTCGTTAATACTTTCGCGAGAATGCACTCGAAAAATGTAGAAAACTGAATTATCGCAAATAAATCGCTGAATTCAATTAACATTGATTATCAGTGTGCATTTCCATGGTCCAACTTAAGGGTTAATATTAGGAATTTCCACGTAACAATTAATTATGCTTCTCCTCGCGAGGCGAATCTACGGAAACACGACGCACGAACGAAACGTTTTGTCAAAATTATTCACTAACCTTGTTATTAAGTATATTATTAGATATATAATACTGTTCTGAAATATATTTCTTAATACTGGTCTCTAGTATACAACTGGATTCTCAACGATGCTCTACCTATGTATAAAATGCACCGATTGTCGGAAACAACACGCCGGTGTTCGAAACACGATCGTCCTCTCCGAACGATAACGAATTGGCAAGACCGGAAAAGCGTCTCGCGAGTTAATGCGACAATGAAATAAATAGAAATCTGCTGGTGATAATACAAGGTGCGAGAGCTTCTCTGAGGAAAGCTCGAGGCGGACAGGCGAACAATCTTCATATTCTGACCCGGAAGTATCAAAAACATCTTTTAACTGGTCTCTGGCAATTAATCGAAATTGTAAGCTTTTCAGGAGTACTGCAAGTACCGTAAAAAGTATGATTAAAAAAATTGCTATGTAAATGGTCCTAAGCATCGTCTACCACATAGTTGCAAAAACAGGGGCCGCAAAATTCAGATCCATAGAGAAACGAAACTAACGTTGAAGTTGCCTGTTGATCCGCGAAACGATCCGTGGATTGTCGACGAGATAAAAATATAAAGATCACGATCATGAATCTCATGATGCCCCCACCAGCTTCTGCTTGTTCCTCAGCAGTCTGTTCCTCGAGAAATCCTTCTTCGATCCCTGAGGCAAGGAACTATTCTGACCGGCGTTCATCGTGCGCCTCCGGACTGGCCTATTCTGCTTCTTGACCTTCGTGATCTTCTTGCCCTTCGACCCGGGACCTTTGTTGATAAGTCTCGGACGGTGATTTTGCCTGACAGAGTCACAGGTGCCTGGTCCAGGCGCCGTGGCGTTCCTAAAGGCTCTGGTCCAGGCCTTCAGGAATCTCTGGTACAGTCTGATGACGCCCCAATCCTGAATCAGCATCAGTGTCAAGTCGCCCTCTTTCGCCCAGTTCGAACTCTCCGTCACCATCTTCTCGGTGTGAGACGTGGACACCTTGATTCCTAAGTTCGAGATAGCTGTCTCCACTTCGCACAACACCTGCAACAAAACGCGTTCAATTAGATGCTACGCCAACGATTCTTCAAGTTTTAGATGCAAGCATTATGCTTGGTGTATTGTCTGTGAGGGTTCTACTGTAAAATTGGCTTGATCAACATGTTTTAAAGTCTGAGTTAATTGTAAGAAACAGGAGTTACATAAAAATGTATTTCTTCGTCTAATGGGTTTAATGAATTGGAAATGATGTAACAGTATCCTCAAATTCTTTTTATACCTTCACTTTCTATTTCATGCTCGATTTAATAGTGAAGGAGCTTTGTACAAGATTGGAAAAGAAATTGTTCGTACCTTGAGGATCTCGTTGAGCATCTGCATAATGATCTCGTTCCTTCTGTCCATGGTGAGATCAACGTTGATGTTCGATTTCAGACGAAAAGCCGTGAGATGATCGAACGTAATTGCGAACCTTTGCAGCGAATCGTGAAGATGCGGAAGCGCACGGTTCGCTTTCTTTTCCTTGTCAAGACACCAAACCTCCTTGGAATACCACTCGAATTCCTTCTCTGGAAGCCAGGACATTTTGTACTGATCTTTCAGCACTTTGTACACCTGCGAATCGAAAGTCGAGATATTGTTTTGTCGAAATCTACTCTCGGTCTATTCTACGCTGCAAATTGTGCACTTGACTTCTGTGCAATGATAGGTGGAGGGCTGAGGTTACTGAACTTTGCTGTTAAAAGAGTGCGACAATCAAAAGATCATCTAAAAGTATCGAATTTCTGATCAGATTGAGCTAAAGGTTCCCAACGTGTCGTAGATTTGTAGAGATAGAGAGATGTAGCAATAAAGTTCGCTAAAATATCAGTTTCATTGCTTTCCTTGAACTTTTGCGATTTACTTCTTCTCAATCCTGTGCCTAGTCACAGAATCATTTTTTAAGAAAAAGCACTGCAGGTTATCGGTTGTTTGGAAGAATAGAATTTTTTTCATGAAAATTTAGAAATCAGATTTTAGCAGACCACTGTGAAATGCAAATTAAATTGTTCATCTGTACACCGCGCTTTTACGCACTTATGGCAGCAACCAGTGGGTGCAATTGAAAAATATAGAACGACTGAAATAATTTCAGAAAATGAAGTTTTGAAAAATGTTGTGCGCGATCCAAAAAAGGTTGCGAACCGACGCGCGACACGACGGATTATGCAACCGTGGTCGAAACCAGGAAACCGGCCCGCTCGCGAAATAGAAAAATGTCAATTACATTGGTGCGTGGCACATCGTAACAAATGCAAATTGCAGTCGCAGCGGAAAGTAGGACTTTAGCGCTAGTAATGCACCGTCGTCGTGCACACGTGCGAAAGAACCTCTTTGAAGCGGTCGCCCACTCTCTTTTACCTTCAGTACGGTTCAGCGATTAATTACGAATCGCGGTCAGGTCGAGCATTGCGATTTACCTTTGAATATATGTCGTGCACATCCTTGAGATGCATCTTGAAGTGATTCTGGGCGACCCGGAGCTGCGTACGCACCCTCTTCAGGGTCCTGTGCACGCTGTGCCGTTGCGGCATGTTCTTGAACTGCATCGGCACCGGATTGCCGCACGGCTGTTCCCATCGGTTCACGGTGTTCGAGTTGGTTACGGCGGTGCGGACGCTGTACGCGGGTGCACACGACACCGTGTTCAGGCTCGAACTCAGGAAAAGTGCGAGACTCGTCAAGGTAACCGTCTGTGCCACCGAATCTGCAACACAAAACCAACACTTGTCAGAAGAATACCCTTCGTATACACTCGATTTCTTTGATCACTCTATATCTTCCCTTAATTTACTCTTTTAGGCTGAACTTTCACTCAGGGGACCAAAAATTTTCAACTTTTCTGAATGTAATATTATACAATTCGATGAAAAAATGATAAAACTTAAATTGTAGTGCGCGGAGAAAAGTTATACACAAGTTAAGTTGCTCGATTTCAAGCGCGAGATCAGAGAACGCTAGATCAGGGTTAGATCTTGGATTCTTCGCACTAGAATTTAAAGAATTTAAAATTTTTGGTACCCTGAGTGAAAGTTCAACCCTCTTTTACGCCATTGCTTTTCATGCTCAATTCTTATGGACATAAACATTTTTCGAATTTTAATGTCCCATAAAAATACAGAAGGGAAATATTAAATCTAGGATTAAGGGCAAACGAGCTATTAACATTTATTAGATAAACGTTTCCGACACGGACAATTAAATTTGAATGTTCTACATATAAGAACACAAGAGGAAAGTAAAGGAATAGAAAGAGGATTAAGGGATAAAGGATGAAGAACAAAGGAGCGACGAGCTATTAAAATTTTTTAAATAAACGCGGCCGATCCGGATGATTAAATTTGAATGTTCTATAAAAACAGAGGGGGCCAATAATGGAACAGTAAAATCAAAGGGGATTATGGGGCGGCGAGTAAAAGGTTAATGACGTCTGATCAGGAAACATATTGCGAATTGTTATTGCGAGAGAAGGTCGTACCGCGGCTTCCTGTCGAAGCTTGCTCGCGCGAAAGAGAGATTGTCGAAAAGGAAAGAGAGGAACTCTTCCGACTTTCACAGTCGCGGTACCTACATGGATACGTAGGTACCTACGTTGCACCTACGCGCCAATTTAACAGCGACCAATCGTCGCCCCCGCAGTAGGAAATGGGTTGCAAATCGGAGAATCAGGATTTATTGCGCAATTAAACGTCCTGGCTTACGACTTCCTTCGCAATTCCATACTTCGCGAACTCACCCCGCAGGCGTGCGAGGATCTCCTCTCCTCGGACCTTTTTTACGAGGCCAGACCCCCGCCGGTTAATAAATTTCGCACGGGGCTTCATTATTGTTCGATTTCGTGTAAACGTAACCGCGACCCCGTCGATTAAAATTGATTTATCCGACGTATTACCGAGGCGCCGAGGAACCGTTTTCTTCGTCGAATAACTCACGCCGACTTTGCGCTATCCTATACTATACGGGAACAAAATTCGACGATTATTTACTGCGAGAAAGTAGGAAAAAGGTTAAATTTTCTTATACGCTCGTTCGCAGAGATTCGTGCGCTCCGACACGCTAACAAACGAGAAGGATAGAAAGTCGGTTTCACCAATAATATCCGCGGACAATATACAACGAGTCACGACAGTCCTCGGACTTTCATATGCGCCGCTTGAAAAGTGCAAGTGGCATCTCGTGTATCAAAACCCTTGTGTGATCACCTTCTCGATGCTGTTCCTTCAGAACGCTGATCGGCTTTCCGGTTTTCAATAACGCAAAGCAAAACCTTTGATTTCTCTTTCTCCGTGTTTTGCTATTCGAGGTACAACAATGCACATGTTCATTTACAAGCAAAAAGTGTTAGGTACTTGCCACTCGAGGAATATCTATTGAAACGATTAAAGGAAAAAGCACAATTTTATTTGGCTCCTGTCTCATGTAATTGCTGCAGACAACTTTTATTTTGCATAAAGATCCGCAGTCTCTACTATTTCTAAATAAACGATTATTACTAGAAGAGTTTGAAGATTCGATTGTGGCGGTGTCACACGGGCGCAGTTTGTTTGGCCCACCAGCGGGCTGCGAAGCGCACGGGCCCGGGGTCTGCCGTGCGGGTAATTAACACGCGTTAATTGCTCGTGCGTGCGTGTACGTCTATCCGAAGTGGCGGTGCGTGTGTTCAGGCGCAACCTGTCACGGCGATTCGATACGATCGTTCGTGCAATTCGCACGTCAGTCACGCGTGAACGAATACACGGACTTGCCAGCGACAACGGCACGGCGCGGCGCACGTGTACCGCGCGATGATGCGCGCACCGATCTCGCTTTTAGCCTCTCCGATCGCAATTAATGATTAATTGGACTCCTTCCTCGCGTCGGGTCAGCGGGCTCGCAGCGATAACTCTCTTCTCGCCAATTAAAATCCACGCGGCTGAATCCACGGCGCCTATTGTCGTCGGGAGAAGAATCGATCCTAAAACTGTCAAGCCATCGATATCTCACTGTGCCGAAGACCATAAACGCAAACTGCACAACGCACCGTCGCGAATCCGAGACTCGCGGATACACAGCCGGTTTGGCGAACGTTTGACGCGGTAAATGCGAGGCGCCGCGACAATAACTAATCTGTTCACAATGCAAGCAGGCGGGCACGGGCTTGTCAATTGTCACCCCGGCCATTGAAAATTCTCCCCGGCTCTCGATCGTCCAAGGAAAATCGAGCCGGCATTCAGACGTTAAACGCGCAGCCCTAACGAACGCGCCCCCGGCATTTAAATATGGACTCGGCTTGACAATAAGTCACGATTCGATTAGTCCGTTGCCGAGAGACTGGAAGGAGCCTCTCGCACGTGTGTATCTTATCGTAAACTCACGCCTCCTCTTCTTCTCCCGGAATTGCACACGCTCCACCGACCGTCTCTCCGCCACAGTCACAGCTCGTACCCAGAGATATATGCGCGAAACCGCGTGGGCGTACGTTAAAGGTGCACCCCATATTGTGCACACTTTTAACGATCACCGCTTTCAACTGTAACAATTTGCATCGCTACTCAACCGTGTTTCTACGTTTCGCGATTTACGGTATATATCGTCGCCGGAGCGCTAACCCAACCAAGCCGCAATCATGCTGCGATTAGATCTGCAACGATATCTTTCCGACGGGTTTTTCAAATTTTTATTTCCACTAAAAATCAAATCTTTAGTTAGGAAAAGCAAAATCAAATTTAAAAAGCACAAATGAGCCGGTTAATATAAAAAAAACATAATAATTGTACAACTCGAGAGTTAAACAGCATAGTAAATAGAGGATTGAGCTGGAATTTTTGAGAAAACAAAATCGTATTCGAAAATCTCTGAGACAACCTGGAACGTGTGACAGATAAGATATTCAAAAATCGCTGCGACGTTGAACGTCGGGCCATATTGCTGAGGGAGATATCGCGAAGATTGACACCGACACCGAGTTCGTTTTCGGCGAGGATATCGGTTCGATTCGAGGATGTTCTCCCGTTTCCTCGGTCGTTTGAGCCAGTCGAAAGAGGCGAAGGTGGAGGCTAATCACCACGCAATCACCGCTCCCGGTGCGGCCAACTCCGACCCGTTCTCAGAAAGCAGCAACCGCCTTTTGCCGCCCTGGGGCATTCACCACCGCGGTACTGGCATAGCAAAACCAACAATCTTCATCCTCTCCTCCGCGGGAAAAAAAGGCCTCCACCATCCTCCACCTTCTTGCCCCCGCCTTCTTTTCTCCAAATCACCGGAGGGCCGACCGATCAGCCGACTACTGGCATCCAGGGAATCCATTGCGAGAATGGCGGCAATTCCACTTTGAGAACCGATCGGGAGATGTCGAACATACGTATTAAACGACCGAGTAAGCAATCTTCCGAACACGACATTGCCCGGAATGCGGATCATTGGGATCGGGATGTACCCGGACGAATAGCACCGTTATTAGAACCTGAACACTCACAAATTCGAGTATTCGAGGGACTGACTCCCGTCCGAACGGAATCTTGATTAGAAAAGTATCCTTCCCATCGGAGAAACGATCACGGAAATTCCTGCTGTTTTAATGAATTGAGATGAACGGCACAATAATCCTTGCATTAATTCCTTGTCGTATAATAACGAGACAAACTTGTGGTGCAGATTCCAGGCCGAGTCTACTACGTATGAATGTTACGTCTTTCCTTTAGAACATGAAATTCTTTGGTAACCAATATTTAAGCATTAATGCAAATGGAGACATACTTTAATCGTTGTAACAGTAGAGAAAATCGTGCGGCAAATGGGCCAGCAAGTTGACCAACCAGTGGATCAACAAGTGGATCAAAGTATACCTCTTAGATTTTCGTAACGATCCAACCACTTTTATAGAAAAACCCGCAGTCTACCGATCGATACTATTTGAACCGGGATCTCCACAACACGAGAACATCAGCCAGAAGAATCGGTTTAATTGCACCGTGCTTCACGGTGGTAAATGGGACGCGTTTCAGCATTTCCTTCCCCACTTCCTCTTTCCCGTCGGCCCGAGGTACCTACACAGACTGCGAATTTGTACACCGGAGGTGTACCAAGCTCATCCGCGCACCTACGTCGAGAGCAGCACACGGCGCAAATGAGCGACCGCACCGGTGGGCACCATAGAAAGAGGCAGATTATGCGTGGCACGCAACATTTAATACAATACGCACGCGAGAAGGGTCGTCAAGAATAGTTTGCAGAGGCGTCGAGGCTTTCTCCTCCGCGTGAGTGCGAGATATGATAACGTTGCACAGCCGTTAACCTTTATCATCGGACGGGAACAGTGCTGGTGTCCTATGTCCCAATAACGCGACCACAATTTCGTTTCACCGTATGACGGTCGACCGCCAGACACGACTAAATTCTCATTCGCAAAACACATACGCGCACACCCACACATATACATATATACACGGGACCTTTCTAAAGGATCGCACGCGCTCTCGCGTGTTGCTGTCTCGGTAACGAGAAAGGCAAATCGGGTCAACCCGGTTCGCGAATGATGTCCTCCGCCAATGGGATCTGACGTCACGGATTCGCCAGACAGATTAGCGGGGCGCGGGCACGCACTTATTTGCATTTTGTCTGGCGGGTCTAGCTTGTCGGATATTCCCTGTCAGAGGACGACCCCACCCATAAACAGAGAGCCAGCCGCGATACTCCGAGGGATTTTAACTCGGCAGGGTTGCGCGTTAACCTCCATCCTTTGCCATCTACCCGGCAATTCAGAGGCCCGCGCTGTACGCGCCTAGCTCCTTTTGTTCCTGCTTCTCTTCCTCTTCCTCCTTCTCTCTGCCCCCCGGTGCTTCCCCTCCCGTTCATTCGCTCGCTCGCTCGTTCGTTCGTTGGTTCGTTGGTTCGTTCGTCATCGTCATCCTCTCTCTCTGAACTGTTTGTTCGTTTTCGTCGCCTCCCGTAGCCTACCTGCTACACCGTCGTCGTGTTCCCGCGCGTAGTCCAAGGTATACCCCCCTTGCCACCCCCGCCTCCTCATCCGACACCACACACAACCATCCATCTCTCTCGCTTTAGCTTTCTTTATCTTTCTCATTTTGTCTCTCGCGACTGGAGCGCGTACCTACACACTCTACTGGACAACACACCGTGTATTCCTGCGCGCGCGCAAGCATACGTGCAAGCGCTAAAGGTGGTTTACGGTATTACGACGATATGGATCACTGATGTCATACTGACGTCATCTATCGTTTATATCCAGAGGTGACAGCCTACCGTTGGCATCGGTGCAAGAGTTGATCGGGAACGACGTTTCACGACCGCATCGCGGCAAGAAAGGAGGAGGGGTAACGGGGCACTGGAATGCACGAGATCGGCTACTACGGCGTTCAATGTCATCGTCGATTACATTATCTCGAATCCTCGGCCGACGATAGGGCCGCACACGCGCGCGCACACGTGCGCAAGAAAGCACTCGCGCGGAGGCCGATTCTATGTGCGTGAATCGCGGTCGATGGTATCGTGATTCTTTCGCGTTCCCCTCCCTCCCTCCCTCTCTTTCTTGCCTCTCTTTCGTGCTTCTCTTGTCTCTCTTCTCTCGCTCTGCTTCTCTCTCTTTCTCTCTCTTTCTCTCTCTCTCACTCTACCCTGTTTCTCCGGCCCCGTCGCTCTGCCTCCTTTCTTTCACGAACGATTGCACGACGGCCTGTCTTCTCCCCTTTTTCCATTGAATGATTGCGCGATTGCTCGGCGTTTCGCCAGATCGAGCAACCTATAGCAACCACACGAAATCATCAATGTACGCTCGTTCTCGATGCGACGGCCTCTCCGTTCTTCAGGAGAAAGCTCCGGTGCCGATCCGTATATTGTTTGACGCGCGATAGGTCGCTTGGTAAAACGTGTACACACTCGCTATTCATCATTGTTTAACCTAGAGGTGTGCGAGAACCCGATAATTTCGGGTCGAGTCGGGTTCCCGGAAGTCTGCAAGGACACTTCGATAGAAAAGTAGAAACGGTAAGCGATGATCAGACGCTTCGAGGCTTCCTCAGTCAATTCCCCTGATCTTCGACTCTAACTTAGCGGAGCAACACAGTACACACATCGGTATCAATGTCTTCCAACCACTAACAAAGCTTGCAGCAATGTTTCATGAATCGATGGAAAGTAGAAACCCATGCTCGCATTGAACCCGCTTTCAAAGTCGAGTCGACAAAGCTGCTGCCTGTAGAAAAATCGTGCTCCCCTTTTTCGATACAGTTTTTTTCCCCACAAGAATCACAATCGACTACTAGTTGCGTTCTGTTGTTGAGGGTTCAAGAAGAAGGAAATCGAAATGGAAAAACCCGGCTCGCTTTCTTGCGCTTTCGCGCGAAGGATCCTCGTGAATATTCATCGGGATCCCGATTAGTGCTCGCGACATTACGCGCAAGAAAAGTAGATTATGCAAACGATTGTGAAATTGCAGTGGCTGTCGCGGTGCGCTTAAAACAGAATAAAAGAAGCATTGTGATTAATGGTCGATAATATACATTATTCATCGCGCGCATTCTTGTCAGTCTAGTTCTTAGCCGCGACCGATCGTTCTCGGAACATTTCGAGGAAGAAACACGCGCGAGGAAAATGCCCTCTGCACCCACAGAACGCGGGTTCGTTCACGCGTTCATCCTCGCGATTAGGGGATGAATCTCGCATTTCGGCGAGAGGGGAGAGGCGGTTAGGTCTCTCTGTCTCTCTCAAACTTCCGTTCGGTTATTAGATGTGCAACGGTACCTAGGACAATGGACAGAAAACTGGTCGTTTCGTTTCACCGCGCGGCGGAGGGTAATTTGTTGTTTGTCGCGCGTTCGATTTCGCTACGCGTCTTTACGACCTACGCCGTAAAGTCCCATTCACACCAACCTCCCAAGGATCCTACTCGTCACAGACCGTTGTGTAATAGAATGAAGACGTTTCGCCGGATAAGATTCATTCCCGAGGACAATTTCCTCGGAAAATGCACCAAGAAAAACTTGACCCAAATACATCCGCGCTTGCTCACTCAAACTGCTGATGTTTGCGCACTTTCCTGTCGGAATCCCAGTGCAAAACTAGAAACTCCTCGGTCGAGTTTTCAAATGAGCTCGGACAGACTATGTATCGTCCGATTTTCTAACAGCACTCACGTTAGAGTCTTGGAATAGAACTTTGGAGGTCTATTTTGATAGACATTTACGATAATTTGAAAAAAAAATTAATAAAATCCACGCTCAGTTGATTTCGTTATTACACGGGAAACGGTTAAGACCGTGGATTTCTCTTAAGCAGAACGATCGGATTCACAAATGTGAGAACATCAACAGGAAGTCTCAATTGGAGGAGAGCGATACGTTCCACATTTTACGAGGGGGGTTGGTCGAAAGCACGATCAAGAAAATTATTCGTCGTTTCCTGACTGTGTATTGTTTTTTGATTAGCATATCGAGCATTAAAAGTAACGATGCGACGACACCTCGTGAAACAGTCGGTCGATTTTATGACCTTGAGGTCGAGGTCGTTACTGACTTGGCATGTTCGACAATGCGCGGAAATCGTAAAGATCCTAAAGGGACGTCGAGGCGTAGTGCACGCACCCAGTGCCATCCGAAAGCCCCGCTGACATCTCTGTATGTGCAGGAGCAGACGATCTCCTCGTGAAGGGTCTGCGGTGTGAGGGTACGATTTTATGTTCCCACAAGTCGAAGGGACCGCCTGCAGTTAGTCACAGAAAAATCGTTGCGCTTTTCAATGTGACGCACGCCGAGCAATTTTACGATTTCGCGTCGAATCGATTCCCTTGATCGGGCAAACTGCAAGCCTTTCAAACCCTTCAAGACTTTCGATGGTTAGCGTGGTTAGTGTACATCATTTTAAGGTACAAAGCTGAGGTTCTGTGAGGCTTTAAGGTTCTGTGTTCTAACTTTGCTTTTAAAGAAGTTTTACTTCAATGTCAAATTTCTACCGTAATACAGATAAGAAACTTGCAATCAGACAGAATGTGTTGCTTAGCCCTCGGACAACGGACCATTCTTGTGACAATGTTTAGAACCATTTACTGAAAAATTTATGAATTTTTTAGATTATATTTTCGAAGGTACTCTTTGTGAACATGTTAATTTTTCTATCGTTCCTAATGCAGTAGCTGATCATTTCATTAATTCACTAGAAACTGAAATATTTTGATAGTCTATGACTACTTTGATTCTCAAGTTTATTTAGAAGAAAGCTGAGCTTGTTGAACTTGTTACTGTTACAAATACAATACAAATCGGACATTTCATATGGAGCGAGCTAATAACTGCTGTATTATCCGAACATCCGATGATGAATTCGTCTATCCGAGGTTCTAACTGGTGATATTTTCGGATGATGGATGCTCGCGTCTGACGTGTGAGTTGGTTCGAAGGCGCGGACGCGTGAGGCATGGGATTAAAATGTCTGGCAGAGGTTAAGTAAAAGTTACGTCGTCGCGAGATTAACTCTTCGGTCCTTGACAATAATGTAAATCCTTCGCGATGGACGGCGCAGAGGCGCGCTCTCGCTGGATCCCCTTGAGAGAGCCGCGATGTATGTATGTAGAAATTGAAACACGATCGAGTCATGAGCACGTGGTATCCCGTTTGTAAACGTGACTGGTTCAGCGCGGCGCAGCGTGTCCGTGGCAAAACGTTCGTGTGATGCCGTGCGTGCATATATACCTGGATATACGTGCGTGAATGCGTGCGTGCCTCGTTGCCGAGAGACGAGGCACGGTGGCTGTTCCCTGTGTTGCGTCGATCATTGAACCGACTTTACAACAATCGTATTGAATCAAAGTTGTCGGTGGTCAGGCACAAACTCGCTCGCGCTCCACCCACGAACCGTGACCGAGAGCCTTCGGATGCGTGGCCATTGTGCTTTTTACTCTCCCTCTCTCTTTCTCTCTTTCTCTCTCTCTCCTCTCTCCGCTTGTCTTATCACGAATGCCGCGCGGAAACGATCGAGGAACGATCAACCACTCGACAAACTAACCAACCAGCTCTTACGACGATGCGTATCTTGGTAATGAATTAATGTAATCCGGCCGGGGCGAGGCTGGATCGGATTTTCGCGTGACAAGTCGATTTTATCGGGCAGTATTGATCGATTCTGCCATGGTCCTCGGAATCTACCAACTGGATTTAAGGTGATTAGCTCTTTAGTCAGCCTGTCTGCTTGTTGCAATCAATCTATTAATCCGCATATTCTTGCTATTACTATGTCATCTCATATTAGCATTTAAACATTAGACCGGATCAAAAAAACATACTATCAATATTATTACTACTTATAAAATTCCCAAAGACCATGGCCGCTCAGAGAGATGGGCATTATTCGAATAAATTTTTATAACAGTCTATAATTTTTACCAGTATTCCTCACATTTGTTACAATGTAGTCTATCGATTAGCGGCATCGATCGGAACCAAGCTGCGAACCAAACTCGTAAGCAACTGTTTCTCGAGCGTATTCGTCTCGCCTTTCATCTAGCTGGCGATCGATTGTTGAGATACTTGGTCGTTATTCAGTTAGCGAATAACAAATAATTTTGCGTACGAATAATCTCTGTTATAATGGCCGGTCTTCCCCCTAAAGGTTAAAGAACATAACTATAAGTTGATACTGAATAATATTCTGTTTTAATATAATTTCTATTATGTGAATAGTTTTTATACTTTCATAAATGAAAAATTAATTAAAAATTGTTCTCATAAAATATTAGGTAACATACAGTAAATCACGAGCATTAGTACCTATACATAGCGAATGAGATATCTAGAAACTGAAATTTGAATGTAGACCTCTGCAGCGCCTAAACGGGGAGCCAATGCATCGGAATAAATCTCGCGGCAAGGCGTTCTCGTATCGCTTGGATAATTAAAACGCAGGCGTTAGATATTCGCGACACTTTTCGCATAATACGTAATAAAGTACCCGCGCGGCGCGCGGCCTGCATGCATATATCACTGGAACCAGTAATGATTCAAAGGATATGCGCGATTCCTGCAAAAAAGAAATTGCTTTCCGCGTGGTTTCGTAGATTGAAAAACGTTGGTTACGATTTCTACTACACGGTTCATTAATTGCCCTAGTTGCCGAAGCGTGGACATTTTTCTCGGGTGGAAATGCTAACCGTTGTAGATCTCGCGGATCGAGATCTCCGGTAGAGTCGCGGAGCTGGCATTCGCGATAATATACCGATGGTGTTCCTTCTTTCGATCTGGCATCGATGGATCGACGTGAATTATAACAAAGGCAGAGCGCGGAAGAGAGAAAGCGCGGTCTCTTGCGCTTTGACATGAATGAACGCATCGCTCATTGCGTTCCCCAAGGCAGAGGCTAGCAATCACTGGCGGAGGGCGTCAGGTGGCGAGAGATCGTAGATGGTAGCTTATCTCTCGAACGGTCGTACGACCATTCCTTATTGCACGTTTCATAATTGGCCCGACTTCAGAATCAATATACCCCGGGCTATCGGTTCAGGATCGCCGTTGATGGTACCTTCAAACTCGACCAATTATCGACCGACGCTAAAGGACCTCAAACTGCTAGAACACGCTCAAAGGTTATAGCTGGACCCGCGCCGGTATTTTACATAAACGATAATGCGCGATAGACTCGCGAATTTCAACGCATTCCCTCCGGTAATTGTTAGCCTAAAAAACAATGGTCTCATTGTTTCACTTCAAAAATAATTTTCAGACTAATTATTTTCAGCAAAATAAAAATAAAAATTGTCTGCGGTTATGACGAAATACAGGAGCTACTATAGCTGTATGAGGACTATTGCATTTTGTCATTGGTCGTGGGTGTGTCTTAAGATTTTGTGAACTGGAGTGGGAGCATAATAAAAGTGCTCTATCGCACGTGGTGTTCGAGTGGTTTATTATGCAGTTGTCAAGTCATGGTGCTTGTAAAAATTACCAAAATTTTAGGAACAGGCCATATGGTGGCCTGCTAGGTCCTTGTAAATTATGCGGTTAACCCTAGTATCTGGCAATGAATCCAGACAATTATAATTTTACATAAAAGTCCACAGTCTACGCATCATGTATAGAAAATATTCAAACAAAGAAATTCGATAAAATTCTTAACAGTCGAAAGATCGTGCGCCAATTACTGTGAGAAAGATTAGGCTATCATTTATGTGCAAAGATTTCCAACTGGAAAAATATTAAGAGCATCACGTTTTACAAGCATCGCACTAGTTTACGGAAGTAAGAGTATTTCCACAGCATAGTCGAGATTTGCTCGAGGCTCTGTTATTGCCATCGTAGGTGGTGGAACGGAAGAGTGTGCATCGAGGCCTCGTAAAACTCGATTTGCTGCGTAGCGTATAATTTAAACATTGCCTTATTCTCCAATAAGGGTACCACCCGCACTCCGAACTTTTACATGCGTGCATATAGATCAAAAAATTCGACAAGCTAAATTGCGAGATATCGGGGCGACCGGAGCAATTATAATAACTGCGAGGGAGATAAATTATTAAAGAACTCGGCTATCGAACGAGACTCGCGAAACCTGATTAGATAAACGTTGCCCGCGTGTATCACTACTTTACCATTTCTTATACAACTTTGTAATTGAAGGATTTGTTAACATATCTAGAACATATCTATCAATTACCGCTGTTTACATACGCGATTTATCTTAATCTCTTCGGGTGACGCATTCGCTAGATGACTCGAACGTTGTTTCTTCGATCAACAAAGAACATTAGAATTTTAGACCAGCTATATTTAGTGTTAAACTTCCTCAACTCATTTCTCCTGTAAATGCATAAAATCTGCTGCTTATTAATTATCTAATCTGTAGTTTAGCGAATGGTTGCGAATAAACTGGAAACGCAGAAACACGGAAAGATTCGTTTCTCCGATCGAGAGAGAGAGTATTAGGGAAGTTGTGTAATAATTTCATGGATCTCGAGCGGAAGTTTGATTAATTATTATCAAACGCTTTCCATGAACTTGATGCGGTAATTCTGTCGAATAGGCTAGAGATCGAGTATCCGGCGCTTGTAAAAATCGCAATCTGCGTTACTTAAATAAACAGCATCGTAAGATTTTCGTGGCGGGTTATCGGAGTCAATTTTGTCGACGTAACGACCGAATCGGAGGAAGCTGCAACGAATGTATCGCGCACAGTTTCAAACCATCAACAGTTTTATGTGGATAAGTATGAAGGAACGCGATACGAATGATGCGCGGACGCGGCTCAGACCGCCCGACAAGAAACAACTTCTGGTTCCCCGACGCATTCGTAAATCCTTGCAATTAGTGGCTCGTTAACGGATAACGAAACCCGCAGTTAATCCTAAATTGTAACAAGTGGAACATAACCTTCCCCTGCGGAGCGGCCATCGTTGAAAGGATACACTCGGCCGGAATCAAGGCAGATTCCTGGGAAACCGGCGCGCGGTGGTTCTTACTAATAGTTCTCGAGCATCCACCGAGCAAAACCCGATGATTCTTAATATTTATTAAATCTTCTTTCGATTACGACAGCTCTGTTGTCTGTATTAACTTTTACGCTTTCAAGTAGAATATAACCGCGCACTTAAAGACCTCTTTACATTTCGTGCTGCCTTTTATATGCCTGATAAATTATATCGTTGTCCGGCCGCTTATCTCTCGCCTGTTTCTCACGTGGACACAAACAACTGCATTTTACGATTCTGTTATTGCACCTACGGGCCCCCGATACAACCGAATTTGTCTCTCGCACAAAGTGTATTTCTTTGCGACCTGCACTCTCGTCAACCATTAGCATTGGTAGATCAACCATTCTATGGCTGCACGTATTTTCAGATTTTCAACTGTTGCATTTCTTTACAAAAATCGTTGGAATTTATTCGACACAACATCGAGTATTCTTTTCAAGATATTTTACACGGTTATTATTATACAATGAATTTACGAGATACATTTGTAGGCTGCTGACATTCAATGCACGGAAATGCATTTTACGATTCCTCTGACTGCTCGCGACAGCCACTGATCTCTTGCAGTTACTTTCATAGTTCTATAAAAATCTTCATAAATCTTCATAAATTTCGTGATAAATTGTTCGGTAATGGTCAAATGTAATTTTATGAATCGCAATAAGAACCGTAACGATCAAACAGATTAAACAATGAATAAGCTTTACAATGGTGTATAACAAGCGATATAGGCACTACGATTTATTAAAAGAATTACTTCCAAAACATAAAATGAAAGGCGTTTATTTTTGTAGAATCAGCCTAATGTTTCATCAAGTATACGTTCTTTCGTATTTTTCGTTTTATTAACAATCAAAGTTTCGCTCAACCATTTTCGAAATTATTCAATTAATTTGCGTAATTGGCTCATATGTTTCATTACATCAAGTTACGACACAGTAGCAGAGACATAAAATATTTTGTACTATCTAAACTATGGAATGATTTAATTTTCACCCATATTGAGACAGTAAAAGAATTATTATTTTTACTGAAACTATTAGAAGAAGAAAGAAATTTCTGTGTGGTTTCTGCTACTTGCATACATATAAATCTGCGTATGACCGCGATCTACATATGAGGGTTAGTAGCCTTCCGGTAACAGAAGTATAACAAAAACGTTTTTCAGGAGCAGCGATAATCCGTTTCTTTATCGTCGAGCCGCGATTTACACGGGGAACGGTGTCGATACGCGAAGTATAGCATTTGCGTAAGGCGAAAGGGTGGCAGCAGGACCGAATTCGCGTTATCAATTTGCTCGTAAATCGTGAAACAATGATCGGCGAGGCCGCCCTTGTTCGAAAGTGGCCGTATCTCGCGGTGGACAGAAGTCGATCGGGCCGATGGCCTGTAATCGGTAGTCAGACGGGTAAACCTGTCAGAAAACCAGACGAGAATGCATGAAACTGAATTTATCTCGGGCTCGGCTCGGAGCCGAGGACTGTTTTACCTCGTCCTCTGTCCGAGAGGCCGAGAAACCGGCGACAGTAAGTGAGCACGATTAACAAATTGTCAGAAAAAGTAACCCCGCGGACTCGCCGGCAAAATCGACGGCACCCGATGACGTACCGATACGTGGCCGACATGTGTACGTTACGCCTGTGTACTGTGTACCTTGTCAACTGGATGCACATCCACTACCGCCTACCACGCTCGACCTGTCACGTCTTGAGTAATTTTATTGGAAACGGCGAAAGAACTCGCCGAGGAGAGAGAAACAAGGCGAATACGACGCGCAGTGCTACAAAATCGCAAAAACCCGGACCAAATTCATAAATCTCTTAATTCTACATTTCGACGGCTCCTATTCAAACAATGCTATTCCTGAGGAAATTTTTAACAGCAACCTACCAAGCTCCAATTTAACCCTGAGTCACTACTAAAAATATCTATCCGATTATTCACAATATTGTTTAAATAATTAAATATCAATAGACAGCGCATTCATGACAAAAATGAGTAGACATGAATACACATTAGAAGAATTAAAAGAATGTAAGAATACTGTTGTATTATCTTAAACCCACAGTCCAGTTTGTTGCAATGCCGGTAGAAAATTTTTGTTTTCCATAATGATCCGCTGTCTACTAATCAATTACTAAACATTTAAATATTGTGTGAGGTATTATATCAATTTCATATCCATAATATGAAAAAAATCGTATACAATGAAATTATTCTAGGTTGGAAGAAATGTTTCATTTTCGAGTTAAAATAGCTTCGAGTGTAAAGGGTTAAAAGTTCATAAAATAACGTGTATATTGTTATGAATCTGTAACCACGACTTCATCTATTGAGAAAGAAGTTGAAAAAAGTCTGGTCCGAAATTTTACGATTTCTGACCACTATGCGACCGAAGAGAAGAGACCTACAGTTAAAAAAGGGACTTTGTGTTTGGTAAACACGACCTCACAGTTTCGATGATCGAGCCGATTTGATTACCTTCGCTTATCTCGGCCCGTGTCAAACAGATTATCCTCACCGATCTTTTATCTCGCGTATGCAAAGTGTCCCATATTCAACAGATAATGGTCGACGCCACGATAAATAGCCACGATTTTGCGGTGAACGCCTTTGTGTGCCGAGTGTTTCCTGAATTTTTGTTCTCCTTCTGCTCTCTGTAGAAGATTTTCTACAAGACTCTACAATAGACCGAATCGAAAAAATATTTTTTCGAAATCGAGAACGCCCCACACGGGAAAAGTTGTGGTTCGGCGCCTTAATGACAGGATCAAAATCTCAAAGTTGTACGACGATGCCTTCAGGTTGCGCATTGAGCCCAAAATTTGAAAATTTAAGTAGAATATCGAGATTTTTAAGAATTTAAACGTTTTCACTGGTTGTCTTTGAGATACGTAAACTGCTCATACGCATAAAATGCAGTGATTTCGTAGCAATTTCGTTCTGTCACTCGTTGGATCGGCCAGTTTAACAACAAAGGGCCCACATAATGGCGATCAGAGTGTTTCGTCGTAAGCAGTCTGGGTAGTGGCATAATATTTTCATTTCACGGTGGAATGGCCGCCTGTCCGACATAGTATGTCCAGTGAACCCTGATGAACCCGAAACCACAATGGAGTGCGTGTCATCCTTAAATCTGTTTTTTATTGCTGGCTTGCGACCCATAAAGGGATTCGAATTTAGCTTCGGTAATAACTTGAACCGTTCGAATTCATCATTTAGACTTTAGACTTTAGATGACGACACGTTAAGCTGTCGTTCGTTCGTCCGTTCGTTCGTCCGTTCGTTCGTCCGTTCGTTCGTCCGTTCGTTCGTCCGTTCGTCCGTCCGTCCGTTCGTCCTGTCCCATCGACAGTTATCGAATAAACTATACGAAAAATAGTTTTTAGTTATACTATTTTCTATAGAAGTGAAGAGGTCGCTGCAAGGACACACGATTGGTGCAATTTCGAATGGTTTTACCATTCTACCTTCTACGATCGGAATGCTGCGTGCAGTTTCTGCCCGTGAAATTTCATTGTTACCTTTAATAAACTAATCCAAATACAATACAATAATACAAACAATAAAATGTACGAGTCCTGTAATTTTTGACTTCAGCTGTTTCTTTGGACATGATCAGTGCTATCGCGATCGTGATCATTTGTAGGCAGAAGCGAATGCCATCTGTTCTCGCAACTGTCTGTTCAACTTGTCGCGCAACGTGAAGTACGAAGTACGATAAATCGGTATTGTCCGTAGGTCGTGTATGTCGAACTATCGGTTTCGAGAAGATCAGTGAACTTTTCCCGTAGTCCGGTCGCGAATCAGCGAAACCGTGTGGTACGCGTGCGCCCAAGAAGACGACAAACCTTCATCGACATCTACATCGTCGTCATCTCTCGAGATCTCTCGTCTTCGTCACTTCCAGTAACGTACGAGACCACCTCCTGGACGTACGAGTGTTTGATAAACCGGTTAAGGCCCATCCCCAGATCTGTTTGCCTTTGGCTTTTGTAACTTTACTAGTGTTGTGACTCGGGCTCGGAGCTAACACGAAAAAAGGGTCTGCGATGGTACCCCGAGAGCAAACAGTCGATGTGTGTCCCGGATCAACACGGCGCACGCCTCTCTATCGGCGAACGGAGCCTGCAAGCCGAGGAGAACACGCGGATATTATATGTGGAAGGCAACGCACATCACCACATAGCCTTTTTCACGCAATACATATTAGATCGTAATCAGGGAAACCATGAGCTTCGCTCTTCTTCAAGAGGCTACGGTATAATCATTACATTGCACTCAAAGGCCGATGCTCTTTATTAACAATTGGAAAACCGTGAGCTTCGCTTGTCTTCAAGGGACTACGGAGCAATCGTAAAGCTATGTCCACACCGGAGCAACAACGAGCAACTTATACTTGATGTTGTCTAACGAAAAAGTTTGATAACAAACTAACCCTTCAGACGATCCATTTTAGCAATTCAACTGCAAAACATTGAGCTCGTCTTGGAGATAAAAACTGGCTACTCATTGATGAAGAGTGCAACTGCAGTTCTTTATGCAAATGAAGAGTCTGTTACACCGCGTAATAAAACGAAAAATTACCGAGGAAAATTAGAAGCGAATTAAGAATCTCATTAAACGGCCCGGTCTCTTACAGTGTGCATGCTCGCGATCGCCATAAACGCGTAAAATACATAAGATCTCTGCCCTAGTAACGAGCCCGATCATGTTCAATGAGAAACTCGATATTTGTATAACGGTCGAAGCAATCAGCGTCGAATTATGAGAACAACATCTCGCTGAAATTTTTCCAGCAAAAAACAATTGCACGTAATCATACCGTTACAATTATTTTCTAATTAAGAACAGAAATCGCCTGTGTGTGTGTTCTGGGCGACGCGCCACGCCGCGCCGGTTCTCGGCCGAGGCGAAAGAATAATAATTCTGAAACACAAGACCAGGGCGGGTATCGCTTTACGAAAATTTCGATTTGGTCTCGTTTGAAATGCGCGAAGCAGTTTCTCGAGGCTCGTTTCTCCCGGTAGTTAATTTATTTTCCGAGGCGATTTGTATCTCGGATTGAATTCCTACCCCGTGATAATTATACGATTGGTTCTATCCAGGCACGATGGTAATTTACGGTCGCGCAACTATAAAATTCATTTCAATCTGAGCGAGATAGTTCGCCGTGCACTCGACGATACACGATTTATCCATAAGAGACCTGCGTGTAAAATAAACACGGGGCCGATATTCGGACGACGGAAAAAAGAGAGCTGGCCCGCGATAACTTTTCTCTCCGGGCATCGCTTCAGAAGCCAAATAAACACACGGGGAGCATAAGCTCTCGTTGATTCGGGCGACCGCGACGCTTAGTCACTCTCTCCTATACTAATTTTCCCTATAAAGGTCTCCTAATGATTGATGAGGCGTTAGAGATATACGCCTCGGCCCGACGAAAGCGTTGTTACGCGAGAACCACAACAAAGCGACACATCTCGCCGCTATCTGACGTGGAAACGTTATGCATGGACACCAGACGTGTCGTTATCGTCGTCTGGGAATGACGCACTGTGTTCCATGAAGTAGGTGGAATTAATCCGAAAATTTTCGTCTCGTGAAATGGGAATAAATAATGTACTATTGTAGTCTTAGAGCTTAGAGTCTTAAATTACTTTGTAGAACTTTGAAATCTTTTTATAGAAATCAGACGACCATTTTATATTGAGATTTTGCATACCTATTTTTTATTTCTTGGACTATACAATAGAATTTTTTCGAGCCAAAATACTTAAAATTGTGGAACTTATAGTTCTTTGAAAAAGTACCTTGTTACTTCAATTAACTATGGACGTAGTTACGTCGTGAACCAAGAGAGATTAAATGAATTTTTGTCCAACTTTTTGCGACTCTGTGCTATGCGACGCTCAAGTCAACGTGTATCTCCGAATTCGACTTGTTAACCAGGTTCGATCGCTATTAATCGATAGTTTTAGCGCACACGCCGGGTGCGCTTTCTTCGATCGAATATCGCGTTAGCGAAAACGAAACGCGTTCCGATACCATGAGCAAGATTAAATATCTGGCTCAGACCGAGTATAGACTACTGATAAATAGCGTTTAAGCTTTTGCGTATGTCGAAACAATGATGCAAACAAAAACGCGAGTACAATCCAGGAAAAAATTTTATCGAAATTTCGTCGGCAAACACAATGAGAGCCTCTCCCTCGACAAGTGTTTGCCATGTCATTGTCGAATGTTGCTCAAACGAACAACGCCGTTCGTGCTGGTTGCATGCGCCGCTGATAATAAACCGCGATGAAATAATTAGTTTAACGATTAGTTTGACGACGTTTCTCAATGACAAAGATAAAATTAAAAACATTTATTCAATAGAACGAGAGGTGGGAAGACATTGTTTCTTCTTAAGAATTTTAGTAAGCTGCAAATAATATAGTCCAGCTCTTAATTTCTTTCTACACATTTTACTAGTTATTAACGATTGATAAAGGAACGTTCTCGGACGTAACATGCTTGGGACAATTTATAGTTGAATACCGGGACGAACCATTGTTCGGTGAAGGAATGGTGAAAGAAAGCACCGATCCGAGGGATCCTCGTCCAGCTAACAAAATGAGACGGTTCGCAATCAGTCCGTCAGACACGTTCAGAAAACTGCAAACAAACGTCGCGGCGCGGCGGGAGAAAATAGTATAATTGTCGCGCGGGCAAAGCGAACGAAAAGAGGCGTCTGAAACAGCGAAAGGAATCCTCACGTGTCACTGCATCATTATGTACATTACGGCAAAACTTGCTGTTGGCTTCGCCTTGCCGTTAGTTCTTTCCTGCAATTGATTCCACGAAAACCTCGCGATGGGAATAAATGGCAATTACGTTGGCGCGGTGGAACAAACACGAACGCGACTGCAACGGACAAAAAAAACAAACGCGAAAATCGTTTCTAATACCGTTCGAGAGAGCTGGACGAGCATGTAAAATCGTCCCGAGGCTTGCCGGTCGTCGAAAAAACGTCCGAAGGAAAAGAAACAATATTAGCTTAAAAAAATATATATATCTATATGTATATGTATATATACGGAAAGTGGTAAAAACTATAGAGAAAGTGGGTAGGATTTAGCAATGTACACACACCGCCTTAGTGTGGCGAGGGCGAAAGCTCCGGCCACCAGCAGCTCGAAGATCATCTCTTCCTCGTACTCCTGCAGGAGAGTCCTCGGCGTCTGCCGTCGATTCCGCTCGCTCTCGCATCCACTCGCGCACTATCAGTTCCGAAACGATTTGAGAGATTACCGGAATCGGTATGTTGATCGGTCTCGATGAAATTGTTCTCACCGATCGGTTCTCGATCGAGTGAAGACCACGCGACGAAAGCAATGATGGGACGGTGGCCAACGAATTGATTTCAGATCGATGTCAGCGTGACGTAACAGCGCATCAGGAATCTCCACATCGTGCGAGAGAGTCAGCGAGTCCCGTGGCCGGACCCGGGAACGATTCTCAGCCCCTTGTGCTCCACTGGTAATGAGAGACAGACGGCGACGACACCACTGTTCGACGTTCGAATGACGCGCGTCCGCGAATTAGCCGAGGAGCCGCTTCGCCCCGTTGACATTCGAAACGGCAACGTGTCCCTGTTATGTTAGGGTCCCTTCGGGGCCTGTGCTGCGACTTCCGAGCGGGAGAACCGATGCGGTTGACCATTCGGCTTGCCGATCTCGTGGTGACTGAGTGGGTCCTCGGTCGCGGCTCCCAGTTACTCACTCGGGCTCACGGACTTACTACTCACCTCGTCCTCTCGCTGTTGCATGCTCTCGCTCACCGGCACTCTCGGTCCCACCTCCTTCCCTCCTGCCTGCACCTCCTACGACACCACACCTCCTCCTTCCTTCTCGGCGAGCCAAGACTCGATTCTACTCCTCCGGCTACCTCTCGGTCTTCCCCGCCCTCCCACCGGAGAGCGCACACACCACCCTCGCCGAACCTTCTTGCCACTCTGTGCGCTCAGCGCCGAGCTCTGTGTGGGAGATAGATACGCGTTCTGCCCCCCCTCCTTGTATCCACGATTATTTCGTTACCCGGCTAAGCTACCCTTCCACCTTCCACAAATTCCCCCCACCTCCCTGCAATTTTGTATTTTGTTGATATCGTTCAAGAAGACAGTAGATCTTGTGTGTGAGATGAAGATTTTGTAAACACTGTGTCACAAAATATAGTAGACGAACTCCTTAATCTGCGGGTTTTATAATGCAGCACTTCCAGTTTCGTTAGTTTTTCTAAATTTCTGCAAATTTTCTGCAATTTTTGTAATCCGTCAACATTGTTTCAGAAAACGGTAGAGTTAAACTCCTCCCACTCTGCCACATTTGCCTACTCATTTGCGTTTTGGAAATGTATAATTTCAGTATATAAACTCGTTAAATTAAAAGCTCTCTGATGGCTTTCTGTAAATTCCATCCACTCTTCTGCACTTTGTTCCAGTTTTCCATTTCATAAATACATTTTCAAAGCAGAGTAGGCGAGCTCATGAAATTAGCAACCCCGTAAGCATTCGAACGAAACAGCTACCGTCCCTGAAACTTTGACTATGTTTTTAAAACTCAGTTGATTTGCAAGCAAATTACTTCCAGTTTTACATCGTGGCTACTAATTAAATCAACTTCAATCACAAAAAATGAAGAGCATTAATTTTTCCATTGATTTATAGACATTATCTTCAATGCTCCCTTACTCAGTAATAAACCAATTTGTTTCCAAATTCATGCATTCTTCTGAAGGTCTTTTCGCACGCCAGAAACAATCGAACGCTCGGATGATGCAAAGAATTCGAGGTAAACGGCAATGATAAAACGAAAACGCAAATGCGCAACTTTCGATCCATCTGCCATTTCATCGATGAGTAAGTAGAGTTAGAATATCAGATTAAACGGAGCGATAATGTCAAGAGAATCCGTGGACGACGACAGAAAGTCGGGGAATCGGTTTATGGTACGATTTTAATCTTCAAGCAAGTTTGACTCATCAACGAATTTACTGCCGAATGTTACTCAATGTTCTTCTGAAAAGAGCATCATTGTGTGCGAACCAGATATCTCGGACAAGAGCACTCGAAATCGTTATGACTAATTAATTAACTAACCAAACAATTCGTTCAATTATATCTTCCGAATTTTTGGAACAGCTCAGTCTTAAATCAAGAACACTTGACGCTTTATCGAACTATCGAAGAGAGACAGGCTTGAAAAGAACGATGACATCTCTCGAGGTGGGAAGATATGGTTTCGCATACGTCACTGATAAGACGTTACGTCGACGATTAGATGCGTCGCGCGACGCATTTAACCGGATGCGGGGAACCCCATACCTATATGTATACATTGCTACATACTTGACAGCTGGCGATATCATACAGCATTGCACGAAAGTCTAAATGTGTTTTATCCTTCAATGTTACACCGTTTTAAAATGTATCTATTCATTTTCGTTACGAATAAACTACGGATTTTATGTATTCAGGGCTAAACTGGATGAGTCTAATTTCAAACGGAAGAAAGATTAAAAAATTCTGAAAATAGATCCGCAGTCTAGTTATGAATGTATTAAACACACAGTCTAACAATTACCATAACAGAAAGCAAAATCATTAAACTTTGTCACTAACGTTATAAAACTTTACTAAGTACATATGTAGTAAGCACTACGGAGAAGTATCCAATATAAATACTGGTTCTTCGATGCCTATTAGAAAATGAGGAAACATTTGCACATCTTTTGCCATGGAAATGAGGCGCGAATAGAAAATGCAAACAATTAATAACCTAAGTTTATGAGAAACGATCAAATACTTCTATGGAAGAGTTGAATTACAATACATCTGGCTTGACGTAGTCGTATACTTTTTAACAGTATTTATCATGTAAATTGAACGCGAACAAAAACTGCAAACAATTAAAAACCTATAGTTATAACAAATAATTTGAAAGAGTCGAGTTAGAACTCTTGAGATCAATTTTTAAAAGTACATTGAGCAATAATTCGGCCGAGAAAAAATCTGTAAAAATAAAGTGCACTATCTGTACCGTTAAAATGGATTGTTATAACGTCCTAGGACCCTGACACAATATAGTTTACCCGGATTGACGCTGAAGAGATCGCATGGCCCGCAAAACAGTGCAACGTAGTTCCGCGGGTTTCGGGCTTGTTTCTGCGGGCCCACGGCCGGTCCCATTAGCGCGTGCAAATTATTCGAATATTATGCGCTGCAAATTAGAAAGCACCGGCGAGGTGGCCCGTTTGCGGGGCCTCGGGAACTGTGCCGGTCGCCCCGGGATTTTAATTTAGCGGTTTTTTTAACGCTCGGCCCCCGGGAACACGTGAAGCTCCTCGGAGGACGCATCCACAAGGGGATCAAATTACCGCGTCAATTACGGTGTCACGTCGTTAATTAACCGGTAGTCTGGCGAGTCGCGGAACACATCCTTCCGAATAGCGAGTCATTTCGCAGGTGAATCATCTCGTTGCCCGTGTGCCGTTGAAAAGAATGGTTACACGTAACAGTACGATGCCCGTGTTCAATTACAGCCTTGCTCGTTGATGACGGCCGTCGCGAGCCAAATCACTTTTTAATGCCTCGCGTTACGTTAGAACACTATAGACGAACGATAGCGTCGCAACACCTTCCAAATTTGCAATCACGTGCACATCTTAGATCACACTATTTATTATTCACATTTTTCAAGGCTTGTTTAACACCATCCCGTTGTAACCAAATAATTTCTTTTCCGACATTACTGTGTTCTAGTTATATTATTTTTAATTTTATTAATATATTCGCTATTCTATTTAATTCTATTATATACTTTATTAATAGATTGTAAATTTTTAAGCAAAAAAAAAATTGTTTGACTCACTTATAAGAAATGGAAAGTGATTTTTTCCTCGTGGAATGATTTCAACACGCCGAAAGTAGTTTCAACAATGTCTATAAATATTCCCAACGTTTTACCATATATGCATAATATTCGCAGTCCAGTTACTAATAATATATACTGTTTAAACAAGCCCGTACCTCTGCGAGTTATATAAGAAAGTTATGTATACTACGGGGTTATTTAAAAAATTTGTGTGTTATGTGCATTTTGTTGAAGCTTGAAAAAGATTAGTGGAAGGTATGCGTGTTATTTGTTGCGGTGCAGTCGCGTGTCAATAGCGATAATGTTTCACCAATCGAGTTTCATTGTTCGACCAGTTTCCCGATAAGAATCAACAGCGGCAGGTAATGCCGGCAGGGTTTCCCCGAGTTCTATCGTCTTCATTATGTAATGCCGGGGCTTTTTCTGAACGGTTCGCGTACTTTGACAGGAAAGATGGAAAATTCTCGTTACGCAAGGCTAGCTTCGGAAAACGCCCGAATCCCAGCATTATTTCCAGTTAGCAGTTCTTACTAATCATTACAACGCGCACCGTTGCACGGCTAATTTCGTCGCCACTTTGGCTGACTCGCGAAAATGCCTTATCAGTTTCGCACGTATAAGCAAATTAAATTTTTTGAACGTCATTTGTTATTTTTATTTCTTTGATCCTTAAATGGACTTTCAAAATGTACTTTCAAAATGCAATAATTCAATTAATATATTTAATATTTAAATAGAAACGTGAGATAGCCAAATTTCATCTAAATCCGTAAATAATTATGTCATTAATAGTTACACATTGAATAATTTATTAGCATTTCGACCGTATCAGCTCCAATTAAGGGATTAGAGCAACCTATTTATTTTATATAGTTTCCTTTTATGCTGCTGATCAAATTAAATTCAGATAATTAGGGACGGATGAGGATTAATATCGTCACTAGAAAGTTCATTTCACTCGTGATTTATTTATGTTGGAAGCTACCCATAAAACAATCTACTTTGTAAATTATCGCCTGAGTGTGTCTAAATGATGAATAACTCCGGTGTATAGTGTAATCGGTCGCACTAATGCGTTGCGAGATAAAGTCGATACACGGTAGGCAGCGATCGGGGTTAAATAGGTGGCGTCAAAAATGATTCATACTAGATAAATTCTCGTTGTTCATCTCTAAACAGTCCACAATCAAATTCCAAAGTGACAACACAATTTAAAAATGTGTAACGTACCTGTCGCAATGCTCATTTTCAGACTTCGTCACAAGATACGTTACGTTTTCCTTCGACTACTGGAGGATTTCTACAGATCAATGTAAAGTAAAAATTCTGTACATTTTGGTTAATATAGAAGTTTGGTTGCAACAAACGAAGCTGTTACCAAAACGAGCGCTGCGAGTAAATATATAAAGATTTCGATTCTGGTTGAATAAAGATCGCTGAAATAGTACAAGTCACATCGATTACCGGACAGACCCGCATTCCAGATCGAAAAACCATCGAGGAAGCGCCGGTTCTTTCATTCACTTTCGAGGATCGAGGATAAAACGACCGATAAAAAAGTTTACCGGCTTCTGCCGATGTGAATGGCGTTCGGAGCTCGTTGCGAGGAGCCGTGGCACACGAGCGATTTGCTACGGGCAAGTTTGCGCCTCCTTGATGCGAGGAGAAGCTTGAAATCCATTAGTTTCGTTAACGATAAGGATCAGGATCCACCACCACCGCCGTCGTGCCGACCACGAAAAATAAAACCTAACCGCGCCGGTCTCGGTCTCGGTCTCGGTCCCGCGTGCTCTCCTTCGGCGAGGAATTACTCGCACGACGACAGAACGCAACGGGAAAATTGATGTCCGCGGGAAAGCAAAAATTATGCTAGGCTACGGGCACGTGATTATGCTGGGATTGATGGAACCGACGTGGAATATCTTCTTTAACCGATCGTCGGCCGGGTAACATCCCTTTCTTCGATCTTTGTTGCACTTCGGTCTTTCCAAACGCTGATCACGCGAGACAGCGGATCTTTATGCAAAATAATGATCTTCTACCTGAATTTCAACAAACTCGAGTGACATAGAAATTTATTTTGTTTCTTAATATGTTTACTTGAAAATTACTTTTATCATTTGAAAACAGAAAATGGATGTTTGATCCGAGTACGAGATACAATGTAGTTCCATGCTGCAAAACTGAAAATGTCCGAAATTAATTTTTTATGCAGGCAGTTATTTTAAGTTTAGAACTCGGGCATTTTATTCGATCTAGAACATTTTCGGGGCACTCGATTTTGTTAGTCTTGTGCGTTCGAAATAGCACATATTTTCTGATAACAACATCGAGGTCTTAGAAAATGCAAAATAAAAATTGTCTGCATTAATTGCAAGCTGTAAGTATTCTTTCCTTCCTTAATAATTGTAATGTGTTAATCATATACTTATACCATAAATACATAAAATCCTCAGTCTAACCATTAGTCTTTTTATTTCTCACAAAAATATTCCAGACAAAATTGGTGAATGTTCCTTAAATATGAGGAAAATAATCTCGAAAGTCTGACAAGGATTCATGGTTCCTTTAAAAGAAAGCGGTAAGAATCACGTAGCTGGCGTTCCAAACCAAACACTCGGCCCTTAATTCTCTGAGAATGGACGATCGTCGGTATCTAAAAATGAGATCGAGGCACCATCGAAAGGTTAATCCTCGTTAACGGTGTCCTCGGATACGACGCGACCGAAACGGAACGTTGAAATAGAAAAATCGCGCGCGAACATTCTAATTGTAAGGTGAAAAGCAGGGCACCGTGTTGGAGGGATGAAGCAAAAGAAGAGACGGTATTTTCCCTTGCTAGGGATATGTGCAGAGTGAACCGATCGATTTTTCAGTGGCATCGGCTATTTTAAACGGAGCCACGCACCGCACCGGCGTGTTTGCCGGTAAAACGCTTCGCTTCCTAGAAGGTTCGCATGAAACCGAGACTGATAGTGAGTCATTCTCACCTATTCGCATTCTCCGTGCTCGATGTTAATCCACCTTGTCGACGAGCCTGTGCTTCTCGATTTCACGAGCCTCTCTGTCCTCAGCCTTCTCTCTTTCTCTCTTCTTACTGTCTCTCTCCCCTATCTCTCTTTCTCGTTCTTGCTCTTGGTCTCGTAGGACGGGTAACACAAACACCCACACACATACAGAGAACACGCGTGAGCGCGACCGCGAGCGCGAACTCGAAGGGGGTCACTCGAACGATTGAGAATCGTGATCAGCGCACGCTCTGTAAGGACACTCTCGCCGTATCGGATTAATGAATGACTAGACAGGAGTGGAACTATGAATGAACACCGCATAGCACACTGGAGTACTATATAAGCGTACACATTGTGGGCGTCCTCCGCTCTCGGCCAATAAGATTCCCTTGCAGTGGCTTGCACGCGGTCTAATACGATTACATCTCTCGACGCGCCGGTCTTTTTCGCGGAAATTCACCGACAACGCCACCAGATAACCAGCGCCGGACGCCACCGATCCCGTCGATCGGCGACGTCACTTCCGTTTATCGAAACCCGCGAACATGGAATTCGCGAGCCAATGATTCATTCGACGCGCAAAGTGACGACCCTTTTCGGACGTGACGACATCGCGAGCCGAAAATCCGAGGAACTCGGCTATTTGTTACAATTAGGTCTTCTTTAGAAACTTCTTGCACGATCGAGTGATGTCACCACTCGGGACTTACGTATTCGTCTGATCTCGATGCTTATAGCTGGTGCATATTGTTGTAATTTCTACTTTAGCCGCGCGTTCTTTTGTTGCGCGTTGCAATCGTTTCAAGTCAACGATAGCGATGAGAATTTTTTGAATTTCAATGTTTTTGTTAAATACTAGTGCATTATTCATTTTGGCTGCATGTCCTCTTGTCGTGAGAGGTATTCTTATTAAGTTACCGATAGTAATGTGACTTATTTGAATTTGAATGTTCTTGCGACAAACGTGTGTGCTGTATGAACAATTGTTAAATGTCTAGATTAAAAGTTGCTGTCACAATGCAGCGATAAGATTATTCAGGTAGCTCTTTTTTCTAGCTTCAATGACAGTCTAGAGCTTTAAAATCATTGAATAATTATGTCGTTTGAAATATTCGTGATTTTTAGAGGAAGGTCGAAGTAGCATGATAAGTGACAGAAACGAAGGTATTAGAAACATGTGCTATTCGATCAGTTTTCAAGTGTCCAAAATTAAAATTGCACGCGAAGTACATACAACAAATAAATAATTCAAGCATTGAAAATCGAATGTTGCCAACTCACATAATAGTTTACAGTATTCGATATGTAATTTGTTTAACTTACCTAGATTGGGAAGAATTGTAAACAGTAGCTTCGACTTCACGTGATTCGACTCCATAATTGCTCTTATTCTTGAACAACCAGCACGGGAAGAGCTCGTCAAAAATTTTTCGGACTTCATACTCGTATCGCACGCTGATCGGACGCTGTCTAATTGTGAGACTAATGAAAATAAGTCTCCGACTGTCCCGGCAATCCGTATCAGATACCTATATATGTACAGCCTTAATGAAAAGATGTTGCAGTATCGCGGGGTGCTACTTAATAGAATAAGAGAACTTTCTCATGTTATCAGTCATTTTTTCCGAATGATTCACGCCCATTGTTGACCGAACCGTGTTCAAGTCAGCCGATAATATTTATCAATTACATCATTATTCAGATATATTCACGTTAGGTTTCCAGTTGATTCCACATGTCGGTCGCGTTCCATTCCCGAGCGCTATCTTCCTTCTGTCTAATCATTTTCGGTCAAGTACTTTGCACAGCAAATCATGCGCGAATAGACAACTTAGACGTCCCCCATTAAGTGTGAAATGTATGGACGTTTCGATCTCCCAATGAAACAATAGCCCCCACACCTTGATCCCACACCGACATGCAAAGTTAACGTTGCACAATGCCGACGTAAAAGATTGAAAATACATGTCCCCGACTTGCACAATGAAAAATGCGACGATCAACCCTCTTTGAAGACTTGACATTCTATTTTACTTCAACCACTATACGTATCGCTGATTTATTGTATAACGCCGTGGAAAACTATTTCTGGTAAGAATGCTTGTTTGTAGTAATTTCTCCAAATCAATTTATCCGACGAAAATTATAAGTACATTATTTTTGAAAACTAGAATTCTTCACATCTTGTTCTAAAAGCAGTCCCAATATCGACTATCTAACTATAAGAAAACACTATTCTGTATTCACATTGCTCTGACAGGTTCTACACGACACGTCAATATAACTACGGCGCTGAAAAGGTTGGCGTGATTATATACTGTCCGATAAATAAATAAAGAAATGCTTAAAATGATTAAAAAAATTTCTTCGTGGTGTTGAAGGATGTCTCTTCGCATCCCAAAAAGGTTTATCCCCCTGTCATCAATAGTTTTCTAGCAAAAAATTAGAAAGACCGCCTGCTTTTATAACTGTTACAGAAGAGTCTCGCTGAATTCTTCTTCATTTCATTTCCTCGATTTTTCATGAAATCCAACTCCGCTATTTTGTAGAATTTTGTAATAATCTTCGGAAAGAATTCGAGAAATCTCCGTTTATCTTTCTGTTCGCCAGGGTGGTCTCGATTTTTAATACTCGTTGAATGCCGTTTGCCATCGACACTCGTTATTATATCCGCGCGTGCAATAATTATTACCGTAGCCGCGATAAATCACAAACGTTCCCCGCGCGCAGAAATATTTTACAACTGTCATTTGAAATGGTTCTAGCAGAGCAACTGCTTATTTACGCTCAAAAATCGGAGCAAGGAGACATTAACCGGAGTATGGCGAAGTCAAGAGAGCCGGTGACGCAAGCGCCAGTGAACTTTGCGTGTTCTCCGCAACGAAGAAAGAATACGAGAATAAATCCCGGGAGATATGAAATCGTCGGGGGATTTATATTTCGAGTCGGGCACAGGAACGATCTTTTCGCAAATTATTATTGGCAACATCGGACCGGACGGTTTCGATCGTCGCGTGCCAGGGAACCCTGGGACACTCGTTGGTCAAGGACTTTCGGGGTCTCCCACTGGTAATCCAGCCGAATCGGGACCGGTTGGAAAGTTAATTAAATCATTTGGCTTGCCAATCCCGTCGCGGTTGGCTCTGTTCTGTGTGCGCGCGCGCCTTACAACCGATCAAACGCGTCAAATTATCTAAACAAGTTCCTTCGCGCGTGCGAAGATTCAATTACTATGGAAATTCGCTGAACCTGATGAATTTGCTCGACAAGCGCCTCGAGTATCGCAAGTTTCGTTTTTGCAAGTTAATGTTGGGAATATCAGGTTGGATCATGAATGATTTCAGTTTTATCATATCGAGTTTATTTCTTGATTAAATGAGCAACAGTTGTTGCCAACTTAGCAGGTAACTCAAATATAAATTAGTGAGTTGATAAATTAAATTATTACAATTTGTTCTAGGAGCGGAAGTTATATTTAAGTTATTTATCATCATAATCATACTCTCAATAAAAAAAAATTGAAAAATTGAAAATATCTCAGTAATTATTAATTTTGAGTCTTACCTGGAATTTGAGAAAAAATATTGTGCATTCCGTTTACACACCTGGAAAAGGTACAGCAACAAGAAAGATAACAGATCTTGGAAACCGTGCAACATTTGTTTGGAAAATGTGTTCGTACAACAAATAGCTTACGGCTTACGAGTTATTTGAAGTTGTGATGTTACGAGGCTCGCCCTGTATATGACCGACGTGACGTGGCACTCCAGGTGTTAAAGAATAGTGTCCACCATATATGACGAACGTGGCAGTCGTTAAAGTAACGAATCTAAAGAACTATACCCTGGCTGGAAGGAAAGTACTTTCTCAACGTGGTCCGATGAATCGGCGCAGCCGCAGAGTTTTTGCCTGTGTTACGGTGCACATACATGCATCGAACGCCGGGCATTCTTTATAAAGACGTTCCCGTTTCTCGCGGAATTCTCTCCTGACAGAGAGCAGCGCAGGATGTTTCCTGGAAGGTGGACCTGCACCTGTCGAGAATACTCCACAATGCCATGGGGCCAGCAGCACAGCGGCGTGTTCGCATCTCCTAGTCGCGTTCCTTGGTCTCTCCACGGTGTTCCATGGGGTCCGAGGGCCTCTGTTCCCACGGGAGTCCGCGGAAATGACAGAGCTGTTGCTTGTTGGCGGGCCCTCGCTTCGCGTCGCAAGGATTTGCCTATGGCGGGGCCTGAAGAGGAGTCACTTTCCTCCGGATATTAATAAGTTATAGCGGGTCGATCAGGCTCTGTGTGTTTCTTTTTTTTCTGGGAAGCCGGACCCTGAACAGGGCAACAATGGCCGAATTCGCCACGGGAGACCCGAGTCTCCCGAAGATGCGCCGGGATAGACTTTGACAACGCGATCGCCAGTGTTTCGTATTATATGCCCATGCCCCCGGGCCCGCAGATCAGATAAGCTCTCGTTTGAAGCACCGACCGACGACCGACTTCTTCGGCATGATCTAGGTTCGCACGTATTTTCCTCCTGTCTTCGAACCACCATGCCGAGTTTGGCCCACAGTCATCGAAACCGCCCACACAAAGCCGAGATGAGTCGAGGGAATCGGAACGAGAAAAGTAGCCAAAACGTGAAAAGGATTCCCAAATTCTAACGGACCCCCCGGTACAAACAAATCGCAGCTAACATCGCTGTTCGGCCGCTGACGCGCCGCGCCGCGTCGATTGGAATCAGAGATGATCATGGTTTGCATTCATGCATTCGTGCATTTTAAATTCGTTTGAATTTTTCCTTAAAATATAGGAAAAATAACAAGATAACATAATTTCATTGAATTTAATAAGTATTATATGAAAATAAGTCATTTTTCGACTTCTCAAAATCATTGTTTTTGGTAACATTTTGACATTAACAGGAAATAAATAAAAGAAATTTATTTCCTTCATGTACATCAAACATGTATTCTTTCTCGCACATTGTGCGCTAACTGTGTGTCCATAAAATAAAATTACACGTGTGACCGAACTTCGCCATCTTTTCAGCGTAACAGTTTACCCGGAAAATGTGGGAACTGTCACGGAGCAAGAAGAATTCGTGATTTGTGTAACAGACGGCGCGAGCGTGACGTATAAATGAAAAGCGGCTAGAATAGTTCTTTTGTTATCGCGTCGCAAAAGTCGAAGGTAAATTGCGTTTCGATTGAGCGCGACACGACGACGACGACGACGACGCGACGTTGCCGCACAAGCGGCCGTCCCTTTTAATGGTGTTTTCGCGTTTCCTTTCACATCGGTGGAAGGAAAAATCGAGAAAGACAGCGGCAGCGGCCGCTTTCGGTCCAGATTTGTGCGTATGATATAAAATCCGAGTACGTAATAGATTCCACGAACGGACATGGTAGGTGATACCTTGCTAAAATGGGTACATCCCGCCCGTTTACGTGTCGTATAGACAGTCAGGTTAAGACATCGTCCGGTAGCTAGACAGGTTGACAGGGGCTGAACCAATTACGCGGAATATTATCCTACCGACGATTTACACTCCCCTGCAATCACCGTGATTAGTGTATCGCCGACACTCGTGTACAGGCATCTCGTAACCACAGCTAATTTGTAAACTCTGGCGTGTATTATACTCGCACGCATGCTTCTATACGTATATAAGTATACATATACATATACATATATATACATGTACGTGTATCTATACATATATATGTATATGTATACAGTATATGTATTATATATGTATATACATATGTACCGATAACTTACATAATTAGATAGGATCGTTCGACTGGATGCGGGAGAGCTGTCGTGGCTCTCGAGCGCAGTCAGTGCGAAGCGTAACTGTATCCCTGATATGTCGGGCGTCGTTCATAGATTTAAACCTTGGATAAGGAGGCTCAATCATCAGGTCGCTTGTCCGTTAACGACAGCCATCGATGTTCACATTCAAATGCACCGTCTTCCCTTCTTATTAATTCTCTAGAATCGCGCACGTGCGCGTGACATAATCCTCGCCGAACCCGCCGTTGAACCTTTGCAACAATCATTCGTGTTGCAATTACAACAATTTTCTATGTTAGACACTTGCTTTTGCCGGCTGTTCATGCTTCCATTAAAACAATCGTCGTTTCGATTTTATTATGTCTCAAATGTATTAATCCTCTGACCTGGAATATCAAAATTGTCATTTACTTAGTTTGCAGTGATCAAATTAAACCAACATTTCATTAGAAACACAATAGAAGAATTAACGTGTCTACAAGAAGTGCCATCAAAAATATGTTTAAAAAGATTGATGAATACAGCAGTGAATAATCCAAGAAAGATCCAATATTAAAAAAGTGATCGTCTTTTCTAGAATGTCCGAATATGATTTCGGCTAACTATGGCTTTCACATACTTGAATATCCTGTGCATGTCACGAGTGCATCAGCATCGATGCTCCGGTAATTATCGAAAATCGCGTCGGAACGATTGTGCGTCGATGTCGCAACAATTTCACGGTGCTCGCGCCGTGTTTCGACTGGCGATGTTTCACACCAGGCAGGCAGCCGCGCCAGGTAGATAGATACCTACCTGGAAACTACTTATTGTCACCTCTAACGAGGCCGTGACAAAAACTCAACAATTCGCAGGTGGGAATGCTGCCAGGTTATGAAAGTATCAATTGCGTTCTACGCCCAGCTCTTTAATGAAGGTAACAGAACCGTGAATCCGTTTCGATTTTTTCCCAACGTTTGACGTTGCACTACATACGCCACATCGGGGGAAAAAATCGCGGCTTCTACTACAATAATTTTGTACTTTATTTTTGCACGGCAGTCGGTGCAGTTGCGCGCAACAATTCGACTTTTCTCGTTCCTGAAAAAATGATCCACAATTCACCCACCGTTACGCGTTTTCATAATTTATCGACCACCGCGAACGGTTTTATGGGTCATAAGGTCCCACGGAGTGCATAGTGCATCAATATTTCATACAAGAAAACAAAAGTAAATGCTATCGGAATGGTCGTATTTACGATCTCGTAAATCCGATCGAACCGCATTATGCAGTTGCCCGCTTGTAATTTCTACACGTAACTCGGCGGGCCCGGTGCGTGGTGTTAGGCGGGCAACGTATGTGGGCAAGATCCGAACTGCCAACTTAGGATCCATAGAAGGTGTGATTCGGTATCCAGTGACGTCACTTTGCAGTTCTGGTGTTTCATTGTTTAAAGATAGACGTGTATCACTGGACGAAGGGGAGCCGAGTTACCGAAGTTTATGCCAGTGGGATGCAGTGCACTATAAACGCTGCCAAACGCGTTGGTGTTCGAACTACCACCTATCGAGTGTCGACTGTAACAATTAACTAGAAACTCCGCTGAACGTTTGACGGAAAAATTGGGAAACCTCTGAACTATGCCAATATGGAATACCCGATGCCAGAAGCGGAGGAATTTATTTTGAAATAGCGTAGAAGAACCCTCAAGCGGTATAGTATTTACTCGGAATACGAAATATCATACTAGGAGCTTTCTAAAATTCTGTATAAATTTCTCGGACATGTATATAATTTAAGACATATAATTGTGCTCGTATAACAAATATAAAGAAATACGGATGCTTTGAAGTCATAGTAAGAAATCCAGAAGAAGTGGAATTTGCCAATAAACGTCATTAACTTCGGAATTCGCTACTTCTCGTGAAGATTCATGAAATCGAGGATTAATATCATTGCACATCGAAAGAGATATGATTGTTCTAAACGTTCAGGAATCCCGGGAAAATCCTTTGATCAGATCTGAAATAATTGCATAACGAGATACACATCTTTTTGAATTATACCGGTGAGTCAATAAATATCCTTAGTCTAAAAAAAGATTACCCTTCCGTTCACGACCGATTTTTTCGAGGGGCGCAGCAATCGACTAGATAACCAATTGTAACGAGATTACAGTGGGGATCGTAATGATTAGAGACGATAACAATCTCTCCATGACTCACTAACTTCCGTTCTAACGTTCTCTACTTTCCGATGCGCGGGTAGCTATTGACCCGTTATCAATGGCTATGATTCAGTGCTGTTTACATAATAACATCATACCGCTTCGACCGATCGACTTGTCGTTGCTACATAGGAGAGCGTTGAATTCACAGTCGCGACAGGTAGAGGATGAGAAGAAGGTTCGCATAATGTGTATGATTCCATTCGGTTGAGTTTTTCGAGAGAGAGAAAGATGGTAATGAAAAAAGAACCTAGCCGAGGCGTCGAATATACGTAGTCCATTATACTCGTATCATCAACATTCTTGAGCAGAAGTCATTACCGGTCTCTTTTGTATCCGGTGTTCATAATATTTGTACCAATAAGCGATGAGTAACAAGACGACCAGAAATCCCCGCGAAATGACGTATCATTACACGCGTGTATGCGTTCGCGTTCGCACGGAGGCTTCGGGAATATGAAAGTATAAAACGAGAAACTGCCAGAGAGCCAGAGAAGAGAAAGAAATGCCGGACGACGAAAGAAGGGCAAATATCGCGTTTTTCGCGATTTTCTCACGCAGATAATTTCGACGATTAGCGCAAAAACGGGGTCCAACAGCGATGCGATGCGATGCGATGCGAAGCGGCGCGGCTGGCAACGTCTGCTCGAGGAAACGGAGAGACAGAAATTGTTTTGCTGGTGCCGTATAATTTGCAGGGCCGCGGCCATCATGTATCATTTGTGGAAATTATAAATTCATTATTTCACAATTATTGTAATGTATTTGCGAAAACGTCGATCCCGACGAAGCCCCACGAAAATGTCCGAGCCCAAAAGAAATGTGCACGCCTCCGCGAGTATTATACCTCCGGACCCGTGCGAAATACTTCACGTGACTCGCATCAGGTATCTAGAATCTTTCGAACAATAGTTGAACAATCCACTCGTAAAATATTTCAAGTTCTTTGAAGCAATACAAATGTTGAAAATATTAATTATGTTGTATGTACTATTAAATATTGAAAATATTAATTATGTTGTATGTACTATTAAATATTGAAAATATTATTATGAATATGAACAAAATTGTGTAATTCACAAATGTATGACGCCAGATGGAACGTATTAATTGACGCCACAAATTAATTCGTGCAGCCAGCGCAATGGCGGTAGTACTATAGTGAAACGAGCATTACAATGGGAAATTCATTGGCCAAGAAGGACGGTTCTGCGGAAGGCCCGATCAATTATTAGGATCGTGAAGGATTGCAGTCTGTTGTATGCAGTCTGGCGTTATCGGCGCGACTGGAATTAATTCGTTTCGCGGTGTGAATGCGCGCACATCTCCGCCGATGCGTTATTATGTTATTAGACTCGTAAAAGCCCTTAAACGCGCGCTTTACGAACGGCTGCGCGACGAGACGCATTTACGTGGTCGGTTTTACGAGTGACCCGGTGCATCGAATCGAAGCGACCGTTAACAACTTTCATCGAAAAGTCACACCGGCGCGGCGTTCGCCGTTCAAGTGTGTCCGCCACTGGACAACAATACTTTCCTTCCGCGCTTATCTTATCTCCGTGAAATCCGGCCGGCTGAAAATAATGCTCCTTGTGCAGCCATGCTTTATTGATTTCGCGTTTCGTCACTCGTCTGTGAATTTCACATGAGACTTGCCACACGTCTCGCCTCTATCGCCTAACTTCGGCACAATGCTCGCAGAATCTGTCATAGAGCTCGCGAAACCAGTGCACCAAATCGCATTATCCCCAAGGGGAATGCGCTTTCGATAATACAAGTTTATAATTTTCTAGCATGAGTCTCTGCTACTTACGAATCGACTGTGCATTTCTGACAACAACGTAAACTAACTGAACTTTTCGATGTACAGTATAGTTTCGAGCTAAGAAAAAACCTCGGGTTCGTGCTGTTTCTTAGATTTCGTAGTGCTGCTATTTTTTGTCACTTCGCTGGCCGTGCCGAACGTAGAAAAGGATAGCGCGTGTAACAGCTATGTATCTACACTCGTGTTTAGTGTCATTTTAATAAGAAAAATGCCACAAATAAGTTGGCGAAAGTCCCATAAAAAATAAAGTTTTGTAAAGCAGTGGAAGGGACATTCGTTTTTCTTAGATCGTACAGTTCCCGTTTTCTTAGATCGAACATTTATTGTACTTCTCTTAACTTCTCAGTCACTCTTGTAACTCCCGAGATGCATAGTGTGCTTACGAATCTGAGTCAATAGTCACAATTAATAATACACGTCGCGAAACCATTGACTCAGACAATGTTATCGCCAAGCAGTATGGGTCTTGATAATAGGATTTTATAATTTTGTAGCGTCAGGTGTTGCTTTTCTGAATCATCGAGATTTCGAATTCCTTAGCTTGCACACGTTTGTTTTAGAGGCGTTCGTCAAATTAGTGACGCAAGTGGCAATAACACCTAAACGATATGATCGCGTGGGAAAACGGGACTTTTTCGATAATAGAATTTTATAACTTCGTAGCACCAGGCGTCGATAACATTATTCATCAATGAATCATCGGAATGTCGATTTTTTTGCTTAATTCGTTTGTTTACAGTTTTCAACGTGGGAAATTCGAATCTCGAATTAATTCACCGGCCGAGATAGAAATAATTATTATATCCGCGAGGGAAACTGAGCGAGCTCTGTGATCTCACCGCTTGTTTAATCTACCTGGCTCGTCGGTGCTCGTGTCACAACTATAATTCACGCGGGACAGGTTGACGCGGGCCAAACCTTACGAATTTGAATATGAAACTTACGACTGTCTACGGCCGGAATCTGCATTCATATTGCTTGCAGCGCAGCTTGCAGGCCGAAGGGTATCATTGTGACAATAAAATTGTCGTTTGAAGAATTATACGGAGATATTATTCCCTAAATTATGGAAGAGATGGTTATTTAGCACGCCGTGGTCCTTTGTGAATGTTTTGCGAGCCTCGCGAACGATGTCGTTCCGTAAATTGCGGGTCGTTTTCGTTCGAACACGTTCTTCCTTACGAGGTTGGACGAGTCCAAAATCGTGCTAGATTTTCAATTTAGCATGTATTGTCCCTTAGCACTCGAGTGATGACTCTGAAGCACCACCAAAAATTGTTGTACCAGTATGTTGGTATCCAATATGTTGGTATCTAACCAATTACTAAACATCTAAGTATTGTATCAATTTCACCCATCGTATGTAGAATGGAATTATCCAAGGTCGGAAGAGATGTTTAATTTTCTTTAAATGTCTAAATTGTAATTATAATAAATCTGCGCTGTAACATTTGCAAATCCTTGAGGGCAACTGAATAAATATTCTGATCGTATCTTGTCTATAACACATCATCTACCGTCGATTATTTCATAATATTAATCAATTTCAGTAAATCTGTTACGTCAAATTGCAACCGCCTCATCTTGAAATCGGGCGCGAACTTTTGCAATCACCCAATACAATGGGGCTGATTGTAACTTGCAACAGAGCCGTGTGAATTGCGCGATTAATTGACGCTCGTAGATTTCCCCGCGCGGAAGTTAGTCATCGTGAATTTTCGGTTACGTGTGCTTAACGGGAACGATCCTAGATAGACGCTAGCTCCGTCGAAGACGAAAAAACTCGGAAGTGCCGCTCGCGGAATAAAAACTATGCCATGTGGTTTCCGGTCGACGTTCTTTCAATAAAGCCGTTGTACGCTTTACGTGGCCGGAATCGCTTCTCGGAATATATCGTATTCAGCCACGGACAAATATTTAGACATGGTCTTGCAACGTCGCCGCAACGTCATCGTGACGTCGTGCGAATCGACGATGACGCAAGGTCGTTTCATTGAGCAGGGAGTCGTTGATACGCGCGCGGTAGGGAGTCCCCGCGCGCTTTGCTTGTGTATATTTTGGAACGATTGTCGTTAATTTTGTCTATTTTTATCGGTGACGAGTCACGCGACATTTGTTGTGGCGAGAAACCGCAAGACATAATATCAGGATGACCTTAACCTTGCACATGCAAACTCCTTCCTGTGCGCATGCTGATAGCGCCGCTGCAGACGCTGTCTCTTGCGAACGCTGCCATCTAAAAAACTGCTTTCTCCTCCTGATCAGTAGATTGTGCAACTTTATGCAAAATGAAAATTGTCCGCATCAATTACAAGAGACAGGATAGTTACGAATAAAATCGCAATTCAACAATTATTAAGAACCCTTCAACCATGTATCTTTGACTATTAACCCAAGTAAATAAAAATTCCAACAAATGATCCGATCACGCAACGATACTGAATGTAAAATGTCCTAACGCGTGATCAAATAATGTAGAATGTAGATCACGGACGAAAATGCTCGCTAACAAGCAGATATCGAGCGAACAAGTTAGAAGGAAATAAAAGAAGATCGATTCGAGGACTGTGGTCGAGTCCATTTCTCAACAGTAACCTGGTCGTCAGGTGAATTAATATTCGCGGACAATCTATTATCGAGATGCAAACGGTTTAAAGATCGATGCTCCTGGGAAGCACGTCCGAAGAAGGTCCGAGCATAACTCGTGCGGCCCGCAGGCTAATGGACGTGTCGTCTCGTTATTAATTGCATCCACTCGCGACCTAATTCGGCCACATAATCGGTGTTCCGGTCAAGTTTTGACTGGTGATGTTGATAATTGCGGGGAGGGTCCGATTAATACCGACCATTAGGCATCGAGGAACGTTGAACGACGGATACCGATGGTATTCGATGTAATCAGAGCCAGTGAAACAGCTCTGGATACTTGAAAAGACCACCAAGGCTACGCTGATAGCGGTCTTCTTATGACAAACGTCAAATTGATCGTTCCCGCCGAATGGTACGGAGGGAATTTATTAAACGCATTAGCCTGGAACGCGATTAGAGGAAATGTGTAACTTTTATACAGGGGCGATTTTTAACTATTTATTCATTTATTCGTTCACCATATTTTAAGTGTCTAAAATAGGTAAATAAAACAGCAAAATTTGTTGAAAAACACTCAGTTGTTTTTTATCTTAATAACGACTCTTTTTGGACTTTCTTCGCGTTAGAAACGCGTCTCCGACCACTGTAGAGCCCAGTTACGTGTAAAAGCTCGCGGAAGGGAAAGTCCTCGATGACATCATCGCCACGGCTACAGTCTCCAGAGAATCTGGATCAGAAATTCATGGTAAAAGTTCCATCGGAACTTTCCACGAATCCGGTAACTGGCGTGGAAATATCGAAACATATTTGTTTAAAAATCGGGAGTGTAAAGTGTTTCATACTACCACTAATTTATTTAATTTTAAATCCAGAGGAGCATCGATAATGAATCGATTATCTGCAACAAGCTCGAGAAAGCTCGAGAAATCGCTAGTGCAAGTGGATATAAAATTATACGATACTTTACTTACGAGGCTGTTGCCTCACGGCTTTTGTTGCCAGGATGTTCTAAACACCTACACTCGCAGTGGCACAGCGTGCTTAAAAATTCTGCAACGGGTAAGCTTCGGCGTTCGCTTGCAATTTAATAACCCCCGGCGAGATAAAGTCTGCGAAATACGAACGGGGGGAGGCTCTTTGTATCGTTGATAGAAATTTAAACTGGATTCTACGGCGCGTGGAATTAATGAATGCCGCCATTTAGATGAAACAGGTGGAAGATAGCGGGGATAGGAGGGTCTTTTTATCGTGGAGGTAAACCCGATTAAAGCAGTTCAACGCGTCGTTCGCCGCTGTTCTACGTCAGTAAATTATAGCAACATATCAAAGAGTAGATAGCTGCGAATTTTAGAAATTAAGAAGATTAGTTTGGCTGACGTGGCTTAAATTCGTTTAATTTCACAATTTAATTGCACAAAATCCGCAGCCTAATTAATCAGTTTTGTTTAAAATTTACAGGACATTATGTCGTGGATCATTGTGGCTTCTCTGATGGTTTCCGCTCTATTATTAATTAATTAGGTAGCCGACAGGTTGAACAGCGTTTTGTCTGCGGACTTTCGTATTCTGAAATGTGAACCGCTGCTAAAACTATGCGATTGCAATGCTGCTATGGGTAGCAGCATTGATACAAAGATATGTAAATTAGGGCCCGAGGTTCTGGAGCATAGAACAGAATGGCAAAAGAGAGGATGTCGCGTCGCGTTCGGTCGGCACGAGAAGGCAGGATATCTAGGTGCTCCGCTTATGCGAAACAGGACCTGAAGGATGAGCTCGGATAAGAGCACGCTTTATTAGCGGCACCGGCGCAGCGCCCACGCGGACTTATTAATTCGCCAGCTGTGACGTCACTTCATTAACGGTTGCCGGGATACGATGAGAAGTTGTCTCTGTTACTGATATAAAATTTCTAATATTTTCAAGTAACAACAAACTTCAACAATATTTCGTTTAATTGATATGTCGTATTCGTTGGTTGAGCATGTGTTTTTTCGGGGATAGAAACTCGCGGACTTGATTTCCCGCTGACAGGAGAGAAAACGCGAAACAGTCGGTTGAGAAGTAAAAGATCGGAAGAGAAATGAATCCTTTATGGTTCCGTAAGCGATCTCTGAATATAGGCTTGCCGTCTTTATAATTAACGAGCCAGTGCCACGAAGTATCTGTTATTTGGCGTGGCGAGGGAGAAGGAGAGCGCGGGAGAGGAGAAAAAAGAGGAGGAGTTGGTGAACGCGCTTGTACACACCCTCTCTCGCGGTCCCGTCGGCATTCTAGAAATTCTGCAAGGCAAACAAACACAGCCCGCGCGGATATACGCGAATTCTGCACTGCCACCGAGATACAACAGACAACACAGCGAAGGGGGGCATCTTCGTTCCATCCATTCCATTTCGCGTGGTTGCGTCTCTCATCTTCTCTCATCTCTCGGTTTTATTCCGGCGGCGCGACGGTGCGGCGGCGGCTACTCGCGAATCTCTCGCGATTACGGAGCCACGCAAACGGGAACGCTGATTTATCTGGCCGGTTTACGGGGACGCGCGCACGTAATTTACCGCGACTTAATTGCATTTAATTCAAGCGGCGCAATTGTAAATCACAAAGCGTCGCGCTTGTTGCGCGTTGCGCGGGTCAGTCACGCCTTCTGTCGATACGATGTAATTACGTCTATCAGCAAGTTCCGGGAATATCGCGAGCCAAGTCAAAGAAAAGTACGAAGTAAGGCAATTGCAAAATAAAGAAACAGCTGCCCTGCACGCCCTTCTTTCGATTATGTTCCCTTGTCCCGGTTACGAACTGAAGTTGCACTAAAGTCACAGACAGTTCACCGATTTCTGACCTGAACAATTCTTAAAGGACATTTCATAAAGACATCCATATCTTATTTTCAATTTATCACAATTGTTGAAGTTAGGAGAAAATTTTTGTATGGTTCCTGCATCTTGTAAGTGACGAAAAAAATTTTTATTTTGCATAAAGATCCGCAGTCTAGTTACAATAGTTTGAATATTATTACTTTTTAATAATTTTGAATTTTAACGATCGTAAATTGTTGTTTATGCACAATTGATATCGGCGCTACAGGTTCGATCAAAGATACAAAAATTAGCAATTTTGCAGAATTATAATTTCAACGTTTCGGTTCAGTTTTGAACCATCATCAAGAAAAGTCCGCGTCTGTGGAATTTAATAGACACTGTTATTCATTAACACAGGAGATTTTATGGTTTAAACAAGAGGTAATATACATACTTGCTAATTGTGAAAAAACACAGAATGAAGAGCTTGAAAGAAATGGTACTTGTCAGTACGAAGGTATTATTATATTACTTTTATTTTACTTTTTACACATTATTCATTATTGTACCGTACCGATCAACGAAGATTGGATCTGTACAGGTTGAAACTGTTCAGTTTGGATAATCGAGGCTCTATGAACTAGATACATAATCCTGATGTCGTGAATATGTCAACATTCGTCCCCGTGCTGATAGGTGGAGGCAGTAGGTGTTGGATCCGATAATGATCAAAATTGCAGGAATGGCAGTTGAATGAAGCTGTAAAATTTGATAGTGGTGCACTTATAATACAAATAAATACGTAGTAGTGAGGATTGAGTGGCTACCGGTTGCAAAAAGGAAGCTCGCGAGATCCGAGCGTCGACGATGGTGTACGTGTGTCTATTCCAGCGGCGGTTGTCGACGCGTGCATTCACGTGTGTTGCCACGGGATTGGTAACGCCCGTGAAATCGCTTATTGGTTGCCAATCTCTTTGGTTTTTGCCCATAAGAGAAATTCGCTTGCGGAGGTGTGGTACCAGTTTGTCGGCTAGATTTACGAGGAGACCGCCTTGAAATTATTGTCGCGCACTTCGCCAGCAGGGAGAGACCGTTTCTCGCTGAGGAACCGCGAATAATGCGAGCCCAAGAGCCCCGTTGCTAGCAAAAAGAAATGCCAATAACGATCCTCTTGGCTCGCGCGGCGCGCAGGTTTGCTCTCTTTGGTCAACCTGTTTTCTCTCATCGAGTGGCCCCCTTGAACACCCGGAATGAAATCCGGATTTTTTTTCCGGATGGGACAATACTATCGTGATCGAAGATGGATGCCTGTGGTTCGTGCTATATATTGCAGTATGCAAATTTAATAAGCGCGCGCGCGGGCGCGTTGAGTTTCATCGTTGTTCAGCTACGTGGTTCCATTGCACTGGCCTCGCCTCCGACCGTATCGGAACACCGTCCCCGGCGAATCTTGATGCGTTTATCGCAAATGAATAATATTATCTACTTGTTAGCGTTATCATAGTCGGCCGCAACACGCCAAATAAACGCCGTTTCGCGAGCCGGTCCCAAAGTTCATTTAAAATTAATGCACTCCTCCATCTTTCCCTCCCAGTTCAATTCATCTGTGCCTGAGCTCTTACAGCCATTCGAATACTAAACATTAGTACATTTACAATTAAATAACTTCGTATTTCATAAACTGATAAAAATTCTAAAATTTGCTCGTTCTGAGAAAACAATCTTAAAAAGTACAGAATCCTAAAAAGTTATTTTATATCGGTACAAAACAATATACAGTGAATGCAAAAGCGAGAAGTTAGAAAGTCGACTTTGTACACACGTTCTCTCCTGTCCGTGAAAGGGTTAAGTAAAGCGTACACTTTGACAATGAATCGAGTTCGGACTAGATGGCTTTAAATTGTCCTAGCTGCCACAGTTTTTCCGCGAGCGTTGTCGAGGCAGTTTGTCAGGAGCGTTAATTCGTTCGAGATTTGTGTTCGGCGTTTGGGTTCGAAGGAGAGTAAGTACCCAGCGAGTTAGCGTTAACTGCTGAGCCATGAATAATATCTAGAAGTGTGCGTCTTGTCGCGTTACAACAGTCACTTGGCTCTTGCCTACGATTTATGCTGAATCTCAACACATGACATCATTCCGCAGACAGCTCAATTAGTTGCATTGGTTTATAAATACTTGGACACCATGTTCGAACTTGCCGTTCGCTGTTCGAACATTTATCACGGTCGTTAATCGATGGATAAGTAGCTTTCGCGACATCATCACGTCATTTTTCTTTATAAAACACCATTTTCCTCCACTGTCTCTCTCGGGTTATTAATTCTTTAACGATGAAAAAATCGTCCAACGAATATTTGATCAATCGAAAGTCAATTTTCATGATAAAATTAAGGAAACATCGAATTACAACTTGTTTTGCGCCAATTTTGCGTCACAGTTCGGCTTTGAGACTTCCAAATAGGGTTTGAACAAAAATTCCGACGTGATTGCGTACCGGCATAGTAATCCCGCATTGTGCCTAGCGACACCATAATGAGAAAGATAAATAAAACGTCTGTATTAGTTCATCATCTATTAATATTTCGCTACACCGAGTCAAAGGCTTCTTCTTGACACGAATCATCTTTCTAATTTCTTCCCCTTCACTATTACGCTCCGTCTCGCGAGAATCATTCGCGAGAGTCACATTATTTATGATCGAACATGAAATTGCCAGCATCCCACGCTTTCATATAGATTCGCCTTAACGCCGTCATTATTGTCACATAACTCGTTGCGTTAGCGCACGTCTCAATGTATTCTCTGCTGCAACTGTTACGGTTGCCCTTAACGCGTTTTTAATCCCCTACATTTGCCGGACGCTCGTGAAAGTGTGCAAAAACGCACGTGTTGCAAATGTCCGCCAAGAATTCTGCATTCTTCAAACACGCCGGACAGTTCACGACTGCGTCGAACTTAGGGGATTCTTAACCCCCACATGTTTTTTCGAGTGAGAATTCGCAAATTTTTTATTTCTGCAGACTCTGAAAAGCTATGTTCAAAATTGTTTTACAACAAGTATATAAAAAGATGCAATAATTAAAAATTTAATATTCTCTTGCTCCGAAGACCGAAGACCGAAGACCATTCGTGTTATCTGTAAATTGCTTAATGGCACCACGGTCAATTGAATTTTTTAATCAAGTCCAGTCGTAAATTTGTTCTTAATCTCCTCAAACCGAGGCACTTTGCACTTTCCCGGGCCGACTAAACGAATTAGCGTCTTTTACGACAGCGATTTTTTTTGGGGGGCAACGGCGAGAGACGTTGGAAGAGTTACGAAGGCCATCAGATTTATTTCCCCTTTGGATGTAGTCACGATGTTCGAGAGGCCCGTAACAACTTGGGTTAGGATTGACCTCGCCTACCTGCCAACACGAAATTGCTTGTTGACCAAACTAGCCTATAAAAAGGAGTCTATTAAACCGATGTCGAGCCATGCACCAAATTATCATAGGGAGCCTAAACTGTTGTAATCACCTGTCAATGTAGCCGCATCTTCATCCCATTCTTCGTTGATTCCACTTTCGAGCATATTAATAACCATATCTATCTCAACAAATTAAAGTTTTTTCTCACGACGATGCTATGTCATGTTGACTGACGAGCAAAGTGCTCTACTACCTACTAAATAACAACTACCTTCAAAATTGAAGGTCTTTCTCACTGTATGATCATCAAGCTATTTTATTTTAAAATTCCTGTGCAAAATGCATTTCTCGTGCTAACAGAAAATCCAAGATTTTTCTCGTATTCCTTTCCGAAAATTGGCGAGCTGCAACAATTGCGCGTGCATTCTCCGTGGTTGATGCACCGGTTCATTCGACGTTAGACGGCGCAGTCAGGGTCGACGCAATTTTTCATTCCGAGAAACACTGTCGAGGTGACCTGTTTTTGCGAGGCGGCTGCCGTTCGTCGTTTATCGAGATACTTTAAAGCCTGATTCATCTACTGATGTCAAAATTCGCCTACGCGACTTAACCATGCGTGTTCGGAATCGCGCCGTGCGTCTGTTGCTTTCGTGAAACGCCCGAGCCCGAGCACCGGTTTCCCGTATAATTTAAAAGCGTGTCCTCCGTGTATCATCGATTTAATTCTTGCGACGGTGATATCGTCGCGTGCTGTTTCTGAACTCTCCCCCGCCCCCCCCCCCCCCTCTCTCTCTCTCTCTCTCTCCGGACTCCCGAGCCGGGGGCTATCTCGTTCGAGGAGAACGTTGCTGCCACAAGGAAAAGGAAGAACTCGCCAAGACGAATAGAGCTTGTCCTATCGCGTTCACTGTTCACGGAAAACAAATGGTACCGAGGGCCGCCTACGTTCCCTTCGGCATCCCGACGAATTATTCGCTCCGGTTTTTTCACCCGTTCTACGCCACTGCGCGCACTAATGATATTTCGCGATCTCTGGACTCGTTACGTCATCAATGATCTCGACGATACACTCGTGATAGATGAACTATCCGTCCGCGGAACGGATTAACTCCGATATCTCGTCAGGATCAACGAAACCCTCGATCTTTCTGCAAGTCCTTCTTTTCTCACGGATCCTGCTTTCGAAAATGTTCATTTCACCCTTCACGAAGCTGACTTATATTTGTTACTTTCTAAAATCATAGGGGACATATAGGAATACAGTAAATATAAACTTTCCTCTTGTTTTAAGAAATTATGAACGACAAAGCAGTTCTAATCAGTGTAACTGTAAAATAAATCGCAGTACAAGGCGTTAATATACCAATTAAATAAAATTCGAGGTTATGAGTCATAACTTATGACGTTTTTAACTCTCATGTGCTCCTCAAAATAGTTGTATGAAAGAGGCTACGATAATTCATCTATTTTTGTTCTACACTTTAAATCAACAATTTATATATATTTTTCTCAAAGTTATGCTTGCAATATCTAAAGAGGAGGAAAAATGTATCAGCTTGCTGCTGTCTCTCTTATGTACGCCGACTCGTCTCGTTGGATCGAGCGTAAGGTCAAATGCGAGAGCGGAACGGTGAAAATTGCGGCGATTGTTGTGTTCGACGCGTGTCGACCGGAACTGGCGAGGCCTTGATCGCCGGGCCAGTTGGCACCCTCGAAAATCCGATTGAACCTCAGCGGTAGGTACGACCTTGTTCGTTGGTGCTCCGCGAGGTGGAAGGCGCCTCGAGCTAAAAGGGTCGATGACGAGAGAGTTCGGAAATGCGCGTCCCACGTGGGTGAGTTAGTGCAAAGCCATCCTTCCTCGGCGAGTACAGTCCTCACACGGGTTCGGTTTCCGAAGCGAGAGGTTCAAGTGAGTCTGGGGGAAGGATAGAGGGGCTGCTCAGAAGAAGAACAAGAAGAAACAGAGAAAGAAGAAGAAGACGAGAAGGCAGAGGAGGAGCGGGAGGAGGAGGAAGAAGAAGAAGAAGAAGAAGAAGAACAAGAAGAAGAAGAAGAAGAAGAAGAAGAGGCTGTAGAGGGACACGGTGGAGTAAGCTCAGGTGTTCCGTTTCTTGAGCGTGGACTCTGCGCGACGCGACGGTTTGGCGAACCCGTTGTTGGCGAACCGCCGATTCATGGTACCCACTCTCATTTTCGCCTCACCGGTGCATCCTGCTTGCACTCACACTACCGGCGCACACTTTGAGGCCCTCCTCTCGAATCAACCCACCGTTATCGCCCTGCTTCGCTGTCTGAGCAACAAATGTTAACGTCAACGAGGTTTACGGTGTTACCGAGAAAATTTAGCTCCACCTCAGCTTACGATTCTGCCACAGTTCACAATTGCATATTTCGTGTCTATACAACATTGCAACATTTCTCTATATACCAATTCCAAAAAAAGGAGACGAGTTTTACAATATAATTTCCACCTTGAAAATTGCTGTAAAATTATCTATGGATCCGAAGTTTGCAACTGTTTACCAGAGATAAAATTGCCGAGTGCTAATAATTCTTACAGAACTGTACTGCATATTTCACGTCATACCGCTGAAATAAGTGGATGTTATTAGGCGCCATGCCCCATCGATTATAACGTAGCCTCCTTTTTATCGGCGGCACTGACAGCGATACTAATTAGTTCCCGCATTCGGTAGCGAGCTTTACCGTGTGACTAGACTACTGGAGCCCGTAACGAAACTATTTGGCGAAGTCGTCTTTTCTTGTACAAACGCGTTACACCCTAATTGGTTTCTATTCTCCGTAGTAAGATATCTCAGTCCTAGATCGCTAATTGCAAATGCTGCTCCAGTTGTGTCGACTTGCCGACGAAATGTTGAAACACACATCGAGGAATCAGAAAAACTTATTGTGAATTTCATGCGGCGTGCGATCGCTGCGATTAGACTGTAAAACAGAAAAGGAGCTTTTTCTCGAAGAATTTTTCAAATTCAAATAACTCTACAAGGATTGGAAAATTTTTTCAAGAATTTTTAAGGAGCCTCCCCTCTCCCGAAAAGGACAAATTAATGAAATTCGATATTTATGGTACGCAGCTTCTAGCAAGCATAGCATGCACAGAGGATACGCCAACGCCGACAGCACAAACGTGACGAGTGCTACACACGTTTCGAGTGGAGATCCATCATGCGATTCAATACGTGCAAAGAAGCACCTCGAGAGACAAGAACGATTACGACAGCGATTGCACATCACCCCTATGTATGCTAACTCCCATGCGGAAGACGGTCGCCCGTGGATCATGATCAGTACGTTACATGCCAGAGAACACTTATGGTTACCGAATATATTTCAAGCATTCTGCACCGTGTATATACGTATGTATATCTCAAGCGTTCTGCAACAACTTGTCCAACCAACGGGACGACGATTGCAGAAACACTTTTTCAGGTTAACTTTGTTGGCCCGAAAGTAATGTGTTAATGGAACCCGCACAGTTTTAACGACGTTGTAGAAGATTGAATAATGAATGTTATTCCGTGGCTGTAACGCGATACATTCAATGGAAGTTACTTTGTTTCTTCTTGTTTGAAAAATCGTTCGCATTGGTTCGGCTTTACGTTTTACCTGTATGGTAAGATGGACTAGCTCCTCTCCTCCTAATCTATCCTTGGTAAGGCAGGACCTCCTTACTTCTGACCCGACTACGTATTAGTCGTACTAACCTAACACACTTTTACAGAATATTGAAAGATCCCCCTCCCCTGTGTACTCGATGTAATATCCCACTCTCGGTTGAATACATTATTTTGCACTGGCCCCTCTTCTCCTTCCAAAGACGTCGCTCGGCTATCCCTAGCAAATTAAGTGAATCCCTTAATAATGATGAGAACATCACCCAAGTTATTCTATTTCTAATTGTAAGATCCAAAAATATTTACCACACTCTGTAATTATAGTAGTAACAACTGCGAACTGATTTCCCCATTTTGTACTTGTAACTATGTCTATGTATAAGGATTCGGTTATGTAATCATATGTACAAATTCTTGTGATCGCTAACGATCTAGATGTTGATGCGACCTGTATAAATAAATAAGTTAAAAATAAAAACAGAAAAAGTTTGACGCGGCTCTTTCCGGCGAGGGGGTAACAAAAAATTCGCAAATAGGTGGCTAACGCGTGCCTTTCAATTTTCAAATGATGCAACACGGTCCCCGGAGCGGTTCAGCTCGCATGGCCGTCAGAGAGCCTTTTGCTTCTCCGTTAATACGCAGGTAGTATCACCGGTTTGTAGTTCTGGCCAACGATTCCCTTCCTTTTGTGCGTGTACGCGCGATCATTATATGGTCGAATCATCGGTAGGTGCTTATTCTCGCGAACTATAATACACACAAAAGTCCCCAAGGCGGGTCTCCTGTGGAACGTAACCTGAGAAGACCGCGCGCATCCAGAAACGTTTAGAAGACGTTCGTGAGTCGTTCGCATTTATACGTCTCCCGTATGAATATAGACGGTCCCGGGGTATATTCCGCGATGTGCATGCGACGATGTATAACCTTTGTTCCGCACGCAAGGAGGTGTTCCGAAAGAGGGGAGAGGACGGGAGTAATCCTGAGCGGAGTCAGAATGCTATGCAGCCCGGCCGCGGCCGTTTTAAAATCGATTCTAACTCATGCTCCGTCAGATTTGTGGTTCTGCCGTGTTACGAGCGACGCGTCCCTTATATTTAATTCCCTTTGACGTTCTGGCTGGTGTCAAACACGGTTCAACAACCCTCTGTACTCTGACCTTGAGGCGCAAACAAGTCCTAATGCGTTTTGTTCGACCTCTCAATTTTTCCTCTTCGTGCATTCGAATTGGAGTATTTTATTCGAGGTACAGTGGAACCTCGATTATCCGAACTGACTGTTCGACCATTTGAACAGTCAGCTACTAGATTCGATTTTTATCAATTTGTACAACAGTGTTGCATATTTATGTTGGGATGCTAAACACTTCAGACATCCGAGGTCCAGATATAATCGATTCATCATTGCATTGTTCATCTTTTTAAAGTGTCAAATGGAAGTCAATTCCACTGTGGAAATAAATCTTCAAACAGTTACATCAACGTACTCGAAGTAATTGTCTCTCTAAAGAATAGCGTCGGTGGCAGCCACAACAGCTTATTGAAAGACTGTTGCATCAATTGCCTAATCAAATAATGTCGAACAATGTGACGCACTCGTTGAACTTGATTGCACACTGAATCATCGGCGCAGTTACAAAGAAAAGGTATGGCAAACATCGTTTCCATGGATTTCGCATTTGTCAAAATGGCTCGCTTCCGACTTTACGATCCAGCTGGCACGGAGCGGCGCGGCGCGGCGGTTGTTCTTCTGTTCGGTGTCCTGTGTGCCGTATGCGTGCATCGGCGTGCATCTCGATGCACTCGGGGGCTCGGGGGCTCGGTGAATCACGTGGCCGGCTAGCCCACGTGCGCCGCGCTGTCGGAGGAAATTTTGTCCTGTTCGGCAGCGATGGTGTCGCGTCCAGGATATCAATATGGGGGCAACACCACCGCTACGGGGTCACGGATGAAGACGTCAATCCGTGATGGGAACACTCCCACGGAGAAAGGTCGCGTGCAAACCGCGCGATTTAAATCACCGTCTGCGCGGGTTCGGCGAATATGACAGAAATTACGCCGGTCCCCGAACCGTATAAGCCGAGGGCGGACGGAGATCTATCGTCGCCTGGTTGAAATCGCCAACGTACCCTGTTGCGCCGCGCGGCATTCTTTCCGGCCCGAATTTTCGGGTGGGAGAAGAAAGTAAGAGTAAGCGGCGGCAGGACTACGTGTCCTGGGGCCTCGGGTCCCGCGGACCCCGGGCCAGTAGCGAGCGCGATGAACTCCGGCCCAATACCCTGGACAAAGGTAGCACACCTTATACGAGCAGCGATCAAAAAGAAACCGGACTCTGTCAGTTTCCCCGCGAACCCATAAGATAATAGAGTTCTCACTGGTAAGGCTTTCGGGTGTAAAGCTGGGTTTACATTAGTCCAGTTGCTGGATCCAGTGATTTACGTTCCAGTGGTTTGACAGAAATTGGTACCGATGGGGTTGATACCAATATATATAAAAACAAATTTTTCTTCATTCGATACTATTCCAATACTCACTTACATGATAGAATTTATATAGATTTTCTGCGATATATTTATTGTAATATCTACTTGACTAAAGAGATGTATACATATAATCGCATGTATATCGATGGATATAAAGTATAAAGTACACATGAAGATGCCAAACACACAGTCGTGCAATAAACAATTTACGTAAATAGTGGAAAAAGTCGTACATGCAAGAGAAAAAAAATTCGAAACCGATAATTTCGTCGCTTTTGTTCTGTACGGATCGGCTCTCAAGAAGAGAATTTCAAATGCGAATATTATCGCGAGGTCGATCGAAAGAAATCGTCGAGGGCTTATTCCGAATTCGATGTTATCAGCTGGAGTAATGGTGGAAATAAGCATGTAAGTATCTTGTAACGAGGAAGGCAATCGTTTGTCGTTATTAAGACGAGCAACGGCGCTATAAGTGCAGTCCTGGGCGGTAGACTGGCCCATATCTCGGTCGCCCACACGTCGCTTCGCTCCGCATTGTCGTCGTCGAGTTTTACGTCAGGCCATTAACACTTCCACGACAAATGAAAGCCCTTTCTTCTCTTCCTGCTAGCACAGTGCACCAAATGCACGGGCACAGATGCACGCACGGTCTGTGTCCGTGTGACACCTATATCGCCGACGACGCCCCCGGAACGAGCAATTACGGGGACGCGTGTACGCACACTGGGATTCAGTATGCAACACAGTGCAACGGTGCACGCTGCGCGTTCTGCACGCTCTGCGCTCCGAGCACTCGCGCGCTCGCTCTTGTGCTTCGAGAATTATATCGCGGAGCGGTGTGCACCGTGGGGACATTTTTACGCTTGAAATTCGCGTCGGTAATGCTCAGGGCGAGCGCACGATAACTGCATCTTACGTGTACCTTACGACCTGGTTCCACGGTTCGAGGGACGAACCCGGAGGAGTGACACTCTTCGTAGGTGGAGAATTCATTGTGCTCGAAAAATACGTCAAGTTTTGTTAATGCTCCGCGCATTGGGCCTTGAATGTGACTCGAATCAAACACGGATGCGATCGATAGCCTGATGGAATGAAATAATCAAGGATAATTGAAATAAATAATTTTTCGTTTTTAAGCAAATGCTGATTGGACTTATATTAAAAGTTTCTTAGCCCATTGAATATCAAATAAAAGTTTCAAACTCTGATGGTTTCGATCTTCCACCGAATCCAAGGATTAATCCTTGATTTCTTCCATCGTTTCTGAGTTCTACATATATCATTGTCACAACTCTGCTTCAATAATTCAGCACCGGCAATTAAATTAGCAACAATGCGTTTTCCATTCATGAATCATGTACAGAATGCCTCGATCCTGGTAGTCTCGTGTCGCAGCTCTCTCGCCGCGTCCTACACATTGGAATTGTTGACTCATAAATAACACCTTTGTATACCACTTCTCTGTTATACCAGTTCTCCGGAACCAAAAAATCAAGACAATAACTTTCCGCGCATAATAAATGAAATTTTCATACATGAAAATTAATTGCAGCCGGATGGCGAAAATTGCTCGGAACATTTCGTTGTAGCAAAAATCACAACGTGTCCCTCCTGTTTAACCGTCACTGCGACCCGATGTTTCGGGTTTAGGTGTGGTTTAGTTTCCATGATTCAGCTCCAACATCGTGTGCACTGTAAAGCGGATCGTTAATGGCTGACGATTAGCGAGACCACCGCACAGTGGGGTATTTGCTCAATCTAACTGACCAAAATTATTTTTTTATATACGTAAGGTAAGCTAAGATAAGCTAAGGTAAGGTAAACCTTCCACATTCAGTGGTTAAACAAACATTACCGGGACGGACCCGGAAGTACAACTAATTCCTTCCGATTGCACTTCGAGATTAAAACTGTCTTCAAATTGACTTTTTAATTGACTTACCTGCTACAACACTGTCCATAATCGGTTTTCTTAAAATAGCTTTCGTGATTAAAAATATTTCACTTCAAACGTTGCTAATGCGGACGACACGGCGAAAGGCACAAGCACTGTACTGAATGACTAAACTTCAGTTGTGAAGTGATCATACCTCCTACGGAAATCCCAAATCGGGAAAAAACCGACGGTTTATTGACCCCCCACTATTCAACTTTTCCAGGTAACAACTCATTTTTACATCGGATGAGTTTGACGAAATCGATTTTTGGCCAGCTAGATCGGCCACAGTGCACCGTTTCAATTTCTCGTCATGAAGCGGTGAACACAAATGCACAAGAACCAAGAAAGATCTTGGTTTCACTCGGACTAGTTCCGCGCAATACTAATCGAACGGTTTCATGGTGCCAAGCAACTCGATCGCCGCAACTCTGGTTTGCCATTCTTGTTCTCGAGCTTTTTGCCGGACCGTATTATCCGTGCCTGGAAAACAGCGAAACGTGTTTTGCTGTTGCTTCGATCCACGAGTCTATCTCCCGGATTTTTTGATCGCAAAACCGAAAAATCTTTCGCGAGTCTACTTTTTTGCACGCTCCAATTCAGTCTCAACTGTGTTTGCAAATTTTTAGGTGGAAGAGAAAATAGCGTTTATAAGTCGAGCCACTCATGTTTAGCTTGTTAACCGGATTTTTCAATTCTAAAAATGCAAACACTTAAAGACGGATGAAAAATGACCTGTTTTGAATAACGTGTTTCATGCAATTAAAAAATTATATAATTAATTGTATTTTCATCGGTATGTGTCTGAAGCTTCCATTAATTTTTGCTGGTGTGGTACAATTACAGTAGAAAGATAAAGAGAGAGAGAGAGAGAGAGAGGGAGAGCGTTGTCCAGGCGAACAGAAGTTCCGTATGCATGCATGCATGAATGCGCACGCACACCTGAGAGGATCGTCGTGTTTTTTTCGTTATCAAGGATCACGACCAGTGGTACGATCCCGCCAGACAGGCTGGCAACATGTGTCGCCCTAGGCAAATGACGTCAGTCCTTGTAAACATACACTGAATCCTGCTTTCCTACGGCGGTCAATCTCGTCAACGACCACGCACGCTTCGGCGAGCTTTGAGCATTGTACATTCATCAGATCGATAATGGAGGGATTAGAAAATTAATTTGAAAATAGTGTACGTCAGCGACTCCCGCGGCGACCGCGACGATGAACAATTTCAGACTGCGAAACATTTCTTACGACAATCGAACGATTTATGTCTCGGGCCGGCCGCTCCTTCCTTGCAAGCTGTAATTATTCGTTGCAAAAGTCTCTGAGAAACGTTCATTTGACTCTCATTCATCCCTCATTCATTCCTCTAAATTAATTTATCCCTTTGCACAGTGCTACAAAACCAGTACGATCAGAACATAAATAATTACGTTGGTTGGTGTGTTCTTTGAGAATGAATAATTGTGTTGAGACGAAACAATTTTAACACTAGAATTGTCGGGACAAAGATTTAGGATTTATGTAACAGTTGTTGACCAAATCAGGCAATGCAAATTAACTTTGTGACACGATTTAAATGAAGTTCGATGTGATTAAAGTCATCATTTATTACTTAACAATGCATTTTCGAACGGATTTAGATTGTAATAATAAAAATGCTTTCCTAAGAAAGAAATTTCCTTATTCCAGCAGCTACTATAATGAAAACCGCGAGAAATCTGAACAAATTCGATGTAATAATATTTAAAAGACCTCCCAGTCGCTTTCAGTGCTCGGTGGAGCATACTATTACTACATTCAGAATCAAGTGAAAAATGTATCAAATTGACACAGTAGACAGATAAACGTTAATTTCCTGGACTTAATGCGCTCTTATCGTTGAATTTCATCTGTTATCAACCCCCGCAGCAAGTTTACGGCAGACACGGTTGCGCAACGTTTTATTATAAAGTGAAACTGTTAACTAATTGCAACACGAGAAAGAGTGTAAATCATTTTTCATGTCAACGGCACGGGAGGGACAGTTCCGCGATAAATCGATTCAGCATCAGACCGCCTCTTAATTGGACGATTTAATGCAAATCACAAGGATAGTCTCTGCCGGCGGATAGCTAGCGGTGCTTTCCCATTCGACAAGTATAAAAATGACACGCATGATGACGACCGGTAAGCCGAATGGATGTTACGATCCCGTGCAGCTGACAATGTTAATTTAATTGCCCCGCGGCCACTTAATGACTTCTGAATTGAGACATACTAATAACTACTTAAGCGGCCAAGCTAATTCACTGATATGTTGAGGTGTCCGCCGGCTAACGAGTTGACGGTTCGAAATGAGAGTGTACAGGCGAACTAAAAAGCTATGTCGCCGTTTCTTACAATAAACTCCAAAGAAACTTCACATAAATATCAAAATAATTTCAATTTGGCTTTTTCTTATTAAAATGACATTAAACACAATATAATTTGAACTGTATCTAGTGGTTTCATTCTGGCTTGGGCAACCAGTGCTCCGAAAGTCGATGACGTAGAATCGGCTCCCCCCCCCCTCCCGCCCCTTCCCCCCCCCCCCCCCCCCGTAAGTTTTCTGTCTCTGTCCTTTTCTACGTTTGGTGCAGTCAGCAATGTCACAAAAAATAGTAGAACTACACGATCTAAGAAACAGCACGGACCCGACGGTTGTTTTTAGATCGAGGCTTTACTGTACATCGACAGTAAAAATGAAAAATTGTGCAGTTAACACTGAATGACTCACGGACAAATGACTGTTTTTATTCGATCATTCACACTATAAAAATGCATTCGTGGAAAAATAATGGTCAATGGAAAATTTGTCACAATACAAAAATGGTATCTACTACAATAATGGTATCATTACTCTGATTTCGATAAATTCAGCAGTTAGTTTTAGTGTTTGTTAGGTTAGCGATATTTTCGGAATTGAAATGTGCACCTTTTGTGACATTGGTTTTGAGCAGCGCTGTACTAATACCGATAACTCGTAAAATTAGAACTGATCTAACCGGGAGAATCCCGAAGGCTTTCGATGCGAGCGACGGATTCATGCTGGTTCGCAACACGATTATCGGGTGTATAGAATATCAGTGATTCACCCGGAATCCTCGAGACTCGGTGGTCTTCGCCCGTCGGAAGACCTGTCGGATGAATCAGCTGAACTGCTGAACTGGATCCACTAAATTTACAAGTTCCCGAAGCTTCAGTCGATAAACTAATATTAGATCGGTTTGTCTCGCCGCCGCCGCGCCGCAGAATTCTCACGATGCCGTTTTAAATGACTTCTGGTAGCGTCTACGGAGAAGGTTGCCTGGACTGGTTTTAATGAATATTAATACATCGGCCGGCGGATCGTTTTAGCATACTTATTTTTCCGGCAACGGGTCCGAACCATGCGAACAAATAAATTATTTCAAAATTCTATTCCGCCACCGTCGTTTCGCGCCGTTCCGCTTTTATCGGTTTCTAATAAGTGGCCGTTTGATAGTCGTTTTCGCGGTTGCTCAAGAATCGGCACGTGCATTGGAAATTTCATTCCTAGTCGATTAAATTATTCTTCGGTGGTATTTCAAACACCAGAAGAGCAGACGTATGGTCGATCATGGTAAATATTCATTATGCCAATAACAAGCAATTGTAGTCGATGCACTGAACCTAGAAATGCGAAAAGCTGCGATATCGATCTCGGAAAATGGTGAAATGGTCGATACACGTTCAATTCTAGAAAAATTGATTACTGCTGTCAATGTCTGGAATCACATGTTCTACTGCGCTTATTTTTATCGAATACTTAATTGTAACTGGATCACGATTGTTTAAAGAAATATTGCATTATTATTACATTTTCTGATTAATTATCTCGATCCAAACAAACAAACTCGATTCAGACAAACTTTTATAACGAATAAAATATTTGTTATCTGTTATAACAAAATTTTCATACGTCCATTTTGTAAATTCTATTCAAAGTTTTAATCTCTGGAACATTTCTTTGTTTGTTCTTATCCGAGCTTAAAACGCGATTGAAGTTCCACGATCTGCATTTTAAGCAGAACCTATTAAAAATTTCAAAATATTGTCGCAGCGTGAATAGACAATTAAATGTCTGCACGCTTATGCGATTGGTCCAAGAGCCCAAGTCACTAATGTCGGGTTGCATCTCGAGTTGAAAGATCAATCCGAGTTCGTTTTCGAAATTGTGGGACCACGGTGACAGTAAAAACGTTGATTTGATGGTATTTGAAGGTGCGTCTGAACTCGCACGGAATTCGCGGGGTCCGAGGAAATTGATCGAGTCGTTGAAAGCGACGACGATCACGCTTGAACGCCCGCGCCTTATGAATCAGTCGCTCGATAATTGCGGCAAGATCAGATATAACGCTGCATACGAGCCGTCATTTATCTGCAAAACAAAGTTCTGGTGCAATTCGTGTTTACAAACGATCATCGAGGTTTTATATTACCTACCCGGCCGAAGATAAAACGGTATTGATCGCCATTTGTTGCGGGCACCTTTGCTTCTGCGGGCGACGTTAACTCATCGAAGGTATGCGTTAATAGTCCGATGTGTCGAGACTGTACGGAACCGATATTTGTATATATGTGTATACACGCTGTTTTAAGAGCGGCGGAATGCGAACGTTACCTGATAAGACAAAAACCAGCACAAATTGCTTTTTCATGTGTATCATTAATGTGTTGCAACTTCCGTTACACGATGCGTGTTTCACGCTCTTTCGAAAGTGTTAATGGCAGAACAAAGAAAGTCGAGGGACACCGTGCTTCGCGGCTCTAAATTATTCAAGATCAATCACAGCTAATCTTTAATTTTCAAACCAGATCAACGCACTGATTTATTTTCAAGATGGAGATTTTATATTGCAGTACAGAAAGTAGCGAGCTTCATACTTGTGTGTGGAAAACTCTATCCTTAAATTCTTCGAATGTCATTATATAATAGTTTGTATTTCATCTATTCCTTCTTATTATAAGTGTATAAAATCCACATGCTACCAAAGACAATACAACAAACGTTTCTGGAGGCTCAATTATTTTAGAACCAATTATAGTTAATCACACCACGCTCTGGCGTGATACCAATTGTTATGCATTCTAAGCTACACACAATTACACCATATTGCAGCAACAAATAAAAATGAAATAACTCGTTTGTTAGTAAAAAAATGTAGAAGAAGTAACTATAATTTCAACAATAACAGCGGAAATGTCACACAATTTTAAGAATACGATTTCATAGATGAAGCTTCTGTTTCTTACAATGAACGCAGAGAATTTTTATTTCGCATGAAGATCCGCAGTCTAGTAATATTGCTTAGGGTTGCGAGGAATCGTAATAACTTTTTAAAAGCGTTTCGCAGCTCGTAAATCTTCGATCTTCGAAGAAGCAGCCGAGATTCGATGGAACAGATTCCGGATGCGATCGAATAATGTTTTCCCCGTTCGAAGACAAGCTGCGAAACACCCGGTGGCGAAACGTGACGCGACGCTCGCGTAATTAATTTCATTTGAAATCTAACGTGACACAGTGGAAGCTGAACCTTCGGCGTTGAATTCCTTGCATCTATTTTCCCAGCAGCGGTTACCACTTGAAAAGAGTCGGCTTTTGCCACGCATGCATTAGTCGCGATAGGGATCGTGCAGGTGGTATAGTTCAGACGTGACACGATTATGTCATCGGTCGGATAAACTGTTGCTCCAAGAACATTACTACTTCACTTATCCCGACGCGACGGGCCGAGCTTCTCGTGGATCAGCATCGAAACACCTGCACGCTTTATCGGCTCGGTTTACCGTCTTCTCAGTTCCTCCTACCCTTTTCTTGTTGCGCCCTTATCACCGGACGACCGCCGCCGTTCCTTGTGTTTACCCTAACTGCGTCATGCATTTCACGCGTCGCCGTGCACATTGCTCGTCCAAAAATAATGCGAACTTCGCGAACTCTTCACCTATTACCTCTCGTTCTTCTACAGTTGGGGTACACGTGCTCAACAATCTCATTCAACTTCTCCATTTTCGCAAAGAAATGTTTTCTGAACAAAGGTTGGAAAACGTTCCTGTATTTTTGCATACTGGTCCTTTTAATAGGTTTTGTTATAAAAATTCTTAAAATTGCCGATTACTTGAACAGTTCGACGTTTTTCGAAACAGTCTTTTGGTTAATCATCCAACTGTTTATTAAAAATATATTTTTTCCTATTAGAATGAACATTCCAGTATTTTTCTACACCGATCCTTTCATCTGGTGCGATAAAAAGATTTTAGTGTTAATATTCCCATTGAATAGAGGTAAAGATGGAAATAAAGGGAAAAGTTTGAAATGCATTTTCATTGTGTGCAAACATAGTAATTTTATGCGAGGTGATGGAGGTTCAGCCACGGGGACTTAAAGTTCCGTTTGAAAAGCTGCAGCGTCACTAATTCTATACAAAATTGACGAGTTAATGCTAAATATAGGAAGGAATGTATTTTCGTAGCAATTAAATCTAGGAATTCCCTTAGCTCGTGAAAACCGCTTGCCACGGAGTATTATCGCGGTCTTTGACGTGCATTGTAAACGAATAAAGGGGAATTACATAGATCCCATATCTAACGCATACTTCTGTCGTAATTGTATGATCATACAGTGTATAATTCGGTTTCGAACAGACAGACAAGGGGAATCCCCGGTGTGTCTCATAAGTGTATGTGTTTATGTTAACAGGCAATCGATGAGGTTACCGAGAAGGTGAAAAGGAAATGACGTTCGCAGTTCAAATTCGTCTTATGATTAATATCGGCCGGAAAATGTTCGTGTATATACGTTTAGTCCTTTCGCGAGAGATAATATACAATCGACTAAAGAATTGATTAAATTATCGATTATCGAAGCTGATCGCCAAGTTTTATGGAAACATGACCAAACTGTTTCGAAATCTCATGCTTGGAATCCCGGAAATATGGGGAACAACTCCGATATCTTAACGACGCGACGCGCAAAGTAATGTGGCTTATTGGTTATTATCGCGAGTAGCAGCTCGTAATTCGCAGCAAAACGATGTGCGAACTTCATCCGGTTAAATCCTAGTTTTCTTCTTTGATTCATAGCTCCTTTTTCAAAGCTCTTTTTCCGAGTATTACAAGCTAGACTATGTCTAGATTAAATCAAGCATTTTTACGATGAATTGTTTGAATAAATTCAAATTTTGTATCAGAATTGATCTTCTATTGTCAATCTCTGTTACTTTGTGTGAATAAGAATGTTAAAAGCTATTCATATAAAACAAACAATAAGCCATTCCACCGGATGTTGCTGCTAAATAGACTGCATGTGTAACTTGTGTAGAGATTAATGATAAAGATGGGATTCAATTCTCGAGTTGCGAAGAATGAGATCATTAAGCTTGTGTACATATCATGGTTTCTCGCATAATCAGACATACTTGTCATAAACGCTATCTGTTTCGAGACTGTTCAGCGTCAGGTACATATTATTATGTGATCCTTCAAAACCAAGTTGAAGAAGGATGTATGTTATATAAATATGCAAAGAAGCAACTAAAAACGCTGTACAATTTTACGTACAGTAAAAAAGGAAGGTTTGCGTGTGTGGTATTAGGAGAGCTCGCCCTAATTGTCCGACAATTTAACGTCCGGTGGAATGATTTCATTTTTGGCAGGTAGGATAAATTGCACACATTGCGAACCGCGCGCGAACATCGGTAAGGAGTATCAACCGGGGCGAAACAAGGGTACAGGATGAATTAGCACACGGTTAGTTGAATGACTAAATTGCGTATGCAAATGCACCATTAATCGAACTCCGCAGAGTAAGGGAAAAAAGAGATGTAGAAGGAAAAGCAAAGAGAAAGGTAGTTGAAAGAGCAGTAAAGCCCTCCTCTGGCCTACCCACACTCGACCATACGCTACCATAACCGGCATGACGTCACTGTCGTGACTGCACTCACCCATCCCACATTCTTCTCTGTCCCCCTGCTACCTCCCCCCTACCCCTTTACCAAGAGGGCCCCTGTGAGTGATTATCAATATAAAAATGCGGGGCTGAATTTTGAACGATAAATCTGGGGGGAAAAGTGATGAGCCGCGTGCCATCGAGAATACCAATCAGCCAGTCCGACTAGATGTTTGCTCCCGATCTGCATAAAGATAGAGGCGCACCGAAAATTATACCGAAATGCACCGGACAAAATGTTCAGGACCCGGACCCTGGCTCCGGGACCCATCTTGTTCCGCTTGCTACTAACCCCATCTCCTCGTTTTCTCACCCCTCGCAGCTTTATTACCGCTGCGCCGCCTCCGAAAACAACCTGCTCCCTCGAACCGAAATCCTGAAGACGCAAGGTAAACGTCCCTATTCACAGCCCTCCATTAAGATTTTTCTTCTTAATTCGCTCGTTGCTAGACGAGCGCGTCTTCGTCCAAACTCCGAGTTTTGAGGCCTGCGAAAATTGGAGCGAGAACATTTATTCTAGACTATTTCTTACACCAAAAACAGTCTCTTAACATTAATGTAGCTAATATTGTTTCTTATTGGCCGATACTGTCGTAGCAAGTAAATACTAGTGACAGTACTGTTAGCTTATTGTAATAAGTAGCTGAAATGATGAAAGTACCGATGAAAAGAATGCTTGGAGAATTTTATTCTGCATAAAGAGTGTAATTGTCCTGAAGGAAATCTTTTCAATAGATTTCTTAAGTTTCAGTATACGCTATACATAGAACGTAACAGTACACCTTAATGTTTATTTGAAATCTTCTATAATCGTATTCTTCGTGGACAATGTTGACCAAGAAACGAGCGACAATACGCCGTCGAAAGGAGGGATCAACATAATTTAGCACACGACATTTTAGAAGCAATTAAAGTATTAAATTACCACTGGCTCTGCTTGAATTATGGTAATGATTGATATTCAAGAGGTTGGCCGTGGCAGGCGTCAAGCAACGTTGCATCTTACATGAAACCATCGTAATAACTATTCTAAATCCGGAGCGTGTGAAAACTACGTGACAATTTAATAACCTTCCGATGATCTGATAAGTTGATGGCTAGCTGTATATCACTGCGGCGAAGACCAGTTTTCCACCCACACTGTTTCTTTATGTCAGACAAGAAAACGAGAAGCAAGAAGCCGACGGAGATGCCTGCCACCCTACATTTCCCCATAAGAACCGCGGATTAAGCCAACATCGTCTTTCGAACTTACTGGAAACTTGTTAATACGTTTTAATATCTATTCTATAATTTAAAGAAGCTCAATCATTTTCTTCGAAATTACAATGTTTTGACAATGTTGCCGAACGAGTATTGATCATCTAAATTGAATTGATATTCTAATAAAAGCATAACTAAGTTTTTCTGTAGACTCAAAATTTCTTGTGACCTGTTTTTCGAAAGAAGATATCTAATGTCATAATAGTTGTCTATTTCACTCCTACAATTTAAAGTCTGTAGTGTAGGAGTGAAGTGGACAGCTATTATGACTTTAGAAAATTTTCTCTACCCTAAAACAACTTATTGACGAGTCTAATAACAATTACAATCTTAAAGTTTCTAAAGATTAGTAAGCGATCACCCGTAAAGGCGTTAATATAACAATTACTTTTCTGGGGGTCGTATTGTTTATTTCGTTTCGATGAAATTGTTTAGGTTTTTGCCGGCGACTCGAAGACACGCAGAATCTCGATTACAGCTAATCTCGATAGCTACGGAAAAGGGAGTAATTGAAGCAAGGGAGCTCGGGGAACAGTTGGATACCTGCACTGTCCGCCGGCATCCTAAGATCTACGCCACGGAGGTGTTTATGCGGTTTCTGAGAAGCGCACTTCGTTTTTGCTACCACTTCTATCCCTTCGTTCCTCCGCCGGTGTCCTCGTATCGAAGATCATTTTCTCTTGCTTACCTACCGCCTTTATTTCTCTGGTTGTCGCTTAATGACTGTCCAGTGACAAATAAACCTGAGCAGCTACTTCCAGATGTTAGCCCTCGACCGTTCTTTTGCTTGTTCGGATAATTTTCTATCGACCAACTGGACTCCGGCTTTGAACTCTCCCATGTTTCTAGGCTGCCTGCAATTGCCATCAAGAATTACGACCTCGACGAATCACGCCGCGAATATTTCGTGCCTGAACCAATATTTCGAATTGCAAAGCGAAACGTGTCCGTACACACTTCATACCAGATAGGCAAGAAAGTTCGTAAATGGATCTTCATGCAAAATAACAATTTTCTGCATCGATTACTAACGATAGTAGTCAAATAAAAAGTTCTTTCCTTCTTCAAAGATTATATAATTATTTGACTTAAAAATTCTTTCTGTAATACTTTTACTAGCATATACAAGCCCATTTTTAAATGATACAAATTGTACAGATAATGACGACAAAGTTTCAGAAACAGCAGGTGCTTTCTTGTTTATCTGATATAAAATGACACAGTGTTCGCCATTGCCGCTATTAAAAGTTTTATCAGAACATTGTTGTACAGGCCGAGACCGAATCACGCAATAATCTTGTCGACAGTGGACTGATAAGTAATATTGCAATGTTAATGTGAAAGTGGTAACCAGCAAATATCTGTTTCCCGACACCTCCGTTTTCAAGTAATACGATCGCAGGACACTGCGTCGATTGGTACTGCGGTTTGATCAAATGTGACTTCTAACTCTTATATTCGTGTGACGTAACGCGCTCACAGCGTACAATAACTATGTAAATTAATATTTCCACGGAGCTTTGCCCACCGTATTATTCAATGTGGAACTAAAGAAGCAGTCGACGCGACGCGTTAAGCATCAAATGAAAGACGCACGTAATTTCTTGTTTTTCTCGTTTTTAAGTGTTGTTCAAGGCTGAACTTTATACACTCCTATAACCTTGCTAGTGTCGGCATGGCTTGTCGAGAATTGCAATTCACAATTTTGTAAAGTGTATTCTAGTATTGTTTGAAACTAGACATTCTGCAAATCATAATGTAAAATGTGCTAGCAAAATAACAAAGTGACGAAGGAATGAAATTTTTAATTTCTGACATGAAAGTCGCCTGAAAAATGCAAATTGCTAAATTTGTGTGTGCCTTGGAAGTCTCCTGAAAAGAAACAAGTAGCGATTTTATACAAAGTCCAAGACACCTAAAAAATGCGAGCAGCGAATTTGCGAGTTGAAAGTGGTCCAGCGAGTGTGTGTGGAGAGGTAGGGAATGAAATAAAATAATAAAATAGCGGTGGTTTTACGTAACGAAGTACCCGAAAACGTGGCACCGTCTTGTTGCCTCTTAAAATGGATCGCACGAGTGGACAAAAGGGGTCACAGGTTGAACGGGTACCACGTTCTCGAGGAAGATCGTCGGACGGCTCCGTTGATCGACCGATATTCAAATTCGCGCGGTATCCTTCCCGTGGAATGCAGGCCACTCTGGCTGGCTGGGAGGATGCAGTCTATGCGTGTGGCAACTGTGCAAGACGTACAATGTCACCCCGCCGGGGCCCCATCGTCGTATACCGCCGCCATTATACCGGCCATTTCGAAATTGGAACGGCCAAACTCCAATTTAAGATGTCGCTACATCATTCCGGGCATAAAAGGAGGCGAGGATCCACGAGGATAAACCTGATCACCTAACAATTTCTTAAATCCCCGTGGCGGGGACCTTGAACCTCGTTGCCCCCCCTTTGACTCTCTGTTACGATCAAAGACGATGATCGGCACAGACCGTCGCTCGAGCCGTTACTCTGTCATTGTTGCCATTAACATTCCATCGGAACAAGAGAGAACGTTAGAGGTTGGTTCCGATCTGGTTCCAGGTTTAGCAGGGCAGCATGCGAAACCGGCCGGACTATGCTAACCGGCGCACGGCGTTAACCGCCATTTTCGTCGGTAAGCCACTTCTTTTAAGCGTGATCGCGCACAGAGCAATGAAGGCGGATTAGCATTACGCGCATATTGTCGGCAACGAAAACATACGAGCATACGTTGGCATTTTCGATGGCCTCCGACCGGTTCAAAGCTTTGCTGATTCTGTTCTTGATCTCTGTTTACGAACCTAGCCCTTACCACCTTCTGCGGATTCTAAAACCGACCGAGTTGTCTTACTTCTCTAGACTTTTTCTCTGGGGTCGCTCCGTTGTCATTGGACATGTCGCGCGAGGTATTATGGAATTTTTTGATCTCTCAAAGACGACATTCAACTGCTCGCCTGCCAACAGCTTTTGTGAAAATGCGATCGGAACGTTAAAAAATATTACGCAAGACGATAGCGTTTTTATAATTAATTAATTGACAGTCTGGATAAGCTAGAAAGTTTATAATACCACTTTCAGTTCAAGACTTACGTCAACAAAATCTGAACGTGGAGTTGGTTCAATACTCTCCCAATTCCTATGTAATGTTTTCCAGTTATTGAGCAAAATGTATCAAATTAATACATATACATTGATAAAATAAATTTTTTTAAATTGTGACACGGTCGTCAGTTAAAGGGATTTGTTCTAGTATTTTGCGCAAGCAACTATATGTATAATTTGGCGAATCTGGTAAGGTTGCAAGGGTAAGTGTGTAGCACACGTTCCACGAGAGAGCAAGGGAAAACAGAATCGGACGACTATCTTGAGCCAAGGACCAAGGACACGACCGAACACGGTGTAGACAGTCACCCATACAAAAGCGACCATAGTCCACAGGTTATATTCCCACGTATGGCGCCCCAGGCGGGGGTCTATAGCGATACTCCTGAGACCCAAATTAAAGCTGTTGGTTACCTCCTACAAACTGTCCGTGGCTGGTCCACCGCCGCTGCATAATTAGAGGAACGTCATGTAATTGGTCGTGAACACTCCCTTTGTTCGTCCTTCCTGCGGAGGACTCGCGTAAAATAGCGCTCGTTCCACTCGCATGATTCTCTAAAAACCTAATATTCGAATTGGAAAAACTGGAATTCATTATTCTTCAATGCTTTCGTTACAATTTTTTGAGAAAACTCAGCTACTGTCAATTTAAAGTAATTCTATTAGGTCCTTCCAGAAAGCTGTTTAATTTTCCAAATATTTTAAAAGAATGTATGAGGTTTATTAGGTTGCGAAGAGTTAGCTGCAGATGCTATTGCTACAAGTTGCTCGAGCCGACGTTGAACAAAATCGGTTAACCACAAGGAAAGAATGCGACGTTTTCTTCCGACGATTTTTTAGGGTTTCCTTTGTGGCGAAGAGAAAGAAAGAAAGAGAGACGGAGAGAGAACGCGGCCACTGGTTGATCCAGCGATTAAAAAAGCTGAGCAAAGGTGGGCGAGAACGTTCCACAAATCATAAAATATGAAATATATCGTCGCAAAGTCAGCGAGACGAGAATTCATTTGGAAACCGAGAATGGAATCTGTAGCTAGTGATGGGGTTGACGTCGGGCAAGATAGCACGACTGTCCAACGCGTGTGAAAAGAAGTCACCTATTAATGTTTTACTGCTCGTAAACGAGCGCGGTCCGAAACCGTGGAACGAAACGGAAACTAGAAATATTTTCGTTCTTCGTGAAGCGAGAATATTTAGTTAACGGTCGTGACATTTATTTCGAGGGAGAGCCCGATTCGTTAACGTGGGGCTCTGTGTTCGTTCAAACTTTCTTTTTTGAACTGTTCCGTAATAAATCTGAAATGGAATTCTCAATATTCGTGAACTCTTCCGACAATTATGCTTTCAGTCTAATTGTTGTTGAACTTTTTCAACACTTTTAGTGTTCAATTCACTTATTAAAACCGGCAATGTAATAATATTTAAGTTACCGAAAAGATGCTGGAACGGCACGAAGAAACGTGAATTGTTAGACTACCATACCGTGTGTCATCGCGACAAAATGGCGGAGATCCAACCACAACGCAGCTGGTATCTTATGGAATTTGTGAGAGCTAAGAAAACTTTTTTTAATGCAACAAATTGTGCAATGCATTTCCAAAGAGAAATAGAATGAACCAAGTAATAACCTTATTTTAAACTTACCTCATTTTGCCTTCAGTTTACATGTACAAAGGAGGAATTTGGAAAATTAATTTTATCTTTTGTCAAAACGAGGGTTAATAAACTATGGTTTCTGATCTTTTAATGGACACTGACAGGACAATCGTGAACGTCCTGCATTTCGAAAGCCCACCGGTAGAAAATACGTTCACGGATATGGATCTCGCGGTAGCAGCAGAAAAAGAGCACCGTTAGCAAGCAGCCTAAGACCCGCCTCTCGACGATCCGTAACGTCGCGGATGGCAATAGGCTGTTTAAACGCAATAAGTAGCCTGCGGTTTTCGTGGAAGTCAGTTGGCAAATCGGTGTCGGCGAACATAGTCCTCGCGCGAGCCCCGAGAACACAATCGGCCATAAGTGTTGCTGCTACTTTTCACACGATTTCTTTACTCTGTTGACGAGATTTTTCGTTATTATTATTTTTTATTATTATTCAAGATTTTTCATGTTTTCCGTCTTGTGTTTCTCAGAGACAGCATCCCTTGAACCTTGGTCTTTTCGAAACGAACGCTGAAGATTTGCAGACCACTAACAGCCAAGTTATACACGTTGCCCACAATATACATACATTGTACGTTGGTTGGTAACTTCGGGGGAGCTGATTTTATGAAATTTTAAATCACTCGATTCGGGAATCGCGCAGTTTATCGCCCATTCGTGGCGCATTCTGGGGAGCCATGGTGGCCAACGTGAAATATCGTTTTGCAAGCAGTCTGTTGGACATTTACACGCATTCGCCGCAATTTATTGTGTTATCGCGGAATCTAATTTATACGTTTCTTCGGTCGACGAGCAGACCGAGGTGTGAGAGTGATTCTTTCGGGAATTTTTCAGTTCCACGGTGGTTTGGAGCGTTCTTCTTCTGTTTCTGATTAATATTTAGTCACTTGGATCCAATAAAATAATAGCAAAGCATCAGAAATATTTTTAACAGTAAGAACAATTTTCGTAGAATACAGTAACGTTAACAGAGAAACCTTCAATACCGATTGAGCTCTCAAGTAGTTTCGCCAATCGACACGGGGGAGACTCTTTCCTACACCCTAAAATTATAGAAACAATTTATTGATTGATTTTGTTAATGTTATCGTGATATTATCAACTATTGGAATAAGTATAATACTAGTTTGAAAACCGAGCGGACTCATTATCAAAAGGGGAGATAGTTTTGAATGTTCTATTGACGTATTAGTGTAAACCACGGGTGCAAGTGATTTGATTATAAAGTCAAATCTTGTAAAATTTGCAAAACAGTTTTTGAATTTGTTAGTTTTGTTTCTGTGGAGTAAAATGAGTTTTTGAACGCAACACCTTCAGGAGTGCAACCATGCTGACAGGAACGCTGTGAGGGAAAGGACGTCTAGGCGACCAGAGCACGAATATCCTTGCAGGATATTTCATTGTCCTGTTGAAATTAACAATATCGAATTGCACATATTACAATGACTATATTCATTCAAATTTTATTAAATCATAATTAAACAAAAGTAAAAAAATTCTAGTGCTAGCGAACATGATTCCAACAATTGTAGTGTACGTATCACATGAGCTAGAATGAATAAAAAATATTGAAAAACAGGAAAATATCATCGTTTCGAAAGGAAGTTTACATTTTTCGGTAAAAAATAATCGAATTTTCCAAATAATGAATTAAATCCAGTTTTTCAAAACGCATTTAGTGATTCAAGTACTGTTTTAGAGTGTTTAATTCTTACACTATTTTCCACATGTTCCAACATGACCAAACACTACCTAAAACTGTAATGCTTCAGGAATGTGTTTCGAAGATACTAAACTATAAGAAAATGCAAAAAGAAAAGAGAACAGTTTTTGCAGGCCGTTAAACTAGGCAGAGCCCTTAATTTGTCGAGCGCTGGTTGGCTAAACAGTATCCAATTACACCATAATAAGCAATAAAAGCGCAGAGTTGGTCAGAAGGAAGGTTCGCCTAAATTCTGGGTCGGTTGCCGTGAATCTGGTCGATCGTTCCGAGCGCCTTGGGAAAGTATGCCTTATCTACATTCTTATTCGGCCCCGTGTGTGCTCCGAATGCAAAGGTAACCCTGTTATCGCGGCGTGGCCATCTCCCACGGGGCGGTTTGTTTTATGCGCAATTACTTGATGAGTCATTTCGGTAATTGGGGCATATTTTTCCGGAATTTATTGGCCATGGGAGCTAGCCGCCGCCGCGCCGCGCCGACCGAGATTAGCATAAACCGAGGATGACTTACTCGTTCTGTCCACCGGCGACATTTTAACGAGCGTAAACTCGCCGAGCTTTATTCCCCGCGAACGTTATCAGTCTTGTCTACCTTGTCTTGCGTTTCGTCCTACGCTCTCGGCGAACCTTTTCGGCTGCGAACGAGCACTGCTCCTTGCCTCCGTTTGACATCTGATCGGCCTTCCGCTCCTCGCTCGCAATTAGGCGAATATTTCGCCACGAACCAGCCCCCAAATTGCCACAAAATTCGTACGCATCCGCACCAATCTGTGAACCGCAATTACGAATTTTTCCAGAATATTTTCATCTAATTTCTCTCGAGGGTAGTTTATGGTTTTCGAGGCCAAGAATTTTTAGGAGTTTTTTTCAGGGAAACCTTTATCGAACTTTTTGTATTTCAAGTACATGTGTGATTTTTTTAAATTAAAAAAATAAACAAAATTACATGAGTTCTATATTTTTGTATACTATATGTTTTGGAAAACATGGGTTGACGGTTACTATGATTCCAGTCTTGCTACTGATCGGAAGTTAAAAAATAGCCAGCTGTCATAGGATTTTTCTTAAGCCCAACACGTTAATTCGTACACATAGAAAACGTGTTCGCACTTGAGCAAAATCAATGAATATTCATGCACGACTGCTTCTACTTTCGCGCTCGGTGCATTAGCCGAAGCTCCATCTCCGATGCAAACGGAGTATAAATGTTCACGGGAACGTTATCGTAAACTCGGAACCACTAAAAACGGTAATAAGCGACAGAAAGGAGGAAAACGGATAAGGAAAGAAAGACAGAGAGGAGAGAAAGAGAGTGAGCGAGAGAAAGGGAAGAGGAGGGGGGGCGGTGGAATTGAGTTGTCTCGAGGTGCCGGGTGAATCCTCCGTGAGGTCCTCAAGCAGGTTAGGTATGTTAACAAGTTAGGCGATACTGAGATAAGAGTCCTGCGCGATCCTTTGTAGAGTCTACGGTAACGCGACACCAGAAACAATCCAACCTGAACGAACCAGGTTCTCCCGAGGTCCGTTCTCTCCCCTCTGTCTCTCTTTTTCTCTCTATTTCTCTCCGTCTCTCCCGGGTACTTTGCTTCTATCAACTTCTTATCCGGCTACTCCTGATGCTGATTCTACTTGTTTCTTTCCTCTCTTCCTCCTTTTACTTTGTCTTCTCGTTTTGCTCGTCCTCGTGTTCTCTTAGCCCTCGAAAAATAAAATGGGTAGGAGCTCAATGAACACGGCCCTGGTAGCCGCAGAAGAGCGCCGTATCTCTCATTCATTCGTGCGAGATCAAAACCGGCGCGGCGCGGCGCAGTAAGGCCTCTGAAATGTAAGACCCTTTTCTTTCCCACGTTAGGCCCCTTTTTGGGCCGGCGCTCTGCCAGCTTGTTTATGAAAATGAGAGATTTCCTCAGCCCGCCGTAAAACACCGCGGAAATCGCTCTGGCGGAAACCTGTCGACAGACAACGCAGTGAGAAACCATTTTATAACAAGCACTGCTTGCACATTATAGCAAGAGGTTTCACATTTCATAATTTATGACATTATAATTTTTCATCAAGATATTTCTACAATAAATTATCCCTTTGTAAGTAATTAAAAATTGTTTCTTATAAATTGTCTAAAATCAACATTTCCATATAGAAATACCTCTTTAACACTCAGTGTTACGTTTCTAAAAAACAAGATACTCAACCTGCAGAAATGTGGAAAGATTAAAAGAGTACTACCATACATTTTCACTTTTCATTGGTCGCATTTCAAAAATTACGAAACGATTTGTAACGTGTCCACCGAGGTGCCGAAGTGTTTGACAACATATCATGCCCGTGTAAAGTGTCCCCGTTACGGATGCACCGACATCTCCTGGCAGGGTAGGCGTGCACTTGCGTGTAAGTGGACCACAGTGCGTGGCGGCATCAACAAACGTTCGCTCTCGTACTTTGCTCGCGGCCACAAATCACGTCGTCACACGCCCTTAATTCTTCACGGTTCTCGGCTGCCACCAACCCCAGCACACGTTAATCTTACAAGCTCATACGTGTGACTTATCGTCTCCTCCAAATCGACTGCTCGTTAAAACTTGAACGAACCGTCAACACTGAACTCGTGCCTGCTGTGTCCTCCCTCACCAAATTATTATATCTCTTATTCTATCCTGCCTAACAAAATTGATTTTTTATTTGGGCCTGTTTGAAAAATTTCAAAGATTCATTTAGTAAATCTGCCAAATATCCGTCCAATCGTTCAATAAATGTGCAGGAAGTTACAAAACATTCTTTAAAAAAGCTGTAACTTATTGTTTTAAACGGCGAGCATATACAGACTTAAAAAATCTGTTTCACGTGTCGTCTAGTAAACTGATCTTTCTAACTTCTTAAAAGGGCTGAAGTGATTTGGTTGAATTCAGAAAAAACTTGTGCTATTGTAGATGATGTCTGAAAATTAATTTAGGACACTATAGGATTGGATTGATGGGCTAACAAACGGTGGAAAACACGTCGGATGCCGGGCATTAGGTATGACAAACGATCGATGTGGAGGAGTCGGACACGTCGGATTGAGAAGTGGTCCTCGACTTGTGGTGTCAGCAAGGAGGGTACAAGGGACGTGGGGTGCGTATTCGAAGCATTGGTTCGACATGGACCGTATAAGCCATGGATTTACGAGGCTCGCAGGAGGTAGTCTCTCATTGATACGATGCTGGCGAACGGCGTTACCAATAGTGGGAAGTATCAGCGCCAAGGTGATTTCTCTATTAGCTTTGGGCAGACCCCCGTAGTGCAGGCCCCAAACCCCCCTCCCGGCTAAAGGGCCACCTTGGAGCTTTGTGGGTAGCCGCCTACCGGAGCTGACAACATCATGATTTTACTGTCTTTTTTCTTCTCTCTCTCCTTTTTCCCTTTTTTGACCGATCAGATAGACGACCAACGAGAGAGAAAGAGAGGCATAGAGATAGATAGAGAGGCCTCACGGTCGAACCAGTCAAAGTGGCCGCTTTTAGGAGCGAACCGAACTAAAGCGCGAGAAAGCCGACGCGACGTGAGGGAAGGTGGGAGTCGAAGGAATGGTTAGCTTTTGTAGCAGTGTAAATGCATTTATACTGGTTTTGTCGGTGAGGATGCACGGGCTCTCTCTCTCTTTCTCTCTCTCTCTCTCTTTCTCTCGAGGACTCGCCGCTGCCAAAGGGTGGGAAAGTGGCAGCACGGCACCCTCGCGAGAGAGACATAGCTCTCCACGACATAGCTTCACGTCCCGCCCTTAGCGTATCCCACAGCCGAGACGGGGCCGTGACATTTTTTCGGTTTAAACCGGATCGAGATTACCAGACTCGATATCGTTCGGGCCGCGATGGAACGTGGCCCCCGATCCTAGTGGGGGTTAACTGCTTTTCACGCTCCTGCGAGCTATCGGACCTCGCACCGAGCATACCACTACGTCATCGTCTCGAATTCGTGCCGCATTGTTCACCAACAATCACCTGTCACAATCGTACCTTTCTACCGTAATTTCGAATCACTCGAATCGACCGAGACTCTGTGTTCGAGGGACCATTCCCATTTAGATGTGTCGTTTTTTGACAATTTAAATTTGAAAATGTCGTGTATATATTTATCTTTATTTCGATGATTATCTTTGTTTTTTATTATTTAAATCCTAGGATTTCTGCAGCATATTGCTTTTCATTGCTGCCATAAAAAATTGATTGATTTTCTGCAAATTTTACACACATTTCAAATGTAGACCCCTTTGTCTTGTGATCTAGAATTATATCAAGATCGACGACGGTTTTTTTTCTTACGACTTGAAGAATTTTCAATTTTAACTAATTTTTAATTTCTGTTTTATATATACATATACATATATTAGATATTTTAAAAAGGTAAGTAAGTATACTGTTTATTATTTAGCTTATTAGACTTTAAACATTTATGACAAAAATCTCTGGATGTTGAAGTGAGATCAACTTCGGGTGCAAAGGGTTAACGTACGTCGAAACAATACAGCGACATCGGAAGATCGAATTAGATCGTTGAAGGATGTCCGTGTCAATTTATGCCGCTAACGAGGCTCGTGTGCAAATTTCAGTCAGAACTTGATGCGCAGCGGGATTCGTACAGGAGTACGTAGCCGAAAGAAATCGAGAGTTAAATTAGCACAGTGTCCACTTAGTGGGGGCGGGAAAAGAAATAAAACGAGAGAAACTAGGCGGGGGAGAAGACGGCTGAAGGAGGAGGAGGAGGAGGATGAGAAGAAGAAGAAGAAGAAGAAGGAGGAAAGAGATCAATCGGAAACCGGTGTGGCTCCCCCTGCCCATAGAAGAATAGTTCTGTTTGTTTGCGTGCTCGTGTGCATCCGTGTCCGATCGTGTTTCACGAGGGTTCGGTATGTGTCCCCTGCGGGCCCGACAACTCAATAACCACATACAACACCGAGGAATAAGGCACTCTCTCGGGACCCGAAAACCGTCGTGTTTGGTCCCGACGATGAGTCCCCGGGGCTACTCAGGTAGGTCCCAACGAAACGACGGAGATATCCTCCAAAGATCGATGTTTCTCTGTCGGGCCAGGAGCGTCTCCGTTTCTCCAACGAAGCACGATCTTCTATCCGACACTCCCTAACTCCAGCACCGTTCGACATTCTCACGCTAATTGGCCGGCAGCGCCCTCCCTGTAATTTCATTAAGGGGGTCTCGTGCCCACGGTGAGTTTAAGGCCCCGCCAACGCGTCTCTTTCTCTCGCTTCTATCTCCCTCGTCTCTCTCTCTCTCTCGGTCCGGCAGACCAAATATTTGCCAGCTTTGATGACTTTACGGAGTCGAACACGCTCGTGAATCAGAGAATTGGGAGCCAATGTATCCCTCAATGGATCTTCCGTCGCTCGTACCTCGTTAATCCCGTCAAATTGTCCCCCGGGAGTGTCCATAGACCCTCAATGGACGATCATCTCGCCACAGGACACTCCCCTCGCTATGAAATCTTGCGCATAAAACGACAAATATTAACAACCTCGATCAAAATTCGAACTGCTAACCACAGGCAGAGATGGTTCGATCAAAATCATCGGCATCGGTTGTTGGCAGAATTATTCGGGAATTTATTGAAAATGGAAAAGGGTATTGTGTATTACGCAGGGTGGTCCATCTAATTATCTTCCTCGTCTCGTATAATTTTATTCGCGCGCTCATATAATTGAAATATTCGCAAATTGGACGTAAGATCAATTTTTTAATGTGCGTCGTTTCTTAACGCCTTTCTCGTAATTCTCTCTGTCCTATATAACCTCCTATAATCTTCAAATATCCTTAAACCACATCATTCTTAAATCGAGGACGAATGGAAAGTAATCGTGTTCCTTTGTGTCTCGACACTCGCGCATGGGAATCGCGTTAAAGGTAAAAATGGGTGTTGACACATACTAATTTCCACGGTGGTCCAGCGATATAAACGGCGGAAAATTGGAGTGCACGGTTTTCTCGAGACCAGTTCCGCCATTTACGAAGCGTGACCGTGCAAAAGGCGGCGCGGAATGATTTGGGGAATTCAATTGCCTAAGACGGGAACATTAGATCCGCGTGCACCTTTTGACAGTCGGGCACCGAGAAAGACGTATCTCGTGCGCCATTTGCTTTCACGCGTTTTGCGCCGGCTCTTTGTCCCAGGTAGTAGGTATACGCGTTTTCGAAGGCATACCAGAAGATATTCCTCGTTCCGTCGGAATCGCCGTGTGGGGTCCCGGGACACGCCGATGAATGGCGTTGGAACGACAATGGGGCCCAGGAAGTGTACTCGAGTGATCCACCGATGGTCCTGCTGGTTCCACGGGAATGCGTCCAACTCCGAAGCTCACCTTCCTCTTGTCTTCTTACCCTCTTTTATTCCCTTTTTTCCCTTGGTCGTCTCTCGCCGGCACTTAACTTTAAGCAGTCAGATACAATACGTTGCTCCCGACAATACCCACCCGCAATCCGCCTCCGTCCGATGCGATTTTGATGCACTGACTTTCTTCCAGACCCGGCGATTTTGCCAAACGCCTCTGCGCATAGCAAACTACATCGACGCGTATAAAGTAGATCGGATCGAGAAAACATCTTTTTCGAAATCGAAAAGGCCCCTCATGGGAAAAGTTGTGGTTCTACGCCCTAAAGACAAGATTAAAATCTCAAAGTTGTGCGATGATGCCTTTAGGTTGCGCGTCGAGCCCAAAATTTGAAAATTTAGGGTAAGTATTTTATGAGGTATTATATCAATTTTTCATATCGTTAAAATTAAAAAATCATATACAATGAAATTATTAATTTTCAAGTTAAAGTTAAAATAGCTCCAGCTGGAGAAGGGTTAATATTGGACGATAATACTAACAACATAATATTAACAAAGTGTATTGTTAGTTCCTTTTTTTTATTCTTTTTACGAAACAAGACATTTTCTCCCCACTCTAATGAAAGATTTTGCTGCAAAAACTATGCAAGCCTAAAACTGAAAAATTGTTTAAGTCTCACCTGAAAAAATGAATGGCATATAAAAAACGTAAATCTTCAAGGATAAAAATGAACTTGGTTTTTTACGAAACGACTTGAAAATGACTTGTAAATATATTTCCCGTAGGAAATAGCCCTCGGCTCGGAAAGTTCTAACAAGGGTCGCAAGTTCGTTCATCCTCGTCCTCGAGCTTACGATCGCGACTCCGACCGTCTCGAATGCTTGCTCGCGAACAATGTACCGGAGCGTGCATACAATTTGCCAGCACATTGTCGCCGAAGTCGTGCAACGTGTGTTATTGCATCGTCTGCCACGTTGCTCGGACCCCATCAGGGCTCTTTTGAATGGTCTATGTGGCCAAGACGTGCCTTGCCGTGCGATCTGCTTGCTAGCGTAATCGCGAGTACCATGTTCACGACCAGAAACTTGGTGAACGTCCCTCGGCGAACATTCCTCGACGTTTCTCTTCGACGACGGTGAATAAAACTGTTTAGCACGGCGGTAACCGTCTGAAAATAATCGTAGATCAGCCCTTTATTCATTTCTTCTCTCAATTCGATACGTTTCCTGTTGCTTTTCGAAAAGTTATTAGCAGTCTGCGGATTTTATGCATTTACGACAAAACGTGGATGAGTGTAATTTGAAAGAGCTGAAAAATTGAAAGAAATATGGAGATTGTCAACACATTTTTTACAACTTATTAAAACACGAAAGAGAGAACTAAACTCATACTTGACCCCTGAGCAATGCAATTAAAGCAGACGATCTTTATGCATTGTATGGCGTATAAAAATTTTCAAAAAATATTAGGATACGAAATTCAATAGAATTTGGTACGATTTTTATTCATTTTGTATCTACAACGGCCATTGCCACTGACAATAAGATTATATTTCATTTCATTTTCTTAAAATTTATCTACGAAAATTAAAAATTACATAAACATCCGCAGTCTAGTTATTAGGTATATTTTTCATCTTTTCATATATCAGATTGCGGATTTTTATGGAAATTCTCATTTTTATACGTTATTTAATCAAGATCATAATTAGAAAAAAAATTCTAGTAAAAGTAATTTTGCTCTTCAATAACTTTAGGCTGAACGTTTTCCCCGTACTACGTGCAAGTGAACATAATAATTATAGGATCGTTCTAAGACGATTGTTCGATAAAAAACAGTAACTGTGAAGCTATACAGGGCGTTTAATAGGCGAGCGTGTTCAAAAATGGCGATGACCCCTCTTAGATCTGAGAAGCGAGATGCGCCGGCCAGCAGCCAACCCATGAAATCCTGATTTCCCCGCAGATTATGTTCGCAGATCGGCGAAGTATGAAGAGCGTGAAACCGAGAGGGCGGAGCGTGACGCCACTTGATGCTACTACTCAAGTAGCACGAGTAGTTTCACGCCACTATACTTGTCTAACAGGTCGTAACGCATTGAATGGAGGGACTCTGACTAATTGCGATACATTGCGCCAAGGGAACCTGCACGAGTCGATTCTAATTAACGTGTAGCTGCTCCGATCCGAGATTTGGAAAATCTATTCAATAAGTCTGTCTCGAACATTTGCATCCAGTTTGACAAGCAATTTTCAAAATCGAGAAAAATTCTTTTTATGCATTTATGTATTAATATATAATATTATAAAGAGACACCTTATGTGGTTATGTGGAGGGCGATTTTTATAACGTTCAAGGGTGCGTTTTGACTATCAAAAATAGCAGAGCAATAACATAATTTGAGTGATCCGATACGTTATATCTCGAGTTCCTGGAACCGGCCGAAGATTCTGAATGAAAATTTTTTCTGTCATTCATCCTAACCATTTCCTTTTTCCGACGTCGGTATCGGTGCCCAGTGCCTGATAACTAGCAGTTTCTGACATTGAAAGGTGGACGAACGAGAAATGCCGGCGGCGGATCGAGCGCGTCTCGTTTTACGCGGACAGTTTCCTAGATCTCACGTTTGTACCGACACTTTACGTGAACGTACGCCGCGCCGCTTTCCGGGATGCGTCGGTAAAAGGAAGACAGCGCCGTTGACAGGAAAAAGAGAGGTGCTCGACAAGCTGGCGCCACTTTTAGGGCCATCCAAGACCTTTCTCCATCATCCTCCTCCTCGTTTATCCTGCTCCCCTTGTCCAAACCTCTCTTTTTCACTGGTCTACGAGGGCCGGGCCCTTCTATCTTGGTACCAAACAAGCCGACAATCCCTTTCGGATTTGGCAACATTCCTTCACACGCTAAATGCGCAACAATGGGCTTGTTTAAGCTATGATTTAGGGGTCGGCTCGTCGCTTCGACGCTTCGTCCATCAACCACGGTCATCCCACTCTTGTGCCACTCTTTCTCCTTTTTCTCTCTTTACTATGCTCTTCCCCCGGCTATCATCTATCTTCGATTCAGTGGGAAAACTGAAGCACCTTCCTTTGTGCCGTGTTTTCCTTTTCGGCGGATACGCCCTTTCTTTCTTTCGCTGGACGGTTTATCGGACGATCTACTACGCGGCCGTTCCTTTTCAGATTAGAAATATCTTCGGCTGCGGTGCGCTCCGTGCTCGATCAGCCGACCGAACGGCTTTAATTCCACGGCGAGAAACGTTTCTCTTGCCACTCGTTCGCCGCCACCAACTGTTAACCTGTCGTTCTTCCATGCCTGGAACAATTCAATTCTTTTCATTTACTGGCTCAATTTGTTCGTGCAAACATATTTTCCCTCTTCCTACGATGTCTAAAGAACATATCTGTGTATTTTATATTTCTATACATACGTATAAACGTATTTTATGATCGCAAGGGAAAATAATTTTAACTCCTGAATTTTTTGGTAAAAAAATATTTTTCCCTCTTCCTACAAAGGTTGAATTATTCAGAAAGAACCATGTTTGTAAAATGTTTCATCGGAGGGACTATTTTCACTGGGTCGTCTATTCTCTTTGAACCTACTAGAACTTGACTTGCCACTGCGTTAAATTTGCAATCAGTTTTTCTACGATTATAAATATTGTTTATGCAAGTCACCTTCTTAAAGACGCTACTTTTAAAGACGACAGTCGGAAGAATGGTGTTTGTGAGAGGTTTTAATGGTACATCGAGGAACGTGCAAGTGTCCAGGTGGTTTTTCGTTTGGTCTAGTTTGCGAACGTCCGTAAAACATACAGCAAGCCTCCGTGCAGGTCATCAGCACCGACGTTGGCGACTCACAGGCTCGATATCGTCACCTTCGAATCTTTGAACGTCTCTTCAGCCAACACGATAGTAGCTGGCACTCTCACGGGACTAACGAGAAACGAGATTCCCTTGCCACCCAACTGCTACAATCGATGGCGCATTCATATACATATACCATGATACATTATAATATGCATACATGCACAGAGTCAATTATCTAGCCGGTGAAACTATTCGGAACGTCCTCCCAAGATAGAACGGAAACGAGTCATTAGTACCGTCATTAGACTGCAGATTGTTCTGATTTTATTGAATGTGAAAATCTGAGTTTTTATCGAAAGAAATTTTCTAGATTTTCCCTTGTTCTGACTTTTATAATTTCCATAGAAATTTAGTTATTGTCACACATAACTTTTGCATGTATTTGTGCAACGTTCTTTTAGCTACAGCAACATATTACCAGACAAAATGAACATTCAAACTTGTATTCTCGAAAATCGCAATCTTCGAGCGACTCTTTCAACGAGCGATACACAAAAAGATCGAGGCTCTGGAAGTGATAGCTAATACTATCTCCATTAATATTTTTCTTCTTTTATCGAATGCTTTTTTTATGGAAGAACCAGTGGTTTTTCGAAAGAGTTTAGTAGTCGCGCTAATTGATACTAGACAGGTAACTCAAGCATAACGAACGGACGAAAGTGTGCGCAAACCGGTAGGGACAGTTTGGGTAGCTAATATTATATATTATCGCTCTGGCCGTGATATATTTGACACGAATGTCAGAAAAATTAAAGCAATCCTTCTGCGTGTATCGCCGGTGGTCCAAGCTCGCGATTCGAAAGCAGACTCCGTTTGTGGTAATCGGAGATGCCTGGATACAAATATGCGTGCATTAATAGAGAGCTGTCTACGAGGTTAAGAGACCCGGACAACAAAAGTAGCCAATATATTTCAGTCGTAAAAAATCACGAAATTTTTGGGACGTTTCGAGTAATTCTATATACAGAGTAATTCTATCATTTTCTATGATAAAATAAAATTGGAGTAATCTATTCATAGAAAAATGGAGGGTTCAACATTATTCATAGATATTAGAATTTTTATCTCGTTACATTTCATAGGACTCAACAGGTTCAACGTATAAAGATAATTAAGTATGGCTTGTACATATTTTAAAAAATAGTAATATTATTTTGTTAATAGATAAGTGTTCTCGTAGTTTGAAATTTTTAACATATATTATATGTATAATAGTAAAAGCTTAAGATCTGTAGCTGTATGACACCAAATAATACATGAGCGCTGGATTTCGGTGACTTCAATGCTGGGTAGGTCTGGGTTACGAGGGTCGATGCTGAATGCAAATCACGTTTCATCTTGCTGCGACGAATGCAGGGTCTTTTTGACCCAATTATAGTTGTCACATCAATTTATTTAGTCACTTACTTACTTCATTCTTACCATAAACGTATAAATTTGGCAGTCTAATTGTAATTGTAAGGATTATTTCTGAAGCGTGTGCCGGGACGCGTTGATTTCGAGAGAACCGGATTGTTCGAAGACATTTCGGTAGAGTTACGCCGATTAATTTTTAATTGGCCAAACGAAATTCTGTGTGGGAGCGTTTAGCGAGTCTTTTCCCGGGGCTCGGATGTTCGTTCATGCGCGACAAAATGGCGGGCCCGCGTGGTTCCATAGTGTTCGTCAGAGACGCCGTCATGAAGGGACTCGAAGAGAGCTACCTACCGACCGGCTTTTACCTCGGACAGCTCTGCCGAAAGAAATACGATTCCGCATTGCGGGGACAGCTCTGTTCTGGAAGTAAAGAGTGGGTGAAATGGAGGGGACGAAGAACGAGAGAGGTTACAAGGCGGGACAGGATAGAACAGGACCAAGACCCCCCACGGTTAAACCTCGCACTTTCCCACGTGCGGGTGATCCCGTTTCATCCCGCCGACGAGATCTCTCCTCGCGTCGACTCTGTATATTTTGCGCCCGCCGACCCAGCTATATCCCTAGCAAAATACCACAAACAGAAGAAACCGAATAGCTGTCTCTAGACCGCGCTGCTTACCCGACGGATCCTCTAATGAACCGTACTAACAATGTCCACAACAAAATCAAATTATTCTCAACTCTGAATGCTTTTTTTTATCAGCACCAGAACAAACGATCATTAAACGCGACTAATGTACATGGGTTTATAATAACGAATATACGTAGACTGCGGATCTTTATGCATTTATGAAGAAATTGGTTGGGTGACATGTAAAACACAGTAAAAGAACAGAAAAATTTAAGAATATTGTAATATTATTTTTAATGTAACAAAGTCATTAAGTCACTTTCAATTTCTTTTGATAACAGAATTGTGTGTTCTTGGGTAATCACCGATTAATTTACATTTAAGATAGAAAAGTATGCAAAATTTTTGTGCAAAGTACTTTTACTGATAAATAAAAGATCGCCCGTCCTAAAAATAATCGCAGTATGTATTTTTTAGAAATTCGAGAAATCGACGAGGATCGAGTATTAAAGTCGCGGCAGTTTGTCTCAATTATCCGGTTGACCCGGATCGTTTGGGAATCGATGAAGACGTCCCCGGGCGGTTTCTCAAATAATAAAAAACACCGTCATTGTTTACAACCAGTCCTTTATCTGTCGCCATTACCGGCGTTCCGGGATCGCCGGCTCATAATCGTGTAGGAATCCTCTTAACGTGCTTTAGGTGCAGTAGGTATACGGAACGCAGGCGATATTATTGCGTCTGACAAATCTACATGGGAGCCGGAGTCATCCGGGGAGGCCAGCTTCCTTCTCCAGGCAGGTTTCTAATGCGGCGAGCTCTTTGGGATTCTTGATAGTCGTTTCGCGGATGTTAACAAGGCATCAGCATGAGCCTCGTGCACAGCTGCGGTCGGCAACAAGTGGGACGATGAAGTGGAGAGGCGCGGCACCCAACAGAACTGGACACGTCGATTCCGAAACGATTCACGGTAGGTTTTGCGGTTTGCTGAACCTTTCCTGAAAGGTCTTCATCCTGTGCTCCGTGTCTTATTTTAGACTTTGATGCTTCCTCGCTCACTCCTCTCTCTCTCTCTCTCTCTCTCTCTCTCTCTCTCTCTCTCTCTCTCTCGCTTCGTCTCGCTCGGCGAAGTCGGGTTGGGATGAAAACCCTTGTGAAACTGGACAGAATAATTTCATTATCAACAACGTCGCAGCTCTTCTTTAGAATCTGTTATTGATGAGTTCGGTAAAAAATTTCTAAACTTTATATTATATTTATTAGAACAGTAGAAAAATGATTGGTGATTTTTCCTCCTTTGAATGTGTATTGTATACACATATAAGAGAGCTTCTCTGAATTTCAATTGAAATTCAGAAAGAATACAGTGTCTGATGTTGCTTTTAAACGACATCGTCACAAGGTCAATGTTCAACGTGGCGGACAAAAGTTAGAAGACTCGAAAGCTTGGAAGCTAATAAACTGCAACGTGCACGGGCAAGTTTAAGATGTACCATCTGTTGACGAGTTAAGGTTGAGACAAGGTTGAGAACTGTTCAAAGAAGTCTTGTTACGTGGTCAGCCATAATTCGCCGGCGAACTTGGGAATCCCAGCAACAGCACCTTGCACCTTTCGACGTTTGCAAAGCGGGGATCGTAGGAACGGCGCCTCGTGTTGTCGCATTGTTGTGAAAACTAAGAGACTAAAGGGGCCAAGGCCTTCGGATCCAAGGTGGCGGAGCAACCAGCGAGGTGCACAGTTATACCTGCAAAAGCGCATGGTGCAAAGAACCCTTAACCTGCCGTTTTATTATTCGCAGCACGTCGCAGTTTGTCTACACGCCTTTGCGACACCTTAATCTGCCCCGAGTTTTACAGCTCTGCTTAACCATTGGGCGCACTCCGAGCGTCCACCTGGCCCTGGGGTAATCCTGTGCGGTGTTTCCCCAATCGATGGCTGCATAGAACCTCATTTTCGGACTGCAACAATGCCGAGGTAGAGTGTACAGGTACTTACCTTTCATCAGGCCGATATTACCTTTGTTTGATCTGAACGCGTTTGTGCGGTCGTTTGTTAACTAGAACGACTCGGGGAGGGTTTGTCTATTAATTAACTGTCTATTAAATTAGAATGTGCTATCTCTTTTACGTTTATGATCTTGAACGATCTTGAACGACGACATCGTTGAAATTGAATGCAAGTTTAATCGTATAAAACATATTTTGAATAATAATATAGCAATTTTTAGTGGCTCGTCAGAGTCGCAACTCGAGTGCTAAGGGTTAAAAATGGCGTTCGTGAACGCGTGCTCGCGCGTGTACGCCGTTTTATCGTTCGGAATCGGCGACGCGCGATTAGAAGAATTTTTTAATCAGTCCGATCATCGGCGTTGTTTCGTATATCATACTACACCGGGTTGGCGAGTGACAGAAAGGGTGTTGCCGTTCGAAAAATGAGAATGCATTACTCCGACGCCTTCTCTCTGAGTTCTCGGGGAGATCGACGTTGGTGGCTCGGTGGATAGCACCGGCGTCGGGATCGGGACGCTATTACGAGCGAAGCAGAAAGAAAAAGAGAGGCTCACCGTGAAAAACGAAGACGGAAGGCTCCTCTCCTCGCTCTCGGCAGGCATTCCAAAACAAAAAGCCGCGATGCTGGTTCACCGGTGGACAATATGTAAATCAGTGGCTGGCCGTGGTCACGATGTCGCGACCTCGTCCTCCCGCTTCGGGCTACGTTCTTAAACCCTTCGCTGCCACCGCCACCAAACTGACTACCTTCGTAGCTACTATTTCCCATAAGGGCCTGAAAGATCTGTAACAACACGTAATGGCTTGCCAAACCACGATGGAATCACTATTTTTCATGATGAAACACTCTCGTCTGACTATAGCCGGCTGATCTTTACACGAATTTCTATTTTCGTTTTGTTATTTTACCAGAATTGTTGGACTACAGTGCAAGTTTACTTTGCATTTGCAGAATTTTAGAGGACTGCGACGATCCTTAATGGCCTGCTACATCATGATAGTGTCACTATTTTTGTTGATGAAACACTCTCTCTTGGCTACAGACTGCTGATCGTTATACAAACGTCTACTTTCGTGAATTGTCTTACCAAAATTGGTACGAGAAGATTCAGTCCATAAATTATTTCTTAATATCTAGATTAACCTTCACCCTGCGTATAGGGGTGTAAATGCACCCCAGACTAATAAAAACGTACATGAAAAGTTGCCGAATGGAAAATTTCCAAAGTTCTCTTCGGAAAACTATCTCTGACATATTCCACACATGATTAAAACAAATGGAAATTGTTTTTATAATTTTTATTTTTAAGATATTCTTATATATTCAACTAAATTGTTTAATCTGCTTATACTGTCATGAAAATCAATAAAATTTCACAAATACTTATGCAGTGAAAGTTTTTTTCAAGTACAAAAACATGCATGGGGTGAAATTACATATGTACGGAAAGTGATGATTGATGGAAGAGAAAGGAAAGAAAAATCGTATTTGCAGTTTAAATAGTTCGCCAATGATGACTGATCGAATGTGATGCTGTTCGCACAGATGAAGATCATCGCTAAATCAAATTGCATGTTTTGTAAAAAATAGATTAGAAGAAGAGAAATTGAATGGAAAAGAGTGGAGGATAAATGGTATTTGCGGTGGATATACATAGAGTTTCTGGGGGACAGTCCGTCAGAGGTGGTAGATAGTGGTCAGTCCGCTTAGATCAAGATCGCCGTGGAATCCACGTGGATACGGGAACGATGACATATGCCCGGGTCAGACGACTCCGGTTCCCATGCATTTCGCGAGGACGATCAACGATATATGTATACCAGTTCCACACCCAGCTTCTCGAGCGGGTCTTATCTACGGCAATTAGTCGTTAAAAGTGTTCGTGTGTTTCACCGGTTATCAGCCGTCCCACCCACGCACCCGAATCGTCCTCGGGCGCGTTATCTCGCGACAAAATGCATCTCGTTGGCCCGGAACAGCTGGTCGAAATTATGTCCAGCCGATGAAGCTTGCGATCATCGCATCGGTTCGCAGCACCACCACCGCACCGCACCCGCGTCGGCACCACGCAGATACTCGGCTCTATGTTGCGAAAGAGCCAAACCATTTCCATAATATCGATCGTCTCTCCTCTCTCGGTCCCCAAATCGCTTCTATCCACTTTCTTTTTTTCGGGCCGATGTCTACGCCGCGCTTCAAAACTTCTCGGAAGCGGTCTCACGGTTCCCACGAACGGCACCTCTTTTCTCTGAAGCCATTCTCCGGCGTTCACCGAGAGAAACCAGCGTCGTCCTAATGCCCTCCGATGTCCTCCGTATCTCGGATTCTGTCATAAACCATCCCAATTGTTTACCTATAGCCCTTTGTCGGTGGCCCTTATCGAGACCCACCGAGAGAAGAACATCACTTACCATCGGGAACGTCTCTGTTCGTCTTTGGACTCGTTCGTCTAGACTGCGGATGTATACGCAAAATAAAAATTGTTTGTAATAAGAAACAGGAGCTAAATAGAAATTTTTTTCTTGCTTTATTGATTAGAATAAGTTGAAACTGGTGAACTGGTATTCTTATATTCTTCTATTCTGTCTATTGTTTTAAATTGCACTTCGATTAGATTGTTTGAACAGTCCTAGTTGCGACAAACGACGGTCGCAAATTTTTGCAGGGTTCCCGGCGTGCATTTGGAAGCCGGGGATTTATTGGGGCGTTGAAGAGGCTCGTTCGGAGCGTGCATCGTCCGCGTCATTGAATCCGCGTGACGCACGAGGCGTTATGTCTACACACGCAAGGGTTCCACGGCGGTCCAGCTCGGGGACCACTCAACTTTGGAAGTCTTTTGTCTCAACGTTATTGAAAGTTGTCTCGAGGGTCACTAGGAATGTAGCAGCAGGATGCCTTCGGGTATTCAAGGACGACAGAGGGAGGGGGAGGAGGAGGTGGAGGAGGTGGAGGAGGAGGATTGGAGGAAGAAGAGGAGAGGAACGGAGGAAAAGGAGTAGGAGAATGAAAGATGGAGAAAGGCAGGAAGGACGAGATAGCGGGTGATGAAGGAGAATGGAGAGGAGGTGGTGGAAGAGAGACTCCATCCAGCAGGCCATGCGGGCGCACTGTCCTAATTACAACGAGGCCTCCTATTTTTTTCGAGCTGAAAGGAGCCGAAGTATTTGCCCGCGGCAACAGAGACTAGACGATTCCGGACCGCTCCCAGGACTTGCTCGAAAACCAAGTGCAAAAGGATCGGGCCGGCACTTCGCTTCGTCGTCATCGAGGATCGGCCAAAACGAAAAAGACACGGCCGTGGAGGAAGAAGAAGAAGTAGAATCAGAAGAGGAAGAGGGAGGAAGGGGGAGGAAGCGGGAAGAAGAGAGAGAGGGAAGAGGTATACATTCTTCGCGGGAACGTCGCAGTTTTCCCAGCCATTCATGGTACTGACCGATTTTTTTGGCCTCTTCTCACGACTCATTCATACCTCGCCGCATGAGATCCGATCGTCGATCCCTACCTGCATCATCGGCGAAGACACCGGCGGCGCGTCATCCTTCTCGGCCCTCTCGCTCCCGGGCCTGGTATGCAGGCGCCCAGGCTTTTTTCAGATTTCGCTGCTCATTCTTGCCTTGTTAACCAGCCTAAATACTTGTCGACTCCCATAACGGGACGCCGACGAATATTTGCATCTCCGGTGACAGCCGCCGAGCTGCGACCGTGAATCATCGTTCACCCGTTCAACTGCAATTTCGAGTTACATTAGAAAAAATAAAAATCTGTTCATAGTTGACGAATGATTAGAGAAGAGAATTTGATAACACTCTCATGACGATTTCCAGCGAACTGCATCCTTGAATCATCGATCTCCAGGAGCAATTAATTGCAATAAATAAAAAGCGAGGCATTTCCAACACAACTGCATTGGAAAATGTTGAAGAGCTGTTAGTGGTTATCGCCTGACGAGGACAAAATCTAATAACTCTTTGGTGACTGTCTCCAGCAAACTGCACCTTCGAATGATCGTCTCCGGATCGTTTAACTCCCATAACTAAGAAGCTTGGTCGGAAAGGTGTTGCGGTCAATCGTTGATCTCCAACTCGAATGAGAAGAGGCGAATTTCGACATTTGATTTGGAAATGCTGAAAGGTTTCCCGTGGACGAACGATTAGAATTTGATGGCCGGGGCCCGAAGCCGAACGGTTCGGCGATGCAGGAAGGAGGACTAATGATCTTAATGGCTAGGCAAAACATTGACACCTTGGCGGCGCTCGGGAAACCACCTGGGCGAGGACACGAGGAGGGAACGAACGGGCATGGGTCGTCAAACAGACGGTCAGCACGAGTGAAGTAGAAATCCTTATGAGAAGGTAAGTTGGGAGAGCGATGACAACGAGCTAACAGCGCGGACAAACACGGCGGCTTGGGACAGAGCCGTGCCCGGGATGATGATCATGTACTTACGCGTTTCCTCTCAAACATCGACGACGTAGGCAGCACCGATGGCACAACGACTCGGCCATTGATCATGGGAAACGACAAGTCTCTCTCCTCTCCAGACAGAAAATCAACCATGGGATTAAGTAGCGATCCCTTCGAGCCGCGGTCGAAACGAATCCGAGGTAGACCTTGCTACTGTCGTCGCTTTTTTATTATACCGGGATCATCCTTCTATTTTTTGGCGCCTTTTATTGATAAAACGACGGCACAGCTTTCAATTTTGTTTGTCCAATCTGTTAGATCTTTCATTCGGTCTCTATGCGGAATCCAAGGAGATGAAGATAATTTTCTCGCAATTGTCGTCAAAGTTGTAGTTTATTGTATACCGAATCGAGTGTATTCACTTCTTAAGATTTAAAGTCTTCTTATGCTGGTTTGATTTTGAGGAAGCTGGATAGCGTGGATGCATGGAACAGTATTGGAGTTGCTAAGCGTATTAGTTGAGCGCGCTTTGTCATGGGAAAATAAATAAATAAATATAGCGTTTATGTTCATGTCGAACTGTCTTTGGTTTAATATGATACAACAGAGCGGGCGGCTCGGGGAAGGGGCCCGTATACATATTACATATTCACATACATAATTATATTTTCCAGCTTCTATATCATCAGAAATGTTTATATACAACATATACCAAGCAATCAGTAATTATTTTACAGAAAATTTACCGTATACTTTGCGCATCGATTTCGTGGACCGTTCGAAACGTCTCGAACCGTCTCGAACCGTCTCGAACCGTCGAACTCAACACTGTCAATTCAAAAGAAGCAAGCTCTTAAATCGAAAATAATCGCATATATTTTGGCGAATCTACGAATATCTGCACAGAGGTACACGCCCTCTTCTAACGACAAGTGACAGATAGATCGGCGAAAAAGCGTGCTGGCGTTGTTGAATTTGGACAAACTGAGAGTCGTGTTCGAAGAAGAGAAAAAAAGAAGAGAATATAGATCGGTAGAATCGGTAGAATCGTTTCCCTGCTCGACGCTAGAACAGGCTGCGCTGCTGCTTGCGATCATGGCTTGCATCGAGTCGCCCGATGTTCGATCCTAACTTCTTCGTGATCACGCTCGATCCTCCAACAAAATTATACCCGTATAATTCTAGAACGACACAGTCTTTCTGGTTGCGCGGAAGGGAAAACGAAAATGCTCGACAAAGAACGAACCGATCGGTGTGCTCCGAAAGAACGAAAAAAAGCTATCTATCAAAATAAAACGTACAAAATGAGACATGATAAAAATGAGATATATTCGAGATCGATTCACGAGATCGACATTGCCACCCAGACATTCCCTTTCTCTCGCGCTCTCTCCCTCTCTTTCTCTTTCTCAGGCGCATTCTTTCACTCATTCTCTCACACACCGGTTTTCTCGGTTTCATCTTCCTCCGTTTTCTCGCTCGGAACAATGAAGCGGATCGATCCGACAATAACAATTAGTCACACGTGGGACGACAATGCATATCACAGACAAGATGATATGGAAATGAGAATGCGCTTCGTATATGGTGCGTGTACGTACAGGTTTTTAGCCTAATTAGCCTTGCGCGGACTATTTACGATAAGCTTGCTTAGCCGTCGACCGAACGGGAACGGATCGATTTATGGTAAAAATCACGTAAGTACGGGGGGCCTGTCGATTGCTCTCGGACATCGACGTTCCTTCTCGGTTACGAGGATAAAATGGCGTAAAAGCGACGAACATCGTGGCGATAAAAGGACAAAAAATCAATAAATAAAAACCGTCTGGAAACAAACGCGTTATAGCTGCGTAAAATCAAGAGACCCTCAAGGAAAGGTACGAAGTCGAAAAGGTACGTTTCGACCGAGGCATCGAACGGAAAAAATTGATAAAAAAAAAAGATCGCGGGACAAAAAGAATATAAAAATTGTCAGCCAATGTCGAACACAGAATCGATTTCACGCCGAATCAAAGAGAGCACGGAGGCTAGCATCTTAATCGAATGTTTCATCTTCACACGGGGCGAAGGGAGTAGCAGCAGCAGCGCGGCACGTAACGTAAAATGGCGTCGGGCCGCGTCGATGCGTTACCATCTTCTTCCTCTAAGATATTATTATAATTCTACTAATAATATTAATCATGAATAATAATAATAATAATAATAATTATAATAATAATAATAATATTAATAATATATCCTTCTGTTTTTTCTCTTACACTCTAGGCAATTTCAAGCTCAACTAGACACTTTAAATACAGTTTAAATCGGACATGTAAAATCTTTACAAAAATAAAATAAATAATCTGAATAAATACGAATAGAATAATATTACAGTTAGTCAATAAATTATATCATGTAGGATTAAATGGGTACGTCTCGGGCTCCGGGAAACAAATCCTCCCGAGCCCGAGGTTCACCGACGTTCGAACGGTGTCGTTTTCTTTGCTCGCGTGGATAGTACGCGACGGAAAATCGGCTACGCGTACGAATTTTCTGTTTTCCTTTCTCGCTGTGACGCGAATAATCTAACTTAAAGCGCGAATACTGTATTTTCTTGTGTACTTAGGATATAATACCGCTGCGGTGCACAAGCTCGTTTAAAAGGATTCCGTCGGAATCCATTCCCTTCTCTTTCCATCTTTCTCTGTCTCGCGTGTGCTCGTCTCTTTTCGTTTCGCCGACCCTCAACGAAATGCAAAGCCTCGGATCGAGGCACGGCTGCCGTGGAATCTCAAGGGAAAACCATCAAAATGAGAAAAACACGAAAATCCAATCCGGGATAGAACGACCGCCGATGTGCTTTCATAGACGATTCCTTCTCCCGCGTCTTTTCATTTTGACTTTTTCCCAACGTACCAGCGCGTTTCGAAAACTTGGCTCACTCTATAAAACACTGTTTTGGAAGTTTCAAAATCGAAAATCCCTTGGTACGAGCAGCCGTGCCGTGCCGCCCATAGACATCGGATACCGGCCAAAACCACTTTGTTCGTGTTGTTGAGAATCGTTGAGAATCGGTTGTTCAACGGCGGTTTGTCGTTTTCCACCTTCTCGCATATGAAGCGATCGGTAACATGCGACATTATGGTGAACGTACAGCATGTTTGTAGAAGTTTGTGTGTGTGCGTGTGTTGCACGATCGTGAACTGGGCGGCGAAAGCCAACTGGCTACGTAAATCGTGCGACTCTGCCTCCCCATCTTCCTTAATCCCCCGGTCGTCACAGAGTTCTGCCTGGCCATTTCGGCTGGTGGGACGGTTCTCGCTATCCGGCGCGGCGACGACAATGAAGCTATCTATCGATAGTTGCTTGGTAGTGTCCACGGTCCTCCTGGTCAGTGACCGATAGATAGATCGTTGATCGCCGCGGGGAAGTATGACAGCCCCTCAGCCTGTTTGACAGAGCACGCCTGGCGCCTATTCCTCCTCCTCCTCTGTTATACCCGCCTTTTGTGCCAGTGACCTCAAAGATGACCGACCGGATTAGGGTGGTCCGGCAACTTCCTCAGATGGGCGAGTCGACGCCTGGTAGCCCTTCCACGGCTTTCGCCTTGCCACCCTCAGGATTGAAGACCGCGGTGCAGGTGCTCGAATACTTGCACCACGTATTCAAGCGCGTTCATGTAATCGCGGAAGATCACCCAGTCCCGCAGGTTCCGATATGTCTCCGATGTTGACAACTCCCGGTACTCCGCGCTCATGATGTCACGGGTCACGTCGGGCCGCGACGTCAGCTGACGCTCCGCCAACGCCACTTGCAACTCACACAGAACCTGCAATCATAGCATTCGAGGCGTTAAATCATACTTCTCGATCACGATCGACAAACTTATCGATACTTCGCGAGTATGATCAAACTCCGTGCAACCGTGGTGGCCGATCGAATTTTATTAGACCCACCTTGCGAGAAATATGTTCTTTAACAATGTGATAATTCATGTTGTCTACAGTGCTGCGAATGTCGATGTAAAAAAACTGAACTAAACTATATGTATTGTATCATAAAGATCATAAGATTAAATTTATTTATATTTTGTGCAATTGAAAGAATGTATTCAATCAATTCCAATGAAATTGGAAAACACTTTTACAATTTCAATAATTGTAAAATGAATTTAGTGTTAATAAATAAACCGCTCCATTGAAAAGAACTGGTAAAAATGTAAATAACGCATATAAAAAATCGAGAACGAGATCGCCGCCGTGCCGAGGAGATTGACTACAGATTCGATAAATCGTCAGTCACGATAGAACCATAAATTTTTTCGCGTTGCAGCCTTAGAAGGTTTAGCAAAACTCGACTTTACGTAAAACTCGTAAACTCGGCAGGTTTTTTACGAGCACAGCAGGCAATATAATTCAGGCTAATTGTTGCTCGGCAACATTGTGAAAGGTGTTCTTTTTGTTTTTATTGTACAAATCTGCACGGAACCAGTCGAACTAGAACCGCGTGCACTTACCGTTCGCAGAAGGTTTTCCGTCTGTCTGAATTGCTCAAGAAAGTCGAGCTGCAGATCTTCTTGATCCCAGACGATCTGTTCCAAACCCACTGCATACTTCTGCATGTATTCGTACGCATTGATCAGAGCAGCGTCAAGCTGTGAACAGAATTCGCGATCTTCAGTAAGAAATTCGTTTAAAGGACTCGCTCAACGCTAGAACTAGCAAGCACTAAACGCGATGGAAATCAAAAATCTCTCAGGAAACATTTTCACGATTTTGAAATCGATAGTTTTAGTGTTAAACAATTAGCGAATTTTCCTGTTATGTTGTTTCCACTCACCTCCAACCTGTCTAGATACGCTTTGTCCAGTTGCTGTCCGAGTTGCTTTGGAATTTCCGTTGTTCCCGGAAGCCAATCGTATTGACTTTCTTTAAACAAGGCATGCAAGTCATCGAAGTCAATGTTGAAGGTTTTCTTCGCCTGCAAATCGAAACAAGTTCAAGTGTAATCATTCGAAGGTTTAATCGTTCAATGATCGATCTACTAAATGCGAAATTCGTCATCGTCATCGTTCTTCTGGTCCGAAAACCTCGTAAAAGTAACATTATCCCACCAGCAGACATTCGAGCAGTGAATAATAGTTTGAATTACGTGGTTAGCCGGGAGAAGCACATTCTAGCGTGCGTTATCGTTGTTATCGTCGTACAAATTGACTACAACGTAACCTCTCCACGGTTTAATTGCATAAAACTTAATAGACGGTTCGGCAACGAGGAGGCGCTCTCGCGTACACAACCGACAATTTGCTGAAAGCAATCAGCGGCCGGCAGTGCAACCGGCCCGAAAAAATCGGCTTATGGGGGAAAGAATTCGTTTTGCCGGAGAGTTAACTGTTACGTTACATGCAAATGGTCTATATTCGCACGCGGAGGGTACCAATGATAGGCCATGAACCGAGATGAATGTCTTTATTTTCAGCTAAAAAGAATCTCGACCGTCGGAACACGCTCAGGAACCTCCCTCCCTGTGTTTTCAATTGCTCTGTTTTCGACCACATTTCCTAGCCTTCATGACTCAAAAAATTGATTTCTTGCATTTTCTCGTACCTTCCCCTCCTTTCGAGCCGTCATCTGCAAAATGAAGTTTGCAACATGGTAAAAGCTGCAAAATTTTCGAAAACTTCTATCTTTAACACGATTTAATGGGATGGAAAGCATTAAACGCAACAGTCTCTTCGCGAGTTTTGCGGTCGTTTTAAAATTTTACACGCACGGTTGGGAAATCCTCAGTTTCTATCTGATCTATCGAATCAAGATCTTTCGTCTCCGGCGGTTTTTTTATATTTTGTTCAGACAGCTGAATTGATAAGATTTTGTTGAAATTCGGATGACTAGTTTGGTGGACGAATCTTTCCAAACGAAAAATGTTTTTCGACACTACACTACAGGTAGTTTAATAACGTGGAAAGGTCGTTTGAAAGGACAAGACCGTTCAACGAAGCATCAAATATTTTCATCAAAACAAAGTAACTTGATTTAACGGCGAGATCGTGCGAAAAAGAATGAGAATAATTCGATATAAGCAGCGACTGGTATATCGGCGCGATGTTTATGGGGAAAAGAATTTGGTTTTGCCGGAGTTAACTGTTGAGTTACATGCAAATGGCCTATATTCGCGCGCGAAGGGTAGCAATGATAGGCCATGAACGAGATGAATGTCTTTATTTCCAACTAAAAAGAGTCTCGGCCGTGAAACAGGCTCGGTGCAGTGCCGTATATGCAAAAATGTCCGCACACCTCTTTCGCTGGGGGAGCAATATGGTTCAATAACAGGTTTAGTCACTGATTAAACAGGGAGAGGCGCCTCGCGCGAGATCAGGCTTTCGATATCCCTTGTTCCTGGTATGATGGGAACGAACGCGCTGACAGATGAGTAAGCAGTCAGCGTCGCGAGCGAACAGCACGCGTCCGGCTCGAGTCGGAGACTTTTTGGCAATTCTCGGAGACCGAAGTCGACATTAACAGTTTCATCACTTTAAATTACGAAACGGGCGAAAAAATTTTCTTGTCGAAATCTTGCGTTATCTAACATCGTCGAATCGCAGCAGCTTCGTTATTAGACAAGTGACGGTATTAGACACGTCATAGCTATTACTATAAGAACTTGTTCCTTCCAAACTTTCCTTTATATGCCTTCACGTTTCTAGAAAGTGCTTTCGCGAAGCAGATGTTTCCTAATCTGTATAAGGAACATTTAGTATTTATTACAATAGTCGAGAGCTTTGTTAATAGCGATCAAGAAACGATGTCATTCCTGTATGTTATAATTTCTGTCCAAACGAGAATATTTACTTTCGAGCACTCTTCCTGTGCTATTCCCATCGAAACATTAATAATGTGAGGACACTTTTTCAAGAAGTTCGACGGTTCTTAATGGAACTCATATTAGAAGGCGTCACAACTTTTTCGGTCTGCATTTTGAATTGTTTACAATGTTACTTTGGACTTGGATCTTTTCTGCATCGGTTTGCAAAGAGTGGCTTGTGCGAAAGCTCGGGCGCCGTGCCGGGCCAGGCAAGCTAATCGCTAAACGCTTCGAACGCTCGAACCGCCATGAATCATCGGTAACAAGGTGCTCCGATCGCGACAGAAGGGAGAAGCCCTCGCTCCACGTGACAACTTGGAAATGGTCCATTAGTACACGTTTCGTGAAACCATAAGCTGCAGAAAGGTGCCTAAAGCGATCGCAAGGTCGGCATATTGGCGAAACGCGAGACGGAAACTCAAAAACGTGGTCAGAACGTGATCACAAGGTAAAACTAACTGACTAAGCTGGAAATCAGTTTTGTTTTTTACATTGAATATTTATATGTCGAGGAACCAGACAATTAAACCATAAATCAGATAAAATTCATTTAACCCTTTTGAAGCCAGTGCCTTTTTATTTATATTGTGCATTTTTATTTATAATTACATAGTGTTGAACAATGTACGGAGAAATTGTAATGTATTTCATGGGAAAAATTATATTTAGAAAAATGGTTTGTGACATATTTTTGCACGATTCGCTACGAATTATGTCGAGGCGTATATCGCATATTCTCGAGCATTGTTTTAGATCCATATCGATCGATTTGTCGAAGCCTCTCCGACCCCACGGTCCAGCTTGGTCTCGCGGTGATAACGAGATTATCGAAACTCTTATCTGGCCCAGGAATAGAAATAAATATCATGCGATACTGCTCCGAGGACCAGCGGGTGCGATAACGCCTTCGACAAGTGAATCTACATATCACTCCTTAGAACCACTGTGCTACCAGATGAACATTTCGTTCTCAAAATTCATGTCAAGTAAAGTTAAACACATACTACCAATTTGGGAAGTATAGTGTGATGATATCCAAATTCTGTATCAAGAAGATTGCTTGCAAAGTATACATATACTTTGGAACAAGAATTCTTATCGTTGGCATAGATGATCATATCGTCTGAACCCCGCCCAAAAGTTATTAACTCAATCCTGACGCTCCATTGATTGAAGAAGTATAAATGTACCGCGTGTAAATTCGGCTTTACGACCGATTTCGGGATTAATCGATCACCGTTTCCGAGTGTGGATCGTTCTGTAGGAACCGTAGAAATTCCATCGCCGAATTTTATAGCTTGTTTCGTTACCGACGGCCATTCGTTATCCAGGACTCCTGGACACACTCGATACAAAATACCTGCGCGCCGTCGGAACAAGGAATGCGCACGTGTCTTTTAAAGGCCCCCGGGTTTGATCAATTTTCGTGGCGGGGAAGTCGCGAATATCTTGCCCAGTTTTCTCGTATTGGCCAGCTGTTTCGAGAGAGAGAGAGGGAGAGAGCGAGAGAGAGAGAGAAAGAGAGAGAATCACGAAAAGAATCGCGGCGAGAGATAGGAACGGGAGGAAGAAAAAGCGAAGAATGAAAGGAATTGTCGCTAACAACCACTGGCGGCGAACAAATCTGAGACGCGCGGGTCTTTTGTGCCTCGTAAAAGTCTCCTCGGCCACACCGGAGCACGAATAATCGTAAAACCAGGCTGAAAACTGACAGGAAGTAGGCTGGCAAGAGTAGGCATGGTCGCTGCGGTACACTCGAGGACCCGTCAAAATCAATTAGTCTCTCGGTCTTTCTTCTAGCGCGGCTTCACCGCTCCACCGCTTATTAGAAGTTATAAAATTTCGGTGCGACGACGGCCACGAACCGATTCAATGGCTCGTGCAGCCACGAAAGAAACGCCCGGAGAAAAATCGAGGCCTTTTCGGTCCGATTGATTTTTCTTCAAACTGTCGATCGAAAGAGTTACAACAGTTTTTAGACAGCTTCTGTTCGAAACGCGGACCGTAAAGCTGTATAAAAAAACTCTTACGAAAATGACAATATAGGAAAGGAAAAGATCGGAACGTTTGATAAAAACATTTGATGGATATTATGCCAGTGAATTGATGCCAAGAAATGATGTAATAGTAATAGTAATTAATTAATTAATAGTAATTATATACATTCAGTGGTACAAGATTGTGCGAAAAGGAGTGAAAACATTCGGAAAAGGTGGAAATTATGTCAATCGAATAGACTGAAAACGAACGAATACGTTGGTACCCAGTGATTTAATTCTGTTTTAAGATTGCGCGAAAAGGAGATAAAATAAATGGTCGTGGATACGTAGTGGTAGGTAGAATGGGCGTCGATGAATCGTGTTCGAAAAATATGTCAGTCTTGAATGAAACCGTACGGACCGACATCCAGCGAGTGGAGTAGCAGAAAATACGTGTCGTAGTGCGTATTGAATGTATCGAGGCAAGTAAATGCACTGGCGGGTTGTGTATCCGGTCTGCGTTTTAGTATGCAGGCGGAGTACCGGGGTATAGATGCCCCATCCTTGTCGGGGAGAGGGGCAGCTTCCGATTCTGATTTATTGGAATCCTCCGCTTCCGATATTTTATCCGATTCCTTCACGTACCCAATGCGCGTATACGCGACTCGTAGACGTCGAACTTCCTATCCACCGACAACAGTATATCGTCTGTAATCACATGTACAAGGTGATACATTGATTCTCGCCGGCACGCGGCCAAACGACGAATATCATCCTAGCGGTATTATCTATGCTCGACGATCGACATACTATCGAAACGACTCTATCACGACACCGCTGCAATTAGATCTCCGACACGCTGTCTCTAAAGACACTATTTTCCACTATTTTTATTTCCTAATAATTTATTTAGTAACTTTTTTATTTTATCGTTTATCTTCATTATTTCTCAGCTGTTAAATGTGTAAAAGTGACGTCAAAGAAATAAATTCATTGTGGGAGTCACGAATAAATTTGTATATCTAATACTTTCCTTGTTGGCCTGCTCGTTGTCTTCGTTTTCTTTATTGCAAAGACTTGTTAATTTTACTGCATTCATTGCCGCAACAGTTACTTCCGTAATCTCATGAGATAAAGATGTGTGGATTGAGGAAAAAGAAGCAATTTTGTGAATATTGTAAAATGTATAAATAGCATCGTATCTAGCTCGATCGATCTTTACAGCCTTTCAATGACAATTATTTTCCTCAAGAAACGAATGTTCAATAAACTTCCCACATATTAGTTATCTTATAGATTATAATGTAAGGCGGGCGCTCTAAGATCGCTTCTATGATCTAAATAGAAATAAATAAATTCGCGCGACAAATAAATAAAAAGCTTCGAGTTGAAATACCAGAGGCTCGGTCTAATAAGAAAAAGGACTTCACCACACTGATTGTGCTGCTTGGTGGCCTTAACAGATGTCGAATATCGCGAGACTGATAACGAACAAGGAATTCGCGGATCGGAACGTTATCGCTGACCACCTGCGCGTGGGTTTGCGATCGGTCTCACGAAAGCTGCTCGCTTCTCCGTACCCTCGGTCTAATCTGCTTTTTCTCGTCGTGGTGTCTGCTACGCTAAAACGATAACAAGACCTAGCAAGTGACGTCACTGGACTACCAGACAGTGCGTCGCCTGGAGTGTCAGAGTCGGAAAGACAGAGAGAAAGAAAGAGTGAGAGATATCAGCAGCATCAGGGACGTCCTTAGAACCCGGCGAAGTGTTTTCGACTCTGGGAAAGGTGACTGTCGAGGGAGAGAAAAAGAGAGAGAGAGAGAGAGAGACAGAGCAAAGCGTGTACTGGTTCTCTCTCGGTGATGTCCGTTTTTCCCAAGCGGGCCAAAGAGGAAGAGAGATGAAGGGGGGAGGGGTATAGCCGAACGATATCAGATTATGCGCTGACTTAGAAAACATCGGTATCGAGTATCGTCCAGCGATGATGTAACGACGACGACCGTTTCCACGGTGAGTTCGATGGGGCCACAGAATAGGGCCGGAACGAGCCCTATACGCGCAGAGACGCAAACGCCTTTTGTGGTCGCGTGCTGTGAATTCTAATCTCGACGAACGTGCACTCGATTCGTGCGTGCGACTCCCTATTTGCTACGCCGACTGGAAATATCTCTAGTTTGCATCTGAAACTTATAGCTGAGGCACCGACCCATTGACTTACTTTAATTACCGGAAATCGTGGTTGATCAACTTCAGCTTGGCCTAAAGATAATCATTCATGCCAGAGGCGACACAAGCTGATTAAGTAACTTTGGTTGCAACCAAACGACAAGTAATTGATCAACTTGGCGACTTCAATTGTACTCAGAAATTATGGCTAACCAACTTCAGACTTAACCTAATATTTTTCATGGACTATCCTGTTTCCGGTTTCCTTCGGACCTAGGGCACGGAACGCGTTCAGAAAATTTTCTCGAAAATCAGCTGTACTTCTCGACCAGTTGCGAAACAAGGAATACGAAATGGGTCATGGCGGTGGTGCAGGGAGATTCCCGTGTTGCGAAAGAGACCGCGAAAGCGGGGGTTTAAACGGGCGGTGTAATCCAAGCTGCACGGTGCATACAACGATCCACGATCCCGTGGCCGACGTAGAAACAGGAAATGCGTAGAGAGCGGCTGTCAAGGATGAGTCAGGTGGGTCCAAGAACTCCGGCGGGCATGTAAGGACGTTCAGTTATGGTCCCCGAAATCATGTCGACACGTGTGCACGATGCATAACTAGGTGGTGGGTACGAGGCGACCGAGCTTAATCTATTCTCCGTGAAAAAAAAGAGACTAAAGTTTCGCGTGTGTAACCGTAGCTTCGATCCTGCGGTTTCCACGTCTCTTTTTTCGGATCGTTTCAGAAGAGAGGAACCTTGAACAACACACACAGAGGCCGAACCGGGACCGTGATTTATTGTCCTTGGTTAGAGATAATAAGGCACGATCGGCTGGGAAGATTCTTTCGAAACGAAGGATCTTCGTGCGCGGTCGAACGGATCTATTTTTCGTTTTTTCGTTTTTTTTCTCCTTTTTGAGAGGTAGGGGGGGGGGGAGTGCGGGTAGATCGCTTACACATTTCATAATACGACCGAAGAGTGGTGGGACAGGAAACGGCGTCTGTCGGCGGGGAAAATGTCACTTTCGACCAATCGTCGACGCATAATAGGAGTCGAACGTGAGTCGTCTCCTCCTCTTTTTATTTTCTGCCGCGGTGCGCGCCGGGTATCTCCTCCCGATTACAAAGTACATTTTCGATCTGTGCAATTACGCGCAATAAATATCGCGCGCAGGATGCATGGGAATCAGAGAAACAGGGTAATCCCGTACTGCGCGATCACTTTCCAAACCATCCGCGCTAAGAGGAACACTCGAATACTTAAACACACGGACGAATCGTCTGTAGTCGCCGATCAGTTGCGTGACAAGAATGAGTTATTGTCATGAATAACCGTTCACCGAAGGAAACATATATAAATATAGACAAATGTAATTGAAATAAAGAAGAGAGACGCACCGGCGCGGCGGCGATCTTCTGAAAAATAATCCACCATATTCTGGAAACCCATATCTAAATATTAATACAATTTCGTCTGCACAAGTGCAACGAAATCTATTTTGATACATCGACCATCTTGACATTTCAGAGAGCGGAAAAGAGAAATAAACGGAGAAACCGTCTACTTAAACATATTAATTGCACTTCCTGCTGCATTCCAGTGCAACTCGCCTCGCTTCCGCCAGTTTCGTTTTCGTTTGTTGCGAATCGCTATCCGGTCAGAAATCGCTCGTTTCCCTGAACATAGGGTAAACGTGAAACCGTGTGTATCTTGAATCGAGTACATCGAGCAGCATTGGTAAGTCGAAGATCTCTTTCGAAGGTCTCTGGGATTCAACGATCAACGTCCGTACGACCGGAAGTACTACCATAACCGCCTTCCGCTCGATGTCCCCTTTCCCCGTCCGATCCCCACCAGAAGTCACGTTAGTAATTATCGAACCATTGATGAACTTAATGTTCGTCTGTTAGATCGTCGATATCGCGAGCGCGCGAACCGTCGAAAGCGTTCTTTTTTTACGGAGCGGAAGAACCTCGACGACGATGCCGATGACGAAGAACGGACGAATATACATATGTATGTAGATCGATACGGATGATGCATGATTCTGGATCGTGTACTCACGTAAGCCGCGCGGAACTCCTCCGTTTGCGCTAGTGACATTTTCGCCTGCTGGATGACAAAATGAACTAGCTCCGAGTCGGTTAGCTCCTCCACGTCCAAATCACCGGTGAAGTCTCCGGTTGTTGCCTGGCCACAGGGGTTCAACCACTTCGGGGGTGAGCTCAGTCGTCTGTTCTCGGGGTTCATCGTCGGAGCACTCTGCACCGAGACCACGAGCAGAGTCACCAGAAGACTGCCTAACCCTGGAAACCATAAATTCGTAGGATTACTCTCGTATTCTCATTTATTACAATATATATCTAAAGAAATAAGAACACTTTAACGGGTCTCGGGTGAAGTATGGTACATACCAATCTAGATCGCCGCGAAGTATACATAGATACGCTATCGGTGCTGTCGGAGATGAAGAGATTTTCTCTAAACGACGATAGATTACCATGTAATTTCAGCATCTGCATTTCAAGCATTGCTAGATACGATATCACCTGAAACCACAGGTTACGAGGTGCGCGGAGGACTCGAGTCGGCTCGGTATGCCGATTTCCTTAGATTTCTGCTAGTCTCGTTTCCTGATTACCGGTTAACCGTGCGCGCCATTAACCGAATTGTTCGTGTATTAAGAGGATAAGAAGCGAAGCTGACTTCGGTCTGTCGGTGCAATCAACGTCCTATTTCACGCGAGAGAAAGAGAAAGAAGACCCGAGAGAGAGAGAGAGTGATCATCACGAAGAAGCTTCCGGCTTGTTGTTTCGACCTTCCCCGTTCTCGCCCCACCCTCGGGTAGACTTCTCTCCGTCGATAGCGAGTGCCTAAATGGTAGATTTCGATCGAGACCGTCTTATGATCATCCGGCAGTTTCGGGATCACCGCTCGTCGAATTACATCCACGTGAATTCGTCGTCGCATTATTTCACGAGTTACGACCCTTGATGAGGGGCCTGGAATCACGTGCACCGCTACGACGACAAACCATCAGCAGTCGCGTACGCATTCGGAGGATGTGTATAACCACCGCAACTTTTCTCTCTCTCGATTCGGCACGTCCCCGCGCCGTCTGTCTTTCTCCCGCGGTACTGTTTGTTGCGCGAGGTATGCTCGTTTCCAACGAATACCTTGTGTGCTTGATTTGTGGCAACCGGCCCCCTCGACCGAATTACTCCCGTATTAACATCTCGTCCGGCTGTCTAAACAGTGTTATTCGACGTCAATGTTTCTAGCCGCACGCAACCCGAGAAAACAGCCCAAACCGCCATTAAACCGCGCGTACACACCCTTCGAGCGGACATTCTCTGTTACACACGTTTCCGCTGCTATGCTCGAAAATTAATTTCCCCTAAACGATCTGATCGAATCAGCACAAATTTTCCACGCGTGTTTCTACACGTTCGAAGCAGTAGCGTGAATTTTTGTAACAAGTTTTATGGTGAATTCTGGGAGTGAAGCGGCCCATAAATGATTGAGGGAGGACAAAATTACTTGAATGAATTTCTCGTACCCCACAAGATCAATCCTAAACGTAAATATTCACAGCAAATGACAAACTATCTAACAGTCGAGCTCCAATCCAAACAACCATCATCGAGCCGTCGATAGCTCGAATCGAATCGGGGGCTGAGGAAAGTGTGCATTCGAGGAACAGCAAAAATTATAATGTGCATTGCGCGTGATGCAACGCGCACGGCAACTGCGCTAGTCACAGAGGAGACAAAATAAACGGACATCGAGGGAGAGAGAGAGAAAGAGAGACAATGATGCAGTACGAAGGAGGGTAGGAGAGGGAGGCCGAGGAGACATCTCGGACACTTAACGCATATTAATGAGCGGCTCTTAAGTGCGTTTCGCGTCTCGGTGAGAGAATGATTTGCCGCGGGGAAGTTCGCGCCCCAAAGTAACCGTGAAAACCGTTTCGACGTGTGCACCGGCTAACGGCGGTGCATCTCTTTTCTTCTGTCTGCGGCCGGTAATTGCGTCAAACCGCGTTTCTCGACTGCACCGTCCCCCGGGCGTAGCACGCGTTCCTTCTTTGTCAGCCTCGGTGGACAGAAGTGTTCGATAAGCGAACGGGCACGCGCCTCGGTTTCAACCGAACCGAGATTGTATTGGAATTCGTTCACGGATAGATAGACCACACACGCTTTCTTCTCACATCGGTGACCGATGCATCGCCACGTGACCGAGACACGCTGCATCCGCGCTTACGTTCGTTGCACCTACCGCCGATCTTTCGCGACAACACCCAAAGCCCTTTTTACTGGATGATTTCAACGACAAACAAAATTGGGACAACAAAAATTTTATTGTAACCAACCCTTCGCAAAATTACTATCGAAGTGCTCGCTTCCGTGTCTTACTAACCTAAATACGCAGTTAATTTGATTTTAATACTGGATAACTAAAGCTTTCGTAAACATGAAATAAATTTATCTTCAAAATCTTAATAATCGTAAACTAAACAAAATAATACGGAACATGCAGATTGAGAGAAAGGCATTCGAGAGCTGCAGTTGGAGATCAGCAGCGGCCGACGAAAGAATTTTCGAAACGTGATGCTAACGATGGCAGACCGTTTGATATTTCGATTTCCGTCTGTTGCGAGTAGGAAGAGAACCGTTCCGCGGAACGCGAATTGAAATGGCAAACGCGGAGCATTACGGCGTGCGGCGACGCTCGACACAGCAATGCGTTGGAACAATATCGTTAGGCGTTTGACTTTCCGGTAGCGTACTTTCGAAAAACACGGCGGTTACGATAATGCGGCAAGTATTTTTATCGTACCAGAAGTGGCCGGGTGATCCAGGTAAATGATCCCGGCGTATGCGATTACGTTTCCTTACCTGTCGCGCGGCGTTTTGTACGCATCAACGCCGTACTTTCGCCACGGCGCGAGGCGCGCGGGTTTCTTTAATCGCTTCAGCCAACGCCGGTTTTCGTACTAATGGAATTTAATTGCCGCGCGATATGCCTCTGCCCGCGGAATGGCCGGGCCAAATTTGTCCGCGCGAGCGGGATCGCCGCGATAGGTGTACGCTTTCGAGCAAGTTCGCATTCTTTCGCCCCGTAAGAAACCGAAAGAGCCACCTGTGGACACGCTCGCCTCTCTGACTTGCAACATTGCCCTCCTGGAATGCATCATACGATTTGCTATGTGCGCGGACCACCGTCGCGTCGCCCTTGTCCGACGCAAATCCGCTGACAAACTTTTCTCGCTAACCACGACACATCGTTCATTGTTTCCTTCGAAGCCTATAATCTACCTTCATGTGGATTTACATGTGTAGTTCTGCTCCGAATGATATTCAAATCTTCAGTTAACCATCGGTAATCAGCAAAAATGCTGATAACGATATATCGTTAGAATCTTGGTTATCCAAACTGATCAGGGAAAGGCAAGTTTTCGAATAATAAAAAAAATGATTTATTCGTAGTAGTAGTTCGAATTTCGACTGATTTGTAGAATAATAAAGTGTTCATTTGATAAAGAACAAAAAGTCGCAGGAAATATGGCACCTAGCGAAGCTGAGACCCGTCTACATAATTATTGTTCGATTAGTGTGGTCGAATAGAGGATCTACCGGGATCGAAGCCGGGGAAAGGATGACGCGTCGCGGCGTAGGATCGGAGCGTAAGAAACCGGCGGGTTTTTCGAGGATCGCGAGAAGCGCGACAGCCACGGGATTAGATCGTGGACATTTGGTAGAGACGGTCATCTAACGGTCGGCACCCGCGTCTTTTCTACTTTCGCCCCGTGTGGCCTGGACGGTGTCGACGATACAGCTAGGGCCTACCTCAACGACAACGCTCGGCGACGGCGTTCCAACGAAATTCCTGAGAACCCGCGGCTCCGTGGAAAAAAGTAAGGCGTGCGGAGCCTGTGAACACCGGTGCAAGACGCATCTCCGCAGTTCGCCGGCAAGAAGATGCTGAAAAATGCGGTAATGACGCACTGTCCTCGCATTGCTCGCGACAATTATACCCCATTACGCCCGTCCCGCCACCCCCTTATCTTCGCGATCGTGTCCATGCCCGGACCGGAGTTCGTTGCGGTAGGTTGCGGTACACGGTAAGTATATACGCTCGTCGATTTATTATACGCCGTTTTCTGACCATTTTTCCTCGATCCCCGGCTGCCTACGTTCATCCTTAATTCCGCGTCGCCGCGGTTTTGAATGTCAGCTGGCAAGCTCAGGACGCTGAACCGAGCTGACTTCAATCAGGACGAAACGCCGGTGAACCCTTAGTCGAGTCGCGAATTCCTTTAGCTTCATCAAACAATAGGAAATAGCTGCTCCCCGAGTACTCTAATCGCACTAACAAGGGAGGTTATAGTTATCATCATCTGCACAAAAGATGCCAGTGCAAAATGCAAGAAAAAATAATGTTAGAAAAGGGCTTGATTTATGTTTCGAATCGGGTTGAATGCTCTCCGAGATTTTCATGTTTGCTTTGAAGTTCGTGTTTTGTGGGATGATCCAGGTGTACGAGAAGCGTGAAATTCGTGTACACCCTGCGGAATCTGTGAATGGCGAAGCTCCAGCCCTACCTGTAGATTTAAGAATGTTCAACAGGTGGGTGTGTTTTGAACGCACACGCCTCCTCTGGTGTAGCCTCACACTTTTCACTGCTCTCACGCTTCACCGCGATCGGAACTTCTGTGCTCTACTACTCGTCAAACGCTAGTAGTCTTTTGTCCAATTAACGAGCAACTTTATCACGACTCCGTAAAAATTCATTTTTCTCCTGATTTATTGAAAGTAATGTTACCAATTTTAGCAAGAAGAATTTTAGAATTTTTGATTGCCGGGTAATAGATTCTAATTTATAGATGTTATTTCTATCATATCCTTTGGGGTTTGATGATAGAAACGACAATCAAGTATGTTAATGGATCACACAAGGAGCTTCCGATAAGGACCGTGATGATGACTAACGTGTTCATCGACTTTCTCGAGCGTGACGTCAAATCGCAAAAGGGAATGGGAACGATAATGGACCAAACGAAAAATGACACCGGATCACGTCTGCCGGACCGATCGCACCTGTCGAATTGACATCGTACAGCGACACGTGGATTATCTTCAAATTTTCCGGCACATTCGACGGCGAAACTACCGTTTCTGACGTCTAACGATGACGATGACGCGCAACCAGCGTCACTAACACTGAATACTCTCATACGCTCTCTCGTATCAAATCGTGCCTTGTCGCGACATGTAGCCTGGAATCATTGACGGATCGTCATTAGGAACTCCGCAAATCTTCTTGCGCGGCAAAATCAAGTGTCGTGGAAGAAAAGTTTCAAAATCGCGAATACATAGTCAGAGAAGACGAAGCCGTTCATTATGTAAGAAAACGTCAGTTTTGAGTGAGTCATCATCGGATGCACATCGTACGTAAAAATACGCGAAATTATAAGAATTCTAGGCTGTACAATCTGTTACATACAAAGTTGGCTCCGGCACCTACCCGCGCGGTAAGACGTAATTTGAGCGAGTACAAACTTCAACGCGATTCGCAGGGAAATTAATTGAACGATCGACGATGATTGCCAATCGATGATGCAATTTTTAATGCCGCGCTCCGTTAAATCGCCACCTTCTTCAGCGATTTGCAATAACACGATGCATGCAGTATGCAAGCAAGAGCGAAGCGTGTCTTGATATGCGATTTCCGAATCAATTCGGGGAAGAGGATGCATTTTCAGTCACACCGGAAAGAGGATGCAACTTTTACCGTGCGACAACGTTTAGATAGAACGACCAGCGATAATTTGACGGTTCAACGAATTCTTCACCCTTCCTGATCTAAGTCAGATCGGACAAGATCCTCTGACGATCTCTCGACGATCTTCCTGCACGAGAGCCTGCCACAGTTTTTACTCATTATTGATTTACACGTGAACTCGTAATTTCACGATTGAAGCAAATATATTAAATTATAGTGTGCAAAATCAGAGAAGATTTTACAGTGTCTAAGACAGGAAATTGGCGAATCTCCAATTTCGCCAATTTCAGAATCGCGATTTTCTCCTTAATTCTTTTTGAAAGTCGGAGACATAATCGCAACCACAATTCTACAAATTTTTCCTAATTTTCTGTAGTCTACAGAACGATAAATGAAAGATTAACCTTCTGCAATTTTCTGTATTTCAACATTCAAGAAAACAAATTCGCACTGCTTATGGGAGGAGCTAATACTATGGGAAAATGTAACTTGCCAACGGTTTGCGGCACTTCAGGATCGAGGATCGCAGAGGTCCTGACAGATTTCCGCAGACGTACGTCACTCCGTTAACGATTCGATGAAAGAGAAGGAGCGAGAGAAAAAGAAAGAGTTTGAGAGATGCATAGAGAGAGAAAGAAAGAAAGAAACAGGGTGAGAGAGAGAGAGAGAGAGAGAGAGAGAGAGAGAGAGAGAGTGCAAGATAAAAGAGAGAAGGGGAGCGATAGAAGCAACAGTTGTCGCGCATGTTCCCCGGCAATCTAAGTCAGTAGTTCGACTTACTCAGCCACGTGGTCGCGGCGATTGATGCGTTGTGTCTCGATCGTATCCTTCGATCGTGGTAAAATGCAGGTACGTAGTATGAATCACTATCCGAGTGTCTCTGTGCATGGTCATTTTTATTAATCCCGGGGCCGATCACTTGGTCGCGGTGGCCGTTCGCTGTCAGGCCGCGACACCATCTCATCGACGTTTTCATGGTGGCAGCCGGCGTGATCTGGATCACGGTGTTGCTCGTTGGATTGCCATGGTTATCGAGAACTCTGTGCGCGGTGGTCCTTTGGTCGCGGCTGAGGATTGCCTCCATTGTCATCTGTCGATCATCGGCGATCGTTCTGTCTTCGATGGCTGTCATGCTGCTTCACATAGCACACTCTCGCACTCCGGGCACTCGTGACTGATGCGAGGCTATCTTGTATACTTTATAGTATACTTCCGGTGGAGATCCGAAATAAAATGCGCAAAAAAGGAGAAAGGGCTAACAAATATGCTGCACTAATACTGGTGAAATAAAACCCGCACGACTCGTAGGAAGTTTCGAAGAGCGTCGAAACGATTCACCGGTCACTTCGGGTATCGGTAGCCGTAATCACAATTGAGAACTGTCTGCACAGAAACACAACCCATTTGGCACTGGTTCCAACACAACCGTTGCAGTGATTCTTATACGAGGGGGGAAGGGGGTTTGAGAGCTGTCCTTAGGAGAGAGGGTGGGGGGTGGGTGGGGGGCTCGGAGTCGATGTAGGTGTTTAAGAATATGGCGGGGGACACGGAAGGATCGGGTCTCTCTCGGTGCGCCCCGTTAGGGGTGGTCTTTCTCCCTTTCTCTGTTTCTCTTTCTTTCTCCGTTCTCTCGGCTCTTCGTCCTCTTCTGATTCCGGCGTTGTTCCGCTTGCGTGTGTCCCTTTTTGCGGGTGGCTTTCTCCCCTCTGGAGACACTGTGCGGGGACTAGCCTCGTTGTCGGGCCCAGTTGGCTCGTTGCGCACGCACGCCGGTGGGGTAAGGTCGTACCATACCGAATGTCAAGAGGTGACTGAGGTCTTCGTCGCCCTCGTTCGGCCGAGTGTATCGAGTGTATCACCTCTCGTCTCTCTGTCGAGTTAACCACGGGCGCGGAGAAGGTAGGTAGGTAGGTCGGTATAGAAACAGAGAAGGAGAAGCCAGCTATAGGCAGGCGAGCGAGCAGAGGCAGGCTGTTCGCTCGTCGTTATAGTAGGAGTGAACCTGCGTAAGGGAATGGAAGTGGAAGGTGGACTTCTGTCTGTCTCAGTTGTCGGTAGGTCGTTTCTCTTGTGTCCGTTCCCTCTCCGTCTATTGTGTAGTCTCTTTCACTCCCTTTCTTCTTTCCTTCACTTCCTTCCTTCCGTCCTCTTCCTTCCTTCCTTCCTTCCTTTCTTCCTTCCTTCCTTCGTCTTTCCCTTCTTCAACGTCGACGACCACTGTTCTTCCCTGGTTTTATCTGGTGCGCCCCGAGTATACGACTCTCAATGTATGATCGTGGAAACTCGGTTCACCGGTGCCTATATACGATTGTAAAGACACCGTAGCACGTGGCCCGTACCCCGCTTTCGGTCAATCCTCCCTCTCTCTTTCTCTCGTTTCCCCTCTCGCTCCCTGTTGCCCTGCACTCTTCTCTCCTATTCTTCCTTCTCTTCCCCCGAAGAACCTCTTTTCCTCCTGCTCCTCCGCCTCCGGCACCCGTCGAATTCCCTCCTCTTTATTTCACGCTCACCACCGCCGCGTCTCCCACCATCCATGACTCGTGGGTCAGGACTCCACGACTCATTCATAACTCCCCGCGAGCGACCAACCATCCCCACTAAACCGCAATCCATGGGCGCAATCCCCACCACCGCGTAGTAGAAGACCGGCATCTAAACGAAACGATCTGGACTTCGTCTCACGATCAGCCTGTTGGAAACTCGATGCTATACCGGCACGCTCCACGGCTCGACCAACCTTGCTCTCTCTCGCAGGTGCACCGCGATACCATCTACCACAGATCATTGAAGATCCAGTTGTCCTTACCGTCGTCGATCCAGCATCCTCTCTTCGATTGTCTCTCTACGCGGTCCTATATTCGGGAACCTGCCTAGACAAGCTCGCGAACTACTATAACACGGTTCGTTCGTTCCGTGGTAAACGACATTTCGAAGTAATACAAATTCTAATACCGGAGTGTTGTATGGGGGTTCTCCAAGTCTATAGAGGGTTGTCGCAATTTTTGCACCGTTTGAAATCTGTCTTCAGAGTACTATGTTGCAAGAGTACTAAGTTTTCTGCAGGTACCTTGGCGCTATTCTCATAAACATTGTTGATCCTCCATCCCTCGAGTTCACACATTTTTTACTGATTCCGTACGAGTATTATGTTCTATACTTCGTTTTACGATTTCTGAATGAATAATCTTGGCGATATTTCTCCAGCCCAGAATACTTCCTTAAGGAGACTCGTTGTCATTTACGATTCCAGTCCCGTTCATTAACGATTCAAGAGCAATGTTCCTGCTTTGTAGACATTTCCAAAGATTCTCGAAGTTACTATATCTCAAGGAGATGGTATGCCGGAGTCCTCGGTCCTCGCAGCTGCACGAACGTTCCGCGGTTGGCACGCGAGCTCTTTTTCCGCGGCGCGGCGTGGCCGCAACGGAAGACACGTCGTTAGCTGGTTCGCTTCCTCCGTGAGAATCAGCGGTACGTTAATGTGTTTTTACAAATGAATCGTATCCGAGCGAGTGGTTTTTGTGGGGCATGCACCATATGCACTCGTGGGGCTCGTCGTTTATTATCGTTGTTAATAAAGAGACGGCATCGACGATCGGCTCTCGAAATAGTTCTTTTACACGTCATCGACGAGAGACAGAGAGTCATTTACGACAGTCTCTCTCTCTCTCTCTCTCTCTCTTTCTCTTTCTCATAAATTAATAAGCGGCAATGGCGGCTTTCGAGACTGCATGTACCCTGACGAGATCGTGTGTGCGTATAACGCGTAGGTCCGTAACACCGACAAACACTAATAATAGAGAGAGAAAAGATGACGGTAATGGTAATAACTACGGCGTCTCACGGCTCGTGAAACGGCGTCGTTTAATTGCATCCCGAGATTACCGGTGATAACAAGCGTGTCGCGGGGCACGCTCGATAAAGACTACAATGACGGCCGTTTTTCCATTTGTTCAGCTTTTTTCGAACGAGCAACAGAGTCAACCTGTCGTCGCGTCGTCGACGTCGACGTTACCGAATGATTCATTCGCCTCGGTGCATAGATCGCGGTGTATCATTAGCACATTCCTTCATTTCATTCGACCTTCGACAGGATTAATTTGTAATCGACGGACGTGCGGCGAGCCTCGCGAAATTTTCGGCGCCATCGTCGCATAAGAGCGAGCCATCCGGGATTTGCGACGTTATCGGTCGGCAGACTTCCATAATATTGACTTTGCATAAAATGTTTACGGACATTTTTTCTAAAACGCGTTCTCGCCGCGGGAATAGTAGCCTCTTCAATTAACGCTCCTTCTTCTTCTGTTTCATCCATCATCAAGCTCCGACATCGAAAGATCGGTAGCATCATATTTTGAGCAAAATCATTTCCACACTACCGTAGTAACCCTACAGATTCTCGCCTTAGCGCCCGTAAATCCCCACTTCCAACCACAACCGACATTTTTGCCTCCCACCTAAAATCGATGATGACGTTTCCTTTCACTAGCTCTTACGTATTCGCCGGATCTTCTCCACCTGCCCTCGAAATACTAGACCCACCTGATTTGGGAACGGCTCGTGGAAACGTTCATCCGGAAAATTTTCCAGCGGGATATTTCAGCGGGAAATTTCCTTAATAACGGGGAGCCGGTAACTGAATTATTCCTGTTGTCGGCGCGGATAATCGCTGTTAGATAATCCATTCAGGCTACCGGGATTACAAAGCTCAATGAATAAGTCGATGCATATGCAGATCCCCTTTTTATGGAAACCAGACCGGGAAAAGTTATCGTATAGCATTCCTTCAAACAACACATTGTTAATAGTAACATAATTTATAGCCATTTCCCTTTCAAAAAACTGTCGTTACATTTTTGTACATTTGTTGGTTACGATTAACCAACAAATTCTTTCCCTTTCTCTGACTTTCTTCAAATTTTTCATTGACCCAGAGATCGAAAGTGTTCATTCTCGAGTGCAATGAGTCGATGCCATTGGTCCCTGGAATCGTCGAGGTGACTAAACGATTTCTGTTACATCAACTTAGGAAATCACGTTAGTGGGACACCGTAATAACGGTTTCTGGGTTATGGGCACCACAGATCACGGCACCTACTGACGTCACAGGGAGATCAAAGCAGCGGACGGCATACCGGGACGTCCCACGGTAAAAATCAAATCGGTCTCCGAAAAGTAAAAGGCATCGGTTTCAAACACGAAGGTCGTCTCATTTCGATCGCTTCCTTCTACTTTCGCTGGAAGCGGTTCGCGCTTGTCGAGCTTGTTAACGTTAGTGACGTAGCGATTTTCGCAACTATTACGCTGGTGTCGCCAATAGTTGCGAAAGGACGCCTGCCCACGAGAACAGAAGCGTACGCCGCGCCGACTACGTCACGTTTAATTTTCGGGGTCAAGTGCACAGCATTCAAGAAATGCCACGGAGTATGACTCCATACGCCTGATCCTCGATGCACCGGCTAGATCTTTTGTTATATAATGAACGGATCGCTATCTCGGACGCTGTATGCAACTGCACGGTGCATTGGAAATTCGAGGGACTCGTGATCGATGGTTAGAGCACTTTTAGATCCTGTTGATCGGTTAGAAAATGCATCCACTTTTTTTGCGGTCTCTTATAGTTCATAATTTCAATAGATTACATAGTGATAATTATCCAGTACTTTTTAACATTAAGTTTATTATCACAATAATAACAAAACAATGAGCATATTAATGGAGAAAGCAGTGCGTCAATAATTAATCAATAAAATAATTTAACAAAACTCGAGAGATACATTCAATATATGTTCTGTTACCGTATGAATAAAAATGAGCAAAATTTGAATTATGCAACTCGGAGGACTAACAAAAATGGAAACATTCAAAACGATACTGTTTCTTCTATCGTTCAATGTTCTTTTATTAATTCTAGTACGTGTGATACCTATACTCATTAGAATCACGTTCTCCGACAATAAATGTTTCTCCCAATCGCTACAACTTCGATAAAACTTATTGTTGCTTCAAAAAATAAATCGTATACATTCTTCGAACGTTAGCCAATAGGCATACCAAGTTTGAAATGATAATACTAAATGCTTCTTCTTTAAGTAATTTACATAGCCAAAAGTCACGTATTTAGATAAGAGTTCAATGTAACGAAGGAATTCGAATTGCGTTAATAATAATTTTCTGTTAACAACTAGAGAATATGTTTACTATGATATTGTTGGCGTAGCGATCTTTAATTACCCTCGACAACGTTCAATGCTTCCGGCACCGAGATTGGAAATTATTTGGACATTTTGGGTCTAAAACGGTCCAGTCCAGTAATTATTGACGTATGTATTGAGCTACGTGATCCGATTAGCTCGGGTAACCTAAAATTGCACTTGCCAGGGTATTAAGAACCCTATTAAGTAAACCCGAGGGGTTAAACCAGCGATTAACGTCGAGAGTGCAGTGCCATAAAAAGGGGTAGACACTAACAGGTCGGCCGAAAGCGCATGGTTTAACGGTTAAACTGGACTCGACGCCACATAATCGTTACGCCCTTTCTTCTATTATCCGGCTCTTGCAAGATTATTTCGGAAAGTACGCGTGCCAATTCCAAAGTCCGAAAACTGTGACCTGTAGGCCGGTGAGATTCGCAATGGTTACTGTTCAAGTGGAACAAGCTGATTTCCCATTTCAACCTACATATATTTGACACATAGGCATTTTATTGGAACCTATTGTAAATTCATTAAGATGAAAATTAAAAATGTTCAATTTTTAACAACTCAGCTGTGACTCACTGCTAAACCGGATCTTTATGCAAAATGAGATTTTTGAGCATCAATTGCAAAATACATTTATATCCCTCACTAATCATTTTAATATGCTGAAAAATATATATAGACATTCTTCACCGCTTTCATCTTCATACCATATCATTTGTCAGGTTAGTTCGCGATACTCTTTCTTTCGTTCATAACAGCAGACCGCGTGTATCAGTCAATAATCATCGTTTATTGATCAAATAAAAGTTGTCTGTTGAAATTAATTCGGTGAAGCATTTCGTCTTGTAAGTAAATAGTTCGAACGACGTTCGACAATGTAATAATAGCGTAAAACATTGAGCGGAAATTATTGCGAAGAAAACACTGAATTACGTGACTTCGAGGTTTCGATAAAAGGAAACAATGTTTCTCGAGTATCGCGTGGACCAGAGAAAAATATCGAATGGAGCAACCTTATAAGAATTTCCGTCGATACGTGACTATCTCGTGAAAAAAAGTACGAACGCAGTTCCCTTGGCTTTTATTCACGTGTAGTCAACAAAGTTACGTGTAGTTTCGATGGACCGTCGTGACTTATGCGGATACTATGTGGCGGAGATAAATATGGATTACTATGAAACGCATCATAAACACGTGAATCAGTTTTTTTCGGAACAATCAACACGTGAATACGAGCCACTGCATATCCTTACGTTTTTGCGACGAATTCAACAGATTTCGACAAAGCGAAAAATCGAGAATCAACAAGCTTTTGATTGAAAATGGTGAGATTAAAATATAATTTGATGTTTGTTCACGAAGATAGACGTTTTTACAACCACAGCCCCGATTGCCGATGACTTATTTGAAAGTTTGGAAACTTCGATCTCCGATAGATAGCTATGAGATTAGGTCACAATACATTCGACTAGGTATAGGATTTTAATTTACACGGGATTGTACGTGACCATCCTCACGCACTTTGAGAGTGGGTCCATTAAAGATACCGTTTTCCGTGCTACACGCATGTGGCTATCGCACATTATGTGGAATACCGCATCAGCATTACAATTCCGAACGATAACACAGAGATTTAGGTATACGTAATCCGTTCGAACAATGTAGAAAATAAACGTATGTAATAACGTATATAATAAACAAATAATAAATAAACGTATATAATAACAATGTTACATTGTTATTATAATAGTGTCTCTGTACCTCAGCTTCGCATTGTAAATATTTGTCTTTGTATAAATGTTTGGCAAACATTCAATCATGTTGTTAACGTATCAATTAAAAATTGCCTTTTCCGAATATTCAGCGAATTCTTCCGCGCATATTTTTTATTTATTTTATGATTTTCCGTTTTGAGACCTCATTGGACACTATTTCAAGAAAACATTTTCGTCCCTTAAGAGTTTTGTCAAAGAAGATAAATAAGGATAATTCAATCATTTTTGAAAATAAAAACTTTCTACGTCAATTATTAAAGAACAAGAGTCAAATCGAAGTTCTCTCGTTCCTTAACCATCTAATTGGTTGAAAAGAGTGTGACAGCATTTTCAAACTTTTCTAATGATCTTACTGTGTGTTTTTCACTTGCTAGTCTATCTAATTATTCAAATTCCACACGCCCATAAATTAGGCATTTACGGAATCTAAGAAGAAGAAGCGCGTACGAGGATAAAAATTGCGTACGCTTCTACGAACGCCATACGCGAGTTCTAGAAAATTCGATCAATGTCAAAATGCCGTCAAAATCTACAAAACAGAAATGTCATAGATAACGCGCGTCAGCGACCAGTTTACTCGCTATTTGCATGTTAAGATTTTCTATCTGGTTGAAACTCGCTGCGCTAGGGTTAAGTGGTGACTAGTCGACTTTACGGCAAAAACGCGCGTGCCGCACGTGGACATCATCGAGGGAAAAAATGAGAGCGCAGTCACATGGGCGCATTAATCAGTGAGTCAAAACGGTTTTATTGTTTCTCAGGAGTCGGGCTTGTTTTCCGTCGAAAACCGAGCGGATGCTGGGATAGTCGGCGAACTCATCCCGATGATTTTTGCTGGTATCTGACGCATAGTACCGAGACAGGCGTTAGTTACGCAAATTAACATCGCGTTACACTATTATACATGCAGTCACGCATTGTCGAGTAATGCGTACCCTCAGAATCGATGATTGCTTCCAGGACGAGTCACAATGATTTTCACGTGGACCAAGGAGCCGAATTATAAGAATAACTTTGGATCGAACGAATATTTCAACTTTAAAAAATTGTTGGATGATCCCAGAACATGCCTGAATAAGCTAACAAAGTTTCACAACATTGTATAATAATCACTAGGTAAACACCCCTTGAATCAAGGTCTAACTACAGGGGCCAACGAACTGAATTACGAGATGAACTGTGAACTGAATGTAAAGTTAAGGGTGTGTTTGCGATCTGGAAAAGGTTAAGAAACGTGAATGCAGCGATTTGACAGTGAGTTCGTTGTACCCTCTGTTCCGGGGTAGGTTTCGGATGCTTGTAGATGGAGGTAACCGGTCGGGATATCGGGGGCTCGGTATTACGCGATCGAATTCATGGCGCGTATACCGCGGCGTATTCCCCAGAAAAACGAGGTTTGACTGGTCCAAGTGAAAAAGGCGGGAGCAATTTTTCGAAAGAGGCAATTATCGATTCGTGTGGTCCCCGCGATCGCGACCGTTGCAAGAAGCGGATAGAGACATCGGCCACATTCCAGGAGTACGAAAGGCACGCCAAGAACCCAATAGGGACCTCGGGCTTTCCTGTCTTTCTTTATCTCACTCTTATACTGTGACCATCTTGCTGTCCGTTTTGCCCTTTCTGTTTAACATTTCGGCCGCACAAGGACCACCCAGACACCACTCTCGTTGTCTGGCGCAATATTCAATACCCAAGAGCTATATCAGCCGCGCGCGGTCCAAAGAAACAGATAGCGGGGACAAAACCGCATCCGGAGGATGCTCTAACACTTTATGTTACCTCACAAAAAAATATATTCCGATTTTTTGCCCCAGCATTTCTTCTCACTCGAACCAACGACTCCTTAAACTTAAACCACCCGCCATTTTCGGAAACTCTTACGAGTTCTTCGCAAAAATGATTTTCCGCAGCTTCGAAGATTCCGCACAAACTGCCCAAGGTCTCATTAAAATATCTATCGCAGTTTATTTTCAGTTATTTTTCAGAACTGAAGTTGAACAAGAAAACTATTTTTTTACAGTCCAGAGTAATCTGAACGATATGGATAAAATGGATAATATGGTTTTTTACAGTTCAGGATGTACTTAATAAAATACCAAAAATTTCGATTGAATTTGTCAGTGTTCTCGTGGCATCAATTCTTGAATGTTGCGTATGATAGGATTACCGTGCAATGTGAAGTGAAATAAGAAAATTAATTCCTACAGTTCGGTCGTCCTTAAAAAAATAGAAAAGGTCCCATTAAATCATTTGTCGCAGTTTTCTTTTAATTAACTCTTGAAAATCGCTTATGTCGGGCTATTACAACGCCAATCCGGTGATGCAGAATAGAAGTTGCGGAGGTGTATTTTTATAATTAATTGGATTGATTACTTGCGTCGAGTTCTCCACGCTCGCTGTAACGAACATCGTCCTACATTGTGCGATTCCCTATTTCTAGACATCGGTGTTTTATAAAAACAAAACCATAACTTGATATTTAATACAGAATAAATCAATTATCAAACTTAGGACTGGTATTATTTTTGCTTGAAATTGCTTCTAATATGCTTCTGGAAATACATCTCTGTTATTAGCTAATTACCTAACCGGCATTACCTAACCTTATCTATATTAATATCAGCGCGCGATTTTCCTCGAGAAATCGAAAATGTCTCAATTAAACGCGTTATCGAATGCAATCAAGGACGAGTGAACGAATGACTGAAATGCTTCGGTTTCGAACGTGAATTCTCTTCAGTTTAGCCACGCGGACGGAATCGGGATCGCGAATGGCGACATTGTTTCACGCGGATACATAATACAATGAAAAATGAAACAGCTTACCGGAGCAGGGAAGAGAGTTTAGCATCGAGGCAGCGGCGACTTAAAAATTTTCTGAGCCGTAAAGTCAACATTCATTTATTGACGTGTTCCTGTCACCGAACGTTCTGTCGGTCGTGCGAGGATATATTTACCACACGGTTTCGCGCGCGATTCCGGCGAACAAGATTCGCGAACGCGTTTCCATGCAGAATTATCGGCGAATTTTGACGAATGCAGCGATCGATGAGGATTAAAAGGATGTTAAATTGACACTGGCCCGTGGACATGTGTCAATGAGGACGGCGGACGCGAAAGAAGGTAAACAAAAGAGCAGCAGTGACAGTTAGGTGTGAGTTGAATCGTATCGTTCTCGTGTAAGATCTCCTAATAAATTATTATTTGCATCTGCAGCCGCGGTTCAAGTTATTATTCCCGTGTACAGAAAGCTTATTCTCCACTAAATGCATATATGAATTATTTCTCAATTTCTTACTCTCGATTCGCGCAAGTTCTTGTCTAATCGAAATTTTTTTCGGGATATGCAATTATTTTGAGCTTGCAAAATTTCAGACGGAAATAACTATCATTTTACAAGGGGATAGTATTCCTGCGGCTCGATATGCTCTGGTAACAATCATTGATGTTGTCGCCTCGAATCCTCGACAAGCGTAGTAAATACATATGTAGTACCAAGGTCGAGATGGATCTTCCCCGTCGCAAGTGAATTATATTTACACAAACATTCGCTGTTTTCGAGGGTTCCACTATCGAGCTTACTATGCCATTCGTGCTACGACTCCTCCGATTTCAATTTGTTAAATACGTCAATTTTAGGCGAGAAGTATGACTTTGACTTTCTTCATAATAGTAGCAAAACATCCCACAAAATCAAAGTATTGAATTTATTGTACATTATGCATTATCCATACTTATATCAAGACGAAATTTACATTGTCTATCTTCTAACCTGTCAACATTCTGTTCACAACGAAAGCACACCATTCACAATTTATACCGTCTCCCTCGTTCACGGTACTTAAATTTTCCAGGAAATCATTCGGAGACTTGAGGTGCGTACTAGATCGTCGCACGATTTATGAAGTATCAGAAGATCGGCAGGTAAACGGGAATGGACGCGGGCCGGTATTGTTTTCGCCGGAAAATCCTAGGCTCGGTTCACCGGACCGTTCGGCCAGGTGAACAAAGGATCGTCGTCATTTTGCAAGACTCACAGGCGGCATTCCACGATCCGTTGCAGCGTAGATCCTCAGGCAATGAGTCCCACGCCATGGAACATTCACGTCGCGATCACGTTCGAGCATTTCACTCGGCGTACGTTATCCGACCGTGAATGTCGTTTGCACGATCGCACACTCAACCACGCACTGCCGCGTCTTTTCTCGCGGCACGAGTTCCGATCAGCTGTGTCGAGCTACTGGAAAATCGGGGCATGATCGCAGCCCTGCGAACTTATGGCAAGCCGCGCGTCACCTGCACGGATTTCTACAGGGTGATTTAGGGCAGCGAACCCAAAAGCAGTGCCACTAGCAAGCAATCACACAGGGAAACGGCTACACTTAAATGTCGGCGAAGAGGTCAAGCTGTGTGTACATACAGCTGGTATCTCGCTAGATATTACCACCGCGATTTACGTCATTATTATTATTCACAGCGAGATATGTTTCGACGGGGATTGAGATGAATTCAAAGGATGCACATGCTGGTGTTATCAGCTTTCTTGTAAGTGGATGCGTCAAGGATTTGGGAAGGTCAACTTTGATTTCTTAGATGAAACCGTATATCTTTTTATGCATCAATCGATGCAGCTTTTTATTCTCTATGAAAAAGTATTAGCCCATGTATATCGAAAAATGATTAGTTTAGGAGATATTTTAATTTGAATATTGTTGTTCCAGTGAAAAAATCGAAGTTGGCCTTCATAAGTCTTTCAAAAAACCAATATCACCTGTATGTGTATGTTTTGAAACCATTTAATCTCTATTTCCTAATTGATTCTTCCAAGGTGCAACCAAGTAATGCTTCAAAAGTAATTCTCCATTACAATGAATACATTTCCGTAACCGATCAACAAGTGCAACTGGTACGCGTTGAAGTGTTTCCTGATTTCTTCTCGAATTACGTTTGCCTCCACTTTGCTATAAAACAATATTTAATAACGTTACACAAGAAACTAACAGGAAACTTTAAAGTCATTACGACGTAATCACGAGCATTATATTGATGCAGCTTCTGAAAATCAATCTTAACGATTCTAAACGTAAAATTCAATTAACATACGCTCATCAACAATTTATGCGGTAACTGTTGCACGATTAAATCATTTTCTTAAGAGCTCCTCCGGTGTTAAAAAATTATTCCTTCCCGCCACCATCATCGTCCGCTGATGAAACCAATATTCCACGGCATGTCACGATCTATAAGAATTCCAGCATCGTTTCGTGGAATCGTATAGCAATCTCCGCGAATCGTCGAGTGCATGCCGCGCGTAAACACGTTGCACGGTGCGGACGCGGATGGTTTGAATCCGCTTATTTAAAAATTCATAGTGTCGGGTTGCATAAAACTCGCGCGGTGAGTTCGACGCCTCGGAAAGGAGCTTGTCGATGATTTGTAGAAGTAAACCATTCGAGCGGGGGTTATTTTTACCAGGTCTCAAGTAGAGTTTCGGCGATGCATCCGATTAGCTGCATCCGTGGTCGTTGAATTGTAAACGGGCGATGCGTCGAGCCGCGAGTTCCTTCGTTCTCGCGTTTGATTCACGCTCGCCTTCGGCTCGTCTGGTCGGCCAGGTCTGTCTGCTATTATTTTTAGCGCGTGATCAAGAAGCCGCGAGGAGGAAAGAACAGCGAGAAAAGCATTCGTGAGACGACCGCAATGTCGGCTCCGAGCGCGTTAGGTCATCTCGCGGGCTTGGCTCGCATAATTAGCAGCCGTTCTGTCACCGAAGCATGTTCGACCGATCGCGATCTGTCTACCGCACCCTCCTCGACCGATCATCTGCCTGGTATGCCCGCGAAACCCGCCTGCGCCTGGTCGCAGCTGGGAACGGAGGATTTGAGAATCGTGACCTATAAAACCTGTTGCATCATGCACTCCGTGCATTTTCGCCCTGCAATATGCTTGGGAATCAGTAACAAGAAATTTCACCCTTCGCTTTACCATTTCCCTATTTTTGCCATCCTCTTTTACATGTTTATCTCAGCTAATGCATAAATAAGTTCCCCACAAATGCGTCTTAATAATCGTAAATTAAAAAATTTGGGATATATCATTTTGATGATTTTTATTATTTTTAAAGGACATTAAATTTTATTAAATCCTACATATATATTTTTAGGAATTATTACTTACTGTTAGAAGATTTTCTCATTTTCTCGCATCCGATTCGGTGGCGCAGTTTTTAAAGAAATCCAGCAATGAGAGAATTCAATGTCTGATCGAATAGTGAATCAAAGTGACTATAACGTGACTATTATATTTACCTAGAATGTAAGTGCAAGATCCAAAGTGACACATAGGGAAACTTCTGCTTTCGATACTCGAATATCTAAAATCTCCGATTACTAAGAAGATGATAGCGATATTTTTGTTAACTGATGAGAAAGACACTGACTGAAGAAAAGTACTGCGTGGTTTTTCCAGGTGTGTCATTACAGTGCTACTTTGCTCAGGGCTAACTCTTGCCGATAGACAATTCAGGATCTTGTAAATACATTTTATCAAAATACCGCATCTATATCCGCCTTCTGAAGGTGGCAATGTTTTCAGAATGTGCAACGGGGATGCATCTGGTCTTCAGATTTTTATTTCCTTTTATTCATCTTTCTATTAAATTGACAAACATCAAGTTCGTAGTTGCTATCATTATTGAAAACTTCATTAAAAAATTCTGAACTGTTAACCATTCACTTTTCAAAGACTATGAAATATTTGCCGGTGGGTAAAACGTTTAGTATAATCAGTATGTATATGTAAGGAAATCGCTGACAATATTCTGTCTATTTTTAACCGATATTTTTGTTCACAATGTCATTGCTGTATTGAAAAGCAGAAATGACAAGACTTTTTGACAATCACACCATTTGTTTTTATAATTAAAATCAGACTCTTTTGTATAGTGTATATAGTGTATATTTATCGTTCAGTAAAGTGCTAACTATTATGGCAGAGTGAAGGAAATGACGAATGTTTAAAAACGTTGTTTTGCGGCGCCGGGTTATGTCTATGTCTGCACGGTTGTTGTCAAGACACTTTCCAAGAATGTTCACTTAAACTTGAAGCGTTTCGTTAAGCTCGACGTCAGCTTCGAGACTATGACGATTCTCTTCTGACAGAAATTACATTATCTACGTCACTACGAGGGACTTCCTCGAAGAAAAAATAGTCGAGTCTTAGAAGATAAAGTTACAGGTTTAAATTTATTGCAAAGTTTTTTTCGACGATGAAGTCATTTCGCGATGTCACTACGGATAAATGATTGAGCGAAATCTTGAACGAAATCGGCACGGTAACACACTGTTTGGTAACAAGATATATCACACGATCTCAACTGTGATCATTAGACAGCAGATCTTTATGCAAAATAAAAATTTTCCACCCGAATTACAACAAACTAGAGTGAAATAGAAAATTTTCTTTCTTAATATAGTCAATAGGTTGAAAATAATGTAACAGAATTTTTAAATTATTCTTATGATCTTACTGTTTTAAATTACACCTACTCATTTCTGCTATAAAATCCGCTGTCTAGTGATCATAATATCGTGTGACAGTAAACGATGGGAATTACAATTCGGCTCATTATCCTCGTTAGCAAAGTATTCACTCAATTCGTTAACATTTTGAAAATATTTGAATGTGGCTTTATATGCGCGTTTGAAAAGGATGTGGATTCTCGAAATACTTAATTAAGGAACGAATGGTACTAATTAATGGCTCGCGAATATTACGCTTGAAAATCATAGGTGTGACATTTTACTCTGCTGACGCACTTCCACTCACGTGAATTATTTCCATGTAGCGTCATGACAACTTCGTCATCGTGGATTTTCTTAGCTTCCGTGAACGAATTGAGTGTATACATAGCAAACACATAATACCAAACATTTCTATTTTCCTACTTGCTGAAGACAGGATTATCATATTTATTTAAACACTTTCGCGTTTTCGTGGTTAAACATTCACGAGTGTATATAACTCGAACTAATTTTAATTTCGAATATAACAACTTTATTAGTAGCTGTACAAATTAATTCGTGACTTTCGGACATATTATTATTGTGACGTTCATTATGAGTTGAGAAAAATGCATACTGATTGAGATTATTTTCATAATTCATATCGAGACGGCTAAGAATGAATTACTGCACCTAATTAATAAATTACACAATCCTCAACTTACCTTAACTCTCAAGATAGCCGCTTCGAAGATGTTTATCGGTGAATTCTGTAATCAGAAAAATAAAAATCATTTTTCATTTGCATCAATCACGTGTAACATTTTTAATAACGTAATATACACAATACGGATTATTAGCCGAATACATCTCAATTTATCATCTCTATTTGTTGTTCTATTCGTAACTTGACATTGACATATCGTAGATTTAATTGCTAATAATTCGTAATGGTCATAATTAGACGGTAGGCTGGCTTCACTACTTCATATTGAAAGCTTGTCTGTGTAATGATCACTGCAGGCTAAACTACATAATCGTGGAATACCCCTAGCATGTTTATCTTACGATTTCTCACATTCTCCGAGAGCCAGATTTACCGCTGCAGTAATATGTGCACAAGAAAAATGCAGTCATCCTTCAAATGCAATACGCGAGTATTGTTCTTTTATTTGTCACGTTCCTATCACAAATATACATTTTATAAATGTATATACATGCAAACAGACACAAGCACACATTATATTTAACACTACACATATTAAATACAAAGTGTGTTTGTGTCAGTTTGCATGTATACATTTATAAAATACATATACATTTTAATGCTTAATGAAAATATATAGTTTTACTATGATTTTCTCTACGATTCTGACCAATTGCAATTTTTTCACGTCAGTTGGTAAACTAATCCTACTGTTTGGAAAAAATTGAAGTCGTTCGGTCCAATCTTGAAATGGTTATCGTGTTTTCAAAACCGTCGCTGGACGTGAAATGGGGATCACCAGTAGTAAATCCCTCGACGGTGTTCGCCATCCCATGAAGAGATCCGCGTCACCATTGAAACATAAACCATAGTGAGGCGATCTCACGGCTGCCAGTGATAAGACAAGGCGTTCGAAAGCTGCACACTTCCGCTAGCGAGGGTTCTATCGTCGATTCAATCGATACAGCTGAGCGCGAGCATGAATGAACATGCGAACGATGCCAGTGGGTTCTTTCGCGTCCACGATGTGGTGGTGGCGCAATCGCATGGCATAGAAGCGTGTGCTGTGCTGGCAATCTTATCGGGAGAGCTGGTCAGCCGTTGGGTGAATGGACGTGGGCTAACAAAGGATGGAAACACTGGGGAAAATGAGACCATGGCCTGATCCCGAGAGGAATGCGCGTCGCCGAACTTAGGCACAGGTGCACCCCACGGGAGAGGGTAACACGAATCCTGCGACCTTTCGCAGCCTATCCGCTGCGGCCTGCATGCTGCGGATGAATCAGCCGAGAGGAAATGATCCACACTTGTGCGCAGACGATCCCAGAGCTGACTTACAGCCTCTCGAACCGCAAGAGAGATTCGCGAATCTCCGTTATCTTCGAAGCTGACGGGGACTTTTAAGCTGCCTCTTCCTCCCTGTTCAATAGACCGGATCGAAAAAAAACAGTTTTTTCGAAATAAAACGCCCCACACGGGAAAAATTGTGGTTCGACGCCCTAATGACAGGATCAACATCTCGAAGTTGTGCGACGATAACGGAATATAAAAATTCGATCGAAGTCGATTTCGATATTCTTAAAAATGTCGATATTTTCCCTAAATTTTCAAATTTGAGATTTTGATCCTGTCATTAGGATCCGGTCTACTGTTCAAGATCCAGTTACTCATTTTTTAATTGGATTTTTATTCGTTGGGGATGCTGGTTCCGGGGAAGCATTTGTGATTCTATTTGATAATACATATACATAGTATGATTTTCTATGATAAATATAATGATTATAATTTATTCGTGGCTCTGAAGAAAGCTAACTATCAATTTATGTAACTGAGTTTGCACAACAATCTTCTATTTCGATACAATTTCGCCCCTTATCTATCAATCGTCGGTGATGTCTTCAAAGGAAACGGATCCTCGCGTTATCAGCGTGTCATAATACTTCTCCACGACGAATATCATCTTACAGGTGACCATCTGTTCGCTACTTCTCGCAATGACTGAGCGATTGCGTGCAATTGATACTCCGTTCCTCAATCACGCGCTCGTATTTTCATTCATAAACGCGCGGGGTCGAGAAACGGAATATGTATCACCGTTCAAATATTTTATCAAATGCATCGTAGGTACCTCCTTCACGAAATATTAAAATATTTTATTAAATGTAACGGTGAAATTGTTCGTGAAATATTAAAATAATTTGTCAAAGGAAAATCAGGACTCACTAAATATTATACCATGTTCCCCGATTTTAAATGACAATGTGCACAATATTAATTTGGCTATTACCAATATTTGACGACGGAAATAAACCTGTTAATGTTTGTCACTATGTTTTCTTGTATTTTAAATGTGTTTAAATAAATACAATAAATGCAAAAAGATCTGCAATCCAATAGTTCCGGTTGCATCGTGCAAAATGAAATTGATGATTCGATTTTCGATCGAGAGCCCAGCTGGCAACAGGTTTCAGTATTTCCTGTGGGAGCCGGGTTAAACGCGTCTTCGATGTTTCATGCAGCGCGTATGCAATGACGAAATTTTTAGGGTTATTTTTTAAGGAGGAGAGGATGCCAACGGGATAGTGCGTCCCGCCGTTGAATCATCATCCCGGCTCGATTCTAGGAATGCTCCATTCATCTCGGAGCAATGTCTCGGACGCGGAAACCGAAGGTCTTGCGGAATCGACGAACCCACTCGCGGAAGGAACGCTTTTCTGGCCTCATTCTCACCGCGCGTAGGCTGAATTCCGTAGACGATTACGATCTCGAGGTCGAATCATTCTCGTTCACGTCTGACGAATTTTGGGAATTCGTCACCTGGTTCCTACATGGTTTTCTACACATAACGTTACTCGCCGTAGACAAGAGCTTATATTTAAACACATAATTGGGCTGCTCGATAGCTTTATGCAAACAGATATTTTTAGACGATGATTTAGAGCGATTGAGATCCCAGAGATATTTTTACACTGATTTACGGATCTTGTTGCAAACTAAATTTAATGGCTAAATTTGGATTGTGAGGAGGATCTTTTTTGTATCCTAAATAAAGATGTTTCTTTGACAAAACTGAATCATAGAATAAATTAAATTAAATGTTCATGCCATTTTAAAGCAAATCAAAGCAAATAAACTAAAAATTTTATACTGTTATAAAGCTAGTATTATACTTTGATTACGATAATTTATTAAGTTTTCCATGCAGTACTTTAGAGAATAGTTTGGATTAGATACGAATTCTCTTATTTTGAAGCTTCTGTAATCCTCAAAAATTGTCTAAATAATTTATTAAAATTGATTAAATCTTTAAGTACATAGAATTATGGAAAATTGAATATTTCCATAAAAGCTGCAGAATCAAATGATCATCTAATAAAGACATTAAGTCGAAGTTAATAAAAAGGAAAGAGTGGCTGGATTTTTGTTTCCTCTCCATTCGATAATCGCTGACCGATACATGTACAATTCCGCGTACGACGAATCCAATTATCGCAACGAAAATAGTGGTCACTGTATAATCGATGACTCAAAATCTGTAGTACGTTTCGTTCTCGTAAATGAATACCGTCCATTCATACTTTCCTATAAAATCCTTCAGTTACTTGCCGCCGGGATCATTGCGCAACTTTGCTCTTAGTTCATTGGTAAAAACCCATTCGGATCGCACCGACAGAAATATATCTAATTCGATAGAGAATATGGCTAGTAACGTTTCCGAGTACTGGAACGTTCATTGCAGGCTTTCAGCAAAGACTGTCGCCAAATAAATATAAGACTTATTACATTTTGCCCGGTAATATTACATCAGGTGTAAAAATTAGCACTGACGATTGTCCCGCGTATTTCAAACCGTTGGGAATACCATTGACCAAAAAGATGACGTTTCGCATTACAACGGGATCATCGACGCTCACAAATTTTTAAATCCATCATTTTGATCCTGATATACATACAGGGTGGTTCATCTAAATATTTCCTTCAGTCGTTGACATAAAACAAATTTTTTTTATGCATTCTGAATGGTATTGATAGATGAATATGTAACAAATACATTTTTAGGCGACGCTCATATTTTCGGATTTTTCAAAGTTACTATTTTCTTGAATATATTATGGGTGATCGAGTTATTAGAATCACTTGAATACATTAAAACAATAAATTTTTAAATGGAGTACGGCTACATGAAATGCTTCTTAATTTCTGGATGCATTAAGCAACTAAAACATTACCCGCCGCGCAGACAATAAATACATTTTTCACACTGAGGCTCTAATAATTTAATTAGCTATTGTAAGTATGCATTGCCTTCAACTTCTAAAATTAGAATATCACGTCAGTCAGGCTGGAAAATCAATTGTCATTACAATGTATTAAGTAAGTCAAAATGTCTTAGAGTGTACAAGGATAAAAAATCTTGTCTATTCTTATGTTGTCAAATAAATTGTTCGTCAAATAAATTGTCTGATGCGACAACAATGTGTTAAATACACGAAAACATTCTTCATGCAATCCTCACTGAAAGATATTTCAGACATTTTTGTGTCTACGTTTAGGTGGACCATTCTGTATAACAAAATCGAATTCGATCGGAAGGAAGCGAATGAAGATCGTAACGGAATGCGTAACGAGTCACACACCGGATCTCACAATCAGCCATTGGCAGTGAATCATTACCGGTAAATTCCGCGGACGTCGGGGATAGCCATTTGTTGGACCACCGTTCGGTACATGTTTAGTCACGATTCTCTTTCTGGACTCATTGCGTAAGATCGAAAATCCCGTTACAGGCGTTTCGTGTCCTGGAGAATGTCGTGTTGGATGACCGCTGATTATTTTCACCTGCAACTAAATTTCTCCACTCCGTACATTTTTCAGGTCGCAAATCACCTACTCGTATTTCGTTTCTTCCAGTATCAACCCTTTGCTTTATATTAACTTGAAAATTAAATATTTCTTCCGACCTAGAATAATTCCATTCTATATGATTTTTTTCATTTTATAAATATGAAGTTGATATAATACTTTATAAAATACTTAAATTTATAGTAATTAATTAGATACCAACATAAACAATGTTAGTGGTGAGTAACCCCTCGACTGCTAAGGGTTAAAAACTGTAACGTCTGTACGATGCCCAAATAAAATTTCCAAAAATATAATTTTCCCAGGAAAAGTATTTAAAAAAAAATTTTAAAAATTTCGAATAGAGTGATCGATAGATCCTTTGTGCAGCCATTTCCGAAAAAGGCAAGGGGGGATTCAACAACGTTGCGTCGCAGCCAGGTACATAGCTCCGTTCCAACAGCCGGTGCTCTCTTTCAAAGAAACTCACCTTCGATTCTCGATCGAGGTTGCATCTTATCGCCGCGCCGCGCGCCGCAGCGTTGCAAGTTGCAACATGCTCGGTGTAAAGCCATTAATTTCTGAACAGTCACTCGGCCGAAGGTGACGCGTAGAGCAAAGAAAAAACAAATAATACAAGGATTTTTCCAGTTGTCTGCGAGACAAGGAATCCTCGACGACATTTCCCTGCTCGAAAATCAGCTCGGCTGGAGAATAACGCTCGCGATTCTCACACTCGGCGTGGATTCTCGTCATTTTTAGCACATCCTGCCACACGGACCCGGACCGTTTTGAACCGGTCAGTGACGCGCGACTATACTGCCTCCGATATTACCGGCTCGCGTGACGAATTAGCATACCCGTATCATTCCATCTTTTTTTCATTCTGTTTTTTTTTTCATCAGTCCATAAAGTCTGCCGCGAACGTGAGCTCGATTATGTTGTGCCCGCGGAGGATCGTAATATGTAAATAGTGGATTTTTTTGTGAAACGGTGCCGGTATTCGCCGAAAAATTTTGTTGCTACGGTCACCTGTGAATGAACGCTCGAACTGCATGCCGGTCGAAATTAGTATTCGCAAATTGCTATTTCATTTACCGAGTGCTACGTCTATGGGAAGACCATCACTCGCAGCACAGTTGAGAATTTCTCAATACTTAAACCTTTAGATATCTTAGGGCATCATAAGGCATCATAGGGCAACAATGTTATTGTTTCGTTTAATTTTGTCGATTCATTGGACAAGTCACCTTATACGAAAAAATCTGAGACTGTACCCGAATCGCATCGTTTCAATGACAGATAAACGAGCTCGTCACCGCACACGTGCAGCTTTCTAAATAAATTTAGTCTACGGAGCGTTATGTAAATTCACACCTTCGTGGACTAAATTAAAAGAGGAGTTAATTTTAGACGCGCCTCGGTCGTGAAGCGATTTCGGTTGGCTAAAAATAACATTCAGACTTGTTGTAAAACCAAGTCCGATTCATAGTCGCGAGACAGAATAAATAAATTAATCTCAGAATTTCTACAAAATAAATTCGGGTGAGAAATCAGTTCCGAAGTTCGCACGATAGCTTCGCATAGTCTGCAAAAGACTATAAGCCCGAGCACGATTGCTGAATCATTGAGGGACACCCAGAAACCAGCTAGAAAGTGTCTGAGTAACCAGATCATCTCCCTCGTGGATCCAGTGCACACCCGCGCATGATTGTACTGTGAATGAAGCGATTATGGTTTATCAGTGACGTTCGAACACCGCGTGGGACGATCAAGCGTGTTACATATTAATTTAAGGGGGCCGTCTCGTACAAACGCTCAAAAATTTAACAATTTTCATGAATTTTTTTTAAAGAATTTGGGAATAAAATTTTGGGACACTATTTTTAAGATCCTATACTTCTAAAAGATACAATTAAAAAATTATCGATTTTTTAGGAGACTGCTCCCTTAATCGGGATCAATGAAAATTGTGATAATTTCCGATAATTAATCGGTGTTCGATCGTCGATTCGAATCAATGGATATCGATGGAACGATGATGATATTGATTCGGTGATCAGGAGTTACAGCCAACTTGAAGAACACACTCTCACTAGACGATCGACCTACTTCGAGACGCGTTTGGACCAGTCTTTGATCCTACGCGCAGGTTCCGATCTGTTTCCTTCTACACATTCAATCATCGGGTAATCGCTTATTATATTCACGTTCCGAGAGCGCGCACAAAAGGATCCGTTTTCCCTCTTCAATGTTTGCCGTATCTATCTCCTCCCGCGTCTCGTTTCTAAATATTCCCTCAATTAAACCGAAAATACTTTTCGAACGTACAGTGGCTCCAGAAAGTATTACTAAATTTCCGATTTTTCAAAAACTGTTCTAATTTCGTCAAAACTCGTTTCAAAGCTCGAAGCCTACATTTTCACAATCCTTCATCGTTTTCTAAGATGTTGTTGCCTGATGTAACCGCTGGCAAAATGAAGACACGCTCTCAAGGATGCTATAAATTGAAACATTTTTGGAAATACCGCAGAATTCTTTTATTTTCAGTGGCTACTATAAATTTGTAGAATAAAGTTTTTTTTACAGTGACACACGAAAATTTCGTACACGATTTTTATTGGTCGTTTTAGTCTACTTTGAGTGAATCTTGATTTCTCAACTGTCATATTCAAATGTAATCGCTTGTGTTTAATTTTCGAAAAACTTTCACGAAATTTTACAATCTGACAATTGCACGCTGAGTTTTAAACGGCGAGCATATTCATCGAGTATTTCGACAGTTTTCCGTTTCCCTACGTGTTGGATGCGCAATTTTCCGGCAAAAGCAATGCCGTGCAAAGTGCAGGTGCAACACCGGATCGTCTGTCAATCTGAAGTGTAACCAAGCGTTTGCCGTGGTAAATCCCCGGGCGTGTGATTTGCTTACATACGCGCGGAGGCACGAGAGTTGAATAATACCGGCGGATAAATTATTACATACGTTGACGGTGGCACAGCGCTCGCGTTGTTATCTCACGCGTTTCTGACCTCTTTCTTTCTTTCGACGAGGAACCGTTGCGTCCTAGACCAGATTATGCAACCGGTTATCATCGATTACGCGCACCACGGCAAGGACGTAACCGCGATGACGTTCACGACAAATTATAGTATGTACGTTGGGAACTCCTGGTTACTGATCTCGCTTACGAATTTCGCGATGCGCGTTGCGTTATCTTCGATTTGTTTACTTGTCGTTGACAACGCTGTTGCCTCAACCATATATTGATCGTCTTCGGAACCTTAATTAATGGCTAGAATAAGTGTGCCAAATTGTTGTAAATCTGAAAATCTTACTGAACAATTTTTTCCACGATTCAGCGTGACTCGGCGGAACTGCGAAGACTATTCTTGAGTCACCCATTCTAAAATTATACATTTCTTGCTTCGATCAATCATAGTGGATTTATGGAGATCTAACAGTGGTGTTTAATTGATTTTGCTTGGTAAGTAGCACTGATGAATTGTAATGCTGCTGTTACTGATTTAAAAGTGTTTATTATTTTCTCAATCAATCAATCGTAGTGGATATATCGAGTTGTAACAGTGGTGTTTAATTGATTTTAATTGGTAAATAGGATTAGTTGTTTTATAATTGTAATATGCTGCTGTTGCTGTTTTAAGACTGTTTATTATTACCTAAGATTATATACGACAACAGACGTATTTTATTATTCGAAGCGAGTTAGTTCGGGTCAAAGTTCAACCGTATAATCACTTCTTTTGCGTCAGATAGACGTTTTCTAATGACGGTCTTTAGACACAAGAACGTCAGGCTTTCTTCAGCCATCTCTGTTATCTCGCAGCTCATCGATCCGAGAGGAAACACCGTGTCTGCATCGGATTAGGTTATTGCAAAAGACGCGCAGAGATTTTTGGTAGAAAATGTTAGTCCGAACACGTATGACATCTATAATTTTAACTATTCATATTTGCATTTGACATAGGAAACACTGTCGTCAAGGGTGGAGGCGATGTCGGAACTCTATGTTAATAAAATAATCATACAAAAATCAATATGTATGTGAAATGAGAAAAGCTTTCAATTAGAGAGAGAATTAAATCGCAAATGTTGAGGATTAATCTGCATCCGATGAATAAAAATGAAATGATCAAGGGTTGATGGGACTTCGAATGGATTGGCGGTGCAGGAAACGCGGATTTTTGCAGCGAAGGAAGAGAGCACCGATTCCTACAACGAGTGTACGGCGCGCAAGTCACCAAGGTGTATGAATCAGTCGAAGGCAAGTGTAACGACCGAATGACGTCAAGAGGATTGCACAACGAAGCGCGCCGGTAATTCCAAACGTTAGTTCGGTTGATCGATTTCTAGATCCTCCTGCGAACGCGGCGGAGATCGCACGAAACGAGATTTAGTATTCACGGACTGTTGCCACGACTATGTACGAAACCGACCTGTAACCGTGATACAGCAGTTAATTCGTTAACATTTGTTCACGTTACCTAGCGGTTTGTACATATTTAATTGTCAACAATTTTCACAGAAAGCATTTTTCACGAAATTTTGTTTGTTTTTAACTTATAAGGCATATCATGAATATACCACCTTCTTAAATGATGTTGTTTATTTTTTTTTTAAATTCTGAAAATTTTGAATTTTAAATTTTAAATTTTGAAAAGTGTCTGCGTGCCGGCAGGACTTCCAGGTTGCGCCCATTCGTTTCGAGAGTAGGATTTCACCGTTCGTAGAAAAAGAATAGTCATGACGTCAACGCGAAGACTATCCCGTAAGATCGCTGCAACACACCTTTTCAACGAGAAAGCGAAGACAGTTGCGAACCGAGTGAAAGTGCAATGTAATAAGGCCAATATATATGAATCACTGATTTCTAATTTTACGGTCCCGGACAAGTGTCAATGCAATCCTACATTATTTCGCCAAGATGTGCGACACTGGAAATCCCGTACGAAACCGTAAACTCTTCTAGGTATCTAAATCAAGGTCATGCGATTTATATGATCAAAGGACGTCAAAGAAATTTCAGAAAATATTCCTAGGATCTGAAAAAATCCCGGTAATTACATGTAAACCAAGTTTCGAACAACTTTCCAAAAATCTTTCACAAAAACAAAATAATTCAATTAATGAACCCAATCCTTCTACAGTAGACTTCTGTATAACCCGATAAAAAAATGGTTTAAAAAAGATTTTATATCTATTAGTTTTGATAGTAAGTGTACAGTCATCAACTTAAATAATACGCGCATTCTAGTTACCGATTTTATTCATAAAATTTTTGATCTGTTGAACACGTTGAAAATCGAGGGTGTCACGCCAAAGTGGTAGGGAAGCGATTATGCGATTGCGGGGGCGTCATAGCCATGCATTGTAGCTGTTACACGTGAGTCGAGCGTACCGGCGCGGCGCGCAACGTGTGGTCAGTGACACACGAATGATCGTGCGTGCGAAAAGTTTAAGGTCGCGATTGCGCGGCTTGTGTCGGTTTTAGTATCCGTGACCGCACCGCCATCTATCGCGTCGCGTGTCCCATGCTCTCTTCGACATCTCTCGGTTTTCCCTCTCTTCGTATCCCTCTCTTTCTTATTTTTCATTCGACAGCTACAAAGACCGCTGACCTTGGCCTGCTGACCATGAGTACCGGCTGCCTGATTCGTTATGTTAGCGCGAGGGCGCTACAGTATTCACGTATTTCAGCGTCGCTCTTTGTACCCGGGAACACCCGGACTGCATTCCTCCTGTTCCCAATCGGGCGATGATCATGATCCCGCGATAACGAGCCTCTTATCTCGGATGCACGTTCTTGGTCGTCTGGGAACCGTTCCCCGATATCAGAGTACGACGTCCAATAGAGGCGTGCTAGAACCCAACTTCAGTTACCCGATACCCGGATCAGGTCAGGTCGGGTTCTAAAAAAGTATAAATGTACTAGAACCCGTAAATTGACAGGAAAATAGAAATGTTGCATTAGAGAACACAAATTTGACAATATATTTTATGGTTATAGCTTGAATTAACCCTTAGCACCCAGAGTCGCCCTAAAAATTGTTGTATCATTATTCACTATATTGTTTACATTATTAAATATGTTGGTATCTAATCAATTACTACACATTTAAGTATTGTATGAGGTATTGTATGAAATTATTCTAGATCGGAAGAAATGTTTAATTTTCGAGTTAAAATAGCTCCGACTACAAAGGGTTGAAAATTCGAAATTACTCGAACAATGGGCCAAAGGATCAAAGAGTGAATATTAATTTCTAAAGAATGAACAGAAGTATGCGAATGATATCACACTAACGTCACGTTGATGTTGTATCAATGTTGTAATGGTTTTTCACCTGGATGAGATAATTTTGGAGCAGGGTTTTCACGCGTGCCTGCAATTTTGTGAGTCATTTAAAGTGAAAAATGACTCACGGCGAAAATTGATAGCACGTGGAAAAGCTGGGTTCATAACGAAGGAGGATACTTATTACACGTGCAATTAAATGTTTGCGGTCTTCATTTTCCGCATGCGATAACAACAGTCCCGATCATTAAATTAGGCATGGATTGTTAAACTACTCTGTCGCTGCAGCAGAAGAATGTTTGCAGGATATGTTAGCCAGGGTATTAAGAAAACTGTCAATATTTTACAGGAATATAGAAACGTCTAGATGATGCCATCGTGGATTTCCTTAAGTAATACATATTGGTGCACAAGTGATTTTCTTAGCAGACGCCAGCGCTTATAAATAATAACAAAAGAAACTCCTCGCGGCGTCTACAAAGCACATGTTTAATTTTCGTACAGGAAATTATGAATGGTTTCCATTACAGCGAAACGAATGATTGTAGTCGATTCGAACCGTAAATAAATCTATTTACAAACCGAGATTAAAACTACCGGTAAAAATGAGCATTCGTGGGCTAGGAAGAATATTCCAGTGACAAAATGTGAGCATTCTGAATCGTACTTGACCGGAGGTTGACGATATCGTGTGAACGAAACTTGTCGCGCGAGTTTATGCGACGGTTAGCTTTCTTAATGTCTTGCTTTATTCTTACAATGACATCTTCGTGAACGAAATACGAATACTCGGACGGGAAAGAAACTGTTATTTTAATTCAATTCCGCACATGTGAAATATATGTATCAGAATATTAAACGATTTATTCAACTCTTAAAGCCTTTATAAAACGCGGTTGTTGCGATACGTAGTATGTTGCAATCATACGACAGATTACGAATTTAATGAATTTTTTAAAATGTGTAAAAAGGAATAGCATAGGTGCGCATTGACGCACAGTGTAAATTCAGTAAAGAAACTGTTTGTTCCAGTTTAAAATTCTTCAAAATTGTGTTCCTCATTTCAGCACGATCAATTTCTGTATTTTCAAAATATATTCTAATGTTTTAAAAAGCTTGCTTTAAATACCGGATGTCAGTGATTCATTGTCGACTTCCATTCATATCTGAACGAAGCGCAATTATCATCGAAGTATCAAACGATAATTGGAATTAGATATTAATCGCATGTATGGAGACATCTGTAGAAGGAATGATTAACTCGCTTGTACGCCTACGGAGAAATAGTGGCTTAAATAGTATGTCAGAAGGTATGCATATTAGCATCACAGACGGGTTCTGCGTCAGCGTGTACATATGATAGCGCACGTCTACTATAGTGAACTTCTTTACCGATTGACTGATTCTTCTCTATCGACCGTAGAAAAAAATATTTTTCGATCGCCTGTGTGTGCGAAACGAACATTCACATACATATATTCGTCTCCACTATATTATAGTTATCATAATAGTCTATTTTTCAAAAGAAAGAGCACATGCATAATCATACGACAGTTGTTCATTTAACTCTCAAATGGATCAGTTCGATCCATTAAGCCTCATTTGAAAGCTTCCTGAGATTATTCTAGATTATTCTTCACAAAGATGTTTTTCCATCGCGTAACAGGTATGAACATTTGAAGATACTTTTCCTTTTAATACATTAGCGTATTATCGCACTTGGAATTAAGAGTGTGTCGGCACTACGATAAGCCAAGGTGTTTAGAACTGATAAAACAAGGATGAAATTATTACTCACTTTACAATGTTTGTATTAAATATTGTATCAAGATACTTTTGCGAGTATCTTTCAGAAAAATAAGTCTAGGGTTGTAGAAATTGACACTTCGTTCTTAACGACGTGCCAAAGCTGGTCGTTCTATGATTCCTTTTTGTTTACTCGTCATACATTTTTTCGAATTTTGTACGAACAGAAAATATGAGCTTAAAATAGAAAAACACGTTTGTTGAAGCAAATATTTCTGCTTAAATAAACCAAAGAAAATGTTCAACACCAGATTGAAGCACATTTGTATAATGCCCTAAGCTCTAAGTGGAGGATTGTAGGGCAAACGTATCACTGGAAGCTTAATTGTGTCACATCGCTCAATGTCGGTATTTAGGTCATTTTTATTAACATACTAAATGATTTTTTCAGTTGACATCGTTAATGGGATCAAACACGAACGCGGCATAGTTCTTGCAACGGCAAACAGAATGCATTCTAGCGAACTGGTGGGAAGCTTATCGGCTTGGACATAAAAACTGATGACTTAATCGATGATATGAAACTCTTTCATATTAAACAATAAAGCCAATTTCATTGAAAAATGAGCGATCTTCGAGAATCGCGGAAACACGCACAAAACTTTCATTCGATTCAAAACGGAGATTTCGTTATCTAATCGTTGGGTGACGCTAAATTGTGTAATCTTGGTAAAGTAAAATTACGTTAAGCATTAACGCGTTAAACATTCTCGTAGGTTACGCAACGGGTTGGTTCTAGTGTAACTATCTCGCCTTTCTGCGAAGAATCGTGCTACGTTTTATTATCGGATCAATAGTTTGTTCTGTGAAGCCTCCGCGAAGGCTAACCAAGGCGAAGTTTATTCCACTGATGCCGGTCACCGATAACTTCGATTTTACGATAGTCGACACAGCGATCGAAGTGGGTAGTTGAGGTTATTTGCGGTCGGTCGTCAAGGCCTTATTCTTACATAATACCAGGATCATGCCGATGCAACTACTCCGCGGAGAGTGACAATAATAATTATTACGTACCGCGCGAAGAATAGTAGACAAGTTCAAAATTTTGGAATCTTGATGACGGGACATCAAACTATCAAGTCGGTGGAAAAATAATTACGTAAATAATCTACTTCGTCTTCGATCAGTTTGAGCTCGCTTGATCGTCGATACCGGACCGATCTATCGCCTAAGAAATATTGATCACTGTCATCTGCATTTCCCTCGATTTCTCACTTAGTTGCACCATTATCACGTTTCCCGGAAAATTGTGCAGCACGGAAACATAAAAGATATTGAAAAGTGAATATTTAACGCGATAAAGTTATCGTGACCCGGCTGACAACTTGCACGATACGGAATCCGACCGTAATCGGCAAACTATTGTTACCTAATTAAATCGCTTTCGTTGCGCAACCGTGTTCTTTGACATCGAATTACAATTTCAAATTCTACTACAGAACAGATGAGTCTAACATGTTGATCACCAAAATTCAGTTCAACTATTTTAATCGTTTAACCACTTCCATTATGATTTATTTTATATCAACATGATGCTATGACACAACCTAGTGGATTCACCGAATGAATAATTTCTGAACGGTGACAACTATACTGCGGTGTTTGATGCGTTTATTATGAAATCATAATGCAACAGAAGACGACTCATCATCTCCAGTTGAAAAAATCAATTGCTGAACTCGAACCTGACTGGCCAAGACTGGAAACGTTGTTTTTGAAGGAACATAAGGGCAACTAGCCAAAATTTCACTTAGATCGGACGGAAATATAATAGTAGAAGCTGCAGAGAAAACACAAACACAGATTTCTCTCTACCAATTTTACCTTATTTATGTACCTACTGTACAGCTAATATTTTCGTAAATAAAGAGTCTACGAGCGAGCAAAGTTTTATTCAGATCTGACTGGACCATACGCAGTTAAACAAAATCAACCCTATCTCTCATTTCACCGAATTTATTATTCGAGAAAAATATAGATCTATTCTAATTTCAACGATTTAGTTTTGACTCGACGCAAATGCAGGCAACTGTGATTAGATAAGAACTGTTTACAGTCAACGTTTTTATAATTGAGTGGTTGTAATCTTCTACTTTGTTAACACGTTGAGTGCCACGCCAGTGCCCATAAAAATTTTTATAACTAGACTGCGGATTTTTATGCAAGATAATGGTCTTATTAAATCGTAAGAAATGTGTTATTATCCTTAAATTCGTTTTATATTTTTACTGTTTTAAATTCCACCAACTCATTTTGCCATAATTGCAGAAAATCCGCAGTCTAGTCGTACGTGATCGAAGTGATCAAACTGTGAATAAGTGAAAAGAAGAAATCAAGGATAGCCGAACAAATTAATATTAGCACCGAATAGTTAATAAAAAGCTTAATCGTAGATACAAGAACGAGTCTGGCTATGCAACTGGGAAACGATAAATCGTCGGAAGAAGTTTCCACGCGGTCAGGAAAAATTGACCGGTCGCGAAGAATCGGAGAAGAAAAATGTCGGAATTCAGCTAAGCGAAGAATTTAATTAATAGCGCGGCACGTCCACAGCGAAGCCGAAGCGAAGGTGGCGCTGCGGATCAGCTGTGCTATGCAAAACGCAATTTTGAATCCGGCGAACATACCTTGTTTTTCGGCGAATCTGGTGTCAGTGGGTAGAGAGCTCCGTTCGGTAAAGAGAGAACCAGGAAGACGTAACTCGTGTGTACCCGAGACCGCCGATCCGATCGAACTGAATGGATTTTGACGATTGCGTGGATTTTCTGCGGCTTCTCGACGCGTCGTCGTCGCGACGCTGGTATCTCCTCAAGGCCGGGATAACGGTGTCAGAAACGTAAATCGAGGATACATCGAGGTTCAAGCCATCGATGTATACAACTTGGCCACACTAGTTATTAATCGAGGAACCACCACTCCGATAATTAGAAACTATCGAAAACCGTTAGATAAAGAAATAGATGGTGAGAGACCGACGACGACTGCTAGGAAAGCCGCTGCCTCGCTGAGAGATCACGGAGAACAAGGCGGTTGCGTGTATCGGTCTAGCGTCGCCGTCGGTATTTGGTACCGATGTATACATAAGTGCCTCCTCCGCGTTTGTATGTTAGTATGCAAATATATGGCTACCAGCGTGCTCAGAATCGCGTGAGAGTGGGGCGTCTGCGCTCTCTCGTGGGCGACCTTTATTTGCATTGAAATTAGTGCGCGGGCGGGTGTGTAGATGTGATGGCATATTGTTGGCAACTATACCTACACATGCTCGGCGTAAACTCGCCGCCGCGCCGTGCCGACTTTTCATTCACTTTTCTCTTATTACTACTTTCGTTGGTTGCCGCGTCGACTGCTTTGGGCTCGAAACTGTTCTCACGGTTGCAGTGTTTCTTTCATTTATCTTCGCACATTATTCACCGGCGGCCATTTCACAATTTTTGGAAGTCCCATCACTGAGGAGTTTTTAATAAATTCTTCAACAGCAACTTCAATCATGAACCAACAAATCAATAATATAATCTAATAACAGACTAGAATCGGAGAAATAGAGTTCCCCTTGGTATTATTATGTGGATGTTTAACCAAGTTTCATTTTGACAGGAATCCAATTCTATTTAGATTGAAGCAATTAAACGGGCCAATTGTAATTTTCAGACTTGAAATTATCCGACGAGAAAAGCTTGTGGAATTTTCGAATTCCTCGTATTTATTTGTTTTGTATGAAGATTTAGGTTTAGAACGCAGTTATGGCATATGTGCGCCGCAAGTTTGAGACTAGTGCTATTTACAAGTTAGGGTGAAGCAGAGGCTTGCGTCACGGTAGGTACGTTATTGATCAATATCGCGTTAAACTTGACTATATATCTTCGTGAAGATTTCTTGAGACGTTCGATTATTCTGCGATATCTTGCAACGACTAGTAGTAAACACATTCATTTTCTAACGGTTTGCGAGAGATTTCTAGTCGATTCTATCGTTCCAAAGCGAAATTCGAGATCATTGGAATTCACTTCCTCGTGTTTTCCTAATCTAAAATTACAGGGACACGCAGCAAGGGTCTATGAATAGTCAAAAGTGTTCGAGAGTTCGTCGTCGAAAATAACGGGAATTATAACGCCGGGACTGCGAAGATCGGTTTCAATAAAGAAAAATTATCGCTGCTTTATTGCATTATTACCAGACTTGGAATCTGTACGTAAAAATGTTCAGAGCCTATTTTTTAATAATTACGATCAAGTTTATATATTGTACATCGTCGAGAACTTAGTTTGTCCACGAGTAAGTTAAAAAATTGATTAAATCTTCGTTAAATTTCGCGCTATCCTGTTAATGCACAAAATCTACAGTCTAGTAATTATTACGTAATTATCACACGATGATAGTTTTTATGATACCTGCGATTAATCATTGAACTTCAGAGTTTCCTTAAAGAAACTGATAACCCATTCACGTTTCAATGCAAATATGCTTCTGCGTAGAAATGTGACTCGTTACGTGAGCAACTTGTTGTACAGCGAATGTGGAGTAGCATGAAAGTCGCACGATGCAAATACGGAAGTTGAAATTAGTGTCAGCACGAGTTTCACAGATTCTGTCACTTTGTAATCGATGAAAAAAATTTTTATATTACGACCTGAAAGATCGTAAAATTTTCCATTTCGCTTAGTTACCGAGAAGTGACTTTGACCGATGTTTAGAAATAGTGTACGCTGTGAAAGAATAAAATGCACCGTCCAGTGATTGTGCTGCCGATTGGGAAAACCCTGCGCATAATCTCGCCACGTGATTCGAAGCTAAGCGCGTTAGGAGCGCCTCGTGTTCTCCACGTCCGCGTTCATTAAGAAGCGATCCGCCATGTTTCAGTTCTTTCAATAGTATCGGTTCGTGGAAATGCTACGCGGTCGCGAGCGAAGAACCTCGTAACTTTCTACTTGGAGGCGATCCTTATGAATTTTCATGATTCACTAGAATCGGCGGCAGCTTACGCAGAACCAGGCTATGCCTTCCACGATTTCAGTCTCGCACCTGTTACACGGAACAAGTCCCTTTTAAAAGTCAAATGCGCGACGAGCGTCATAGCCCGTTACTCTTGACGGCGAGCTACTAATAGTTCGCGGTCGATTATTCAACTTTGCCATTCACGATACTCGGTACTCCCACTCGACAGCTCAAACTGCAACAATCGCGACGAATAAAACACTTCTCGTCATTGAAGTGCTTTTAAAATTGTTCAAAGATGTAATTAGATTTTTCGGAATTTTTTCAAAAAAACCATTGAACCTTTTGCACTAGGATTTTATACACATATTTATTGGCATTTGGAGTACACATGTGATTTTCTTCAAATACAAATTATGGAAATTACACGTGTTATACATTTTTGAAAAACATGGTTGCTTGCTATGATTCCGGTCTTTCTACTGATCGGAAACAGAAAAATGGAGTTGTTTATTACTCGGTATATGTACGTAGTTATGGTCCGAACCAGAAGAAATCGAAAATCCTGACTGTTCTCGAAGTGGTAGCATTTTGAAGGCGAGTTATCGATTTTTTATATTTGTCGGTGTACGATTAAATTGACGAATTTAATTTTAACTCGAAAAATTTCAGACGCCTATAGCCATGTTAATTTTATGAATTCAAACAAATATTTTCGTACACATATTCTACAAGATACTTGTAGAAAAAGTAAGAGAAACCAGAATAGACTCTTAACGTGTTAATGAATCCATGGTCCACGTGGGTGCATCGCGCCCGGCTCGAGAGCAGCGTTGCTGGATCTTTGAATGCAACCTGGAGGTGATCGATAAAATCGCTACACCGATGCAGTGGCGAGAATTCCTGTGTCAGTGGATGGTTTAACAGGTACTAGCCAATGGCAGGGCTTGCATCTGCTGGCGCCACGCCCCATCAACCTCCGAGAGATCAGTACCTGAGTCAGAATAGTCGCCAGGCAGATTTGAAATTGTCCTAACGCCAACACTATTGGCCGCGCGAATTCTTGCCAATATGTTCATCCGTTTGGATAGGTCGTTTAGCATCCATTAAAAATATCAGAGCTACTCGCATGAATGATTTCGAACGGTGCCATTCGTTTGCGAACGAGCCACGAGCCACGACGCATACCACGGTGCACTTTACATGCACGCTATGCAACGTGGCCACGGGTAAATGGAGGCACAGTGTGAGGATCGGAAGAGTATGGATCCTTCGGAGCGCAGACCATACTTTTCCTGTGACGAGGTTGCGGGAAATGTATAACAGGTAGCCATTATTGCAACATCTCGTTAAGATGGCGGACCGGCTGCACAAAGAGTGAACTAAATCTGCACGGAACCGACGGACAAACGTGAATATTTCTCACCTTTAAACACCGCGAGCTTCTTTTCGAGATTCATATTTGTTGCACACGAAATGTGCGATTTTTCACGGTGACGTTGAAGAAATAAATTTTTTCTAAATAATACGTAGTTATTGATCAATGCAAGCAACTGAAAACATCAGTAGAGTGATTAAATACTGTTATATATTAATTTTATCTTATCAAAATTAATAGTAGAAGAAATACATTTTTGTACAATCTCAGCTTTATGTAATTGATGCACAAGTCTCATTTTGCATAAAGATCCGCAGGCTATTCGTACCAATTGCATTGGAAAGTCGGACATTTTATATCGAACAATCTATCTTACAGAAAGAAACTCTAACACGAAATGCTTTTCGGCATTTAAATTTAAATTTATATAATATGTATATATGTATGTAAAGGAGCATGTTTAATTATATTGTTCATATCGTTCCTGTTCGCTGTGACCTATTCCGGCGATTCCTCTTCGAAGAAAAAGCGACAACATTTAATTGTATTTATATATGGGTGTACCCGAACGTTGTGCAAGTTTCTAAATAATTAAAGAAAACATGAAAGTAAATTACACAAACTACTCCCATTTTCTCCCCTTACGATTGACAGTTTTTCTCTGAATGAGATGTATGTACTAATGAATAGAAAGTTGTTGCAATAGATGAAAGTGACGACCAGTGCGGGGCGACAAAGTTGACGATAACCGACGGTGGTCTTATATAATATTTTCGAGCGAACACTCGCTTCTTGAGAATAATAACAACGGAAACGCTTGTCGACACTAATTGCACATTAAGCTAACGAGGAATCTTTTCACCTTGCATTGTATAACTTTGGCATTTGTTAACAATATGTCAACAAACTCATCAACTATTTCATCACATTTCTACTGCTGTAAAGTATCATGAAGTTACAATTACACCAACTTAAAATTTAGCCTTTTGGAAGTAAATCTAACCCTTTGCACTCGGTTGTCCCCTCTGAGGCACCACTAAAAATTGCTGTACCATTATTCAAAATATTGTTTACATTATTAAATATATCGGTATCTAATCAATTACTAAACATTTAGGTATTGTATGAGGTATTATACCAATTTCATATCCATAAAATTTCAAAAATCATAGGGAATGGAAATATTCCAGATCGGAAGAAATGTTTAATATTCCAATTAAAATAGCTCCGAGTGCAAAGGGCTAATTCTAACTATTCGTTATAAAATGACCTGCCCCAATTTTTCCTTAAACTATAAAAATATTGCAAGATTGACGCTGTATCTGTGATATGGACTGTATACCGATTGAATTGTTGTATTTTTGAAATCTCCGTCTCAGGGTTCGTAGATTTTCGGACCTGCCACGGTTTCTCGAAACAAACTTGTAAGTTCAGAGCATCGAGAAGCTTCAGTTGATCCTGAGCATGGCTCGATACCAGTAGAGCGGCGAGTTGTGACAACTTCCCGGAAAAGATTAGGCGTCGTTAGCGGCCTTCGCCGGGCGTCGACCCTGTTGGTAGTCAGTAGTATGTTTCAGGTTCTATGTTGCTTCAGTTTCAAGATGTCTAAACATCGATCTCTTTCGATACGCGAGCACGGAATCAATCGCATTGACGTTTCACCTTCGTCGATGAAAATTTGATCGAAATCAAGCTGACCTTTGCTGGACGCCATTTTGGTACCGCTCTGCATATCCGTGGGAGGAAATCTTTTTAACACAAGTTAACATCAACCTCCATTTACATAGATTACTTTGGAGGAAAGTAATTTATACATCTGATTCTAATTTATACATTTTTTCACTTTTTAAAATCAATTTTTGGAGAATGGAATTGAATAGAATGTCATCTTCAATATAGACAGCCCGTTTGCATGAAGAATAAGTAAACCGTGCTCTGAACGTTAATGTTTATTGAAGTCTAGATATAATAAAAATCAATAGATCCATAGAAAACTGTATAGAAGTTTAATTAGATAAAATTAGATGCATTCTTTGAACCCCGTTGAAATATTATAGCAGCAAAACACTAATGTGTCTTTCTTTACGCAAAGTACAAGATGGCCACGCCAATGGATACTGGCAGCGACGTTACTACAGCATGATATAGGATCAAAGCTGGAAGGTTGTAGATGCTTGCTGCGGCAGAAGAAAACGAGCTGGTTCGTTGTTTATGATGGGATTCTGACACAGATTTTTCTGTAAAAATTCCGTGTAAGACAACAGTATTGAACGATATTGATGCGTTGCCGCTTTCGGCGCTAGAATATCGTCGGAAATGGAAACAAGTACCTGTCAACCGTGTTTCCGCGCGGCGAGAAATGTAAAAGCCCCACAAATCCGGCCGGACAAAATCTTTAGAGGAGGAATGAAAGTAATGTGGTAAATCCTGTTGCGGGAGGTTTTCGCCGGCACATTACCAGTATTTACCTGTGCAAGAATGTCTCGTAAGTCAATTCGATTCCCCTCCGATGGTTCGCCGGTGTTTCCCACTCGACCGCCATTTCTCCCACCAAGAATCTGTCCTGCAAGAATCCACCGCACCGGTACGTAGGAAGGGACGGATCTGCCCTCTTCTCCTTTAGAGTTCCTTGCCTTTATCGGCAAACCGGAGGCCGGAGGACTCCTTTAATACAGGACATGCAATTTGCTGTTCCAACGTCTCGCGACGCGAGAACGTTCTCTGCATCATGTAAAGCAAAAATTAACAGAAATCTATTCATCCTTCTAGTCTAAATCAGTTGATAATAATGTGACGCTATTCTCAAATTTTTCCTATATTTTAGCAATATTACTGGTAAATGCTCTTGCAAAGTCAAAATTAGCAGGATTAACAGGACAGTTATTAATTTTCAGCATTTTGTAATATTTTCTCATAAAAGTATGCGCAAAACAAAAATTCATAGAAACTTAAAATTGATTCCTTTAACAATATTTTTACACATTTCCAATATTTTTACAACTATTCATTTTTGCCATAAATGTGCATGCAAAATAGAAATGACTAGAAACAGGAACGTATCCTTTCTTCTAATAAAATAATTGTAATCGGCTTGAATAATGTTCAACATTGGCAATTGAATTTGCACAAAATCTTTATGCAATATCAGACTTTAATATTCTCGATTCGATCAACTGGAAAAACCTAGTCTAACACTTTCGGTCGACGTGTCTCCGCGTCGCCTAGTTAATTAGAAGAATTAATTTGCATCTATAAGTGTCATAATTAATATGCGTAACCGAGACGCCTTCCTCCGGATGTCGATGCGGTGTCGAAGATGTCGCGATTTTCGGCATTGCCATACGTGTCCCACACCTGCATCTCCGACCACCTACGATGATTTATGCATCGCAATTAAACAATTTCCAAATACAAAAGTTCCATAATTCTTCACATTCTAAGCACGGAAAATTCCACGCGATTGTTATCGTATTGCATTTACATTCAGTCAAGTTGTACATGAAATTTCAATTTTCATATTGAAATTAATCTAAATACATTACAAAAGGAGGTTCAACAAAAAAGAACAGCAGAGATAAATATGTAAGTGACATAGGAGAATAGTTTCTACTATTTCAAATTGCAACTAAATTCTTCAAATTATAAGCCGTTTGAAATAAATTTAAATGGCTTTGTAGAATAATTCCTCAAGGATGCACCTTTGCAATTTTAATAATCGTGAATAGAAAATATTGCAACCCGTCAATTTGACGGGTCTCGTAAACCTAGCGTTAATATTACAAAGAATTCGAGTCCATGAAGGGTTAAAGAATGTTGTTGAACGCGTTACGAGGGCTGTTGCAACCGTGCTGTAGTTTTGTGATAAATGCATAAAATCCGCAGTCTAATCATGAGGTTGGAATGGGCGCTTAGTTGAGGCGAATCGCGACGATCGTTTCCGACGGGAAGTCTGGCCAAAGAGGAAGCCCCGGACTGCGTCAGCAGACGTCGCGTCGCTCTCTACCGTACGCCTTTCGTGCCCGCTCGTGCCGTTTCAGCTGCATTCATGCCTTTTGCATTTGCTCGTGCAGGCTCGCCGACAAAGACCGCCGGCGTGGCACTCGCATCGCATTTTCGATTACCTGTCCGACTCGACTCACTCGTGTCTCACATCCATGTCGTGTTCTATTCTCACTCCGCGTCCTCGAAACGGATGATCTGTATGCCAACGAATTGCCGTGCAACTCACCTTACATCTTATTCTTATTTCTGTAACACGTCGTTTCCTTCGACGCGAACCTTCTCGTTTCGTGGGTCTCACCGATTGTACTCCACTGTAATGCGATTTTACGAGGTCTTGAAAAATTTCCCAAATTTTCTGTACAGTTGCTCGACGTACTTCGGTGTACTTCTCCTAATTGTTTTTTTTTATGGAAATCGTAAAAAATCATACAATAATCTACCTGAGCTTATTGTTCGGAGCAAAGCCAACACTTCCACCCCCCCCCCCAAAAGATAATCACAAGAGAATACAATTGAAGACATTGAAACTAGAACGAATCCAAGTGGACTGTTATCTGATTCTGTCCCACGAAGTTCTAACGCGTTAAACTAACTTTTCGAGTCTTTATTATTTCCATACTGACCATGATTAAACTGATTATGATTGCAGGTTCGCCGGAAACGCACGAGAAGGTCATACTAAGTTTGGTAAGTTTGTCGCATAAAGCGATGAATTAAAGCTGCCAACTTCGAATAATAATGGATGATAATTATAGATTGTTTGGAGAAGTTTATTGCTGGTTGCACGCGGGGGTGTGATCAATATGGTCGCACGTATCCCCAATTCCGGAAGGTCGTGTGATTCGCGACTGGCAAATGCCGCCACACCCTTCTGCTCTGTTTCCGCCCTTCGTTTAGAGAAGTTAACAGCAAATTGGAGCCTTCCTTGCCATTCCTTCCAGTAATTGGCAAGCGATGCACTGGGCGTTTTTCTCGGTCCGGCCCCGATCCGTAATTGCATCCGACCAACGAACGTATCTACTGTGTACACGCATAGATGGAGGCAAGCTATTCTCGCGATAAAACGACAGAGAATCATCTAACTATATTGTTTGTTCACAATTCCTTGTTAAACGGCGATTGAATTCAAGTGAACCTATTGAACCTATTGATCCCTCAATCTACGAATAATTAAAACGTGATATCGATCGTGTCAATTACAATATAGTTGCTCGATCATATTTTAGCTCATGGAGGAAACTTGCCAATATCGGCTCCGAAAGAGATATTTTTGGTCTCCGGAGAAATTTGGTATACGTTTTTGCAAAACGTATACATATTATCGTTATGCATTTTGGAATTTCTAAAAAGTACCATTTTAGGCCTCTATGCTCCGTTTTTTTTTAGATCGATGCTTTACTGTAATTTTTCAGAATCACATCCATTACTTTTCAAGTGACATATTGTACTTCTTAGTCAGACTTAGGTGAGCAACAGGATTATGTAGAGGGTGAGAGAACAGAAGGGTGACTAAACGGAAAATAATATTTGGCTCCAAGATTCTTGTAATACCGTGACCAAGCTACGAATTAAATGGCGCGAGTTTATATTAAAGTACTGTGTCGACATTGTTCATAATGGACTCAGGGAGCGTTTCACGAGACATTTCGAAGATTGCGTCGCCGGGTTGCAGTAAACAGTGCATAAAGAATATCTCCGCGAAGAGAACGGATTGGTAGGCAAGAGAAAACTGGTGGGTCGGAAGTTGGTAGTCATAGTTGCGCCCTGTTATTTCGCGACTCGTAAACGCTGCTCCTTCTTCGCGTTCCTCGTTCTCTTTATTTGGTTGATCCTCTTGCTCCTGGATCGCCGCGCCGCGCCGGCCGATGACAGGTGAAGCCAACTGGTACAAAGAGAAGGGGATCGGAGAACTCCGTTCAACCGGATATAATTGTTGCGCTACTGATTGACTTTTGCCGAGTACCTTTTGTGCGGACCTCGCCGCCTACTTGTCTTCTTGCGTCGACAGGCTTGATTTGTTTTACCTCGGTCTTTTCTATAATAAGCGTTAATTGGAACCGTAGCGCGCCCCGTAAGTAGGACGATGCACCTATTACCCCCGGGTGCACATTATAAATAAATCCTCGAACGTTGATCAGCCGTTTCCCTTTCGATCATACGAATGGCGTTCGTATAGCTTATAGTATATTTGCGAGTTTCAACTTACTGTTCGCTCTCCGAGAGTTTTTCGTGCAACTCTCTGCTAGCATTGTCAACACCATGTACACTGACGATTTTGTCGAGAGTAATAGTTTTCTCTCAGAACATGGATACTCTCACGGATACGTATCTTTAGCCACGAGTAATCATCGGTAACACGTTCAGTAAATAAAAATGAGGGTTGACGGAAATCGATATTCTCATTGAAATCTGAATTTTGAGAAATCAGAGAGAAATTGTAAACTGGATTTCCGTCATCTAAGTCGCAAACGTCATTAGAGCCGACTGGTTCCGATTGATCGGCTTGAACTATCATACCGGGTGATTAGGTATCGCAATGACAAAAATATTCGAAGGGTCCGTCAAGTAAAGAGATCACGCACGTGATCGTGTGTGCGGCGCCGTTCTGTGTTATTAGCAGGTAGCTTGTTAGGCAGTTGGTTTGTGGATAATGGCAGGTATTACAACACGCGACCGTTATTAACCCTTCGATCGTTCTCCCTCGCTCCATTACGACCCCCTTCAATCTATCCTTATTGTGCCCTCTTGGCGCGGCTTGTTCACTCCATAGAGGAGAACACCCCGACGGACAAGATATAAATCATTATTCATAATAAGCTGTCACGACAAAAAACCGGCACAAACAGATCTTAGGCTGCTGCACTAAATGCTCGCCATCGTAACTCTCGCTCCGCCAGATTCTTCGGAACGTCTCGATCGGCGGCGATCAAACGATCTTCGTTTCGAAGACTCCCGTCCGAATAAGAAAATTAAATGTTCTCGAGTCACAGAGGACTATATCTGTAGCGTTAGGTCATCCGGTTTTTGTCGATTCGTCAAAAATAAGGCTAGGCGCTTCACGATTTCACGAAAGACTTCAATCGAGGAAGAATAAACGTGCGTATCAAAAATACGGTTCAAACACCCTTTAAACAACTTTTTCACAAGTGCACCAAACGACTTCAGGATTTATGCAAAGCTAGAAGGACTGGTAATAGTACGTGATGCGGAATGAAGATTTTTAAGAAATTGCACGCGGTCTGAATATTTTGTAAATTTTTGTTACAGGCTCAGATAAAACAGTTGTAAAAATCAATTTTGCACCAAATGTAATTTTTTCAACATTTTCACTGCACCGCATCTAGTAAACTAATTGTTCTAGCTTCGCAAAAGAAACGCAAAAGAAATATATTTGTACAATATATTGCTTGTCCAAGTAATGCGTATATTTTAAAATTACAATTGTCGAAGAATTGAATTCAGCATTGTGAACAGAGCAGAGGGATGTTTGACAATTCCAGGGGTACATTTCTAAGCTAGAAAATTGTCCACATCGATCGTCCACACGAGGGTTCAGCATTGGTCTCGGTGAGGCTCTAGACTGCGGCTCCTGGAGCGTGGAGCTGGAAGAAGGTATCGGTGAACGCGGGTAGAGATTGAGGTAGGGGAGACAACGACAAAATGGTAAAGAGGAGGAAGAGGGGCGAAAGAGGGTGTCGGCGTGGAAGAAGAGAGAAAGAAAGAGAGGAGAGAGGAAGAGAGGAGGAGAAGGAGAGAGAGAGCAACAGGTACATGGTAGGTAGAGAACCGATGAAAGAAAGGAGGAAAGAAACGAGGGAAGAAGGATAGAGATGAGAAGAAAGAGAGTCGAGAAGGAAAACGCGATCTCGAAAGTCAGAGGAGGGAAGAGGAGGACCGTTTGTCGGACATACCTCGGGGCCACCCTGGCGTCTAATTACATGTAATGCTCCCGGCTTGCCAGGCCTCGAGTTGCCGCCAGAGGAGAGCTGGGTGAAAAACTCAGGTCGCGCAACGGCAAAACCATGGCGATCGCGGGGACGCGGTGCTATGTCCGGCACGCTCGGACCCACACGACGAAGACTACTGGGATACACGAGGTGCTGTGCCACTGACGAGGACGCCGGACGACCACGTTCTCCGGGACGTCGATCCTCACGTGCACAGGAATATCGTGTCTTTTCCGCTCGGCCCGCGTCCTGAACCCCTGGAATGCCACCGCCACCTTCGAACTGCTAAAATGAAGACGTGTTCCAAACCCATGTTTCAACGACCCGATTCGATTGGAAGCCCGTAGCTCCCATCCTCGACTCACCCCTTCCTCACCTACGAATTTCCAAAATTCACGTCCCCAATCTTGCGGTAGCTGCCATAGCATAATATTCACAGATTCCATGTGCGATTAAATGAGGAAAACGGGGCAAAAACTGGTTTTTCGTTTGTTTCACAAGGTGTAAGGCTGAAACTTTTCAGAAAGGGTTCTTTTTGGAACGAGGGCCGTTTTTTTGACCCCCTTGACCGACTAGGTTCTTCATCATACTTATCTATATATACTTGTACATACTTCTACATACTCTTCTATATACTCGTTGATCTGTTCCGACCCTACAAAATCTATTGTAATAAAATTTGATTTAGCAAAATCTATTACGACAAAGATGAATTTGTCATGACGGATAATGAATCGTGTCACACACGTGGCGGTCACCGTGTGAACGGATTGTGCTCGAAATCTTCAAGTCTTCCTCGTTATCGTGAAGAAGTTCCGAGACGAAAAAAGTTCAGCAACAGGAACAGAAGGCACGGGAAGAGTGTAACATCGATTTGCCGAAGCAGCAGCAACAACAGCAGCATCTCTGTCGGCTCGCACAGCCGTGGTATGCGTGTCGCCGCAGTGAAAGAGGCGGACGAACATTGTATCGCCTTCGTCTCCAGAAAAATTTCTGACTAATTATATTTGTGCGTGTGTGAACACGTGTTTCACGCTCGCATGGCCAGTCAATGGACGAGAGAGACTCTGTGACTATCGCCGGCGGACAGGTCGGCAAGCACGGTCTGTTGTTCCGACAGCAGCAGGCGACTGGTACACTTCAGAAGAGAACGAGAGGAGATGGAGGTGGAGGCAAGAAAACTCTCCTAGAAGAAGTGCTAGCACCGTTTAAAACCACGACGGCACCCGCGGCGCGCGTTCTAAGTGTAATTACCATTGGCGCAATTAATTTAGTTAAAGAGCCTCCGACATTAATTTACAATGTGAATCTCTCTCGGTCTCGTGTCCTTTTGTCCCCTATTTAATGCCTTCGGGAGGTATCCGCGTCCACATTCCTCGTTCCTGGATAACGACCAATCAACTTCATGCCGTTTTTTCCCCATTTTAGTGTTACAAATTAGGCATTCCAGAACTTTGGAAAAATCGACTTCTCTATTCTGTTTTCTTCGCTCTTTCGACCCCGATCTTTTCTAGTCGCATCTTCGACATTACTTATCCCAAGCTAGTGTAGAAAACTGGGACGTATGTGTCAAAGTTAAATAAGGTTTACCCATTTCGATCAGTGTATTAGTCCAAGTAGACTATAACTTTTTACATATACTATTCAGACAATAAAGAAGTCAGATATCCAAGATTCGGATAATCGAGGTTCTACTGTGCCAGCAGTCAGAACTAGGTGTTACCGATTCAGTGAATAACGATAACGCCTGACTGGAGGGGCAGTTGATGGGATTGGTCAGCCAGCAAATCATGTTTGCGCAGCAGAACTTTTGCAGTGTTAAGTTAACTGTTCTGCAGACAAGTTGACTTTCTTACACCGCGACGCTCAGCGCACGAGCAAGCGCGCTCGCTAAAGGGTATTAAACGCCTTCCCCGTAGACTGGCCGATGATTGCACCAACGACAGTTACTATCTGGAAACTGCCACCTCCCATCAGATAGCAGGAAACAGTGAGCGACTATACAGTTAACCGTAACGCACCGACAAAGTGCATTTTCAACGGCCATTGCAGTCTCGCCTGCCCTCTACTGCGGGCTCACCCTCGAGTTAATGTCACTGATGTCAGTCATCCTATAAACTATGTACAATATACGCGATTCGCAGCGATGTCATTGACATGTTGCTGGACAGTAATGTAATCAAGGTGATAAGAAACACCAGTGATATTTAAGGGGACCAGACAGTTTGAAATTTTGAATACAGCCAATAGACGAATTTGAAAGCTCGAAAGAAGGTCGAATCGCCCGTAGATCCAGTCGATCGGCTTTGCAAGAGGCTGAAGTTGAAGCAGAGGGTCAAATGTACGAAGCAGGAATGGCTGATTAATGGTAAGTGAAGGATACATACGATGTCGTTAAAAATAACGAAACTTTAAACGCGTTTTTCTCGAAACTAGGTTTTCAGAAACGGTGTGCACAATATCTCCGAATCTAACCAACCGATTTCTATGAAATTTGGTACGGATCTTTAGTGTAACATTATTTAGGCATTGACGATCTATTTTTTTTTAATTGTTAACAATTTCGAAAAATATAAACAAAAAACCTTAGAAATTTTTGGTATAGATTCGATAGATCAACAAAAAATAGTTGCTATTTTTATAATTTTCACAAAAAACGGAAATATTAGACCGTCAATGCGTAGAGAATACTGTGTACTTTTAACCTTTTTTTGATTTTTTGTTGCAGCTAATCCTGTTCGGCTGGAATCGTGCACACCGATAATCAATTTTAAAAAAAGTTATGTAAACGATAACGGAAATTTACTGTCGAAAAGTTGAATAATACCATTTTTTTAATGTTGTTTCATGTACTCCATAATGTGCTAAAATAAACCACAAAAACTTATATCAATCAAATATGTACTTTTCTTTTTATTGTTCCACCAAGTCATTAGTCATTTTTAGACTCGTCAAACTGTCTGGTCCCCTTAATATTTTGCTGTTGACACCCCAACCATAACAATCAGAAAAGTGGTACTTGGATAAAATTCTGGTACACAGAATATGTTACGATATACGTTTTAACTCATAATTTGATTGTATACTCGACTGTTATTTCAGGATTGCAAATATTCCACCAATGAAACGGTTTCTAAGAGTTCTTGACTCAGGAATAACTTTTGGATTTCAGTCAAATCTGTCTGATATTTATTATTTTCAAGAAGCTAGAGCGTCCTTGATTAATTCCTGTCTTGATCCTGAACTGCTGTACAATTTCATTGTACTTTTGTTCAATCAGTTGTTTAACAAATAATTCCTAAGATAAGTGATTGATTGAAGTTGTAAGCATATAGTTGAAATAAGAAGTATGGTTGATGGAGTCTGTGGTTCACATGACATAGAGAATGAACGATAGGTACAACTATTTCATGCTGAACATTTATTTTACGAATGATCTTATAAGTAGTTAAACCATTGAACGAGTACTTCAGAATTGAATTGTCAATGTCACTTATATTTGTGCGAAAGTATTGTTACAGCAGTTTACGGGCCCAACATATGTATAACTGACATTGGCATGGGGTTTGGCTTCCTGCCAAAGTTTGTTCTTCTGTCCTGGCCAAATGATTCTGAGTGACTTGTCGACAGTTTTTCGTTATCCTACGACACCCGAAAATACTTCAGTTCATAATTTGGATCGTGCGAAACATTGTCGCGCACTTGTTGTTCATTCGCGAGAACAGCAAACTTCCATTTTTTCTATTTTTAATGCATATGCTTTGTTACATAGTGACATCATGATCTGTGATTATTATAATTTATCTTGACGTGTGTTGGTATGTTCATTTTGCTCCGAACCGAGGTTTCCTCGTTTCGTTGGCGACACAGTGCTCAGTTGATTACAATATCTGAATTTGTTAAGTTGTGATCGATTTAATTTACCAGAGCCTGGCAACTTTAAAGGAAATATTTTGAAGATTAATAAATTATATCAGACATGGAAGAAGACGGGGATTACATAGAAGAACAAAGGCCGGAAAGGTCCAAACGCTCTAAGAAACATCATAAATCAAGAATCGAGAAAAGTTTGACAAGTAGTAAGTGACTAATATACATTGTTAAGAATAAATTGAAATTGTTCAGCATGGATTTCACATAGTTCTGGTGGACCTAGTAGATTTTGTAAATGTAGTGGACACGTTTGTAATATATATTTTCAGTTGAGTTGTATCGTAAAATAAGAATACACCAGGAAAACTATTGTTATCTCTGGATAGGACGGGGATAAAAATATCCATTTGCTATATTTGCTTTTTGCAGTCTGGCGTAAAATTAAAGCACGATTCAAAGGAACACAGAGCGAGGAGTCAAGCGACGAATGCAGCTCCTGTAAGTAATTAACCAATTAAAAATCTTCATTAATTACTTATTAAATCGTGCGGTTAAACAGAGAGAAATCTATTGAGGACATCAAAATACAGGTGAACCTTCTGTAGCGATATCATGTAAAAGATCTATTTTTTTAAACAATAAATTGCAATCAATTTATTTGAAAGTCCTTGACCTTTCATTTGTCATATTTAGAAGTACTTTTCAACAGAAGGATTGAAGAACAAAAATACATTAAAAGCATAAAAATATTTGGGAGAATATTCTGTGTCCATATTATAGGAGAAAGTTTATTTATTTCTGAAAAAATAAACAGTATTAAGTATTTATTATAAATTCAAATGATTCTTGCCGAATTTATCAGAAGTTACTGCGGAAATAGCGGCACGAATTATCTACTCCTGGAAATATGAAAATAGCCATTACACGTAGTGGCAGAAGGCTGAAACTAGTAGACAAACGTTACCGACAGTAGTTTAGTTTCTGAAATTTATTGTGGCGCCACCAGTGGCAATCTTGTGACGGTTGTCGATAATGTAGGCAGATGTCGATAATCTGAATCCCCATTTTAATATTGATTAGTTGTAAATTTTGTAAAATAGATTTGGTCTCGTTGTTAATCGATATTAAAATAGTGATCCACATTATCGACTTCCGTCTATATTATCGACATTCGCCACAAATCTTTGGAACCCGATGTTCCAAACTTGGAACCAGATGGCGCCATTACTTTCTGCCTAAAATAAAGTATAAGTTCTGTTCCATGCTAAACTTGAGTATGCTCTGTCTCTGTCTTAGACCATATATACCTATAGACCCGGCATAGGTATAGTATGTGTATAGGAAAACATTAGACCATATATACTTATAGACCCGGCACAGATAATTTTCCCCTCGGCAAAGATAAAGTACACTGTGACGTCATATTTTCAAAAGATGTATAAGCTATGCTCATCGACAGTGCCTCAGCTTGGCTTATAGGGGGGTGAGGGGGATCAGCGGGTGCACATGCGCGTAGGTACACAGTATACGGAGAGAATGGACAGGATAATTTCAAAGAATTTAGCATTGTATCATGAAATAATCAATTATAAACTGTATTTGAGATACAGATGTTTATTCTATATGTTTTATTAAGGTATTACAGTAGTATATATGGTCTAAGGTTGCCGTGTCAGCCATTTTGAAATTATCTTAAGATTTATCTTTTGACGTCACAGTGTACTTTATCTTTGCCGAGCTGCATTCTCGGTTTTCCTATACACATACTATACCTATGCCGGGTCTATAGGTATATATGGTCTAAGAGGAAAACCGAGAGTGCAGCTCGGCAAAGATAACGTACCGCGTGACGTCATAAGATAAGTCTTAAGATAATTTCAAAATGGCTGAAACGGCAGACCGACGCCGACACTACGCCATTATACACCCGGACCATAACCTGAACAAGTTCGTTTGCTCCAGTTTGCTCAAATACAGTTCATAATTGATTATTTCATGATACAATGCCAAATTCTTTGAAATTATCCTGTTTATTCTTTCCGCGTACTGGGTAGATGGCGCACCCGCTGATACCCCTCGCCCCCCATATAAGCCAAGCGTAGGCACTGTCGACGAGCATAGCTTATACATCTTTCGAGAATGTGACGTCACGCGGTACTTCATCTGAATTCATCTTTGCCGAAGGGAAAATTATCCAAAAGTGGTGGCAGAAAAGACATCGGGCGTGAGCATTCTCATTTCCTCTCTGCTTGAACATTCTGATATCTTCAGCCTACTTTTAGGCCCTGAAATAAATCCGTCAGATTCTTCAAAGAAACTTTCAATAAGAGAAAAATGTTTCGACAAAACAGGGCATTTAATGACGTTGAAGCCATAGTTATATCGTCGAGTACAATAATGCTTTCCAGGTCAAACCTCGAAACTTATCAATTCCAAAGCAATCTGGCTGTTCTCCAGAGCCCTTCGCTCTTCATTTGTGTTTATTGACGTGTTATCCCAATGTATATTTACGCTCCACAATATAAATAGTAAAAGAATGATCAAATTCTTCGAGATGTTCAATCTTGTAGAAACATAGTGGAACACCTTGTGAAGAAACAGTAATCTAAAAGTAACTAAAACGTGGAATAAAACTGCTACGTGCACTATCCTGTATACGGCATTAACTTGGTTCTTCACAAAACATAAACTAGTTAATTGCAAAACTTTTCGCGGACGAACGGGGCGATAAGGTATCAAGTGAAGTCATGGTTGTAGACAGCTTACACACGGAGAGGTCATTGTCGGCTATTGCGGAAGTTCGTATCAGACTTCGCGAAGCATATTGTCTGCAGATTTCGAAGTAGAAAGGAAGTCGACGCCTAAGAAGATTTTAATCTGTCACTTCACTTATTTAATACACTCATACTACCATAGAAACGCAAGAGCAAGTTCATCGTTCTCAGAAAATAGCTGTTTCATCTGGTTATTTCGTATCTCTATGCTCATATTATAATTTTTCTATGCGTTAAAATTTAAAAATCCAGATACAGGACTTTCTTTTTCGCTAAAAAAACTTAAAAAACTCAACTTGAAGCATTTGTAAAAATCCAACGAATTAAAATATACTTAAACAGACGAAAAGAAAAAGTATAATGATGCGTTAAATTCCAAAATACCGATGAACTTAATATAAGTTCTCATTAACATCGTTGCACAACTGGATATCATCGATCGCGCTTTCCACCAGTTGAAAAATGGTTTTAATAAAATTCCCCTTGCGATAGGAGAGATACGCAGAGAAACAGAGAGCTCGCGAGAAATTTTCTCTGAATTTTAGTACGGTGATATTTACCACAATTTATTCAAATCTGCTTCGTTTTACAGAAACGCGGTGTGCACGCGATGATTATGAAAGTTCCGGGGAATATCTCTGTTCGGGTTGGAACAAATGAGTGTGTACCGAATTCTTTGGCGGCTACGAAACCTCCGGAAAAACGAGTGCGAGTAACTTTTCGACGTCGGGACGCGTATAAAAGGTTCCTTAAATTGGAAGCGAAGATAAGAGGAAGACAGATTGATATAATTTTGGAAAGGCTTTGACTGCCGTTATCTCCGTAAATCGTCGAGATACAGACCGGAGTTGTTTCGAGAGTTTGTATAATGCCTCTGAACAATTTACCGGCTTCTTTGTAACAGAACTGTCTCGACTCCCGCGCACCTTTCGGCTCAATTTAGTCGAAACACAATTTTTCGCTTTTACTACAAGGTGGCTTGTTTTTAACACTATAACTACCGGATGAGTCAAAATGACTTGCTCCTGATTGGTTCTTTTGATGAAGCACATAAACAAAACTAATACGAAAATAGTACTGAAGAAAAAAAATTGTTTAATTTACTTCTTCATAAGTGCTTCATTTCAGGTATGTAAGTCGCGTAGCTCATCTAAATGGAAAAGAACGTCGATTTCGCGCTTTGTATTTTGAAAACGAACTCTAAACCATCGATGACTACCCTGAATCCCCTTAATTTCAGACCTAATTCAGACCTATATGCTTCCGATGGCAATCTAACGGAAAAATTGCAAGGATACTCATAAAAAATGGGGAATTGTAGCTCGGTGTTGTCTGGTCTAACTTACTGATATTTTTAGTTCGGAGTGAAGTTTGCTGTAGTTGCACTTGAAACGACACACCCCGCGCATCGGCAATGCACTTTTGCAAACGAAAGGCACGCTCTTCCTTTTCTCTCATTCAGGAGTGCTCGGAGCACAAGCAATTCTCTGCAGGTTCGATTTCCTTTCTTTTCACCCTTGGATTCTTTTGATAACTGGAAAACCTGGAACAACAACAGAAGAAAGGGATCCGTTCGACATAAATTACGAAGCTAACGTCGCTCGAGAATGTTCTCCTCGACTTAATCGTTGGCTTGCTGGTTATTATTGCTGGTTAAGTAGTTGTTTAACTATTGTGGAAATAAATTCTGTGCCATTTTAACACTTAAACGTCCTTATTGTTGTCGCTTGGACAGTGCTGAAAATAAAACGGACATCTAAAACGCGCCAGTTTCAGAGTGGAAAAAATCTAGTTGCAATAATTATCATTAAATGCTCATTACAGTTTTCATAATTTTCTTCCTGTGATATTAACTTGGCGAGCTTCTGACGTTCGTACAAATTTGCAGCTTCCCAAAACGATTAATAAAAATGGAAAATGAGGCAGAATTTCATTTTTCTGGGTCCCGCAGAAGAAGCTGCACACGCGCAATTAATCTGAACCGCTGTCGCAAAAGACTGGAGAGATATTTCGGAGACGCGTGTAAATAAATTATGATACACTGCAAGGAATTCGGGGATAGTTTCGAGGTTTTCCTTACATTCGAAACGTGCAGTTTATTCGGAACTCTCGCTTCCAGACCATTTGTCCCACTTCCTGCTGCAAGTTATAGGAGACTAATGAAATATGTCTGAATCGCGTAGAGGGCACAGTCTGGGATACGAACGTGACTACAATTATCAGTAACCATTCCAGGAATGTTTAATTATACTTTGTTATTCTTCCTGGTAATCCGCCTGTGTCAAGTTATCTGCACCGACGAGAATTCTGCTACTTATCGATAGAAACAGTAAAAATCGATTACCACGTCTCTCATCGAGCCTTTTTCATATACATACATAAATATTGCAGATTTAATTATTATTTATAACACATCATTCTTGTCTCAGCAACCAAGTTTTGTATTCATTTATTAATTAATCTCGAGACACACAATCTTCATGATAGTCTTATGGATGAGCGGTTCGCAAGTACGCGCGTATATTGGACAAGATCTGAGAAATTTTTTATTGCAGAATATGTAGATTTAATCACATTATTGAAATATTTACAGAGTGCTGCATGCTGAACCGGTTATTGGAATTCTAAAGATGCGTCCATGGAAAATTAATAAACATATACATTTGCTGGATAGTTGCCATGGATGCATTAATATTTCCCAAATTTAGAAAATGTATTCGATGGCTAAAAGTTTCTGGCACACTGATTAATAAATGGCCAAGCTAAAGCTTATCATTAAAGTGGCTGTAAAAACCGATTACGAAGAAAAGGAGGAAGGTTCTAAACAACAGGGTGAACAAACGCGTATTAAACTCGGGGGATCGCAAGTGACATTCGTTGCTCTCGTGTTGTTAATCATCCCACTCCAGCGACATATAACGAGAGATAAACGATCTTTGAGCGTCCGATGTTTTTCGTAAAGATTTCGACTGTCAAGAAGATTTATCGCCGAGTGTCGTTCCCTAGTCAGCACAATACGTTTCCAACGACTGCTTTAGGCAAATCTTACCTAGCAGATACTAAGACGTGCAGTTCAATCTCTGCGAGAAAAAGCTTCGAGAAAAAATTCATAAATTGGACGCTGGGGTCTAATCTGTGTCCAATTTTAATGGACCGAATTATGAATGTGTAACAAAGAAACTTCTCGCTTCGGTTTATCGATTTACGTGGTTTAGCCACACCATCTGCTTCCAGACGACGACGTGCAATACGGAATCGCCAGATTAAGACTTGTCTCCCCACTCTACCTTCCCCTTCTACGACGCTATTCCCCCATCTTACCGCCACGGCCCGGTCAGACGACGCGCTTCGTCTCTGTCGTGTATGTGTCACAATGTCACGTGACTGATTCGGCACTGGCAGAGAGAGGGTATTCACAATTATAAAATATCAAATCGTTCAATCAACATCAATTTCATTAAAAGCTATACATATTATCACTAGGAAAATTTTCAAAATTGAAGATCTCAATATATTGTATGATTTCTCCTCTATTAAAATCATTAAGGGAAGAAATAACGTGTAATCAATTTGGTTTCTATTTCTTGCGATCGATGCAGACAATTTTTATTTTGCATAAAGATCCGCAGTCTAATTAATCATTATTACACCGTAGATTCGTCCGAATGAATGCGGTGTTCTAGCACAAAGAAAATATTAATGATTTACATTGTAAATTTTAGAAAAATTCGCACGAAGTTCCCAATGCGTCGTTGTATTGGCAGTTGCGCATCAAACAAACACAGGCCGATTGAGAACGACCATCGGAACGTATGATCTGCGTTATAGTACTCGGCACGATATGGATTGACGTGTATCAAAACGTATCCGCTGGCGACCTCCAGACCGCAACTCCGAGATCACGTTTCATAGAACATGCTGAAACTTCCATATTGGTCTTTACTATGCGAATAGAAGCGACTCGTGGGAATATTACGCTTGGATAAAATCGACGAGCCTGCAACAAATTCGGGAACTTCCAAAGCTTTGCGAGCTCTAAGAGCCGGTGTTATTAAATTTTTAATTACACATGCTATGCATGTATTCTATCAAGAAGTACTTTAATATATCATTGGAAAATGTGTTACAGTTCATTCCCTCACGAAAATAATTTCATTAATAAAACGACAACTGCACAGTTGAAATTCGTAACGTTCAACTTTTTCAACTTTACATGATCAAATACGTTGGTGCCTAATCAATTACTACACATTTAAGTATTGTGTGAGGTATTATATCAATTTCATATCCATAAAATGAACAAAATCATGTAGGTCGGAAGAAATGTTTAATTTCCGAGTTAAACTAAACTGCAAAGGGTTAAAAAAGAAGTTTGTCTACCCGAAAAATAATTAATTCGCAAATAGATAATTCGCCGGAGGGTCGAGGCGAGACGAACAGCTGGCGGAGCAGTTGACAGGTTTTCCAAAAGGCGTCTCACAGAGTACATTTATAATTCGTGACGTCACGTTAACGGACGGCGACTTTCTGTAATAGAATTTCGGATGCAGGCAGTGCCTGGGCTAATTTCCAACGCTACCCACTAGCCTCCTTTAATTTCTCTGATCCTGAGCAGCAAAGTCGTAGCCTACTGAGAGTCCTCTGATGGTGGCATGCCGGGTGCCCGTGGCAACAAGTTGCCTAGCAACAGTAAACCTCTTACATCCCCCGCTGGTCACAGCACAGTTGCTGACGCCACCGTTGCTGCTGTCTTATCATTCTCTCTGTTCTTTCTTCTCTGTATACATCCTTCTGCTATCCGTGCCACGCTCCTCCTGGAGCATAACCTTCTCGAAGATGAGGCTCTTCGCTCCTCGGGACAAGATGATTTCGGGCGGAATCCAAGTCCCCGGGATTTCATTCCTTCAGGAACGAAGATCCTTCTGACCCATCTACCGTTCTGAATATTCGGACAGATTAACTTAGCTGGCCGCTTTATCGATATTCCTCGACAGCGACCCGAACGTATTTCGTCCGGGGCCAAACTGTAAGGGGTGGTTCTGTTTCTCCGACTATGGGTCTCTCGGGAAGTCTTCGCGGAAGCTAAGAGACCTGAGGGCCATTTCCGAATTAGTCTTATTTGTATCCACCGGGTGTTGCAAGTTCGTTCATTCGACTCTGCTCGAATCCGCCCGATGCGAGTTTAACTCGTGTTATTGCCCGCGCGGAATGAACTTTCGAATTCATCGTGAGTATCTTCTGGGGTAGAAGCGCGCGATTACGGAAGCTGATTATTGAAATTATTCTAACTTGTAATATCAATTGTAATATTATTCGGTCAGTTATCTTCAATATTTTCCTCCCAGCTATTAATAGACTGTGGATTTTACACATTTGTAGCAAAAAAAACGTGGTAATAATTAGTTGATCACGATCAGTGAACTCATTCGAAAAATTTCAATATACTGTTGCATTATTTCCAGCTTTCCACTATTATTCAGGAAAGAAATAAATATCTATGTAGCTTGGAAATAATGCAGACAATTTTCGTTTTACAGAATTAGAATCCATCATTTAATTATTATATCCATCACAAATAATTTGTACTTAATCAGACTTACATGTATTTCCAATAAATCAGAACACATTTATATTTGCAACCGAATGAATTCATGTTACAACGCGATATAAACACGTTTCCGGGAAAATTATTGAGTTCACTAATTTTACAAAGGCATACAAACGTATCAGCGTTACGGTCGGATAGTTCTGTTGACGTGGATATTTTCCAGAAGAACGTGTTCGATGGTTAAACGTTTGTAGCACACTAATCCGAGAATAGTCGAACGCCACGCGAAGCGGGCATTGTGTTTAATGAAAATCAAATAAAGAATAGTTACATAGTGATATTAGTCTGCGAGCGATGCACTCGTCCAGCCATAAAACTAGCTTCCTCGCGGCGCGTACGCAAATTCCAATCCACCTAGCCATCCAACCATCCACCAATCAGTTGCATCCATTATTTGTTTTCCATCCGTTCCATTTGCAACATCCCTTTTTCGAAAAGTTAACAGCCTCCTCGGATAAACAGCGAGCTCAAATACAAGAGGTATTAACCGAAGTACTGTACAGACTAGGATTTTCGATTCGACTGTTGGCTGTAACCTCATGGTATTTAAACCGTGCATGCGTCCCGAGTATGGCAGCGATAAAACGTGGAAAGGAGGATGTGCACGCGTTGGTGAAATATCTCGTTCGAGATGCGTATTTTTTCAGAAAAATTGTTTATACCGTATTGAATGTAACAATGTGAAAATTAATTGAATGGGTGTCTGGAAGAAGGGCCTATGGCAAATTATTAAAATTTTATGGGAGCGCAATTTTGCCAACTTTTTTCAATTTAACCAGCTAAAAATGACATAAGCCCTTCTTCCATTGGAAAAAGACTGAAAACTGAAAGATTTTCTTACGGCTTGTTTTTTTAAATGTTAAAGCAAAATAATAATATAGAATAATAATTAATAGCATTTTGGTCGACGAAATGGCTGTCGCTAACAAAAACACAGATACTTTTCCATTGCAGGAACGTCCATGCGTGCGAGAATTATTTCTGAGAGCGAAATTGTGCCCAGCCCGGTCGGTTTACGGGCAAGCTCCACTGATGGTCCGAGATAAAATCCATTTAGCTAAGAAATGCTCCGGAGAAAAATTCCGCGTGGCCGAAAGAGTCGGCCGGCCTTCAGCATCGAATGAACTGATTATAGGGCAATGGTGCAATTTTTTCCGCTCGTCCATCCCTTATAGGGGTTTCGCCCTACTTATTCTCCGCTGGAGGTATGGACGAAAGCCTGAGGCACTCGTCGGGTCGCCATCCAACCCGAAACGACACTAAATGTCTGCTTGAATTTTCGCGGGAGGACAAGTTTAAGGTTATACAACGCGACGAATGATCATTTTCATAATTTTCCCCGAGAACACGACGTAACAGTTATCCTGTCGCTCCTCGCACCATAAACCCGATACCGTGTCGATCGTAATTCCTTTTATACTGGAGCTAATCGACAAAATGGGTTCCAAATTTTTTCAGTTACGTCTATTGAGATTGTGCAACTTGAATCTTTGTATATTGATAAAAAACACAACAAAACGGAATAATAAATGTATTCTTGTCATCGTTATAAAGTAATGTGAAATAGTCACTTTTGAAAATGATAACTTGTGTTGTTTAAACATTTTTTTGACTATCTAACTCTTTTTGAATGAAGGTTGAAAGATATATTATGTCTGTATTTTTTATAACAATCCCACCCGTCTGTTACCTGTTGCCTGAAGTTGCAAATGTTTGCGCAATTCGTGTATCCGGATGAGAGTTCAGAGAAATATAAAAAATCTAGCGATGGCAATTATAATTTTAAGCTTCCCCTAACTACATATTTACATGAAATGATAACAACGGGGAAAACAGCAGAAAAATGTGAAATCTAGAGGGATTAAGAAGCAACGGGTTAAACACTAAATGCTAATGCACTCATCACCGTGGAGGATGTATCTGAAAAATTTAATAAAACATTTTACTTAAACGAACTATTTCTCGTCGCGACGAACAAAATACTTGCACAAGATTCTCGGTTGGTCCTCGACTAATTAAATTGCTGGCTTTCTCCGTACACTCGCAGATATTGGTATTCAGGAATATCCACGACGTGAATTTAGTCGAAATTAATTACCAGCCAGCAGAATACATTGAGAAATCTAATAATAATTCGATAAAATGCTGCGAGAGCAATTTACAAGCTGAGAAAAAATTATTTTCCGTAGATCCTATTTGGAAAAAAACCGAAAATAAATTAGGAGGTTAATTGAAATGAATAAATGTACTTAACGGCGAAATATCTCGGATGAATTGAGAATTCTGAAGAGGGGATTTTTGAAAGGGGGGATTCCTGAGGTCGTTTGAAGTAACTTTTTCCGTTGCGAAATTGTTCTCCGCGGCTTCGTTGAGGAGTTATTAACGAAAAACGCCGACCAATCAGAGCGCGGCTATTGCGGAGGGTTTCCGGTTCGGCCAATGCCGCGTTCAACGGGGCGTGTGCTCTGATTGGTCGGCGTTTTTCGTCGATAACTCCTTAAAAAAACCACGGAGAGGATTTCCTGAAAGGAAAAAGTTACTTCGAAGAATCTCCGGAATTACCCACTTTAAGGAAGTACAATATTTTTGGTACTTTGCCATACTACCAATCACGGTATCCCTCAAGGGATACCGTGATTGGTAGTATGGCAAAATTGGACACGCCTCTTTCGAAATACAAGCAATGACGAGTCAACAGCATTTTATTTCATTGTAACCAGCTTAGATCCACTCGCAAGACAATCGCAATCGGAGCGAAGATAAGCTTGCAATTTTCTCACGGATCCGAGCCGAATGGTACGAGGGCAATTCGATTTTCTCCCGCGACTCATTCGAAATCTATCGGTTCGTAGAATTGTAAAACGAGCATACGGTCATAAAATTGAGTCTCCCGCGTAGCGTGCATCGAATGCGTCGAATATCCATTTTAACGCTTGTGACAGATACATTATTGGTTTAAGGACGCGGAACTTGACGGGAACTCGATACCGGACTAACTGCACGGATCCCGCAAAGAGGTTCGATGTCGCTGCTATCGCAACCTGACGCGACGCCGATTTTTCTAGATTTCGCCGCGATTTAATTACTTACGGGGAAACATACCGGAGCGATAACGGTGAATTCTAATGGGACACGTGATCAAGTCAAAATATCGATCGTCCAAACATTTTACACTTTGTTAGTACGATCTTTCTATAAAATAATGGTATTATTAATTAATTATACAGAGTGTCGCCGATCTGGTGGTACAAGCTGTAAGGAGAAGTTACATGAAAAAATAAATCGAAAAGGAAGAATCATTTGTTCAAGTGAAAACCTCTTTATGCGCACCGCGTACACAATTGTTGGGCAGTGAATGAGTCTGATTCGTCACGCTCCGAAATGAAACGCTATTGGTACAGCATTGGTCTGTTTTCTTTTTGTTTGAGACGTCGTTCAGGTATTTGGCACAAATTTTCAATAAATACCACCCGAAGAACATACGAACAACGTTTCCTTGTTTTACTTACTTATTATCCTTAAACATTGTATGTATATTTGCAATTATCAGCAGTGAAAATCTATACAGAAATTTCGGCTGAAACCATTACCGAGCCAACGTTAACAAAAATTTCGGTATCACGGAAAAATTCAGCTGCAGCACTTGCGTACATTACACCGACGACAATCGCGTGGATTGAAAATGTCGACATCGCGAAAAAATTCATCTGCAACCAGTTGCGGAGATTGAAACGACGAATTGGAATACGTATCCAGTATTTTTCCGTGCAGCATTACAAAGTTCCGAGTAAATTGGTGATTGCTACTTTGGAGTGATTCGTTGTTCGCGATATATTTCAAGCAACAGCCGGCGGTAACAAGCTAGGCGCGCAAAGAAAATATGAAAAGCGGTCCTCTAGGCGCCACTCCAACAATGTCCAACCGGTGAGAATAATTGCTCGGGGATGAACTTCCCGGCACACATGTGCTCAGCTGAACATCAACAGTGAATTTCGCATTTGACCAAGCAGAGTTGACTTTTAAAGTATCGCACACGTTGGAGGAAAACTTTCTCCCGAGTGTCTGAAAAGAATCGACGTGTGTTTCGCTGGTGCTGCGCTCGAGGTGTTTGTTGCATAGAAATCTGGGAGGTGTTCGCGACGACGCTTTTTAATAAAACATTATTGACACTTAATAAACAGTTTACGAGCGCGAGTAGATCGGGCGCCGCGCCACGCCGGCCGCGTTATAAGTCGGCTATACTACTTGCAGCTGAGGTCAACGGCGACCTTATTGTTACATCTGCAGCAGTAATTTTATCTCTATTAAAAAATATTTGAAGTGTTCGGAAATAAAGTTCGAATTAAATTAGAACGTGCATATCTCGGTCTTCTCTTTCAGTTGATCAATTTCGAGAATGAATTATATTCAAGGTTCAAATTATATTTCGAGCTTTAATTGCAAACATCATGATCGACTAAACAAACGCTGAAAAACGAATAAAAAGTTTTAAACCTTTCGACGATAAGATTTAAATTAAATTGGTTCTTGAAATTATGAGGGCTGCTTATTTCCAAGTATCATCGTCAAATGAAGATGGAAACGTAAATAGACAGTACGAAACGTTCGAATGTGGGATTTAAATTAAATTAAAGTGTGCGCTTTCTCCATCTCGGTCAACTCTTCGTTGTTACTTGAAATTGCAGTGGCTGTCGATTTTTTCGCTCCGCGATCTCTCGAACCGTTGGATCGATACTAACAATCGCGATTTTTTTTCCAACTGGAACTACAATATGCTGCGATAGGTGTACGGAACGTCCATCAGGAGGAAAGTACACGCGAAAATGTCACCTGGGACAGTAAATGCGGCCGCCTTCCGGGAATTTCACATTCCCTTTTTTTTCATGCTGCTGGACAATGACTCTGGACGGAAACTACATATGTATAATCCATTTTAGTCGGGCCATCCGTCAATTTCCTGTGACACGACGTACAATGTCTTTCTGCTATTTCAACGTTCTATCTTTGCCGAGATAACTGCCGCTGCATCCTCTATCGACGTATTCCTGCGATTCGTGTATTTACAAATAAAGATGCCAACTCTGAAATTCATATCGAAATAGGAACGTAACGTTGCCATAATAAATTGAGATTATTCAGTCGCTTGAACTTATTCTGCACCGTCAAATTCATGGACTGATCAACAACAATTACATTGGTTAAACTTTACCTTGCGTAACCAGAAATTCTTACCTTGTTCTTATGTAATCCTAGAAGATCAGTGGTTCAAAAATTATGAGTGTTGAAAGCTGAACGATTTTCAGTGTTTTTGACAGCAGAAGCGCGCGGTGATGTCGATAGCCAACATAGCGGCGCTCTTACCTGTCAAAAACGTTGAAAATCGCTCAACTTTAAACACTCATAACTTTCGAACCACTGATCCCCTAGGATTGAAAAATCTGCGGGATTTTAAATCTATCATAAGAATCGAATATCTCTTTAATAAAATAATAAATAGATAATAATGTGTATAAGTAATAAAGTAGTGATTGCTTTTTAGAAACGAAGGAAATAACGTCAAATTGATATAAGGAGGGGGTTGAAATGTAACAGTGACCTTGAACTGCTGCAAACGCACTCGAAGACCCTACTTAATTCGAATTTGTCGAGAAGAGAAACTCGTACGGTCTTAACTTGAGGGCAATGTTTATTGTGGTTGGTCCGCATATACGTTCGCACAATGATCCTTAATAATCAAATGGAAATTGGCGTACCGATTCGATGTAATCTGAGGGTGGATATGATTGGTGGTGTTGAGGGTGTCGGGACGCGGATATCTGGGGAAGACACTCGTGATTGCAGAGTCTTCGTGGTATTGTAGGAACAGGTCGCAGCCACTTGCGGTGACTAGCGATGGGTATTCAAGTCACTCGAGCATGTTCGAACCTGTATTAACCCCGAGATGTTCGAACATAATTTAATCGGTCGGCTTCTAGCTCGAGACGTCCGAGCGGGACGTTCACAATTAACTCCACGCCAAACAACACGTCACGAGAAATCATAAAATTATTTGTTCACTGAAAACATGTATGTACAACTAGACACTTGCAGAGTTTGGCCACGTGTTCACATTAAAATAATAAATTTTTGTATGCAAATCTCGGAACATCGAATATGTTTTATGTTTTTATGAAACATTCACGCACATTTGTTTATCGTTTACACAGACGAGAGAGAAAAAATGATTAAGATTAAAAACTTTCCAGGAAAGATAATTGTTTAAAACCGTCTTGGCTCTTTAAAAATTGCTGAGGTGTATTTAAATATTTATGATACTATCCAAAAATATATCATTCTATTTGAGAGGGTTTTATCATGTTTTAATGAGAGAGTCGTCGAGATTATCTTATTTCTGGCATTCTAAGCCGGATTTCTCCTTTTAGCCCAAATAGAAATTCATTTGTCAGGAAACAGGAGTCGATGGGGGACATTATTCCAGCCGGCCTTGTCGTCTCTTTCGGGCGCACAAAGGAAACAGAGAATCGGGAAAACAAGGGCATATTAGAACGGATGGTAGTTAAAGGGACGAAGGATTCTGGTTCCTGTCCAAAACAGATATCTGACACGTTTTGTGTACCGCTTAGGACGATTCTGCGGCGGTTTCATCTCGCCTTGAGATCTGTATGCGGTACAGCGCGTTTCGAATTTCTATGAGAGTCCATCGCCGCACAAAGAGAATTGTTCGTTATCTAAGAAACCATCGAGTCCGATTCCCGTATATGCTTACAGTCTATAAGTCTCTGCACTTGAAACCGTTTTAATCACGATTCGGACCCGTCCGACCAAGGATAGCGGGAAATTATTTGAACAAAAATAAAACGAAAGAAAAGATTACAGTTCGGGCATACGTGGCGAAGACATTTCGATTTAAACGTTAATGCGAAATGTGTGTCACCTAGACTGCTTAATGGAATTTTATACGCTTTACTGTTGTTGCGCTACTGAAATATTCACGTCGGCCGCCACTTTTCACAAAACTTTTATTTTCGAAGCCATGTCGGACTCGCTTTCGATTATCCACGAAACATCCTTTGCCATTTCTATATATACTTGTGTATACGATGTATACGATTGTATTACGATTTCAACATTATTTCATAATATTTTTTCTTAGCTGAAACAATGCATTTTGTAGTCCATCGTAAAATGTACAAATTTTATTTTTGGCTACTTCAATCTCTCCAGTACTGTCATTCGAATAAAATAACAAATCAATTGTTTTCGCGTGATCGTTCTGAAGAGAAATTTTACTTTGATCTACGAATCCGTGATTGTTCCATTTCGATGCAGGTCATGCGATTTCTACGAGATGCACAGATCGCCGAGCGTGTCTCGAAGATGTCGCGTGTTATGATAGCATTGTTCTACGAATCGGACGGACGGTGTCTAACGGCATAACGAAGCCGATGCACGGTGTTAATTGCTCCTTGCTCACTGGTTCGCTTCTAGAACAATATGACTGCATTTCTGAATGCAAATAACATCTATGCGCAGAACACGAGCTGTCCCTTTATACCGAACGAGTATGCACACTAACTTCGACTTCCGGAGCTGTCAGTGTTAGTGACTACTTCCTGATAGATTAATTTTTATTGTTGGGTTTAACAGGCTCTTTCTCTGGTACATCAATTGTATTTGTCATTTTGAAATTCCTGTGTGATATATTATTCTAAATTTCGAAAATTAATTATTGTCATGTGCCAACGATTAAAAATTAATTAAAAAGTGCCTGCAAAAATTTCGACACAGGCCTACTTTTTCACTCTCAGCGATACTTGAAACACGTTCCTATGTTCATGTAATGTAATATTAAATTATAAATATCTGAAGCATAAGTTACTTGATTCCAATTTAATTTTCTACACTAGCCTGAGCTGAAGTACAGAAACCTAAAACAGTCGTTACTGCACTGATTGCTGTAGCAGCTTTCAAAATATTGAAGACGTTTTACGCGATATGTGAAATTAGTTTTCTAACTGAAGTTGTGAATGCAATTAAAACTTCGGACAGTAATGTGGTGAAAGCGTCCTCTGACATTATCGAATAATATCCTGTATCAAAATTGCACGTACACGTTCCGAAATACGAATAATTCAGTAGCATATGGTATACCTGTGTATTCGGCTGTTAACTGCAACCGGTGTTGGATCTTTTTGAATTCGAATTGACAACGTTCACTGCCGAAAGTGATATACACGATTCACCGAGAAACAGTCATTTAATTATATATTATATAATCCGGTACGAAACAGGGTAAAATTGAATCTCTGGCAAGCGGCGCGGAATACATGCACCCACCAAACCCCTACAGAAATTTGCAAGCTAGCAACAATGCGGACCGAAGTGGATGCATCGATCATCTTCTCTTCCCTCGGTCCAAGACATGTATAATGAATGTTGTAAAAGTAAAGTAACACGCGATTTTCGGGAAGAATTCCTCGGAAAAGAAAACAAATTGAATCTCAAATTAGCTATCAAAATTACAATGAGAAATTCGAATCGATTCGCAAACAAAATAAATATTTTCTATGTCAGTTGAATGACACTGGAATTGAATAGAAATTTGTGATAAGACAAAATCTCAATATGATACAAAAATTCATAATGGCAAAGAATATATTTTACAAAATTCACCCTAATACTTTGATTAGAATAATGCTCGAATATTTAGAGACGATATGTATATTGAACCTAATAGAATTGAAAGATCAAATATTTGTATTGTAAATCCTCTTTGGCAGAAATAATGCGATGAACAAGGGAAAAAGAGTTTGGAGCAAGCCACTTCAGAATTTAGCTTTTAACGTCCTTTGCATCAGAGCCACCTCTAGTGTACTTAACCGGACGTATTTTATAGTCAACTGTGTACCCGTTAAGAACTTTATTGCAAACCACGCTTTTCCCCGAGAAAGATTGTGTTCTAACAAGGTGTACGACATTTAAACGGCTATTCATATACGCACATTAAACATATACATTTAGAAAATGCATTTGAAATCGCGCTATATTAATTTATAGACCAGTGAGTGATACCGTATTATTTTCCATGATTCATATTAAAAAATGCTGTACGCAAGTTTAAACGTAAGAACAGTGCTTCTTCCAAAACTTCTCACTTCAAACTTAGATTACGTAGAATATTATTTTGTTTAATAATAAACGTTCTACGGTCTACAAAGTATTCTTCTAAAAAATTATTGGTTCAATGAACAATTCCGATTGAACCGTTTCTAAAAGTACCTTCAAACTCTAATTTCAATAAAAAATATTGAAATTACTATTTCCAAAGCATTCCTCTCACACCTTATATAAAAGCAGTTTGGCTGAAACTAGTCGAATTGCCGATATTTTCTGCTCATGCATTTCTGTAGATTGTGTAATGCGTCAATTTGTTTGATGATCAATTTTCTGTATAATTCGATTCGATGGTGATTCGATCGCCGGGGCCGAAGAATATTTGTACATTTTCTCTCGACAGGAAATTCGCGTTTGTCCCAGTTTTTCTTTTTCGCGTTTCATTCGGTCGGAATGAAAGGGTGCGAACGCGCGCTGTAACTTGTAAAACCGCACGCTTCTTTTCTACGATAATTTCGTCTGTCGATAAAGGCTTTAAATTTAATTCCCGGGACTGTTGATTGCTATTCGAGCGGCATTCGCTTTGTTTCATTAAAGCCCCGTAAATAGTTAGCTCATTTGGCCGGTATTTCTCAACGTCTTCCATCCCACCGGCGCGGCGCGGCAGGGAGAAGCATTTTGCTCTTGTTTCGCCATTGCATGACTCCTAGCTAAGAAGGATCTAATGACGACAGGGCAAAGAAATTTAATCTTTTCGAAAAAACAAGAACCACCGCCATATTGTGAAAATATGCTGATGAGATATTATGCCGCTCTCGTTGAGAAGTAAACACAGCTATGGGATGTTTACGGGGAGCATATTTCTCTCCTGATATTACCGAAGACGCTCCGAGGCTTTACCAAGGCGTGGTAATATTTTCAGACAACAAACAGAAATGCACATTTTTGTATAAAAAATATTAATATTAATAACAAATTATTTGTAAAAGACAAAAGCAAAAGAATTCTACAATTATTATTTTCACCAATCCAATGCCAGCAAAAATATAAAATATTGACATGTTTTATGTGCATTTATTTAAACAGTAGCTTTTGTCACAATGCTTCGCTCCAGTTTCTTTTTCCAATATTTAGATCTTCATTCGCGCTTCTCGCTTTTGCTGCGGTGGTTTAAGCGTAAGGAGCTATAAAAAAAGCAGTTAGTATGTCTCAACTATGTGCAAGAATCCTCGCCCTTGTAATTTTCCTCTGCTTGGCTCGTTAAAGATAGCGCTTTACTTGACCTTCTTCGTGGTTTGCCAGAAAGTTTCGACCAATTTCGCTGCTAAACGTTTTTCATCAGTCAGAAACGGCACCTACGTACGGAGACATTAGCTCCAGTCATTATTAAACGTGGTGTGCAACTAAATTATGGAGTTTAACGGGTCGTATCAGAGTCGATCTTTATGCAGATCTCCATTTTCATTTGTTAATTTACAAACATCGTACGTCACTTTGCGAGCATTAGAAAAAAGTTCAATGAGTGATCGATTGTTTAATGTAAAAATTGATTGACACCCTAACCGCCACAATTGTCACAGCTAATTCTTTTCTCGATCATTCTGCTCTCTTCTTTCGGTAATATCGCCGCTTCCACTTACATCCATTAGTCAGAAAGTAAGAATACAGTCCAACTCGAAGATAAATGATCAGAATTTTCCAATATCTATTTACGTATTCCATGCATAGGAATAAGATGATTTAGAAGGGCAATTTATAATAATGCTAATGATACGACTTTATAAGCCGGGATCCCAGTGACACGTGCAATCAAACAATCTAATAATACTATCTCATAAAATTGGAAAAACCGAGAAAAGAAATTGGAAGTTCGTGAACATTTTCCATTTTCGAATAACAGTGAAGCATCAACTAAATTTACAGACGCTGAATAATAGCAACTGGCCCGATAGGAGTATCCGCTTTAAGGCAATCTTTTCGTCAAGTTTGTTCTTTAATACGAACGTCTGAAGGCAGTTCTCATTGGATTTCTCGCAGTTGCTGCAAAAATTTCGACAAGATAAATACGATGTTGAAGTCAGTTTCTAAAGTGTCAGGTTCCCCCGACGTTTTTTAATTAAAGCCAGCTCGAGACAGTTCTGCCGAATTTCGCAGAATTGCTATGTGTTGCACAGGTGTGAGTACATTTTTGGCAAAGTATCATTTCTTTTTCTTTGTACTCAACGGATTAGTAAAATTTTAAACAGCATCTCGAATTTTCATGTGGGCTTAGAGAATTGTGAGATTCGGTTTGTGTTATGTAAATGGCAACGATTGATTTACGAAATTCACTTTATAACAGATGCTTTACACGGACCTCATAAATTGTTTCATTAATACAAACACGCTGTACGTTTAATTTGATGAATCGCTCGAGTAGGCTTGAATCCGCAGTCGAGCTTTGCTCTATTTGGGACTGTTTTCTTAATTACCCTCGTCCAATCTTACCCGGCGCAAAAAACTTTCCAATCATAATTTCATTAAAGCAGATCTGCTTGAAATATACGTTTCGCGCGGGGCCACAGCCGCCGCCGCCGAGCAATTCCGCGATATTTCATAGATCGCCAGAAATACTTTGCCTTCTGAAACGGGACGCGATTAAAAGAATTTAACGTTGACATTTTCGATCCGACTTCTCATGAAAGTTTCATTAGAACGCTTAACTCCGGTGCCTGGAAGTATCGAACTTTCTACGGGAAGAAAGACTCGGTCGATGCTATTGGAACTTCCGGGAGGGAATTCTGCTTTTAACATCGCCGGAAACAATTGAGTTCTTTAAATTGCGGTTTAAACTGCCCCCGGAACTCTGTCTTACCTTTTTTGCTCTGTTGCGTTTAATGTGTCGGCGACTGCGAAACAAGGAGTCGTAGATGCAATCGTAAATTAACACTCTAGCTACACGAAAACCATTAGTCTTTATCCTCAGGATTTACAATTTCATTTCTTTAAATGCATGAAAATGTGCCTTTTCCTATTGAGAACTGAACGAAATGTATTAAATTATGATGCAGGAGAATTTATATATTTTTAATTGAAAAATTATAGTAAAGTAAAGTTTATGATTTTTTTGTGTCTGTACCTGCAGATCTGTTTTTATCTAATAAATTGCTAAAAATTCAAGTGTCGAATGAGCGAGTAAAATAATGGGAGTAAAACTAGATGAATTACAAATCCAAAAATCGTGTACAATATAAATATTTTAGATTGGAAGCAACGTCTTGGTTCTGATGTTAAAGTAGCTTCGAGTGCAAATGGTTGCTGGTTGGTAGGTAAAGTGTTAAATTCGTAAATGATTTGGTATCCGGTTAGACTGAAGCCGAACAGAAAACCCAGAAAGCAAAGTGCATCCCTAATGTAGAGCTGGTGTGCGCGCGCGAGCGAGCGAGCAGGGATCTCCATATTCGGTTGCATTTTGCACAATGAAACAGCGTGTGCCAGGCTCGCGAGTGCACTCTCTTGCTCCGTATACATCAGCTGGTCTAGAAGGTGGAGATAAGAGCGCTCCTTCGGAGCATCGCGTCCTAGCTAAAGATAAATACCTACATCGTCACCTCTGAAAATAGCGAATCAATATGTCTAGCCAGTCATCGGCCTCTGTCTTTGGTTGACTCTGAAAGGTGGCCGACCCATTACCGACTATCGCTCCCTTTTTCTCAGAATCCGTGTCTTTTTACCACTCATTCTTTGCCATTTATCTTTTGTCAAGCATTACGTTTTTGGGGACAGCAACTGTCTTCGCTGACAGTGAAGAATTTGTACACTTGCCAAATTTTTAATGTTCGAAACAAAACATTCTTTTTCACCATAAATAAAATTTTCTGAGATTTCCATTGTTCTTAGCGTTTTTCTTCCAAGCGATGCATCTCTAAGAATACAATCATCTTGCATCCTGGAAATACACAGCCGACAGTGGCGCAACGAAACAAGAAAGTTTCAACAATTTCTATGTTAATTTGTATGGAGACAGCGAATGTATTCAGTCGGATAGAATGAATTTACATTTACATATGGTGGTACAGTGTTCCAGCATCCGATGTAAAGAAATATTTCGGAATGTTATTATCTTAATTTCAATAAAATATTGCAGCTTGATATTCGTTCGAATTGATAGCAGCGATAAAACTCTAGCTTCACTCGTATACAGTATTTAAACATTTGATGGATTATTCCTGCTCCTTCATTCGTAATGCAGAAAATCGCAGTGAAGTTTATGCCAAAGTCAACAATTGCTGTTTTCCTAATATTTATTATCCCGTGCTGACATTTCTCACTAATTTATTTCATCAAGAATTGAAAAACGATAAACAAATACTTTAACCAACGGAACTGTCAAATATTTCTTTATCCTCGGTCGTAAAAAGTTTTGTTGATGCATTTTAATAGTGAAAAAGTTGTCAAGAATCGGGAAAGATTACACGTTAGAAAGAGCTAGAAGGAATAAAAAATTAAGAAGTAATTCTTTAGTTGCAAAATTTAAATTAATTTAATAGGACAAACAAGCAGGTGCTTTTATAGCAGAAGATTCACAAAAATGGATTAGTGATGGGTTTTAAATTACATTTACTGTAGAGAGGATAAGAGGTCTGTGAGTGGTGCTTCATTAGTACCCAGAGCTTGATACAGCTAATAGATCTCTTCCACTAATCGATCCTTCTATATCGACATTCAATTTACCGTCTGAAGAATCCGTTAAATCTCCACTTCGAAGATCAAATTTCTGGGATTCAAATGATAGTCGGAGTGCTGGCAGTACTAACTCGAAACGATAGTTTCAAATCCGCTTCGTTTCGAGCTGCTACTCCTGATGCTGGCTTCTCCGTTTCGAATGCCGTTCGCAAATTGTCACATTCCAATTAGCGAGTTAAACTCATTCTACACTTTTTGTCTCGTTTCGAAAATTTTCTGAAATTATGATGCTGTTTCCGGAGCGATAATATCATAAAAAGAAGATGCTGTTACGTATAAAAGTTAATTATCAGAGACAATTCGGGCAGTATTGGCACTGACCATTACCCGATTTTTATTAGTAAAGCAAGTTTATTACACGATACAAAATCGATTTCTACGATATAATTGCGTTCTTAGAATTTTAATATCGTATCCCATCGGTTATTAATTTGGGTACTAGGGATATTTCAGTAATCTATGACACACACTTGTAGGCGCAGAACGTATAAGGATTCCAATCTATTCCATCCCTATTATCCTCCATTATTTTTTTCGATCATCTACTCTTCGCTAACTTCGAATCATCGATCACGCTTTAACCGGCGGAAATTCGAACATAAGAGAATGAGAGCTTCAGCTTATCTACCGAGATGCATTGGTTCCATGGAGTCTTTCATGTAATCTCAATGTCCGATAAGTAAGAGAATGCATCTTCTATCGCGAATATTCGATTCGTAAGAAGATCAGCCCCTTGAAATTGCCTTTGAATTATTGCTCAGTCGTAAATGTAAATCTGGTTCGGTAACAATCCCGTATTGCTCAATAGCACACATAAGATTACAGTAACGTTCAAAGGTTATCAAATTATTAATCAGTTCTGGCATGAAAGACATTTTTATTGTGTCAGAAATTTAGTTAAAGAGAATAGTTGTTCTTAAAATTCTGAGATAAAAATAACCCTTGCAAAAAACATAAAACAGTCCTAATATACAAGGCTTTTATATTCCACCATTGTTGCAGTATAAAAAATTCAATTAATCTTTCTAAATAAACTTTCAGGATCTGTTTTGCCTCACGTTGGATCGAAAATTTAGCTTCGCAAAAAGAAGCTTTTTGCACGTCGAACAATCGCAACGGTAAAAACCGATATAACGCCGGGATAAATATTTAAGTTTGCCAAACGGAAACAGATCTTGTGTAAATGATCACTATGCTTGGGAACGCAGGGTACATTGCAATCACGGACGATTATGAAATCGGCATTAGGAAGGAGCAGGGGCCTCGTTAACTGTCAAACAGTGATCAATCTGTACGCCGACAGATCCGAGTTAGGCACTGTATAAACAGCATCGATAGCAATACATTGGGAACCGAAACCTGACTTCTGCAGAAAGATCGATTTCACTCGTTGACCAAGCAAAATACGAGCTTCGCAGAATCGCTGAAACGCTGCTTACAATTGATGATTGAACTATAAAAAAGTGAATACACACGACGCTAAACATTCGCGCTTACTTCGACTCGTGGCAACACAGTTCGCGCTACTGTAATTTGTTCCATTCCACCGAGATACGGTTTGTTTCCTGTAAGTTGCAAGTGTAACGCAACTTTGAATTATGTATAATATACGTAATGGCGCGGTCTGAACTCTATATGCAGTTCTGCATATAAAACTATACGTGTTCGTGAAGTACGACTCGTATTAGATGATGATACGCGAAAGAATCTACTGTCTGTTTCATTTAAAAGTACCTGGCACGAAATAATGCGACGCAAGTAGAATTGCTCCAGACGATTGGACATGCTTCTTTGTGCAGTTATAGCACTTGTAAATTTTTGCAATGCAGGGAAACGTGCAGGTTATCAAAAATTTAATAGCATTTTCAATTCATTTTGCCCTGTTTTCAATATTTTTCTAACGACCTATGAAAAATGGTATGAAGTTTAAGATGATTAGACTGCATGGATTTGTGCATTTATGGTACTTGCAAGTTTGCAATATGCAGGAGCTCGTGCACATTGTGAAAAATTAAGAGAATCTTTCATTTACAGTAGTTTACTTTGTCTTTCTTATGTTTTTTACAGAATATTTGCATTCCGCAGTCTAACGGTGATATAATTCACACATTTTGTTTATTCTAACGAGACACATTTGCGTTAATAAGGCACGACATTCTTGAAAGTGCATACATTGCGAGGTATTTAACGTGCATCGCGCCTCGTGCTCACGAGGTGGATTAAAATTCGAGTTTTCACGGGCGGTTTATTTTATTGTCTGCGCATTATTCTACTGGAATGCTCCTGCGAACCCATCGAACATCTCGAGCGATTACATTATATTCAATGTGGCGGCGACGTGCGCGAAAAGTATTGCCAAAATATCGTTCTAGTATTAAATCATAAACATTTTACTTCGAACGATCATTTGAAGTCCGTGCTGAGAAACATATTATTTGTTCGTTTTATTTATTTTTGTAAATAGAATCATCTCACGTTCGCTTGTACCACCGGTTCTGAGACGCCCTGTATATAATTACCAATATCAAAACATTTATACAGTGTATGAAAATAATACACGATCATTGTATTACATGAATAATACAATAGTAGAAATATTGATTTGAAATAGCTGCAGTAAATACTCGATCTAGGAAAACGGGAGCTGTACGATCTAAGAAAAACGAATATCCCTTCCACTGTCTACCAACAAATTCCTATACTTATGAATGAACACAATGGTCAGTCTATTCTTCACATCCAATTCATGTGCTCACATAAAATATATTTATAATATTTTACCCATTATTGCATACAGTCTGCAACAACCACGTCCTCCCTACTGTTCAAAAGAAGATTCACCACAAGCTCGAGCCTCCTAGCCGTGGACTCAGGTAAACAACACCTGGCCGCGGAGGGATGCTGCGGTGTTTAACGGGGCAATTATCCGGGGTGGTGATACTTAGGGAGGTGGGGGATGGTTTTTTGCGTCCGGGTAGGGTACAGCGATTATCTTCGGCTGGAAAAAAGAGAAAGGGGTGAAAGAGAAAGAGAGGGAGATAGAGAGAGAGAGAGAAGGCAGAGGCGCCAGGTAGAATTGCAGGTGTCGAGTGGCGAAGAAGCGACGAGGCCACGCTTCCTTCGAGTCCCCAGTGCGCAAGGGCGTTGGCGCTGACGACGAACGGTACTGGAAGTGTCGAGGGTGTGGGGTCGCGGAGGGTGGTTTCGTGGAGGGATGAAAATAGTGGGGATGGTTTCAGGATAGCGTGGGGTGGGACAAGACCGGAGACGAGACCGTGTTCCCAGTCGTTCAGTCCGCGCCCCGACACGCAATCCCACGTACACTTCTCGTCTCTCTGCCGATCCGAGCCTCTCCTGTCCGTTTTCTTTTTATTTTATCGGCTGGTGGACCGTTCGGAATCGTTCTATCATCGGTGGTATAACCGTGCGCTGTGCATATTCGCCTCCTTTGAAGAGGCCGCCTTTTGTTTTGTGCTTCTTACCCCCGTTAGCAGTCCTCACGCGCCCACGCGCGGCCTTTCTGGTGAGTACAGCGAATTTCAAACTTCCACGTCGACCCTCGAACATCGTATCCTCCCTTTTAACCTGTTAACCGGACGATTTTCCCTTTGGAAACCCGGCACACGACACCATTCAAACTAATGTGTCGCAAAGCATATCGTTTTGGTGCGAACGCAAATAGAATGCACCCACTACGCACCAATATGGATACGATGATACAATAAAATAGTAAATCAACCCTTCGGGGACGACGCCCGATCGGCGGTTTCTTTCCATCAGGCGTTCAAACGAACTCGTAGTTCTTTCTTCGTGAATTTCTAGATTATTTAGAAACAATAAAAATATATTCTACCATCAAAACTATTCTCCATCACTTTCTGTGTATTCACTTCATCTTATAATAATTACTGAATCCTAAATTTTCTGGATAGAAGATTTGGATTTAAAATAGTACTGATAGACTCCGACGAATTAATTTGTACATGATCGACGCTGTATGTGGTGTTACTATAAAGATTATGCAGAATAAAAATTGTCGATATAAATTGTGCAAAACAAGAAACAAGAAATAGATCATTTCATTCATTCCTTCTCCGACATCTGTTCACCGAATTGAATTGTACTTACTAATTCTCGTCATAAATGCATAAAATCCGCTGTCTAATAATTATAATATAGAATTTTTGGTGCTTGTCGTGGCTGTCTACAATAAACAGTGAAGAATGATCTAATATCGTGTATAACAAATTTTGAAGCAGAGTCTGTACAGTGGATAGACGTCTTTGAAGGATTAGTCGCGTTGTCGACGAAGGGAATGAAAAGTTCTGGAAGGACGAAACGTTTGGTGACTTGCACGACGAGTTGACTCGTCTGTCGGTTAACAGGTGAAGGATCGAGTGACCGTTGAAAAAGTTCCGGGCTGTCCAGGACCTGCCTCCTCCCATTCTTGCTCGAACGCGATTGCACTCGCGATCTCGCGGCTCCCCGGCTCCATTTGGTTAATGGAGGGAGCGATAGGTGCCCTTTGTGAAAGTTGCCAGCTTGCTAGTTGTTTTGCAATTGCGGCTCGTTCGGGGAACTCGTCCCCGGAAAGACGGGAAGTTTCCTGAACAGGAGGATGATGTTGTTTCATTAACGGGTATTTTTATCTTATCGCGCCAAAAGCATGCCGGGCTCTCTCCTCTCCTCTCTCTCGCTTTCTCTGTCTCGATTTCTCTGTCTAGGGTGCTCTCCCTGTCGCCTTTTAAACGAGAAAGGATACGCGAGACAGGCCTCGCGACGCTTTTCACGGAGCTCTGGGCTTTATCGGCCTCCGAGGAAATGGGGGAATCATAAGCGACAATGAGAGACCGGTCGGTTCGAATCCCATTAAACGTTGAATTTACTCGTGCCTATCGCGTGTATCCTTTGATATTTCGAGGCACGCATCGTGGCCAGGATATGTCACCGTCAGTTTCTGTCGCGCGCGTAATATGGTATTTAATAATGCTCTCGCGCGCGCGGACCAGTCCTGCGCGTGTCTCGCTACTGTGCGTGTCAGAAGTATACTGATCCATCAATATTGCAATGTTTTCGATAGCCTGGGGGAAGATTACGTTGAGTCGTTTAATATTTAAATGGAATGCGAGTCTTGCATCTAAGAAAGAGAATTAAACGCTCTTGGACCACAGTAGAATTATATCAGCGATGTCAAGCAATTCGGTATTTTTTAGTTGGCTATAAATAGCCAACCATTCTTGAAATATTTTCAGTAAATCGAAAATAATATTGTTAGATTTTTCTAATGACTATGTTTTCTAATACGTATTTTCATTTTCTAATAGTTTTAAGAGATCAGAATTTTTTCTTAGAATTCATTTTCGATTTGTACATTGATACAAAACGAAGTCAATAAATATGACTTTACAACATACGAATAAAACATTTTAATTATTTAACCCAGGTATTTTAATTTCTATGAAAATGGGAAGGTAACAAGATTTAAATGCTTGATTAATTGTCAATCCTGAATATAATTCTTCTGTAATTGTGCACACATTTTTGGATTATATGGCTTTAAAACATATCAATTTTATTTTAATTATTTAACCCAGGAATTTTAAGTTCTATGACAATTGAGAAGTAACAAGATTCAAGGGTTTGGTTAATTGTCAACCCTGAACATAATTTTTCTGTAATGGTACGGACATTACGATTGTTTATTCTTTCATGTTTCCGTCATATGTTTTACCCAACGTTGGTAAGTGTCAATTACGTCAGCTAGAATGGTTGACAGGAAAAATGCTACGAGGAGAAGAATTTTCTGACAGCGAAAAGACGATGATTGATGCCTTTCACGGTGAAGATAGAGGTTACAGCTACATTGGTCGTTTTCGAAAAGTGCAATTGCGGGCAGCTAAAAGACGTAATCATGGTAAAAAGAAGCACTCAGATCGTTTGAGGAAAGTGTTTCTCCGAGATGAACGAAAAATACTCTACCTCCGATTCCGCCAGATCATTGATTGAGATGAGAAAGAAATATCAAGTGGACGTATCGAAAAGTGCAATCATTTTAGCTTGTATTGATTATTTAATAGATAGTGTCTAGATTGTGAATTTCTGTGATCTAAAAATAGCGGAAATATTAAAAGAATGCTTAAGAACTCATTAAATTGTTTCTTGCAATTGTGGTGCAGACAATTTTTATTTTGCGCAAAAGGTCTGCATTAAGATTAAAAGACAGACGAGAAAGAAAGATTCCGAAAGCAAACACTGTCCTAACAATAGAAATCGATATTATGGCATAATTTATTGCCAAAAGGCCACGTTATTGCAATTTTTTAAGGCATCGGCGTGTTTATGACACGCAATGAACGTGGACATTTCTGACACTTTTCCCGATCCAGAAATTTTGTACCAATCGCATTTACGACAGGGATTGTTTGTTGAAAAATTCGCCGGTAGCAGTGAAACATTGTTTCCTGCGTTTAACGAAAAATCGAAGCGATTTCATGCAACATAGTGGAGAATTTATGGACAAACGAAAATTTCGCCGCGGTCCGATGAATGATTTAATCAACAGATAAAAGTATTTGTTTGTTGCAGCCTCGCATTTGTTCCGGTAGGAAATCACGTTTTTTTATTTCACCGTTTCGTCGATCGTAGTTCATTGATCGTTTTAAGAGTTTAGAGTCGGAAAGAATGCAGTGCTGTCGGAAAAAAGTGAAAACGAGTCGCCGGGACTTGAATACAAGTAGTACGAGCGTATACTATGTCATCCAATTCTATAGACCCTGTGCATATGCGCCTACGTGTGTACGAGTGCGTGTGTGCGTGCGAAACTCAATTATCTGGCAACAGCGTTGATTCCTGCTAATTATTATTCTTTCGTAATATCCAATTATCTAACCCGTTCTCACTCTTTTTTAATCCGTTGAACGTTATCGAGAAGCTTCGAGGTTGTTTGGATTACCATTTACAAAATTGGGAATTTTTTATTTTGTTTTTTAGTTCCTAAGCGTAAACATAAAATGAAAGCGTTCTCCGATGATTTTATTTGATAATGGAGACGTTCTCTTAGCAGTCTAATAATAAAAGACCGAAATTTCTTTCGTAAAATTCTGCTTTATACATATGGTATGCTTTGCTATTATACTGCTAAACTAAATTTCTTTGACCCATAGAAATTCCTGGCTCTTTTGACTGCAGAATTGTTGAGAATAAAGACCGAATACAAAATTTATTCTATCTTTGAAGAATTTGAATAGATTAACAGTGTTCGTTTATAAATGTTTCTGATGGTTAAATTCGTGTTTATTATATTTCCAGTTATGGGAAACGTACAAATACAACTATTATGTAAATAGAAGGGTTCATTGGAAATATCGATTAAATAGATGGATAACAACTAACTTGGTTCTGTTTCGCTATGAAAATATCGTGGCAAGATATTGGTTATCATTAGAGACGAGTTTCAAACTAAATTCAACCAAAACAGCAAGGAGAATGGGTAATCTCTAAAATCTGGAGGAATTATAGAGATTTCATTCTTTTGGGCTCATTTGCTTGGGTAACGAGGCCATCAATTATCGTCTAGGATCTACGGAAAGTTCGTATTTCAATGTCTGACGCATTCGTACACAATTATTCGAAATGGACCATCCCAATTTCTCCTCTTGTTCCCAATGAAGTAATTCCCCGAATTTCAAGACAATTGTTAGTCAATTTTAAAGTTGTTACTCTCGTTTAACTGTATTGCACTACTGCATATCGTCAAAAATGGCTGAAATCCTGGAAAGATAATTTTTTCAGGGTGGCTTTTTTAAGTGTAAGAATTTATTGGACGCCATCAGGTTTAATAGTGTTTCGTGTGCTTATGTAAAATAACACTGAGGTGGAAAAATGTGGTATAACGATGTGATTATATTTTGGCAAAACTTTTGAACATTTCAAGCGCCGATTTACATACCAGTGTAAATAGCAAAGTAATGGGATGATTTAATAGATTTGAAACATTTAACTATTTTTTTCTTACCTTTTCACTAGAATTTCCGCGATTTTCGCCTACGTGCGTTGTCAGGAATTAAGATGGCCTCCGGTTGAGGTTTCCGTCGAAGGTATTGTTATGATCCTGATTGTGACCGATCATGTACGGAGAAATTCGAGTTTTTCTTTGACGGGCCGGGGATGAAGGGGCGAAGGTCATTAAGCGGAAAAACGGCTCCCAATGCTGGCGCAGTTGTGGAAGACAGACGTAGATAGCAGCCGTAAGAAAAATATGGCAAAAAGATGGCCCGTGCACATGGTGAACCTCGCCCCTTGGCTTTCCCCCGTGTTCAATTCTAGAACGCACTGGAAAGGAAGCTGTAATTAAAATCTTTCGGGTCGTCTTACACGATGATCTTAATTTGATCACATCAAACGCTTCTGGGGGAAGTTCCCCAGTAATTTCGTGTTTGGCAGCATCCCATTAGGTCTGTCAAAAGTTGCTGCATCTTCGAAACACCTAGGGCTTGAAACCGGTCCTGTAAATTACTTTGACCCGTTGTTGATCAGCGGAAATTAGCTAATTTGGATATCTGAACTGTCGTTGATCACAGTGGACCGTCACACATTTTTTCATTTTTATAATCCCTCACATTCCAAGAATATTATTTCTGGCAATAGAAAAAATCACGTTTATTTTGTGCATCGTCATCTTTCCGTTTCCATTCATTTTTTCTTAAATTCCATGACATTATTAAAATATACCAGTGAACATCCCTTAATATTTCTTCTACGTATTTCCATTAAGCGTTGTTAGTCGGTGTATCTTCTTTCTTCAGGACAGTAATGTAGTTTTCCCAGTGTAGTGGATGCGCAAATAATTTTTAACGACTCTGATAGAAAAGTTTCAGCCCGGGATAATAGTGAACACTTTAGGATAATAAAAGTAAATGGCGGTGACAACGAGCGACGGTGACGTAGCTCGCAAGGAAACATTGCGATGGGGAAAAAAATAAGTGAGGCGTGCATGTAACAACCATTACTTATACAGCATATCGAGCTTTTTTTGCTGTTGTCCTGAATAGTACCGCTAACGGGAGTGGAAAATCGAATTAGAAGCATATAGCGCGTAATAAAATCGCAGCGAAAGGATTTCGGAACGTGTTCATGGCTGCATAATAGCTGATAGTAAGTGCTCGAAAATGTCGGGATCTCCAGTGACCTGATTTTATGTCGCTAGATTGGGAAAATACACGTCGCTTTTTTGGTTGAGAAGCACACCACACGAATTGAACTGATCAATTATAATGGAACTTGACACGCTTATTTCTTAGATCGTAACCGTATTTCTAAGATCAAGATTTTACTGTATACTAGTTATAATCTTCTGGTTGTTTGGACAAATTGTTGCTGTCGACGTATACTGGTAATTAAACAAAAGCTTCCATCTCCTAATCATGAAATCTGTCACATATAAAAATACATGTGCCGAATGTTTTTCGGTGTTGCACGCGTGCGTTTCATTATAATTGGCAATTTCGCGTCGACCGACGTCCCTTGTCAATTTCATTCGACAGAAGCTTAATAATATAAATGTTCAGTCTCGTTAGCGGGGTTATTAAAATACTTGTCGTGATCAGCAGCGCGACGCGGCAGACGTGGCGACCGTAATTAACAAAATATTAATTAATTACACCTTGCCAGCGGAACGAAAGCACAATACGCTCTTTGATAATTTTAGACGGTGACGGCAAAGAAAGCGGGAATAATTGCGGTGTCGTGTTTTTCGGCAAATCCATACAGAGACGTTCGTAATTTGCGATCCTCTCCATAGAGATCGCGGTTTTCGGAAGGTAACACAAAACAAATAATAATCATGTGTCGAGGCACAATGGAATCGTTAAATTATGCGCAATCGTGCTCGAACACTATTACCATGACACCATAGAAATAGTAATTTAAGGACAGCGCAAGTTTCATTGTACATTTTGTTTTTCGAACGCCCGCTCAACACGGCAAACACGAATTGCAGAAAATTTGTTCGAGCGGAATGCAATTACAGTCGTTGAATGCACTTTCGAACGGGTCTCATTGTACATTTCCGTTGTGAATTAGTTCTACCGGTATTAACACTTCCGAAACCGCGGATTTTTTTTATGTAACTACAGTCGACATTGATTTTCGCGAAAAATCAATTGAACCTCGGCAAATATTAATCAGCTCGTCCAAAAATAGGACGCCAATTCGTTGCAGCGGGCACGTTGATCTTCTTCTGCATTGCGATTGTGCAAGGGTTGAAAAATTCTAGCAAAATTTAAGATTAGCGTTGCTTCTTCTTACAAGAAAGGTTTATTGTACCTTCGACAGCGGAGACCGGCATTCAATTGTTCAGTTTCTAGCGAATTAATTAAATAAATTCTGCTGCATTAAGTACAACAGAAAAATTAATGTGCTTTTAAGAAGTACTCTAAAAAATATGTTTTGAAAAATTAGTAAATAAAACAGTGAATGGTCATAAATTTTTGATTTTTGGATGTTCTTCAAGAAGTACAAGAACTGCAATACTACACTGGAGTTGGACAACTGTCTTCGCCGCCCCTCATCTAATTATAACCTACTAGCTTATCAATCGCCACTGGCATACACCCACGCAATTACTGCGGAATAATCGCTCCGCCGTGAATATGTATCATTGTGTTAGTGGAACACTATCCATTTGCTAATTGGGATAGTTTCTCATCTATAATACCAAACAAACAATAATACACAGTTCTGGTATTGACAATGAGTGTGTTGCTCGTTTCTGATCTTCATTTAATTATCCGGAGGGTATTACTTTAAAATCGTGAAACACACACACATTAATTAACGTTTTTATCGCGCGGACAAAAATGTAATTACATACCGATTTAAACGCGGTAGAAAGATTGATCATCATATTTAGATTAGCTTGGATGGTCAGATTACAAGATTTCGATGAGTGCGCAGTGTCACGAAGTCATGTTCAACTTCTTTACTACATATACTTTGATTTCGACAATGGAGGCCAAGGTAGCGTATATTTTGATTCATAGTTTTGTCTCAAATTAATTTATGATTATTATCGAAGAGTGAAAACAAATTGGAGGTGAGTAATGTCATAAATAAATTGCACATATTCTGTTCTAGTATTTTTTGCCATTTTGTGAGGTAACTTATGCTATTGAATAAACCTATGAACCTATATCTTAATTTGTACCAATATTCACAATATTGTTTACATTATTAAATATGTTGGTATCTACTCAAAAGTAGTATCTACTTAAGTATTGCATTATAGTATTATATCAATTTCATAACCATAAAATGAAAAAAAAATCATATGCAATGGAATTATTCTAGGTAGGAAGAACTGTTTAATTTTCAAGTCAAAATAGCTCCGACTGCAAAGGGTTAACTACGAACTTTCGTCCCAACCGAATGTAATCTTTTATATGAGCGAATGCTCGCAATTTGTTTTCAGTATCGCGTAATCGTACCTCGCAGTTTCCAGTCGCTGGTCCCAGAGTTTCTGTCGATGATCCACTGCCGATAGATCACAGTTCGTCGGCTGTGCTTTGACTGCTATGGTACGGAACAGCAGCAGCGATACCCCCCGAAGTTAACCGACACGACGATGTACAAACATTACTTTTCAATCTGGTAAACGTCCGTCCCCGATATTGGATTTCCGGGGTGAAGTTCGTAACTTTCCGCGGGAGGTCCTCTACTCTTTCCCGGTTCTCGGAATCCACTCGCAAAACTTGATTCATCTAACTTAGTCCGGTAGACTTTGCTGCCGCGCGCACAAAGTCTCCATTCTGATGAATCAAACGGGGTAGGGATGGGAAATTTTGAGGAATCGTGTCGTCGTACCACGTCCTCGATTTTTCCTTCTCCACGATCCATGAGGGATGTCTGTATCTCTCTCGCGCAAACTGAATAGCAGTTCGCAGCAGCTGTTTCATGGGTTCGATCGCTTAAAGTAACTCGCGGGCCCGTCAGCTGGCAACACGCGAACAAGAGCAGAAAGGGAATTCCTCGCGTGTCAAAGTTCTCAGGGATCCTAAGTAGAAATGGTCGTGGGGAAACGAGGCTTGTCATATTACATTATTGAAAAAGTTCCGAGGGATTTCGCTTTCCTTAATTGCAGCGTGCAACATTCGTATTCCCTTTATTCACTCGGCGAGTGACTCGTTTTTGAAACTAACCCTTCAGGGACTAGGTCTGTGCACTGTACTTACTCGAAAATGTGTTCCAAAATTGATTTGTCTCTTTAGAGGGTGCAGAGATGCGAAAGGGAACGAAGTGGAAGTGAAACCGAGATGTCGTGTCGATTAACCCCGGAGTTAATCGTTCCACCAAGTTAATTATATGTGAAACGAGAAAATTCGCGAGTGGATAACAAACATCAGGAATGAATTATAATATTCATTAATTACATCAGAACTCGAGCAGTTGGGCAAACAGAGCTAGCGGAAACGATTACAGCGGGATTGTAATTCTGCTAGTAAAATATTAGTATTTCAAAAGTTCGGGAAGTTTTAATCTGTCTCCGGCAGAACCATTTTACTCTACGATTCCGTCACTTTTCCTCGCACGTTTTAGAAACCTCGTTACTATATATTACTGTGAGAAAATTGGAATGTTAGATTCCGCTGAGAATATTCGATTAAATTAAGAATACTATATTACAATGTTAAAATTAAGAATATTATACTGCTATATTAAATTAAGAATATTACACTGTTGGATTTAATTCGGACAAGTTTTGTTGTTTCTCTTCTACAGAGAAACAAATATTAACATGTTGACCACCATGTCGATTTTATAGGGTGTGGCAGCACCGGTGGCACAGCCGAGTAGGGGATGATTCTGTACCTAAAATTAAGTCGAAAAGGAGGAATAACATTTTTTTGTTTAACGCCTCGCGGTTTCTAGAAAGTCGCTATTAGATAGGAATCGTCTGACGCGTCTGATCATGACCAACCAATTCTACTTCTTGTGTACACTAAAGCGCGCGAACCCGACGGATCTCTAAACCAAAATATTAAAATATTATTCCTTTTAGGTAAAATGTTATTCCTTTTTCTGTATATGTCTCACACTAATTTTTCAACAGATTTATATTGGAGATAATTAATTTTTATTAGGATTTATCCATTTTCGATTTTATTGAGTGTTATGGAGGTTGTAAGTTGACAATCAAGGTGTCAATTTTCTTCTCATATTTTAAACAAATACACCAACATGTAAATCTAAGATAAATACAAGATTTTACAATGTTTAAATCAGAGAACGTGTGAAATTTCCCCTGAGGTGCACGCGGAGATTAAAAGCTGGGGAAACGTCGCAGGAAAAACGCTGAACCGTGTGGAATTGGTTTTTGTGGAATGAGTTAACCAATTAGAACGCGTTTTTCTTATTATCAAAATTCCGAGGTCGAATTTTCTCCGAAGGCTTTTCCCATGACTTTGACAAGTGACGTGCATTTTCACATCGCGGAATTCTTCGCTCGACAAAAAGAACGCGGCGAATCGATAGCTGCATACAAACGTTTTACAGATGTTCGGCTAGGGGAAAAAAAGTGGAAAACACATTAAACTCTGTGGAAATATAGCAGTGGCACGCTCAAGGGAGTGACGTCTGTCGGGACGACGCGTTTTTCGACTTTGTGTGCGCGCAAGTGTGGTCGAACGCTCAGCTATCTGGGATTTAAACCACACGTCACAGAAGTTAAACTGCTAAAATTTTCAACTGCTAACATCTCGGGGAAACGACATTCGAACTTGTAAAGTGGCGGAGGACTTTTACCAGCAGCAGCGGTAACCCGAAGTTTACGGGTTGGGTCGCAAGCTTTTTCCGGTTCTGGGTCGGGTTAAAAATCGTGGACACTTAAGTACACGTCCGTAAGTGTCCACACATCTATCAGGCTCAGAAAAAAGCGATAATTCCTTGCACTGTGTTTACGCCCCTGTGCAGACATTCTAGTTTGTTACTCGATAGCACAATCCAACTATGTTGCCTGTGAATATTTTTCTTTGCAGAGAACATAAGCCAATTTTGTGTTCCTATTTCTCAGAGAATTTTTAGAGCATGCGATACCACACTACGTGGGCATTTTAGTCAAAAGGAATCTTAAAGTACGGAATAGAAAAAATTATACAACCGTATTAATGTATGTCTTTTTCTCTTTTGAGTTGTGGCTTCAACCTAGATGATGCTGCCAATCCGACTGTAGGTCGAATCCGAAAAATTCTTTGGCTAAATGTAGTCTGGTAGTAGAAGCACACAAAATTTCAACTCGATCGGTCGAATGGTTACAACCAAAAATACGAGTTTACACAAAAAACATGATCGTTTGTTCATTAATGTTTAATTTTTCTTCAAGGTTCTTCGTATTTACCCATACCACTTTTACAAAAACAAAAACCTGAATTTGCATTGACTGCATTAATTGGAAACGAACTAAACGTTCAGGACGTAGACTGAAAAAGATGCCACTCCTTTTAACAATTACCATGGTCTAAAACCCGTAGCATAGTACATTAATTTGTCTGAAACGTTGTGAATGTGCATTGTGGCCAACAGCGCACATTCACCTAGAAAAATGCCGAGCTTCAGATCGGCGGGATTTTTAATAAATTCGCGTGCATTATTGCATGAATGCTTTAATTTCTAGTTCACGTTTCGTCCTTAATGATATCGTGGCTTTCTCGGTGCTGGCTCCGATTCATAACAACGCGGGGCGCACAAAGGGGAACAAGATTAGTTTCTTGACGCTTTGTTTCAAATATCTTTTCATTATATTCGCCCGAGCCGAACTCCCCGAGAAAAATGATAGTCGAAATCCTCGACTTCAAAAACCGGGGCTGGGCCAGCGAGAGAGAGAAAGGGAGTGTTTGCTCTGGGTGGCTTTGCGCGCACCCCCGTCATGCTTCGTGCACCATTTAATTATCTTTTGTATCCCGGCCAGTTCATTAATCTTGCGATAATGAAACCGGGTCTATGTACATCGTTTACAGATCGAATTGATTCCTGAAGCGCTTTTCATTAGTCGGACCGCGCGTTTTCAATTAAATTCCGCGCGTTCAAGCGGATGTTATAGAACTTAAATGAGCGTGCGACGCGCGACGAGACCATGAGAGAAACGACTATACTGTCCCGTAGATTCCCGTGGAAATATTTATTTTTTCGCTGTTATTCGCATCGCCGGGAAAATGCTAGCTCGGATACACGAAGAGGAGTGACTCGAATCGGAGCGCGGCGAAATTGACTCGCAGAAACATTGCGGTTCCAGGACTTAGTTTACGCTGCCCCACAGAGTTGCTCGAACTGCTGTACGACAACAGTGTACAACCTTGGACCATGTATTTGTGATTGTAAGAAAAAACGTCGTATGTCTCTCTCACAATTTCAAAAAATTTGAGTTTATGCATTAAGTGAGCTTTAGAGTATAGGATTTACTTAATAGAGGATTTATTTAATAGAGGAGATTTACAATAGCATAGGTTTGAAAACTTTAAATGGCAATTTCTCGAAAGCCAAAGTATGTGATATGCGGCGTTCTTCCTTACAACCACAGATATATGGTCTAAGTGTACAACGGTCGAGGATATTCCCTGCTTCCGATATAAGCGAAAACCGTATCAATTTTCTTTCACCAACGGCACGCTACCGTTTCGTACACGATAAGATTCAGTGCGTAGAAGTAATGAATGAAACGACTCGACATCAAACGCTCGGGAATGTCTTAAGCTCGGGAACCGTGAGAGAGTCACGTATCGTGAACGCCGGCTGAACTATACTTAACGCCGACCTCACGATTTTAAACCAATCTGCCATGACTGTTGACCTACCGGCAGAACAGTACAGGCAAAGCTCAAAGCAGCCGAACGCTGCATGCCTCACGCGGCAAACCGCATATCGTAATGCAGTTTCTGTTTCGGCTGTCACGACACTTTGACTGCAGGAGGAACGAACTGATAAAGTAATTGACTTTGTTGTAAATAACTTCTACTGTAAACGCGGAAGACTAAAAATATTTGGTTCAACATTGATAGCAATGTTTCAAACGTTGTAACTCGGTGAACAAAAATCGGAGGATGGTCTGCTTGGACCTTTACTTTTACTTGGCCAAATTGTTTTTTCAGAAAATATATTTTACACCAATGTGTAGAGTCACTTTCTTTCACGGTTCTACCATCAATACAGATACACCCTGTATATCAGCGGGTAATGCGACGTCGGTGTTCCAACGATTAACAATATATTGTCGCGCGGCCTCGACGGATTTTCATGCAAATTATAATAGACGTAATGGTAACTAGCAACCTCCGACTCGAATCAATGGGCATTAATTGAAATAGAAGCGAAGCAACCGGGGGTTGGGGGTGTCCCCAAGATCTACGACGACTGCTGCATTATGCAACGCGATAAAGACTTGGAATATTCAAGGGGGTCGTCGAGAGTCGTCGCGGGCCCTAACGTTGGTTCAAAGGCGAGCAGAACAGGAAGTCGCCGGTTCCGAGGTCTTCGGGAATCGAGATTCCCTTCTGTCTCCAAGGCGACCACGTAGATGGACACTTTTACTCCGTATAACCAGCCTTGTTTCAGGAAAACAAGCTCGTAAATACGTCCTGGGAGCCGTGTTTCCTACGGCTAGCAGCCGATCGACAGTCCCGCGGTCCATCCCTTCGGGAATAACGACTACAATCATGATATCTGGATTCCACTCAAGGCCGCCTTTCTGATATCATTTGTCCACGGTCTGTCGAGGAAATCTAAAGACGTTCCGATACGATTTGCTGTCGACGAAGACTGTTAGTGTCCCCGACAAAAAAATGTTCGATGAAAATCAGCGACGTCATCTTTGAAAAAATTATTTTGGTGATTGGAAATTGTATTAAAATACTATTAACATGTCATTCGTGGAAGAGTCGCAGTTTGCCGACCACTGGTATAATGATACTCACTTAAAGATATAATTAATATGAATCCTGATTAAATACTACGAATCAATGTCGTTTATCCAAGATGTTCAGCGTCGAAAAATAATTGAATTGTTGCGCCAAGGGAATGTCAGCAATGCAGTAGAATCTTGAGATCGGTAGCTATTTGAATCATTTGATCCTCGCACTGTTTGGAATTTGATTATGGTTGTGTACGCGTGTCACATGGATATAAATGCATGTGGATCCCGATTAGCACGTGAATATTGAAACGATTAGATTAGAATAGATTATGCAAACAGCCGAATAACGTGGTACCGCGGCTCGCACTCAGGCGAATCATCTTTGTTAAAATCTATTATAAGAGACGGATTCACGTGGAAGTAGTAAACTTAAAATAACAGTCAGGTTATAAATTCGGTGAAAAAGTGGTCGGGTATTTTTAACAAAATTAAACCAGATCGTGGCGACCTCAAAATGTATTAAATATTTCATCTATTTCTACCACTTTAGATTGTATTTTAAACGAAATCTTTTTCCCGAAGGAAAATGAAAATTTCAGAGAGTTAGTAACGTCTATGTATATCGCGCAGAATGGAATCGATCATTTGTAGATTTGACTGTCCTTCGGCGCGGCATGCAAATATTTCCATACACCGGCCGTTCACAAAATATTTGCCTCGAGTGTTATTTAATTATCATCTGCGGATCGCCGATGGACTTCGATACTGAAAATCAATAACAAATAAAAGCAGTTCACGAAAAATTTGATTTGAAATCTCTACACCCGCAACGCACAATCTCCCTTCGTGACTTGCGTAAATGTCTTCGGATTTTCACCGACGTTTCTCATTTAATAAAAGCCTCAATAAAACGCGGGGCGGTTTATATAATTCCGAGTGTGTCACGTGTAAGATATTGCTGTCAAGCTGACGCTCTCTCTCTCTCTCCCTATAAAATCCCCGTACACTCACACACACACTTTCGTTTCTGCTGATTTTGGCTTTCGGCCGACACGTGTTCGTGACGAGATTTATCGTACGTATTTTTTTCGCGGGATTTCGTATGCAAAGTGAGCACATGTTCGCCCATGAATCCCGCCTTACATATATTTGAGCGTCACGTGCGCAAATCGTCGATAAATTGATCCAACGTGTTCCAAAGAAATTATTTTCGTGAATTTTTTGCCGGTTTTAATCGTTTCTTTTTAATAATTATCTTGCCGAATTTATCATTATTTATTGGAAGTTATTTTGTTCATTTACATAAAGATTTGAAATTAAAAGATTACTATTTTTCTAATTCTTGTTCTAATGCTAATTTCTATAAACAATTTAAGAAAGCTGGACTTATGGTCGTGAACAGAGACACAACAGCCAGGCGACCAGTAGGAAAAAGTGTAATTTGCACGAGGCCATACACGTTTTTACAAATGGCCGTCTGAGAAATACGAGTGTATTCCGCTGTAGAGGCTGAACGAGGGAAACAAACGGGTTACAGCCTTCCCGAATCCTTCCGGCTGGCATTCAGAAGATAAGGGATCGCTGTTGGTTGAAGAAATAGTCGGATAAACGGGCGAAGGGATAAGGGGAACTTCTCATAAGCCTGAGAAATATATTATTTCGCCTGAATATGGGGAGAAATTTAAAACTGTGGAAGTCAGCAGCAGGACACGTCCCCCACATCCGGCCGTACAATATGTTCCCAGACGTGCGCGACAAATGCGCGTGCAACTGCATTTATTCGTTGTGTAATTTTCACCGTCACTTTTGTTTTGGTACTATACTATACTACACTCCGCAGGAAAAGTTCGTCTTCATTTTAACCGCTCAACGTTTACTTTGCGTCACCTGCACCGTACCTACTGGTACTAATTTAATGGTCTTTTGGAAATTAAACATTACTCATTCAAGATTTATTAATCAATTTTTTGGGATTGGTGTTTGGAAGAACAGCAGTAAAAAGAATAAATCAATTTCTACAGTCCTCGACAAAATAATAAGACACCTAGCATATTTTTAAATTTCTTATATTTAAAGGTGGAAAGTGTACACTCCGTTATATCCTGAATACTACATACTATCTCCAAAGTAAACGCGCAAAATCTTAGGATTGTATCGCATACCATAACAAAATTAGAGAAAGATATGTAAGCACGATCTGACATTAATTCGACAAAAGTATAAGACATTTGACTTATTTTCCACTCATATGACTGCTACCATTAAGTGTTCTACTGCGAACGTATTCAGACATTGAATCTTGTGATTTTCTTACAGTACAAGTATATTTATTAAAACGAAAAATAAATAATGGGTCGAGAAAAGCAGTTAGATAAGATTGAGATCGATCGAATCGTTTTGTTGCGCTCGGGAAAATACAGTATTAATAAAATTGCGAAATTATTAAACAGAAGTAGGTGCGCGATATATAATGTGTGAAAAAATCCAAGTGCTTACGGAAAAACGAAAAGAAGTGGAAGACCTAGCGTTACTTCCGAACGTGATAAACGTGCGTCGTGTGTTGCGTCGAATTTTAAGGGCACAGCAAGACAAATAGCCGAAAAAGCAGATGTGAAAACAAATTTAAGAAATGTATGTCGCATTTCACAAGGAAGCAAACATATTGAATGGAAGAAATTAAAACAACGGCCAGCCTTTAATGGAGAAACGCAAAGCAACACGACTAAAGTTCGCTCGTGAATACGTCCACTGGATGAAAAATTGGAAAAAAGTCATTTTTAGTGACGAGAAAAAATTCAATCTATATGGCCCTGACGGCTGGGCCCACTACTTTCATGATTGCAGAAAGGAAGAACTCTATTTAAGTGGCCGTCAAATGGATGGTGGCAGTGTTTTGATATGGGCCGGTATTGGTTACTATGGAAAAACAGAAATAATCTTTTTATCAGGTCGGATGAATGGTAATAAATATATTGAACTAATACCAGATAAACAAGCATACAGCTCGTATCATGCGCGATGACTACATTTTTCAACAGGATAATGCAGCAATTTATGTATAATGCAAAATCTGTGAAACATTTCTTTTTGTCAAAAAATATTAATATTTTGGAATGCTCGTTCGTTCTCCCGATTTAAATATTATAGAAAATGTGTGGGGAGATCTGTCAAAACGAGTCTACGCGAATGGGAGACAATATAATAACGTAAATTAACTAAAAAAAAGTATAAATCACAATTGGACACATTTAGAACTAAAAGTTATATAAAACTATCCGAAAGCGATTACTAGACGTAATACAATTCAAGGGAGGTATCACAAAGTATTAATTTTGTATCTTTATTTGCTTAATCAAACATTTTTCAGTTAATGTCTTATATTTTTGTCGAATTAATGTCGGACCGTGGTTACATATCTTTCTTTAATTTTGCTACGGTATGGGATACAATCCTAAGATTTTGCGCGTTTACTTTGGAGATAGTATGTAGTATTCAGGATATAACTTTCTCAGGAGTGGACACTTTCCACCTTTAAATATAAGAAACATAAAAATATGCTAGGTGTCTTATTATTTTGTCGAGGACTGTATTCGATTCTCGTTTCTCCTAATCAATGTAGAAATTATTTATTTTGTATAAAAATGCGCGGTTTGTTAGTGCAACAAGGAAAGCGTTTCTGCGAACAAATAAATGAACGCTGATTAACACTAGGTTTACGGGACTCGTCAAAATGACGGCTTCTAATATTCTTAATGTGCGATTATTGAGATTGTAAAGATGTTTCCCTGAGGAATTATTTACCAAATTTATTTCTTTTGGAATACATTATTGGAGAAATGGCCAAAAATTTGGATAGACACATTCTTGTTATGTTTATACAATAATGTGAAATAGTTATTTCTAGAGCTCCGTAAACCTAGTGTTAAAGAAATAAAACGTGAAGCGATTTCGTATATATAATCGGAAAACAACAGATTTTCTATTTACATTTTGCAGAGGAAAATGTTAAATAAATATTTGTTCATCTTACTTCCATTTTCTCATGCATTTGGGTGATTTTTTTTATGTCAAGCGCACATGTATCACTCTAAATCCTACGTTGCATTTTATCTAACTGCACATATCGAGCCCAAAGGGCGTTTACATTCACATTAACGCGACAATCGATAGTATGACGCAAACAGGATTAAGTCTGATAAATTAGTATTTCGCATCACGATAGCGTGTCAGATGAGCAGGATCTCCTGCGGGCTCTAATAAATCTGAAATATAATCATGAGGAATTATAACGAGACAACAGGTTTATTTCGCCTACAAACAAAATCAAGAGAAATGGCATTCAGACTATTAAAAAAAAAACAAAGTCGCCAGTATCAGACATGATCTCCTAACAGTAGTTTCCACATGTAGCAAAGTTTCTCCATTAAAGTGTTTCACTTCATTGCAGTCTCGTTAAAAACGCTTCTAAAACACATTCCCCCTTTTATTCAGCGAATCAATCAATGGTCCTTTCACCATCTTGGAACCGCTCTCGGGCCATTCAACCGCTAATTGAGTGGGCCACGAATCGAAATTTTTTATCAACAACAAATCAAGCCGAACGCTAAATGAAAGCATACAAAAGAACTTGTAAAACAATTACGAAACCTTTTAAAAGTTATACCATCGTGATCGACAACAGGGACAAACAAATCGTCGAGGGGAAATAGTTTAAGCGAACATATAAATTAATCGACAGCTTTCATTTATTTACACGAGAATTGAATTATTTACACTGCCGATCGCAGCTGGAACCACGAGAAACAGCAGCGTGACCTCGATAACCCAAACTGTTTAAACTGCCTAATGTAAACAGTTTCGGAAAATAATTTTTTCGATTTTCAAACACACATTTTTATCATACAACTAATGTTGCAATTGTTTTGTAGACGTTTTTCTTGCGTTGAAGTGTTGTGGAATTAGTCTTAATGTCGTAAATTGTTCGTAATTAATGTATAAATTAAAAAATTAGATTATAAAGCTTGACCTCCCACGCATCTCACGTAATCACCTGCGACCAGAAAACCGCGGTTCTATGATGTAAACGACGTGCCACGGATGCTGCAAATTATTTACGTAAACGCGCCGTAAACATAGCTATCGAAGAACTTTCCAAGTGCTCGCCTGATTTATCGGGCTTGCAGGGAATTTCAGCTTAAACCGATGTTTTCTTAATCACGCGCAACCTGTTTTTTCTTCAAAAATTTCCTCTAATCGTCACCGAATCGTCCAGTCACCACTGAAGCGATTATTTATTTTGAGAACAACAAAAAATTGTGAAAAACGACCGTAAAAATGAAAACGTAATAGTTGAATGAACATCTAAAGTCGTTCCTTTAAAGCATAGCAAGGAGTTGTGGAAAACGAATGCAAAAATGAGAACGTGACAGCTAAATGAATATTTAAAGTGATCATTCATTTCATGCTCAACAGGAAGTTGTGAGAAAAGAGTGCGGAAATGAGAACGCGATAACCGAATGAACATCTAAAGTGATCGTTCCTTTAAGGTACAGCAAGAAGTTGCGAAAAATGAGTGAAAAAATGAGAAAGTGATAGCCAAATGAATATACATATATAACGTGAGTCATTGCTTGAAAGTACAGCAAGAAGTTTTGAAGAGCAAAAGTAAGAACGCAATGACAAACTGAGTACCTATATAGTAAACAAATATTATATAGTTAGAATGTATTAAGAGCGAGTTCTGAATTTTATTAAATAATCTACGAAATATTTGTGTAAAGAACGCATTAAATTTGCAGAGGATCGGAATTTTAAAGGACCTTTTAATTTACAAATCTGTCTCCTTAATTTTTGCCATGAGACTCGTTTCAATGTATCAAAGAAATGTTCTCTTATTCTGAGTTGTATGAAATAATGTAAATTTGCAGTGCCCAAACGTGCTTAAAAGGGACTTTGTACTCATTAAATTTGCAGAAGATCGAAATTTCGCTGAACCGTTTAATTTATAATTCTTTCGCCGTGGTTAGCCGGCCCCGTTTACGAGTCTCATTTCTGGGATAATTCAAAGCCGGAAAGTTCTTTTGCGCAAAGGTCCTCGTTCATATAATTTGATCCGGGGCTATAGCATAACCGGGTTCCGGAAACTTGTATTTAAGGGTCCGGTGCGGCATGAATTCGCAGCACGGTTTGCAGATTTCGAGAAATGAGATTCTTTTTATGACCGATGAAAATCGTGACATCGGCGCGGGGAGGAATGCGTGGATTGGCTCTCGCTTTCAACGAACCGGCGAAATTTTCGAGTTATGGAGTGGTGCCAGAGGCGCTCCATTTCCGGAACAATTTGACACTTTTTTTTCGCCGCGAACATTCCTGCGAACATTCTTCTAACACGGCCCTGAAAAAAACGCCGCACCAACGCATTACCCTGTCGGTGATTAATCAATGGTCTCATTGAATTCATACAAATTTTTCAAGAGAAATATTAATTCTAGCGTTTCGTAGAAATACAATTCGAAGATAATGGATTTCAATGTCTTCATGATGGTACTTAAGAAGTCATGTAATTAAATCCAATTTTTTTAGAATCACATAGATATCCTTTTGAAATAACATATCTAAAAAAAATTTTGAAAATAGATACCAACTGCATTCTTGAAAAAAACGCAGATAAATATTTAAGAGGTCATTGTGAAGAGGAGACCTTTTATAAGATCCCATTTAAATAAATGTGGAAAAACTTTTTCAAACTTCGTAGACCCGCTTGAATTTGTAAAATTCCCAATTAAAAAAAGGCAACTACAGTTTCCCACTTCGTTTAACAATGAAAGAGAATACTTCAAAAAACCAATTTTAGGGAACGTAACTTTATCTATTATTTAGGGGATATTGCAAAATTTTTCAGTTAATTGTTTGCGCGTAACAACATCGTCGGAACAGTTTTTGCTAGGCTACTCTGTGAAGTTTGATCGCGTTAGTCAAAAATTTGATTAAAGCGCTGGAAATTGAAGAGCACCTAATTTAAAGTAACATAATTTCGCATAATGTATGCAGAATGTATATAATGCGTATAAAGTTACGAAATCCGTTGTCGAGGAGCAACGGTAAGCTATTTAAATTTTGGAATATTCATCCCCGCGCGTAGAATGCTTTAAAAGTCGTCCGCCATGTGTATGCAGCCGTTCTGCATACCGAACTTTTCCTCGTTCCATTTTTCAGGCTCGTGATACAGAAAAAACGTAATATTGGATCGTACATCGTTGTAGCATAGTTGAGATAGTATTTCAAACGCGATGGCGATTGGTTTTATCCAGCACGAATTGATGGTCGATTTTCAAGTATTATAGGGATTGCGTGTGGAGCTGTTAACGAGGTTGGAATCGACCATTTGTACCTGAGAAATATGAAACAGAGATGAAGATTAGATTTCCTAAAACGAGATGAGATTTCCTAAAACATTTAACGGCGACAGACACCTGGAAAAACGAACACTTTTTTCCACGAAAAAGTATTAAACTTGTTCGAAGAACGTACCTCTGCATTTTTAACTAACAATGAAATCTGAAATGAATTTTCTGCGTAATCAAAGAATACTTTGCCAAATCCAATATTTTTTGAGACATGGGAACGAACAATGAACAGCTGTAGAAAAGTATAGTATAAGTTTTCAATGTAAATAATCACTTTTTCAGTTTCAAAATTTCACAACCGGAATTTTTGGGTTAGAAAATTTTCTTGTTAGCTGGCACACATACCGCGTCAAAGTAGGACATATATATCTCGCTATTAGCCCTTTGCACTCAAATGGCCCTTCAAAGCGGACACAGTAAATCTAGTTAGCAACCTGAAAGTCCCTTCTGAGGAGACACGAAAAAATTGCTCGAAATTATAGCAGAGTAAATTATGCAAATGCAGAATTTATTCAAATACATGTATTTTTGAGGTGTCCACTTTGGATTGCCAGCAAAAATGGCGAAAGGAATGAGAAATGTACCCAGATATGCGTTACAGCCGGATATTAACTATAATTGATGGTGGTGAGTGGACTGTTCACTTTTATACAAAATAGAAATTTGTCTCTTGCTTCATACAATACAGTATAAAGTTTCGGGGCAAATTGGACTCGATCAATATCAAATATTTTGGACGTTACACTATTTTATATGAAACGGTATCTAGATCACTATTATGCTAATGAGTATGTCCGACCGGTGGCAGGTGTTCAGAGAAAAGTCTCCAAATATAAAGGGTTGAATTAGGATTACTGTCGCGAGCCAATCTGATGGGAAGTTAGCACTCGACTAGCTACCTGGTAGTAAGCACCGGCTGATAAGGTGAATGAAAGTAGGTGTATAATTCCACGAGGAGAAAGTCGTTCCTATAATGGTACCACGGGCGGTTGGGTGATAGAGATGGGTATGGGGAATCTCTTCCCCGGGTCTGGAGAGCTCCGTAGAGCACGGGAGTATTTCACTCCCTTTGTCCTGCTGGGCTTGTAACAGGTGGTATCATCGCGATGATAGTGGTAGCACCCAGACTGCGACGTTCTGGTGCTTACACCTGCGTGTGAGTTGCGGTTATCCAACCGGCACACCGTCCTGCGGAATCGGTCGAATGTTTGAAAGGACTTATGTGGATGCATCCGTGGTTTGCTACCCCGTATCGTATCGGCACACGTTTCCCGTTGCGGCGGCGCGGCTTGCTAGGACACCGGAAAGTGTCCGAGATAACGACTTTTTCGCGGTTTCAATCTGGAAATAAGGATACCTGCACCATTCTGCTCTAGTTCGATATTGAACTCATTGGTGATACTATTTCACAGGATTGTCTCAGACATTCAGCTCTTTATTCTTTTCACTGAACGCTAGAACAATTAGTTAAATTACGTAATTACCTCATATGAACATACGTGCACCATTCTGTTCTAGTTGATATTATACTGATTGAACAGTTGTTTATAAATTACCCAAATATTTAATATCGCCAGATTCCAGGGTGATAATTAGAGTTTACGGTTGTTTCTGTGCGTTCTTAGAGTTTAGTATAGTACTGAAAATCTGAACAATTAATAATTCCTCACACGTACACCACTGCGGAAACCGAGAGACATTAAAGAATGAAACACTGTCGACCCAGCGAAAGAATCTCCTGTATCAGGTCGCCGAGAAAAGTTACGTTTAAGTACAGAAAGACATTGGAGCTAGCGCGACAAGTTTGCGAGTGTCGGACCTCCCTGCTACACAGTCGTTGTCAGAGGCGAAGGAGAGAGCCGGTCTCTTATTTTGAATTACAGACTATAACTCGGTTCGTCGTTAAAAGCTACCGCGCCGCGAATGTGACTATAACTCGAGGTCAAAGTCTCGCTTGCGCAAGTTTCCTTCTGAGCTCTTCTCTTACTGCCTCCCTCGTTCATTTTTTAAATTAGCTTCCGCGAAGTAAACGGTATTAATCAAGTTTGCGAACAGGGTACTCACATTTCGAACCAGCGGCCTTCGCTCATTCAATAATTTAGACGTCCGCGGAACTCGAAAGTTCAAATTGAGGATTGTTCTGGCGGTTTGACACTTTGACAGAGGCTCTAGAGCTCTTGCTAGCAATTGAATTATATGTCGTTAGCCTGGAATTTGCATAGATCGATAACTGGAACTTAATCCTCGCAGATATGCTATTTTATATGCAAAACTCTGCAGGTGCACTCTACAGGAGTTTAATTTAAGTAATTTTTCATTCGACGAGTTTATTATAACTGTGTATACGATGTTGCACTTTTCTGAAATAGTATAGTGATCGCGTTAAGTGTCAATCGATCAATTCAATCAATATTTTACAGTCTTTGTTGGATGTTGTAAATGTCTTTAATTGGTTTTCTACAGACTCAATATTTAATCCATAAGCTTTCATAAGGTTGTAACAATTTCATGCTGCATTTCCACAGCAATAAATGACGTACAATGACCTTGAATGACCTTGAAATACAAGCCAGGCTAAATAAAAATGTAGTTTCATTTTAGCAAACGAGAATCACCTTGAGATGTCAAAGGCGATTTCATCTAAACATGGAATCTATCATAAGATTAAATTTATTGAGTTATAAGAGGAAAAAGAATAAATTTATTGAGTTATTTTTGAGGAATGCAGCTGTACAGTCTCAATAATTGTGGAATGAAACTCGTGCATCCGTCTGAGACAGCCTGAACGTGTTCAATTTGGTTCCCAGCTGTATCCTTGTTTGAAATGGAATTAGTGTATCCGGTCAGAAATCGAAATAAATAGTATTCTACGTTCTCGGTTTGCTTTCGTGCGCGGGAATAGCTCGTATGTACTCGCGGTACCGTTAACGACGCCCACTGTACAACAGACGTGTCTCGAGTACCTGAAATCTCGGAAATTCTCGATATTCTTATATCGTGGGATACTGTTTGCAGCTTCAGCCAATGCCGAGGGAGCGAGAGACCCCGAGTCCGATTCGACCTGACCCGACCTTCTTTGACTGCATTCATCAACATTACACTGCAGACTGCAGAACGCATACTTGCATTTGCAACTTTCAACAAACGTTTAATTCGTCGGATAATCTATGTCGTATATTTCTATGTAGGAACTTTCTTTTACATATTTTTAAACCGACTTCTCTTTGAGATTGGATGTTAATTTTGTTAATGCTAATAATATTAGACAGCGAATTTTATGCATTTATGACAAAAATGAGGTAATTTAAATTGGTAAAATCATTAGACGAATTTAAAATGCTGTTATATTGTTTTCGACCTATCAAACATGTTAAGGAGGAAAATCAATTTTTATTTCACTCCAGTTTATTGCGATTCAGGCAGAAAATTCTCATTTTGCATAAAGATCCGCTGTCTACTAATAATCATAATATTTGAACTTTGTTTTGTACAACTTTTATGACTACAGGATTTTCAAACAAATTGTGTGAAGAGCCACATGCTTTAACTTACCAATTTTTATTTCATTCATCAAATTATATTGGTTTTAGGCGATTTTTGAAGCTATAGGATGGTCAGCTGGTAAAACACGTTAGCGTGATCTTTTACGTCATTGAGAATAACGTCTCGTTAAATGATCATAACGCGTGTTAGAGACACGCCGATACGTTTTACACGGCAATCCCGAATTTCTGTGCGCAACCGACTCGAAACGTAACCGTGCAGGTCCCGCAATGGCAGTGACCACTGCGTGGACATTTCATGCGTGTAAACAACTATTAAACTGCAAGCATTAACGGCAGGAATTAATTTTAGACGCCGCGCCGTGCAGTTTTAACCGTGGCCATCGAGGCTGATCATAAATGCACTCTTTTCCCTTGCAATGCGAGTGGGCGGAACTCAGCTGAATAACGCGCAACGAACGCACGATTCCATTTCAAGGGAAAAATTATTGAAAAACAGCACGTAAAATATGTCGTTCTACGAATCGGAACGAATTATGTCACATGTATATTTTTTTCGCTTCTGTTCGACGCTGCAGGCGAATAAAATACAATTAAAACTGCTTCGCGCGACGAGCTTGTACAACGGTATTAGTTTACCTTAAAACATTGTTTATACGTTGGGGAACTGTGCGTGAAGTGCGGATACATTTCTCTATTCAATTTAGTGTCAAGATTAATAGGACGATATGTTAGGTGTATGCTGAAGTTTTAGTATTTTTTTCAATTTTCTTTTATCTATACGTATTTTCTCAGTATATTAGACACTGGCTTATGTTAAAATTCACAACATCGCTAAAAATCGCTAAAAATATTAAAATGTGTTTTAGTACTTTTTCATGCAGCTTAAATTTCTTCATAATTGTCACACAAACGTAGACATTTTATTTTATATTTGGTGAAAAGATAAAGGAATCCATTCTCTATTAACATTTTTCTCAAATATCATTAACTGTTGTACCATATCTGTCTAATATATGTATATGCAATAATATATTGTTCGTATTTAGTATACGCTGAAAGAATTGGTTCAATAATCATAAACACAGAAATTCTTAAGACTCTCCGGTTTCTGTTGATGCCGTATGAAGATCTCCATTTAAATTTTCAGTCTTCTGGGAACCCGACGATCGAGATTGCCTTGGTAAATATAATACTATTTTTGCCAGGATACGTCGAAGAACCGACCGTCGCGGTTACTTTTCGGAACTGGTCACCTAATTGGGTCAAACAGAATGCTGTCCAATCTGTCCGAGAGGAATCGATGTCTTCCGGCTTCGGGAAATAATTAAGCAATAAAACTGTGAAATCCTCGATTTCATCACTGATTCTGTGATACGAATATCGAGGCGGACCTCCAGCTTTGTATAAATAACGAAACAACCAGAGATATCCGGAATTCATTTGCATTTTCGTACAAATAAGACCAATTTAAATGAGGAAAAATCACTATATCTTATTTTCCGGTCCCTCGGTACCAATAGATTTAAATTCCTCCAGCGTCATTGTAGTGTATACGTTTTTCAGAAAAACACGGAGATGTTTTTCAACCTCCATCTAAGAGAGAAATATTTTTCCATTAATATTAATTACGTAGGCACTTTTATCTTGAAAGATGAAAATTTTTAACAATGGTTCGCTTTCCAAGGATTTTTCGCTTCTTAATAAATTGGAAATTTATACGAAGACCAGAACGTTTAATTCGCGAATAGCTTAGCTTAATAATTTAACCAAGATAATTCCAAGTTTGCTTGTACAATAATTCCCAAGCGTTTATTAACGTCCCGAGGAAAAGTTATTCCGTTGTGAATACCTAAAAGGATACTCCGCCGCATAGAGGTGCTAAATAATTCGAGGGGGCGTTAGTATGAGCAGGGAAAGATTGCCGAATAAATTCGCGAACACCTGGAAACATTGATACGGTTCAATGCCGCGGAAAATATTCGCGGCCTACAAGGTAGAGAAGGTCTAGGAAACAGAGAGACATGAAAAAAATACGACGAAGAACAAGAAGCGCGTCATATAAATTGGCGACAATTTTATGCCGCAAAAAGCAAGCCACGCCGCAGCTGCAGAATTTACAGCGGGAATATTTCCCGCGACATTCCTCCGTGAAAATGGGAAAAGCCGGGAAAAAAACGAAACGGGGGGACAGATTTCTGGTAGAGCATAAAACGTGCGTGGACCATTGCGTTTGTTGAATCAATGAAACAGAGCTCATCTACGAGTTATACTAATTACCGTGGCTGATTATGCTTCTGGCAAGAGACCAAATTCATTTCTCCGAACTCTCCGCGGATCTATTAACGTTTATGCATTGGGATACATTTCTCTTGGTATTTTCACTTTGCGAATTTTAAACGACTCCCTTTCGTGCTTTATCTAGTGGAAAGGTAAATTGAATCCTGGGACTTCGTGGAATTTCGTTTCGAGTTTTTTCAATACATATCCAGACTGTTCTTTATGCGTTCTCTCTCGAAGACATTTTTTCGCCCGTCAATATTCGTTCTCGTTTAACGAACAAGCCCGCGAAAGCTGTAACTGTTCGCCTGTATCATATTCTTTTCTTTCTCGATTTCCCAGGAATTCTCGGATCCCGAACTTCCTCTCTGCCGTTTTCTCGGTCCAAACTTCCTTTGCGAGGTCTCGCTTGAGCCTGATTAATTTTTCCACAGATTTGGCGATTGAACTCCCACGAAGCTTACTTTTAGCTATCCTTTCGCGTCAGCCCACGATTTCTTCGAGCTTCCGACTTTTTTATTGCCCCACTCTCACGCTATCCGAGTCTTTCGTTTCTCGTCGACTTGAAACGCTCGCGGGTTTTCAGTTCGATTGATGAAAACTTTGATCAGTCAAAATATCAAAATAATCATACAATTAACGCAGACAATTTTTATTTTGCATAAAAGTCTGCAGTCTGTTTATTGCACAATAATAATTAAACAGAGGATCTTGATGTACATTCTCATTTTCACACGTAATTTTGTAAAACCTAGAACCACGACATTTTCTTAATTGTTTAAAAGCTTTCTTGTAGCAAAAACAAAATAAATATATGTATAAATATTCACAGTTTATCAATAGTAATTAATATCGTTTCTATTTTATTTCCTCTGTAAGAAATCTTTCCCTCCAGTCAGCCTCATTCTGACTTTATAAAATCGAAGATTGAATAGCTCCGAGGCAAGTTATTCCGCACAATACATGTTCCACGACAGTAACACGATCCGTTTACCCGAAATATGCTTTACGATCGAGTTACATAAGCCTGGAACCCGCTCACAATTAGTATTGAATTATGGTCGGGCAGAGTATAAAGGCTTCAGAAGGTAACATATTCCTTGACCGTTTTCGTTCCAAGGAATACCCATTGCCAAAGCTTCTACAAAGAAAAGGAACTCGCACGCGAGAGAATACATCAAATGGAAGTACCCAGACGCATTTACAGTGATATATTATACATATACATATATAGCGGTCTCGTATGGTCTGCATCTTCATAGTTATTACGCATTGTGGCGGAAAATGTGCCTATTTGGCAAATATCTCGAGAGTGGACGAACATGCCCGGTCTCATTTTAAGCAGCCATATTTTTTCACGACCATTATGAATTTTCATTAAACCGTTTATGCTCACTGTCTTTGTGCTTTCTGTTTCAGGTGAGTAGCTGACCTAAGGTTTACGGTAGCTCATGCACCAGTTAATGCTTTACATGACGATATTTTGCGTGAGTAGTTCAGTTTTATTCTCGTTTACGTTTCTTTCAATTAGGTTCGGGCCGTGAAGTGTCGTACTTGCAGTTCGAGTCGAGTTATTAAGGATCTAATTACTACATTGTGTACTACGCTTCATATTAAACAATTTTCGTTTGGAAGGCAAATATGATGTGATGATACAAACAATTTTCCGATTGTTATTGTCCTCAAGGTCTTCTGAAGGTCGCCAATTGTTTTTCAAATAGCGACGTTATATTTTTAACTTTATAATGTAGTAGTTGATGTCAAAGCTCAACGACGCGGTATACTTCACAGGTCATTTAAAGGTCACAGTCATTGAAACGCCATTTAAAAAAATCATCGATGATCTTGGATAGATCTCGAAGACAACAACGATCCCGACAGAAAACCCTGTAAAAGGTTTTACAGGTAACCCCTGTAAAATTGTGTTCAACCTTCAATCCTAACGGAATCGTTACGTAAAAATTGGGATAGCTCTGGCCAGGAAATCGTGGAAACTGTCCGGCTAGGGGAGGATTAAACAAATTCAGCAGCCGTGAATCGCTGTCAATCAGAATCTCTGTTCGCCGGGAAAGTTCGAGAAGACTATCTCGTTTCGAGCAGCGAATAAGATTACAGTAAATCAGGAGGGGAGATCCAATCTCCATTTGGCGGCCTCTCATTTTCATTCCCCATTCATTTCGATCGAAATAAATCTTGGAAAAAATGGCCGCGGAAGAATGTATAGGTCGGGCCGATGTTAGGGAAACGTCGATGTGATTACCAGTCATCGTTGTGGAAGCCCAAAGATACGCGCACTTGGGGCGCACTGAGGTGAGGGCAAATCGGCGGAGATAAGTCGGCCGAGAACCTCCTCCGTCTCAGGGATTGGAAACGCGGAAACGAGAAATGAGAAACGTGCCCGAAGGAAACGGATGCAAGGCCAGACACGCTCGACGAAGTTTTCGCAGGTGCATCCCAAAAAATTAATCCCACCTCTCTACTTCCCAAAGACCGCCGACGGGATTCCGAAGAATAAAAAGACCCCACGTCGACTTTTCCAATTCTCTTCTCTCATTTTTCAATGTCAATCGCACGACCGACGATTGAAACGACTGCAAATGATCTCCAGTCTCTACATTACTGTCCCACATTCTCTTAAATTCCTCCAATTCGCATGCACAGTCTCAACCCTCTGTCGACCGACCTCTTTCGCAACCATAAATTTTTGAATCATTATATTCAAGATATTTTTTTGCATTAGTCTTTCCGTTGTTCTCACTGTAAGATTGTATTCGTTCAATTTAATGGTCGAAAATTGTATTATTGTACTATTTTTTTTAACGAAATGATCATATTACAGATATGATATATTTTCTGAAAATAATTATAAAAATAGAGGTGTTTACGATTTTTAAAATGTAGGTATTAAAGACTGCATTATTCTGTTTGAAATCCGAAAGAAACCATTTGTTTGAGTACGCTTATTACTTTAACACTGTGCAATTATTATTGTTGCGAGCTTTAAATGCAGCGCGTTGGATTTATATTTTTCTCTTTCATGGCGTTAAAAAGAGGAACAGAAAATTGTCTTCAACTGACCCTGACAATTTTAAACAAAAGAAGAATCTACAGAAAATCGTAAAAGTTTGGCAACTATTTCGAACGATGGAAGTCCGTAGACACAAATGTTCGCATATTGGGGAGAATTTAAAAAATTCTGGAAGAGAACTGGAGAGCGTGATTCGAAGGCGAATGAAATGAAAAGTCACTCGACTTTTTCGCGGTCTTGAAACCGCTTCGAGGTGAGCGCTCTATTTCAGAAAAATTACACTTTTCCTGTCCAACGCTATTGGACGGTTTTTCCTCGATGGCCTCGCTCAGCTTTCGCAACAGTTCGCAGCACTTTTAAGCAGTAATAGTTTCTCGGTGTGGAGGCTCTTCATAGTGGAGAGGACTCTCGTCATACATACGTATATACAGCATACGCTCTGCTCTTAAAGAGTTGATGGTTTAGAAGTTGTTGCGGCTGGTTTAGTAATAAGGCCCCTTCGATCGTCAAGAATATGTATTACAGTGGATCCGCAATATAATTCGTCTCTTTCTGAAGCAGACATAAGTAGAGTCTCGTTACGAATAGGTCATCTCCACTATTTATTTTGTTCCCACAGCGAGTACTGTCCGTGCCACGTAAGAAGTTTCGAGGGACAATCCAAGGATAAGGGGTCCTCGCTCACTTTGCCTATTTCCCCCACCGTTGAAGCTCCCGTAGTCCCAATGTTTATACTCTGACGTCACACGCTAAGAGTGCTACTTCCTTACAACCACAAAAATTTCAGTCGACATTTAGTGTCGTGACGACACACCGAAAGCAATTTTATTGATAATGAAACGTTGACAAAGCTCTTACCAATGCAAATTTAACAAAATAAGAAGAAATAAATGTATATAATGTCTTGTAAAAAATTGTATTTATTATCAAATAAAATATCTTTTGTGAATGTAAATTGCGTTTCCAATTTTTTCTACCCAGGTCTCGATTAGCCGGGCTCTCTCGATTCCGATGCAGCCGGTTAATCGAGGTCCTACCGAATCTGGAATAGAAAACGACATTTGCGAGCTACTTCGAGTTAGATTTTTGGTATCGATAGCTCGATGACTTGGCTAAAAGTGACTCCACCGATGACGCAACAGAATGAAGTTACAAATTCTGACACGGTTTGCTACACTTGCTTCTATCCTTGGCAGATTAATGAAATTTCAGACCGTGTGTGTGTGCGCGTGTGTGTGTTCAAACGTGAACAACGCCCCCGCCAATCGATAAAGCGATAAGTAATAAGTTCATTCGTTGGAAACTTGATAATTCAGGTATCAGGAGATTGTAGAAAATTGTGAGACCTGTGAGCTGAAAATTGCATTGAAATCAGTGCATTGCCTGGACGCAGACACCCATTTAGATCAATAAATCGAGGTGGCAAGCAATAAGTTCCTCTATTAAAATTCAACGATTCCGGGTTTTAACAACTTCTTCCGTAAAAAACTTCGATAATCCGGACATTGAAAAATTAAAATCGCGCACTAGAAAATGCATAAAACAGTGCATTATCTGAAAGCCGACACCCGTTGAAATCAATAAAGCGAAGTGGAATGCAATAAGTTCCTTCGTTAAAATTCAATGATTAAGAGGTTGATGAAAATTCACGAACATTCGGAGTGCTAATAAAAGCATAAAAATGCAGCACGTACGTATTCTAGAAGTAGGTTATAGACTAAATCAATAAATTGCAGTGAGAAGCTATCAGTTTCGATAGAAATTCGATAATTCAGTCAGTAAGACATTCCTGAAAATTCTGAAATATACCAAGATAAATTCCTTCATTAAAAATTCGCTAATTCAGATATTGAATTGTAGATGCATATTTAAGATACCCAGATAAATTAATAAATTTAAGTAGAAAAGAAGATCCGAAAAATCGGAGAACTTCATCGGCGTCCCGAAAAATGCGTTACAATGCAGAATTTTGGTGAAGTCTGTTCGCGACGCTGAAGCCGTGTTATTCGACGATGCAATTGCAGGTTGCACTTGAATTCCTGTACCGTTCACGTTTCGATGCTCGATCGAATCTGTATCATTAGGTTGCTCTTATTCGCGTCACCGCATCCCTGTACCAATTGTCGGACTGCACCTGTTCGGGATCGGTTCGGTAACCACCGATGATGATGGGCTCGGTGGAAATTGTTTGCGAAATGGCAACAGATAGATGGTAGCGCGCGCCCGACCCGTGCTAGAACCGTCAGCGTGGCTCTCTCCCAGCATCACGTCCATATTTTATTCATGCGATTGTCTGAGTAATATGAGGCCGGCGAAAAGAGGGTCGAAAGTCGTTGGCTTTTACTTTTTATTCAATGTTCCGCCGCGACGGAGGAGAAAAGAGGCGATCATTGTCTTGCAAAGCAGCGGGAGGCCACGCAAGCAGATATACTCTCTCGGATTGCGAGAGATACCATCAATCAGCCAGGCTTTCGACTTCGAAGGACAACAATGAGAAATGCGTCACGTGATTCTCGCGCAACCATCGATTCGGAGTGATCGATTCCTTTCCGTGCGCGAGCGAAACGATCCAGAATCTCGATGGTTCCTCCAAGACCTGGCCGCCGATATTTCCCTTCGAATCATTAATTTCGGCTTTGCGGTACCGGAACAGGCGAAATTAAGAATTTCCCTGAACAGTGTGCACATTGTAGACTTCGAAAAATTAATTTATCATTTTTCTGTGAGAGGTTTTTAACCCATATAAAAATTGAATGAGCACAGTAATTTTTATAAATCAACAAGAGTGTACCAACTCTTTGGGATTTTTTTACCAGCAACGATTGAAAATAGAGACTGAATATTTTTGTAAAGAATTTTCTTCGGTAATTTAGCAGTCTTTTAAACAACCGCGTGTTTGAATTACACGTTCTAAACACGGTCTTTCATGCGTTTTCACCACTGACGGGAGATCTCCTGCAGATTTCGTTAGAGCTCAAAGAGACAACCTCAGGGAGAAATAAAACTATCTGATGTCACGTCCGCTGAAAAGTTGTCATAAACAACGGGCGGGCCAGCTTTTGATTCGTCCACGTTGATTCAATCGTTTAACAAAAGCTTCATAAAGGGCGTAACTAGTTTTGTCACGGACACTCCCGTATGCATAGGAACGTTTCCACGGTTTCATTAAAGAATTCTATGCATCCCTAAAGACTCGCCGGGAAAGATCCGACACGTTTCATGTTTCACGGTGCTCCCGCGATATATTTTTCATATTGTTGAATGTGTTTCAGTATAATCTGTGGTAAATAAAATCTACTCTTCCGAAGTCTGCGGAATCAACCTCGCAGCAAGACCAAGACACTTCAAGAAGACTTTAACAATTTTTTAGTGAATGAAACAATTTTCTATCGAAAAATTGTTATTTTAAACCGCATACTTTTGTCTATAAGTCCTGCAAGTTTCATCGGCAGATTGATAGAGATAAGACAGTGAACAAATTTTCAAGTTCGATTACTCCGCCACTGTAAATCATACGAAAACATTTCATTCTACATTTTCGGCTTATCTTGGAGAGTACGGTTTCTTGGTAGTTTAGCGCCATTCGTACTGAAGTATACTGTGGGAGGAAAGAAAAGACTCACGTAATTTATATTTTACATGAGATCTTGATAACGCGTTTGCAGTGGGGTGGGGAGTTATCTGCTATTCCGGAGCGAACTCGTGAACAACGGAAGAGCGCTGCGATGGCAAATGGGCAGCCTGCCCCTTGCAAGAATAAGAGAACTATATGCTATCATCTGCACGGTGTCCGACAATTAATTGGAAACACTATAGGGTACTTCGTACAGCGCCGAAAGTGCGAGAAAATTTACATTGTATAAAACAGAATCATACCGATCACACAAATTGTATAAAAATCAGAAAAAATTCTGGGTGTCTGATCGGATGTTTTCAAAATTACTGAAACGAAAGATAGAATAAGTACCAGAGCAAATTGTGTACATTTATCTTGTTTATACAATCTACACTGGCTCACGGAAATATTCGCACCGTTAAATTTATCGAATACAAACGATTAAAATCCTGCAAAAATATACGATAATTAAATAGAATAAAAATACATGTGATAAATATGCATATTTTTACTTATTTATTAAATATATATGGCTGTGTATATATTTAGTAAACAGAATTACAAAATCGACATGTAACATTATGAACGAACTACGCAGGGAATTGTTACGTTAAAGTACACGTTCAGTCTGTATCTTTTCAATTTAAGGGGAACTTCTTAAGTTGATAAGTATCAAACGCTATTAAGATCATTAGCAGTCAGTCTCGCCTTTGCCAATCCCCTTTCTCGATATCTTGCTTAGATAAGCAGCTGCTTCCTTCCTCAGACTTTAATCGCGATACCACTTTCACGCGATCGTTGCTCGGACGATCATTTAAACGACCCCTGTCCCTTCGACCCTTTGCGATCTCCCTTTGCAGCTCTCGATTCTCCAATATATTAAGTCGAAATCGTTGAGTACCCATTCATCGCGTATTTATTCCGCGAGCACCACAAATTCCAAAGTAAACAATGAAATTCTCGATGTGGGACAAAGTTATTCTTCTATATCAATTTGCGTATTTAATCTTGTACATCAATAAATTTATTTTAGATAAGATAAAATAATCTATAAAATTCTCGATTCTCGACTAGTAAAATTCTTCTATTTGTTACATCAATAAATTAATTTATTCATCACACTCGGCATTTACTCTACAAGAAACATCGTTTTTATTCGCGACAGTTCAGTCGACGATCTAAGTAAATGATTGTACAAAAATTTTAAATACTTGGTTTGGCTTTGTCCTCGTGTCACGAGTCACCAACTTAGAAATTAACGGGTTCCTGGAATGAAGGGCCGATGTAAAGCGGATTGCCAACAAAGGTGTTCCTGGGTGGACGTTCTGGACACAAACAAGGGACGTGTTACACGGTGAACGTATATTTCGCCGCTGGCAATGGATCTGCGACAGACGTTGCATCATCCACCTAACGCACGCGTGCACAGTCCATGTTGCCATACGATGAACAGCATCGGCTTGGCAAGAACACGAAGAAGCAGAAAAGACGTCTGGTCCCGCCGAATTAATTCGGGGAGATATCGAGACTTGCCAATAATTTCTGCACCTTTACTGGTCACCCTTATTCACACATATTTCTTGGTAGAATAATTCTGCTTTCATCTGGTATTTAATCATTTTTTACTTTCGATTCTTTATGGTGCACAGCATAGTGTCAGAACATTTTGGATAATAATCCCGTCATTTTCAGACATTATATTGTTTCATCAATTTCGGAATTCGATAAGTGTTTCTCTGCGGGATTCTCGTTCCCGAGTTGAATTTCATTGGGTTGCAGAAAAGTGTATTGATTTCACGATGCAGTCCGCCTGAGTTTGCTAGCGGCGTGTCGCTTTATGCTAGTTTGGAAGCTACGATTTCGCTTCGGTAACCAATCAGCGTCACTTTTCGTTGTCACCGAGGAGCGGCTTAGCGCATGCCGGATTTTCACCGGGGACGTCAATCGCTACTGAATTGGAGCGACTAAAAGGGGACATTCTAATTAACGTGGGAATTCTCTAAATTCGCAAAAATAACGAACAACTGCGTCTGCACCGCAAGCTCGAAGCTTGCGCGTGTTTCGCAACTTTCATCGTATTTTTCCATTGCTTTAAACAATGTTAAATAAATTACTGTGACACTCGTTTTATTGATGTAATAATAACCATGACACATTTTTACAGTTTAATTGCTGTCACGTTAGAAAAACGGATTTTACGATAATTGTAGGGAGGTTGGTGTTAACAATAAAAATGGTCGGAGTTCTTTCGAGTAATGGTATGCTACTTGAGAGAGCTATTATTCGACTTCCGGTAGATAAAGCGCGGTATTACAAGCACAAAGCCGCGAAGACACGGGAATAAAAATAACTTGAAAGTCGGACGAGCTGTAAGGAATGCCCAAGAGAGGGAAAGATTCCTCGCGGAGAGTCAAGCGAGTTTTCAAGCACCTTTGCCGAATGAACTAATTAAAAGGCGACGCTGCAATTTATCCGACTCGTCCACCTTCGTCGGGTAGTTCCGCCCTCTTTCTCCCTTTTCGCTGGAAGCGTGGACTAATCGCCTGGATACTCCGTGAGTGGGCTTTCCCACTCCAACAAGTCTCATCCAGTTGTGAGTACAGGTACAGAATAAATCTGTATTTCTTACACGTGGATTCCTGCCCTGAAACGAGCGCTTCGTGAAAGACGTAGAACAAACCGTGTTCACAATTACATAAATCTGCAGGCTGTTGCCTCCATCGTTGGACTGCTTCGTTAAGAAGTGGTTGAGGAGAAACTTTGTGAAACAATTCGGAGACACAATTGTCACAAAATTGATCTGTTGGTCTTTAACATTAAAGTGTGCATTTCTCAACACAAATCTGCATTTCCTTGCGTCCATCATTAAAACATTTCATTAACGGTTCGAAAAAAATTTTATCAACTGACTTACAGGCATGGTTTTTAGAAAATTAATGAAACAGCCCATATGATCATAATTGCAACTTCAGCAGTGTTCTTCGGGTAGTAATGAAGCTTTCTTAATTACATCAGCCGTCGAAACAGTCCTTCCAAGAATGTCCCACATTAAGAAATACCCTGGATATTGTTTCCCATAAATACGTGCCGCCATACCAAAAACGTAATACGAATAAGACACTGCCCGACCATAATTTCTGCGATATGAAGAAAAATTCTCGTATCTCGTGCTACGCTCCGGAGCGCCAGAACATACGGTTTCATATTCGTTAATAAATATTGCGAGTGGGATAGTTTCCAACAAGCGACGTTTTAGTGGATCGCGAAACAGTAAATTAATCAATAATGACAAATGGTTAGCAATATTTTCATTTTATTTTTACAATCTTACCTTATCCTATTTTTTTTTTAATGATCCACGAATATTAAAATTTGATGCATTATGTAGTCGTTTCAATGAAGTTCGTCGATCCGGAGGTTCAACATCTGGGAATTAATTATCGGTGTTGCGGATCGATAGCGGAGGAAGAAAGTTGCGAAATAAATAGTAGTTTAGCAATCAATATCGAATTGTGGGCGGTAGACTGTATTTCACGACAGTTCGGTCAAAAATAACGAATGCCGCGACCGTTCGCTCGCTAGGGAAATTTATTTAAACGAACCCATTCAATAACGATACCACCCCCGCGTACCAAAGCTATCGGCATTTTCTCTCCCTCTCTTTCTCTTTCTCTTGTTAACCAACCCCGACACTCGACCCATTAATTTTTCAACCAGTCAGCAATCTACTGGTACTTCCTCTTCCTTCTCTTCATCTTCCCTCAGCTATTCGTCCCTTTTGAGAGCATTCATCCACGGGCCGTATCCCTCGACTACCACTTAACCGGTCACGCGGCTGTTAGGCATGAATAAAATCATCACCAGTAAAGTGATAGGTCGATCGATTCGTTATCAAGTGTCTTTCCACAGAACCTCCGGCCAGAAGGTTCAAAGACCCGGGACTCAGCGCCAGTATATCGCCCTGCAATTCATTAAACCTCGGAGCAGCTATTCAGACGAGGATTTCGGTGTTGCCGAGATTTTCCTATCTAACTGTCGGCAATTTCTCACCGCCTGCCCAAGAAAATTATTCCAGTATCGATGTAATAGAGCGTTCATCATTTAAATGTGATCACTTCGACAGAATCTCTAGAGATGTTGAACAAAAGAATTCTTTTCAGTGTCAATGAGACAAATAACGGATCCAATTTTATTCGTGTTTAGTACTGCGTTCAAGAAGAGTACAAAACTTAATTTTTAATCATTCTTTCAAATTATTGTTTCTTTCTTTTCTTTCTTTGAAAATAATTGAAAATTATTCTTGTGAGTTGGCTGAAAAGTGGAACAAACTTTTTCCAGTTTTTCAATTTTTGCAACCAGTGATTGTAAACGGAGATTGTAACAATTCAAAATCCTTTTCTTCAGGATTTTGATTTGTCATTATGGGGAACATGAGCCAAAAACTGATTTTTTTATTTTCTTCTATAACTACCCTTACAGATAAGGTATCGGGCTGAAACTTAGCATAAGTCTTTTTTGGCAGGCTGTCGAATGATCCAAGCTCGATTCAGATCGGACCGGGGACGAATTTCGCCACCAAACCCGAGTATATCCTTTGAATAATTCTATCGTGAAGAATCGCTAAAAAATTAAATTTTTGTGTCGACTGAAAGATGGAGCAACTTTGAAATTTAGTGTCAATGGAAAAGGAATGATTCCAAGATCATACATTGCTGTATTGGAGGGTAGTGTAAAAACATTTTTTTTCAATCTTCCAACTATACATGTCAAAAGAAATTGAATTTTTTGTGGAATTGTGTCAGAGCAGAATTGCCTCTGAATCGTTCCCCCGAGTCTTGACAGGCGGGAAAACATTAACGGGAGGACCGAATCATCCTATTTTGCATACTCGTTATTTCTACCCCGAGGGTCTGATTCGAGTTTCGGAAAATTCATCAATCCAGACCTCGTTGCAAGCACAACGATGCCTTAACAACGAGACAACGCGACGCGCCGCGGCTCTAATGCACAGAGGTTTAATTTATCATCGTTTTAAACACAAATAATAAATCATAGCCGGAGTCCGTAAGCGGAAAAAGAAGATAGCACGCTACGAGTAAAACGAATTGCCCATTACTCGTGATATGTTGGCACTGAGGAATATTAGTCAGATAAAACATACAGTCATATGTTTCCATACCGTAACTGGAATTGAAATACGTGTGGAACACTACCACTCGAAAAGGGTGGGAAATGCTAAAATGTTTAGTCATCGCGTGATGAGGTGAAAAAGCTAGTGTACACAAAAACCTATCAATTCATATAAAATCTAAACAATTCCTGTCCTAGCCCAGTCTGTTCTTCCACTGATTTTTCATTCTTTAAGTGCACTCGTTCGATCGCTGGTTGATCGAAAGAGATAAAAAGAATTAGTGGAACGAAGTTAAAAATAATTCATATAAAAATCTAAAAAATTCTTGTCCTATTCCAGTCTATTCTTTTCTTAATTTTCCATCCTTCACATTCGCGGATTCGTTCAAGATCGTAAAACCGATAGCTGCTTGATCGAATATGTAAGAAAAAATTTAGGAGAACAAAGTTAAAAATAATTGATATAGAAATCTGACAAATTCTTGTCCTACTTCAGTCTGAGCTTTCATTGATTTTCCATTCTTTACACGCCCGGATTGGTTCGAAATCCGATAGCTGCTTGTTCGAAGCAGGTAAGAAAAATTTAGGAGAGCCGGACGTTAAACCGTAAAGTGGTCTTTGCCCGGACATTTTTCTCTTCTAATACTCACGCCTTTCGCCGGATTTATGAATATTCGCCCCGAAAAGAAACGAATTCCTGTAGTTGTTCTCTATTTGCATTTTTCTAGGTTCCGTTAAGTACGGTATCGCAACAAAAAGCCCGAAAGCTGTTTTTCCCTAGCATAGAACGGGTCTGTAACGGATGCTGCGCCGAAGAATTCCAGGTTACAGAGGAAAAAACGCTGAAATACGGTTCGTTTATTCAGGAAATGAAAAGTCTGAAAACAGAATTTGGCAGGGCGAATAAACTTCCAAGCCGTGAGGTCGCCGGTAGAATGGGGAAGACAGAAACAGTGGAAATATTACGCGATTGTTTTAATTAAAGTTTCCTCGATTGGAAGAAGAGAGGATTATATAAAATAATAAAACAATGAGTGAATGCTTGGTCATCGTAAAAGAAACGTGATTGTCGAAGATCCCCCATCGTTCCGTTTAAATGTTTAAACTGTTCGGTTGTAACGACTTTGGGACTCGCTGAATTCATTCACAGACTTCATGCAAATAATACTCCTCTCATACAATACGGTCAGTTCAGTATGGAAGACAGACCGGGCCGCGCCGCGCGGCAGCAATTAGCAACTCATTACTCTGCTATTCATTGTGAATCCACTTTCGAAGTCAAGTATTTCGTAGAAAATACTTAAACGACTCTAGTTGGACCTCTTTCGGATTTTCTGAACACCGCACTCCCATCCGGAATAAAATAAAAACAATGGGATGATCAAACTGTTCTTAAGCAAGCATTTTATTTATAATAATATAATCATTTTACTTGAAACATATTTTAATCGGGTCATGATTCGACTACGGAGCAAATTTCCTACTTTAATTGCAGGTAACAGGAGCTAGATGAAAATTTTGTTTCTTTTCTTTGCGATTCTAATAAGTCGAAAATAATCTGACATTCTCAAATTTTTTTCATTTTTCCACTGTTTTAAATTTCTCTTATTTTTATGATAAATGGCAACCGATCACGAAATTATATAAAGTTTGATCTGTTCCATTTTTCATTTAGCAAACTCGAAACAAGAAAATCGATCTCAGTAATGGTGTAAATAATAAAAAGCATTTTGAAGCAGAGCATCGTTCGAAGCAAGTCCTTCTGGGTAAAATGGTTTTTGAGATCGGGTAAAGATTAATTTGCGCAGCTTTGGTAAAAATGTTACGCCAATCGGTGGCCACATGTTCGCCAGGTAAATTGTCGCGGTTGTACGAGCACTTGGTGAACAACGTCGTAACAAAATTCTTTCGAGGCTCGGTAATTAGTCAGCCCAGGATTTAGCTGCGACTGTCTTTGTGAGCTTGGCAATTTGAAATCTGCGGAGAGGCACTCGGGACTGTAACCATGGCAACAGGTGGTGCGCCCTTATGACTCATCCGTATGGACGTCTTACAACTTCCTCTTAACCCCTTCACCACCCCCGCATTCACAGATGAATAGAGCCAGCCAGTAGGAAAAGGTAAAAGGCTAACAATCAATTACCGAGACTGTTCCTTCCTTTACAGTCGCTCGAGTGGATACATTAAGTCGCCATTTTCGGTGGCTCCTGGAAAGCGACGACTTACGGCAACAACAATAAGTTTCCGACGGTGAACTGCACTTTAATCCCTTTTTAACTAGGGGCCGATCTAACGCATTCACTGACGTCGGGAGGTTCATAGCTCTCCTTCGAGAAACGATTATGGGTTTGTTCCAAACGGGACAGGAATTAGACAAAAGTGACAAAATTCGATTATATGTTGTATGTTTGAAACCAGCATAATGATTAAGCATCAATTGCAGGCTATAGAAGCTAAGTACAAAATTTTCTTCATTAGTAATTATAACATTTTGAAAATAGTATATCAATATTCTCGGATTTTAAAATATTTTTACTGTATCAAATTACACCTACACATTTTTCTCATAATTGTACAAAATCCGCAGTCAGTAAACTTGTCGAACGGCCACTTTCTCACGGATTTTGAAAAACCTGGAAATATGTTATAAATCTCGACAATCTGAACAACTTTTTCTTATACAAACAATAGATGGCCTCTTTTCCGCATGAAAACCAAGTGTGTCCGCGGTACACGCAGTTCATTTAGCGGATATCCAGATGCCATGAGGCATGCAGCGCGGTTTAAAGATCTTGACTTTTCAATTTCCGTCCGAACGAATCGCTTCGGTCTCGCTCGGATTTTTATGGGCGGTGATATGCGGCGACGCGGCGCGGCGGTGTGCAGCGTTGAAAAAAAGGAAGAAAAGAACCGGAAGAAGTATTACCGGTGCACCGATCCGATAGTGCAGGTCTTTCTGCAGTTGTGACTTGCAACCGGAACACTGGTTGGCCGCGACATGGTCGGGGGCCCCCATTGAAATATGTGAATAGCTACGTTGATGATCCTCGGCGCGCGTGGACATATTGCTGGAATGTAGGTGGTAATTGCAGACCGAAACCAACGTCCCGCGTCAATTTACTCGAGTTACGCCGACATATATATCCCGTCTGATAGATGACGCACAGAGATAGCGTTTCTGTTCGGATTGATACGCGTCAGTACTTACTGTGCCCAGCTGGTATTCTATTACAGTGCCGCTACTTGTTCTATCGATCGAAGTAACGCCGCAACTACGGCACACAGCCGTTTCTACGGGGGCCGATCGTTGGGACAATACAACTGTCCATATATTTGCGATGCACGTGAAAGCGATCTGGCTCTTTCCCGCTTCCATGTGCTCCGACCCACGCGAGAACGCGCGCGCGCGCACGATCGTTCGAAATTGTTTGCCGTCACTTGCAATTCCATTTCGTCCAAGTGTGTTTAGAGATTTCGAGAGCTCGCGACCAGGCTACAGACTGAGAGACATGTCTGGTTGACATTCAATGGACAGATTTCATCGGGCGAACGATGCTTCTCGTTCCTTTTTCGAACCCGACGAAAACGATCCACGGTCGCCAACGTTGCCTCTAGATTGAAAATATTTTTACCCGATAGCCTTGTCCTTATGCCACCGCTCTTCCCGTTCGCTTTACTTGCCAACTACTCGCGATTTAGAGCGACCGCGATCGCGCCCGTCCGATCACCGATTTTGGCCAGACTGAAATGCGTCACTTAACCGAGACCGTTCGTAATGCTTCAACGTGTCTAGGGATATTTTTATCTGCATATCGGATTTGTTTTAACTAGACTGCGGATTGTATGTGTTTGTGGCAAAAACGAATAGGTGCAATTTACAACAGTAGAATGGTTAAAGCGAATTAAAAATGCCAATATATTATTCTGAGCTTGTTAAAATTATTAAAGTAAGAATAAACTGTTTATCTGACTTCAGTCTCTTGCAATTGATCCAGATAATTTTTATTTTGCTTGTCTAGTTTTAACCATACAATTTGTTTACAATGTTTCATGTTCTTCTTAATCCACCACTGGCATTATGGGTCGTTCAGACTGAGACGAAAATTTGTTCCTTCGAATAACGAAAAATGATAAACACAAAATAGAGTGATAAAATCGAACGGTAACGGTAATAAAATTTCAAGAGAACGTCTCTCACCAATTTAATTAAAGAAAAACGATGGCGGGAAAGTTTCGCATGCGTTCCTACGAAACGAGTACGCATTGCCGATCGGGAAAAAAAGGAATGGATATTAAAGGCAAAGCAAAACGGATGTGCCAGGCCTGATAAAGCAACGTCGTATAATTAAAACTTTACTCTTTGAGGCTTTATCCGAGGCAGAAATGATTGTCTAAATTTTATTTTGCTAGATTCTTAATTAAAAGTTCCAAATCTGTCTCTTTTTTCTCCGTTTTTTCTTTTTTTATATTAACTCGGAACTCGTTAAGTTACGCGCCGCTGATGCAGTTTCCTCTTCCTTGCCCCATAATTCCGAAGTATGTGAGAACTTTTGGAGTATCCGGATACGTGCAAGGCACTTCACACGTTGCACCAATATAACGAAAATGCCTGTAAGCGGTGTGCAACCGCATTCCCCTGACGTTTAATTAGCAAAGGGTCCTTGTTTCGTTTGAGGAGCTCGCTGTTATTTAGATTGCGGCGATGGAAAAACAAAAAATCATCTCTGTTCATTCATTTCTAACGCTTTACTTATCGTTTTAGATGTAAAAAGAAAATTCGGTAATTATACAGAAAAGGGATCTCACCGATTTTGATGACATGACCTTGAAATATGTTGTCAAGGTCATCATTCTGAATAACTTTTCTAGAAAATTTTAAAAAATGTCTTACCAACGAATATTAATCGTGTTTACAAATATTATGAATTGGCTGGGTCAGTTGGTGGAGCGGAAATGTTCTGGTGGAAGAATTCCGGAATAGATTCAGCGAATAGGATGAACAAAGACGATATAAATAATGATATCGATCTGTTACACGCGACCGCATGGTTTGATGCTTCTGTAGACGGTGGCCAGGCATTTGTCATCCCAGTGGACGCGCACGAGTGCGCGCGGGTGCGAATTTTCTTTGGCGCAACCGACATTGGTCGAAACCCGCGTGAACACTCGCGAATGTTTGCTGTTCGGTCGCGCTTTGCGTCTCCAACGAAGCGAATTCACGATCGCGTTGGCATGCCGCACGAAAATAGAAAAACCAACTTTTTTTCTGTTGACGATGGCTGACGGCCGCGGGCCTGTTTGGAGACAGCTGATAGAATCGGAAACAGATAGCGCGCCGCCCCTATTGTAACTCGTTGCTTATCCCTAGACTGTAGTTTTTTCTGCATTTATGTTAAAAATTTGAAAATGCAAAGAATACGATTTTCTTCTAATTTTTGCCAAAAGAGCCGTAGACTACTAGACTATCACGTATATGAAATTTGAATTTTTTTTAATCGTTCTTGCATAACAATTTATAATTTGAATGGTCATAAATGTTTTCTGCAGGACCAGTAATAATTGCTGATATAACAAAGGTGTTAACGCGCGAGATTACTGTTCACGCATAAATGCATATGCTAAAATGCGATCTCGTTATTTAAATGGGACGATACGAACTGGTATGTTTCAACACACAGCGGTTGTTGAAATAAAATTTGCCGACCAGCTGATATCCGGAAAGTTCGTTTTTCCGAGCGACATCTTCTTTCGCCGTTGGAACTGTGAATTACGGAGCAGTGTTGCGAGGCAGAGAGTACGAGGCGAGTAATTCGAGTACAAGTTTGTTGTTCCACGATTTCCGCGTTCGTCCTCGCGCGAATATATTACACGGGTGAATAAACGAGAACGCAGTCGGCTGTGGAGCCTCGCAATTTTCGGCTCTCCGAGCGATATCGTGCGAAAAATAGAACGTCGAATGGCGTCGATCGACTGTGCCCTTTTAAAATCCCCCCCTGCACGAATTATCAACCGTAGCACACTTTTTGATATCAGTTACTCGAACCAGTTTCTGCCGTTTACTAGTAGATGACGGAATTACACACAGTACTTGTGTGTAATTTGCGATGGTGTAGCATGGACGTGATAGTACTGCAAAGAAGTTTTAACACTGTTATTTAGTATATCTGAGTCTACCTTCCCCTTCTACGACGCTGTTCCCCCACGCTTCCGCCACAGATCGGTCACGTGACGCGTCTCGTCTCTGTCGTGCATGTGTCACGATGTCAAGTGACTAATCCGATACCGGCAGAGAGAGAGAGAGAGAGAGAGAGAGAGAGAGAGAGAGAGAGAGAGAGAGAGAGAGATAGAGAGAGAGAGAGATAGAGAGAGATAGAGAGAGGGAGAGAGAGGGAGAGGGAGAGGGAGAGGGAGAGGGAGAGGG